>CM052451.1:14743469-14756366 GCA_028533085.1 Varecia variegata
TCATCAATTTGACAGTGAAGCCCTGTGCATTTCATTGTATGCAAATTTTGCCTCAATCAAAATGACCCCAAATCATCCATAAATGATCATAAGCACTTCAACTATCATTTTATGATGTTACTTTAATGCCGTGAGTCACTCTCTGCTAGTTATGCGTGAAGATTATGCCAAGAAAGAAGATGCTCCCAGCATGGAGCCCAAGGCTTGCCTGGCATTGAACAGCTCACGGCACACATGGACAGCAGTCGAATGTTTCTTCCAACAGCCTCACACAAGGAGACTTGTGGAGATCTAAGTTAAAAAGACAAAGAAAACAACATAAACAAATACCCCAATGCAAAACAATGCTCCTAATCAATGACACGTGTACTGGAAGCTTAGCTAGCTGTCAGATGGCAGAAATTATTCTGAATTCTAAATACAGACGATTGAACCTAACATCCTGCATTTACTTGGTCATGGCGGTGGTGGTCTTCTATGTGCTAACACTTACTATGCTACACATTTTCCTGCATTGTGCTTTTAAAAATATTAATATGTGTTCATAATAAGAATCAAATGTTTGCAAAGCCCCTGAAGTACCTCCCAGGTTGCAAACCACTGGCCTAGCTACGCTCACTCCGTGTTGGAGGCCGGGGTGCCCGCCTTCTGTTTATGCTAAATGGCTTTGTTAATGGCTGAACTTAAGTGTGAACAGTTTAGCGGTAATGGGGAAGCTGGCAGTCTGGGAGACTAAATGATTCCTGTTAAATTGATAATGGCTCCTCCTGGGCAGAAGCAAAGGACAGATAAATAAAGAGAGTCCGTAATGTGTCCAGCAAATCTAAATCAGGTGATGTGGGTTAGAACCACGATTGCAACCCATTTTGGGCTGTGTAAGTCTTGTTGAACAGTGCATATTCTCCAGCCTCAGTTTCCCCATGGGTGCTGCCTAACTCACGGGGCTAGATCAGCGCTTCTCAAACTTTAACATATGGGTCTAAGTCACCTAGGGACCTTATTAAAATACAGGTTCTGATCCAGCAGGGCTGGGGGGAAGCCTGGGGCTCTGCATTCTTAACAAGCTTCCAGGCGATGCCGACATGGCAGGTCTGAGGACCACACTTGGACTAGTCAGGACCTGGGAGGCTCGAACCACTGCTTTCTGAGTGGGGCTTTCTGTGGTAATTCAATTTAAATTAAGGGCGGAGAGAAGGTAGGATTGGAGAAGACAAACAGATGCTTTAGGACTGTGCTGTTCAATGTGGTAGCCGCTAGCCCCATGTGGCTATTTAAAGTTAAATAAAGTGAAATTAAAAATTCAGTACCTCGGTCAAAACAGACACATTGCAAGTGCTCAATAGCCACCTAAGGTGAATATCAACTAACGCACTGGGTTAGAAAGCACAGCACAGGAACGTCTCCTTCATCGGAGGAAGTTCTGTTGTGCAGCCTTGCTTTGGGGTGTTCAGGAGGTCAGACCTTGACCCAGAAGCAAGGTGTCCTTTCTGGACAGTCTTCCAGAGTGAAGACTCTCTTGCTCAGATTTTTCAGCCAAGCTGGGTGAAGCCAGAGACTGCATCTATGGGTAATAGTTGTCTATCTGGGATTAATTAGTGTCCTTCTAGATCTTTGGACCTAGAAATACTGCTCTGTGCTGGTCACGTGTTGCTTGGGTTTCTGACCTCACGCACACCATTAGTCGGTTCCATTCCCCGCACATGTAGCACGTGCGGTTGCAGCAGGGCGAAGCCGGTGGGTCTCCAGACTGCTCAGGGCTGGGTGGAACCCGATCTCAGTGCTTCCGAAACCATATTCTGGGGAGGCTGCCGCATCCAGGCTCTGGGCTCCTTCTGTTGCTTCAAACAGATCAGCTTCACTTTTATCTGTTTCAAATGTGGGTTTCCTTGAAAGCATCCCTCTGGGAAAAAATTGCTCCCACTTTTAAACAAAGTTTCACAACCACTGATTCTAGTTCAGCCAACTCACTTTATAAAATGATGAAACCCAAGTCCAGGGAAGTGGAGGGTCAGACTTTGCCAAGGTCACACGGCCAATTAATGAGGGATGAGAAGTTGAGTCTCCTGACCTGGGTGGCGTTGCCTCCGCCAGCTCACTGTTAATTATCTTCTCGGGCTGTGTGTCTGGTGTCTGGCCGCCCCAGCTGGGCTGCGCTCCTGGAGGGGAGGAAGAGGCTCAAGGCATTTCTGATAGCACTGCTGCTCTGCGCCTGGCTCCCTTTGGGGCAGTAGTGTCATTTAATTAATTGCACACTGTGGCAGCTTCCTGGGCCCTGAGGTTCTCAGGGGAATTTGGGGACAGGACACCTGCCTGCCTCCAGCCCTCCAGGTTTGTAATTCAGAGGTGGCGATCTCTGCACAGCGGGGCTTTTCAGGTGCCTGTGACTTGCCAATGCCAAAGACCAGGAAAGGGTCATCCAAAGGTATTTGCTGTTCCTTCTTCCTTGGGTCTGAAGTCCCAGAACTGGCCCCCGAGTCAGGCCTGAGCTCCCCGGGCTGTAATGTGGCTGATTTCTGGCTTCCATCCTGAGCTAAGAGCGTTTCCATTGTTGGCCTCATTAACTACACAGTGATGATTGCTGACTCCCCAGCCGGCTGTCTTCCTCCTTTTTTGTTTTTATAGTAGATCTTTCTTGAGCTTCTATCTGTCCCTCTGGTAACACTTCATCTCTATATCCACACGTGCTAACCATATGCCGAGGAACAGAAGTTTCTGAGCTTCTCCTAAATGATACCGATGAGGGACAGGATCCAGTTTAAGCCACTGGATGTGGAAGGGGGATGGTTAGAGAACAATGTGAGAGACAGAGCTGTGACAATCGAGTGTGCCTCTTAAATTGTATTCTGCCCCAGAGACCTGGGGCTGAGTGTTTCGGATACACAGAGCTCCTTGATTCACAAAAGGGGCCCATTTACCAGGCGTGTATAATTTAGGTGAATTTGAAATTTATTCTAAATTTAGTGGTCCTTTTGCTTGCTCCCAATATAATGACGATTCATTGGCATATGCCTAAAGCATAGGCTTCCATGCATCCCTAAGGGCAGTGGACTGGTAGGGGATTGGGGACCACAGGCCACAGAGCTCTGCCCCCTCCACCTCGCCGTCCATTGAAAAATTGTCTTCCATGAAACTTAGGAAGGGGATGGTGCGCACAGCAGGAGGTGAGCAGTAGACGAGGGAGCGATACTTCATCTGTATTCACGGCCGCTCCCCATCACTCACATCACCGCCTGAGCTCTGCCTCCCACCCCCAACTCCACCCCAGTCTGTAGAAAAATTGTGTTCCATGAAACAAGTCCCTGGAGCCAAAAACATTGGGGACCGCTGCCTGAGGACATTAATACTGGACATCCTGGAGGCCTTTCTCAGATCTCTGTGCCTCTGGGTGTTACTGTATCCCCCCTCCACCCGGCCCCTACACACACACACACACACACACACACGCACACACACAGTCTCCACATCAGCTGCAACTGAGCAATTGCACCCGAGTATCCTCGTCCACATCTGTGGCTGATTTAGATGATGAAATTCTGAACTTCGAGTAGACACTGTAATAGAATTAGTCTTTCCAGGGCAGAGGTATGTGTGTCTTGCCTGTTCAAGGGACATGAATCATTGTGGTCAGAGGGTAGGCAGGGGCAGATTGTTTGCAGAGATGCCCACAAAAATCCATCCATTGTGCGCTCTCTCTTGCAATGTGACTTCGCCATTTTTTTCCATTAAGAAGTGTATGGGGTCTATTTCTCCTCCCCTTGAACCTAAGCTGGCCCTATATCTTGCTTTGACCAACAGTAAAGTGGGAGAGATCTTGCAACTTTTTATCCTCCTCTCTGGGGGCCTTAAGTCACTTTGCAAAGAGGTATGGCTACTCTTCTAGAGAAATAGCGTGGAGAGAGAGGCCCTGCCTGGCAGCAGTGCCAACCACCAGATATGTTGGTGATCCCCTCTTGGCTTACCCATCCTCAGTAGAGCATATGACTGTGGCTACATAAATAGCTGCAACCAACAACCCAGGGAGCAGGATGCCCAGCTGAGCCCAGCCAGCCTACAGGATCATAAGTAGTAACCCATTGCATTTTGGAGTGATTTGTTATGCAGCAGTAGATAACTGATACAAAGACGGTGGCCTTGTTCCCTGCCTCTCAGACCCTCAGCCCCCTGAATGCCTGTGAAGGCAGCAGTTCTCCTTGCAAGGCCCAAATTGCCTGGAAGCCCAGAAATTATCTTCCTAAACCTTTGGATTGCAGCCCAGCGGGTGTTTAGTAACTCTCGCTGGAGTCCCCTCTTCCCTCCCTGCCTGGCAGCCTGTTCCCCACGGACTGGAGAGTACACAGTGACAACAGTCACAGCAGCTGGTGGGAACAGCTGTGAGACAGAAAGGCACAGTGAGGGTAATTACTTAGACGTTGGTGAGGATGTTGGGGTCTGAGGCTTCACCCATACGTCGTGTCTGGGGGGACTCGGTGGGCTCTGGGAAGGTCTCTCCTGCTTCCCCCGTTCTTCAGGGAATTCTCTTCCACGCAGTGTCTCGGCAGCACGCGGGTCCCCCCCATTCCTTGAATAAACCATGTGCTTTCTCATCCCCTTTCCCCCACCTGGAACTCCCCACCCCTCCTGTCTACCAGGGGACAGCCTACTGCATTTTAAAGACTCATCCACACACATCCTGTCTGGGATGCTGTTTTAACCTGCCTGGGCAGAGTCAATCGTCCTCGTTCCGCTCCCACTGTGCTCTCCTCCCAATACTGTTAGCTCTTCCTACATCCCGACTTGTCTGTTGGATGCTTTGCTAGTTAGGATTAGATTGGAGTGAGTGTAACAGAACGCTCTAAAATAACAGCCTGTTAAACAGGGTAGAAGTCTTGTTTTCACAGTCAGGAAGTGTGGGGGTAGCGAGTCCAGGGCTGGTTGGTGCTGCGTGGTGTCGGGGCCCAGGCGCGCTCTGTGTACAGGCTCCATCCCAAAGGCACCTGGATGTCTAAGGGAGCTGCTTGAGGTCCTGCCTTCATGTGCACATTTCAGCCAGCTGGGAGGAGGAGGGACTAGGATGGACACATCCCTTCCCTGGAAGCACATTCTTTAGAAATTGCATATCTCTCTTCTGCTTATGCCTCCGGCCAGAGCTCCAGGTGAAACTGGAAAATGTGGCTTTGAATCCCAGCTAAAACTGGGAGCTGTATTTCTAAGAAAGAGGGAGACGATTAACATAAGATGGACAATTAGTGGGTTTTGTCAAAAAACTCTTTTTCTCATTAGAATGACCTTCTTGAGTCCAGAGAACACACCCCATTCACCCAGGTTTTCCCCATAACGGCCAACTCTGTGCCTGGGACGGGGGTAGGCGCTCAAATCGACAATGACCCAGCAAGTCCCCTCGCTGGCTTGAGGCTGGTTCCTCTGGCAGAGGTAACACAACTCGTGGTTAGTAACTCGGTAGAAATTCGTCTCTGATCTCCAAGTTCTGCCTTCGTCCTTCCCTTTCCCCATTTCTTTCTGGCTTTTCCACCTTGTCCTCCTTTGCTCCCGGGGCCCCAGGCCCTCAGGCTGTTATTCTCAAAGCAGCTCACACACCCTGCACAGGCTGGTCAGGAGCAGGAGCCGGGGAGAGGCTGCGCTGCCCCCCTGGGTGGAGGAGCTGGCGGGGCGGGGTGTGTATTTCAGCTGGAAGTTAGAGGCTTGGTTCTAGTTTCAGTTTGCCACCAGGTAAATCCGTGACTCTTATCAATGATGTTGACTATGTTTACCTTGATTTCTTCATGTGTAAAATAACAGAGACATACACTATCCCCATCCTGGAGGTTCAAAACATACGAAGGCATGTGAAAGACCCCGTGTATTTTATATGCATGTGTGTACATATATGTACAAAATAAAGTTGCAGAGTATCATGATACATGCAAGTGACAGAACAAAGCGAACAAGCAAACACGAACACTCCTTGCATCTTCCTCCACTGCAGCTGGTTTCCCGAACAGGGTAGACTTGAACTCCACCTTCTTTGTCTTCCTTCTGTGTTTGCTCCTGGGCTGCCTGTGCTGCAGCTCAGAACTGAGAAGCCCCTCTTGGTCCCGGGTGTTCCTCCTGGCCATCTCCACCGATGGGCTGGGACTGACGGATGCTGCTGTCGCTGGGCTGAGATGAGGAAAATGTTTTCTCCAGTCGGCCCTGGAAGTCTCCCTGCCATTGGCTTTCTTGGGGCTCAGAAGCTCGACAGATGTGAACTAAAGGTAGCCTGCAGGGCTCTAGGGGTGCACTGGGCCGGCTATCCACCCTTTGAATATTTTTAGACACTGCGTAGCCTCTGAAGTATTTACTGTGTTGTAAGAGTTTAGAGAAGGGAAGAGAAAAATAAATGGATGAGTGAGGTCTTGCAGAGCTGTGAAGACCATGCAGGCAGAAGGGCTGGGCTGGCTGTCCCCAATCCCTTTGCTCCTTGCTCCCATTGCCTGGGGGACGTGGAGAGGGGGAGAGAAAGGAGCCCTCCTGGAAAGCCGGTGAGCATCAGGAATGGTCCCATAAGTGCCACTGATGGCTCTCCTGCAGGTAGCACAGTGGGAGCCTTTACCCAGCCCTGACTGTGCTGGGACACTTAGGCCGGGCAGCCCACCTCCCTTTGCTCATGCTGCAGATCACCATGTTCCTACAGAAGGAGGGGGGAGCAAAGAGAAGACAAGGAGCGGGGGTGGGGGGTGGTGGTCCGGAGGAAGGCAGGGGTAACATTATCACATCGCAAAGCACACCCCGCCACGGCGCCCTGGACAATCACTGCAGGTGAGCTGCTGACTTAGCCAAGAGTGTCTCAGCCACCAAAGCAAAGAGGAAAACACAGTAAATGGTAAGACTTATAATGTCCACAAGAAACATCAAACACCTACTCCCCTCCTACGTGCTCCAGAGAACACAGTGGTTTCTGCCACAAAATGGGTTCTTCCAAAGGGTTGACTGTGTCCCCCTTGAACTCATTGCTGTTGTGCATGTTAGGTGACCCCTCCTGGTTTGTCCCTCCAAGGGCATGAGGCCAATTCCAGTAGAAAATAATGTAGGGGACAAAGTCACACAATTTTAACCTGGAATGGGGACCACGCCTATCCTTTGTGGCTCTCCTTTCTCCTCAAACCCCCTGGCTTGGGTATTTCCCTCTTGTGGGTTCATTAAAGCAGAACAGAAGCAAGAAATATTCCTGATCTAGAAAGTGAGGCCAAAACGGAGGATTTGGTCTCTCCTTGGGAGCTCTGCAAGAGAGAAAATAGAGGACTCCAAAGATTTCCGTTTCTGTGTTGTCGAGGGGTGGGGCTGCAGAGGGCTGGAGCACTGGGGGCTGTAGTCCTCTGTCCCCACCTTGCACCCTGCTTGTCCCGCCTGTCGCTGCTTCCTCTGGGTCTTGACTCAGGACGGGAGCTGGGAGGAAGGTCTTGGGTGTCACTGGCTGGGGACAAGCTGCTCTGCCCGGGCTGGCCAATCCCTGGGGCAGGAAGCTCTGGGCTGCAAAGAAGCCCAAATCCTTGTGCCCCTGAGAGGTGGGAGAATTGTAGCCTGAACATGCTACTGGAGCAGATGTGGGCTCTGGAACGTCCTTGAAATGTGAAATTGTGAGTATAAAGGGAGCTCAGGGACCAGCAGGCTCCACCGAGAGGAGTTAATTATGAGGCCAGTTCCACTAGATGAAACAAAGAGACCACGCTGCATAAACTGCTCCCTGCCAGCTCTGCCGGTTAATAGCCCCGCTCCCTCTCCGGCTCTGGCCCGGCTCAGGGTTGCCAGGGGTGGGCAGAGGGACGGGGGGCTCATCGCCAGGGGAGAGACGAGCTCCTGGGTCTCCAGCTGGCCCTCCGGGGAGCTGCTGAGAGCCCAGTGGACTTTCTGCTCGAATCACCCCATCTTACCCAGCATGTCATATGCGACAGGCTGGACTAGGTGGCCTTCAGCATCCCAGTGCAGCCATGGAAAAAGCTAAATGAGGGAAAAGAAAGACAGAAGGATTCTCCAAACCCCTGGGTAAAGATGAGCCAAGAGGCAGAAGGAGTTTGAGGTGGGAGAGTGTTGGCTGCTACAGGGACCAGCTAGTTTCCTTAAAACGAACAGCAAGACCTGTCCCCAAAGGCACCCCCCTGCCCTGTGCACCCTCCCCGCAGGGTCCCAGAACACGCTCTGCTCCCTGGCCACGGCTGTCTGTGCCCCAGTGCTTTGCCTGGGTGGGACGCAGGACTGGCGTAGGGGCTTCCTCCCAGCTTCCCAGCTGCGTGGATTCTCCCCCCTCAGGACCTGCTGTCCCGTGTCTGGGTCTCCCGCAGTGTTCCCTGGTCACAGCTGTGCCTCCACTGCCTGACAAACTGCCTGACACCACGTGAGTGCGTTCGGTTGTTGGATGAGACAGTGGGAAAGTTGATGGATACGATGGTTCATCTTCTGAGCGCTGAGGCTGTATCTGTTTTTTTGAGTCACTTCCTCTGTGAAGGGACAGATAGAACTGGATCCACTTGAAGCAAAATTGTCAGGTCAAAAAAGTTTGTCTTCCATGATGGCCCCAACCCTCTCTTCGGGTGGGTTTTACCCTTCCTTCATCTACCTGTGCTTCCAGGTTTGGCTTTAGGAGTGATCCCACCTGTGGAGTGCTCCTACCGGACGTAATAATTTAGAATAACACTCACGTGGGAAAGGGCCTTGCTTGAACCGAGGGAGTGAGTCAGGTGTTATGGTGTCACCTTGTAACATCCACCTCTGCCCAGGAGCAGGCTGGTCGGGACGGAGCTGGCCGGTGAGTTCTTCGACAGCAGGTCCCGGCGACCCTCAGCCCCTACTCAGGGCTGTGCCCAGGTGGGACAGGTAGGAGGTGCTCCATGAAGGATTTTGAATGAATGCATGAAGCCTCCATTTTTGAATGAGTGAGTTGTGAGTCCCTGACTTGCTCCTGTATCTTAACTTCCTCCCAAATACTCCAGCTTATTTTTTTCCTGTCAAAAATGTAAATCCTTAAGATTCTTAAGCATCCTTGAATGACATTTTCCTTTTCCGGGTATTGGAAAAATGTGATCCAGCCAGGTACCTACAGAGGTGCTCACGGTTCTCCTCGGAAACCTCACATGGGATAAATGATGCTAATTTATGCATATTTACAGGCAACTAGCTCCATACCCCGGTGAGCTACATAGCCTTGTAAGTTCAAAGTTAACCTTCCAACAATAGGAACAGAATTTTAATTGAAAAAGGTAATGCAGGCATCTGGCAGATGTGGTTTGTTTAGGAGGGCATTCTATTAAGGAGTCACGGAAATGACTCCGTAGCTGTTGTAACAGATTCTTATTTAAATGAGATTTCACTTTCCTTTTTTTTTTTTTAATAAAAGGAAAATAGCCCGTGTTTGCAATGTTTTCCAATGAACTGAGATTTCTTTCTCCTTTTAAAAAAATTATAACTGATTTATTTTGCAATGCAATTTTACCTAACATTCACAGGCTCATTCGAGTAAATTATTCATCAGCATTTTTTTTTTTTTTTTTTTTTGGTTTTACTGACACACCAGCCCGCGCCTGCCTGGAAGTCCATCGGCTTCCTTCTTGCCTCCAAAATGCAGGAACGTGGTGCAGCCCCTGTGAACGGCGTGGATCAAAAGCCAAGGCAAGTTGCTCTTAACTAAAGCCACAAAAGACTAGCTTATTAGTAAGGACACTTGGTGGATCCCGTCTCTAATGGCGGCTGGGAAGGGAGGAGTCAGAAGACAGCCCCGCTAGTACACAGGTCACCTGTGACTATCCTCGGGTGGCCTTTCTTGCAATCAGGTGCTGTACAAAGTCAGGTCCATTAATTTGCATACACAAAAGAGAGAATATTCATTGATTTGTTTGGGTGCATAAAATCATTTCTCTGGATCCTGCTTTGCGAATTCAGAACATAGATTCGAGCTGAACGCAGAGGTTTCATAGAGGCTGTGAAAGTGCGAAGATCTTACAAATGTAAGTCCAAGACTGAGAGCTGCTATAAACACCCCCTCATCAGCACTGAGGGCAGAAGGGGCTCTTTGGGGCTGTGTTGCCATTCCCAGACTCCAGCCCTCTGAGCAATGTTAGCGGGTAGGGATGAGATAAAAGATCCTGCCAAGTGCGGTGTGAGCTGCTTGCCCGCTGTTGGCCTAAGCGGAATGGTGCTCTCTGGGCTTTTGTGGTGAGCAGGGATCTTCTCAGAGGAGCCCTGAGCTCTGGAGAGGACAGCAGGGGCAGAGAGAAGCTGCAGCCCACCCTAGGTCTTGCTCTTGCACCAACTGTCACTTCAAGGTGGCTGTGACTTCTGGTTTATTCCCGGGTGAGCAGGGAAGGGCGCCTTTTCTCCTCACCGAAGAAAAAGTCGGGTCCTTTGGGGACTGGCTGGCAGAGTGCCCGCTCCAGAACACCTGTCAATCGCTGGAACAGCCCCAAGATCTCTGTGTTCCCCATAGGGCTCTTTTATTATTATTTTTAAATATTAATAGAACTAATTAAATATAGAGGTGGGCTCTAGCTCTAATCTGTGGTTGCTCATCTCTCCCCCCCTCCCTCCTGCCTTCCCACTGTGCCTGTGTGTGTATTGTCACAGTGTCGAGTGAGGAGAGAAGGAGAGAGCCAGGCCAGATAACGCAGCATTGGTATGCCGGGCGAAGGCTGCAGACACAAGGGACTTCTTTTAATCCAGTCCATTAATCAATTTCTCCGTAGAAATTGAATTAACTGTCTTTCATCAACATCACATCCCAGGACATGAAAACACCATGTGCACACAGGAATGCAGATGCAGCGGGCGCGGCCCCTCCTGTGCAGGTGAACCTGTGGAGCTCCCGTTCTTTGGCTCCGGTGCATGGAGAGGGGCAGGCCTGAGTGTCAGGTGGGGCTGGGTCTGCCTTGAACTTGAGATCCAGGAGAGCCCTCAGAGCAACTGCTGTTTTGCTTTTCTTGCTCACAATCCCTTAGAAGGACTTTCTATTCTCATCCCTTTTTTAACCTAAACACATTTGCCATTGAATATTGCTCACACTGTGATGTTTTGTCTTTGGTCTTGAGTTGCACAAAAAACCCAATCGGCCTGTGCCCCACTGCACCCCCAGCCGAGTGCTCCATCCCCGCTGGGACAGGGTTCTTTCACCCGGTCAGCAGGCTCTGGCTCGCACGGGGGAATCTATCCACGCAGGTATGAAAGGATCTCACTCAGCCTTTGAGAGGAAAATTCAGACATTCCCATTTATTTATTTCTTTGACAAATAAAAATTGCATATATTTATGGTGTACACCGTGATGTTTTGAAATATGTGTACATTGTGAAATGGCTAAATCAAGCTAATTGACATACGCATCACCTTACATATTGATTTGCAATGAGAACATTTAAGTCTATGGTCTCAGCAATTTTTAAGTGCACAATACATTGTTATTAACTGTAGTCACCATGTTATACAATAGACCTCTTGCACTTATTCTTCCTGACTGAAATTCTGTACCCTTTGACCGTTATCTCCCCATTTCTCCAACCCTCCATCCCTAAGCACATGATAGTGACGATTCTACTTTTTGCTCTATGAAGTAGATACTTTAGATTCCACATATAAGTGAGATCGTGGGGGATTTGTCTGTCTGTGCCTGGCTTATTTCCTGGGCATTTCTATATGTGCATGGAGATGCAGTTCCAGAGAGAGCCCAACCACAGGGAATGTTCTGTGGAGATGTGTGTGAAGCACAATCACTGTGCACTGGTCACCAACTTGTCTGCGTCCGGTGAGACGGGACACCCACACACGACAAGGTACATGAAGCAAGTTTATTACTTGCTTACAGGCAGCAAGATATTACACAACAGCATCCTAGGAGTCATTGTGAGCTGGTCTCCCAAAGCTCAGGAAAGCCACTGGGGGCAGATGGAATCTCACCTGTGTGTGCCCCACCTGTGCCACAGCTGAGGGACCCTGGAACACAGTCTGCCCTGGGTTTGATACGCTGGGGCAGCAGGAGTCCCTGGGCTAAAGTGTTGAGGGATATCCTGTTTTGGGGGGCAGGGGACTGGAACAGAATCTGGGCTGTTCTGGGCAGTCTTCCCTTATCTCAGGATGTTGCAATCCCAGAACATTCTGTGCTTATTCTTAAGAAATACCAGCAAGAAAGGGGAGAGAACTGGACCTCTCCAAGGCCACCCAGAGAACTGTCCTGTAATTTGAGTATTTCATTCATTTAACCAGTTAGCTAATAGATACTTATTGACTATCTGTGGGATTCCAGGGTCTCTGCTATGTCTCAAGGGCACAAAGATAGATAACCAATAGCGTCGTCGTCCTTGAGAAGCTGATAATCTATTGTGGGGGGCGGAACTGGTAGAGCAAGAGTTCACAGCACACCAAATACATATTAAAATAGAAGTTTCCAATTTATGGGCTGGAGAGGAAGCAGTGATAATTTGGCTTGAGGGAGCCAGGGAAGGTTCCAGCAAAGATGTAGGCTCTGGAAAGGGAAGCAAACCATTTGCTGCAGGGAGAAAGGGATTGGAAATAGATTCCAGGAGAAAGAATTTTGTTCCCTCCCTCATTCCATTCTCCATACAACAACCAGATAAAAATATGGTCATGCTATTCCCATGCTTACAGCCCCAGAATGACACAAAACATCCTCTACCAGGGAGACCTCTCCCGCCATACTTGGTACTGGTCACCCCAGTGAAGATCCGTGTGGCTTCACCATGGCAGGACCAGCCTCAGAGGCTGTGCACCTGCTGTTCCCTCTGCCTGGAACACTCCCCCTCACTCCCCTGTCCCTGCCCTGCCACTGCCTGACCAAATCCTGAATCCTACTCATCCTCCAGCATCTGCAGGGAATCCTACTCATTCCCTGGCCTCTCCACAATGTGGGTTGGTCTCCCCAGTTCCATCTCTGCACAACAGCCTGG
>CM052451.1:14762211-14811070 GCA_028533085.1 Varecia variegata
CTTGATGTAAAGTCTTTATTTATGTTGTTGGGCAATCAGGGACCCATTTCAATCAGGGAACTCATATGTTTCAGTTCATGGGAAATATTTTTGTAGCATATGGTGGATGGTTTTCTTCTTTCTGTTTTTATCTGTTCTCTTTTTCTGCAATGTCTGCTGGATAATTGTTGAAGTTTTTGGATTATCCTTTAAATTTACTTCCTACTTTTCATTTGTGTCTCTTACTTTCTTCATTTTGGGGAGATCTTTTTGACTTTGTCTTTCCATGATTCTATTAAAGTTTTAATTTTAATCATATCTTTATTTTCTGAGAGTGCTTTCTGTTCTTTGTTCTTTTTTTAATTGCATCCTTTTTTTTTTTTGTTCCATGAATGCAGTATTTTCTCACTTTAAAGGATATTAATTAAAATTCTTTGAAAATGTATTCTGCTGTCTACATTGTTTTCTCTAGTTTTTTTCCAGTTAATTTTGGTTGCTGGTTTTTGTATTTCATGGCTCTGGTCCATATTTAAGAGCAAGGCCCTGAGAATGATTGGAAGCTGTGTGTGTGAGCGTGTGTGTGTATGTGTGTGTGTGTGTGCATGCATGCATGTGAGTGTATGGTGTGCTTATTGGGGAAGGAGCACTTCGTATTGTCTTCGCTGTAGAGTGATTAAGCACCAAGCAGGATGTAGATCTTTGTGTGTGTGTATGTGAGGAGACAGGAGAATTCAGTTTCTTCAGAAAAGTCAATCTCTTACTAGAGCGTGTGCTCTCTCTCTCTCTCTCTCTCTCTCATCTCTATTGCTATTGCTATTTCTATACCTAATTGTTTTGATTCCTGGAGTTGGGTGGAAAAATGGAATTAGCATGTTTCTCACCATTCAAGATATAGAATTTCACTTCTGTTTTTAACTCCAAGACTCAACTCTGCCTTCTGCCTTGCCAGGTGTTCTGCACTTGGACCTGTAGCTTTTCCAGTTCAATATCATTAAAGGACCAACCTCTGCTCCACCATCTGGGCAGGATAATAGACAGGTGGCTTTTCGGGGTTGGAAGAAGACCTGGGGGTCTAACTGTTCTGCATGCTGATTTCAACCAACATCTTCTCAGCTCCGCCTCATCCACTGTTTCTGAGGTTCCTGGTGCCTCCCATGGCCAAGCCTTCTGAGAGCTCTGCAGAGTGAATCAGCTCACACCCCACAGGCGCCCGTCTGCAGGCCCCCAGAGTGCAGCTCTCTCAGCTCTGCTAAGGCAGGTGCTGTTCCTCCATCCGTGCTCCATCTTGAAAAAGTGCATTGAAATCTCTTATCTGCCACTCATTCCTCTCTCATTCTCTGCATCCCTGCTGGCTTTTATGATTTATTTCATCACATTAGAGGGTTTCACAAATGTCCAATTTAGCATTTTAATCAAAAAATCTAGTATACATTTTGGTGCGGAAAAAAAATACCATCCAATCCGTTGTCTGCCCAACCTTGCCTAGCACAGCAGGCATCCCATGAAGACTTGCAGACTTAATTAGTGGTTCAGTGTGAATGACCAGGTCTAGCACAGGGACTGTCAAGTCTACATGCTGAGCCTGGGGGCACAAGGAGCAGAGGATCCTTCTGTGAGAGTGGAAAGGAGGCCAGAAAATAGACTTGTCTAACATAGGTTGGTGAGAACTGCTCTTTTTTCAAGGTCTGAGTTGATGAGGAGTGACTGGGACACTTGAGGAGGTTTGCACCTCTCTTTTCAGTTTTGGATGTTGGTGGCCATGTCTCTCAGGCTGCACTGTAAGAACCATGGCTGGCAAGAAGGAGTCCCACCCCTAAAATTTCTGGCTCACTGTCCTTGCTTTAGGGCCTACAATTTCCAACCACTTTGAATTAAGTCATTAAGGTCACTTAGCAGAGTGGAAGAGCCCCTAACCATGATGGAATGTGGGAGTGCTACCCAGGCATCTTGGGGTGGCCTTTGCTTCCTTCCAGTTGGTGGCAAACCAATCAGACTTATGTTTCCCATTTCTCTTGGGATTTCACAGGGTCCCTGGGGAAATGAGAGCCATATGAAGTTTGGCGATGAGCCTCTGGCCATAAATCCCTCATGGTCTATGCTGAGAGCCCTGCACAGTGGATGGCTCTGCTGTTTCCATGGCAACATCAGGCACAAGCATCTTGGCCAAGGTTCTAAAGCCACTGACTCCATTCCATGTCTGCCTCTCTTGGGCACTGACATACTGAGGCTCCCATTGGAGCTCTGGCCATCCCAGGGAACAGCAGGGACTGGACCCAGGTTCTGCTGCCCAGAGATACCCATCCCTGTCTATCCCAACCCACCCCAGGGCTTGGGGAATCCTACCCTTCTCCGTTAGTTGGTCTCCACCTCTTGAACTAGATCTCAGTTGGGGTTTGCTTTTCAGATGTTTGCTATCAGCTTCTGGGTTGTTTTTTTTTTTCTCTATAACATAAAAATACTGTTAGTCCCACCATGATGCTCTGAAACTAGACTCAGAACCTGATTAGCCAACTTCTGGTTTGGGACTGGGATTTCCAATCCTTATTCTGAGCCTTCTATAGCAATGGGAATAAAAAGCAGAGCATTTATATCTCAGCACAGTGTTTGGCTAAACTCTGCAATTGGAAAATCTGGTTAGGTTTGACTGTGACTTTTCCAAATGTATTTGGCCACAGAACTCCTTTCCCTCTGAGCACCTACAACAGTCAGGGCACCCACAGGAAGCAGCTGGCACACTCAAACTGGGATAATTTTCAGAGGCTTAATTTACAAAGGGGGACTAATTACAAAAGTGCGGGCAGCGCGTAATGAATGGTGCGTGAACTTGGGACCAGCTGCCTGGACCTGTTACCATCTCATCCTGGGGGGCGAGGAAGGTGCAGGGGAGTTTGGCAGGTCAAATCTCTCAGCCCCGTCGGTGTCTGTTGAAAGCTCCCTGTTCTATTTCCCAGAGTGCTCTGCTTCTCCACCAGGGCCCTTACCCTGCCATCAGAGTTCTGGTGGGGACAAGAGCTAACGGCCCTGCCACTCTGCGGCACTTACTGTCAGACCCCGGGCTCAGCCTCGGCCGGTCTGCCCTGTGACTGCAGGCAGGGAGGGACTTCACCGCTGCCCTGGGCCTGCCAGTTCTCCAGGTATCTTCTCCATTGCATGTTCACACTCTTTAGGGCCGTAAGGAGGAGGAGTGAGCAGGATTGGCTGTCCGGTGCCTGCTCCCAGACATGTGGGATCCCAGGACACAGGGCTCGGCCTGCAGTGCAGTGTCCAGGAGCCCTGGCAGGGTACTGGGGTGGGAGGACTCGCTTCTCTAAAAGCTCTGGTTTCTGGAGTGGAGGGTGGTGCCTGGGAAGCTGCATCCTCATCAGCTGACAAGTTGTCCACCTGGAGAGATGGGGCAGTGAGGCAGGCTCTGGGCAGAGACAGTGGGGCAGAGACCAGGACAGCCACAGGAGGAGGGTGCAGAAGAAGGCGGGGCAGGAGCAATCTGAGTTGGAGATCCTGGCGGGGTTTTTATGGGGTTCTCTGATCAGCATGTGGGGCTCCGCTGTGGGGATGGGGGGGTGCTGATGCCCATTGTCATAGGGTTTTACAACATTCCTGCAAGCATGTGTGTCTGTCTGTCTGTCTGTCTGTCTCCCTCCCATCTCCACCTCGTTCTCCCTCTGCCTCCTTTCCGTTTACTCCCCTTTCTCCTGCCACCTGCCACCGCGATGTTTTTCTCCCCACCTCTGCCTCTGCCTTTTGCTGAATCTTTCTCTCTCTCTCTCTCTCTCTTCTTCTGTCTCTTGGTCTCTTCTCCCACTTTTGTGATACAATTTTTGTATTAGGCTGTGCTATCTATATATTTTAAATCCCAGAGGTGTATCTGCTAATTGTACTTTTAGGGAAATAATTATGCAAGTTAAGATGATTAGATAATGAAAGCGTTCTCTGGGGCTGGCCTCTTTACAAATTGATGGGGCTGGGGACGGGCAGGACAGTTTCTGCTGAAACTAGCAGTGCAGCTCTCACCAGAACACTTTCAAAACATCTGAGCTGTAATCAGATCCCTCCCAGGGCTTGGCCGGAGGGCTAACTCCGGGAGCTCACCCTGGGAGCAGGATTGGATATTCTGTGGCCTTCTAGTAAGGCAATGATCAGAGAGCTCCATGACATGGCTTGGGCTTTAGGACCCTGTGGAATTCCCAGATCTGAAGACCCTTGGAGTTTCTGAAACACAAGCACACTTGCGCACAGGCACACACACAGGGCGAGGTTTTGGCTTCCCTCCCTCAGGCAGAAGGTTTTGTAGATACTGAATTGCTGAAACGCATCAACTCTGGAACTGCTTCACTGCACCCAAATGGTGGCCGTAAGCTTCCTGCTCACTCACTCTTGTCGGATAATACATGTTCACAAGACACATGCCTTCCCTCTGTGGCTTCTGCTCTGGGTTCAGCACCTTCCTGGCACACCTGGGGCTGTCATAGGTGCCTGCCACATTCTTGCATCCAGCCACACGCCCACCAGCCCAGCAGGAAGAGGCAGGCAGTGCACTGGGCACTGGGAGGGGGCGTGGGGAGGGAGAGGGCCTGAGTCAGGAGGGGCGGGGAGAAGGGTTCGAATGGTGTCGGGCATGTGGGGGGACAGAGCAGTGAGACAGGGAGAACATGCCTCTCTTGGGGAATCGGGGAGCTGGCAGGAGCCATTGCTTATGAAAGAGTCCCCAGAGAGCTAATCTCCCTCCAGTAGGTGAGAACACCGCGCGGAGGTGTGGTCTATGCCCTAGGACGCTGGTGGGTGGAGTGGCCGCAGCATGAGAGAGGAAGACACGTGTGGGCCCCACAGCATGGACTCTGCTTATCAAGGCGGATCCAGCTACTGCTGCTTCCGAAGGTCCAATCTGTTAGCAACAGACAGCAATCCAACCAGGCACTATTCCTCAAGGAAACCAATTGGGGACTTAGTGGCAAGTTGATGACATTGGCCCTCTTCCATCCTGGAAGAGCCAGCTGTTCCTTCTCACAAGGACAGATGCCTTTTTGGGGGATGGGTTTGCCTTTGCTGCCCACAAAACCTGAGCCATCATTCCTCTCTGCGGCCTATGGAAGGCCTGATTCATGGGCAGGGAATGTCGCCCAGCACCACACGTGCTTGGGGCATCCACTTCACCCTGAATGAGGGGCCATGACTTAGGATCCACTGGTTTTATCACATACTGCATCGCTCAGAGGCAGCCATCCTCTTGGAATAGTGGGATAGCCTTAGGCACAAAGTCCCAGCTTGGAGGAAATATCCTGATGAGATGGGATGCCATCAGTCAGGCTGCAGTGCATTTATCACACCTGTGACCCTTACATGGTATGTGTCCTCCATAGGTAGGATGCAAGGGCCCAGGAGCCAAGCTGTGGAGGCAGGAGTGGTCCCACTTTACCATCATACCACTGACCCACTGGAGGATGTGCCCTGTCCTTGCAACGTTGGGTTCTGCAGAGTTGGACATTCTGGTTGCTGAAGGTGCTGCACCCTTGCCAGAGGTCACAGCAAGGGTACCACTGAACTTCAAGTTGCAGCTGCAGCCAGGGCACTTAGGCCTCACTGTGCCCATGGACAGTAGTCAAGGAGAGGAGGCATCACTGTATCTGCAGGGGCAAGTGTCCTTGAGCAGCAAGAGGAAGCAGGTCTGCTTTGCCACCGTGGGAGCAGGAAGGAATTCACATGGAACCCAGGTAAGCCACCAAGTTAGCTGAGGTGGAGAAAAGTTTAAAAGGGACAGTGGGGAAGGAAGAGGTTGGTATTGGCTGTGGCCCTGAGGTCAACTGCAAAGATGGGGGCAATAGTTCATCCTGCTAGAACCACGGAGGGGCTGCTGCCCAAGTCTGTCTGGAGAAGTAGATTTGCTCAGTGCACGCAGTGGGCAGTAGCTGCCATGAGAAGGTGCCCTGTGGACCTCCAGCTACAGGCAGCACAGATAGCCAAGGGTGCAGCCGCTGTGCCTCCAAACCCCAGCACCCCATTTCCATTGAGGTGGCACTTCCCGTGGGCTGCTGTCAGCTAGTGAACCAGTGCAGCAGGCGTCCTAAGGAAGGCCCATTCTTGGGAGACATGGGACCCCCCCTGGTGACCAGTGCTGGCCTGAGGACCCCTGGACTTTCCTTAGGCTGCATCAGACTTTGGGAGCCTTCCACCCAACCTTCCATTCCTCTGTCCTCCTGTCCTTCCAGGGTCAAGACTTGCATCATGGTCTGACTTCTTACAGCTTTCCCTGGGCCCCTCCCCATTTTCTCTCAGAGGCATTTTCCCTAAAACAAATGTCTTGCATGTTTAATCATGCTTTGGCATCTTCTTCCCAGAGGACTCAGAATAACACAGTCCCTTTAACCCTTGCTCACACCTCTGTAAACAGACCTTTCATAAGGCATCTCTTCAGACACCCCGCTGGGTTGCCCTCTGTTTCCTGCTGGGACCCTCACTGATGTAGATTCTTATAGACCATAAATGTTAGAGAATTTCAAAGAGGAAAAAGCAAAGTTAGGAGATTGTGGTGGGAATAAATATCAAGGAAGAAATGGGTCCTGACATATGCAGTTGATCTGGAGTTAGAGGTTGGCATTTCAGAGGGTGTGTGTGTGTGTGTGTGTGTGTGTGTAGCACAAGCAAAGGCACTGGGGCAGGAATGAGCACTTATGGTCTGTCCAAGTGTCCACACCTCTTTTCTGAGGAGCTCCATCTGAACTATGGGAGGAAACCACCCAGAAATGCTTGTGCCTCCACTTTCACAATTTGGAATCTATGAGGGAGCTTCCACCTTTTCCCCAGCCATCCTCACCGCACGTGTCTTTCTACGTGCAGCCAGGAGCTCACATTGGAAAAGAGGTGTGCCGGTGGCTGAGGCCAGATGGGAATCAGGAAGGAGGGAAAGGAGACAGAGAAGAATGAGGGCCTTGAGATTCTGGGGCCCCGGGCTCAGGACGTATGGGGCAATGGGACACAAGAGCCTCATTTGTTAGGAGCCAAAGAGCCAGCAGTTTCCTTCAGAAGTCAGAGGGTGAAGAGAGGTTGGTTTGGCCAGCGGCACCCAAAACAGAATTCTCAGAGAGCCAGGGAGATGAAGAGTTTTTGACAGAGGCCTCTGTAATTCAAGTATCTCTAAGAATTTCTTACTAAGCTTCAGACAACCAGATTCTGTTTATTCATTCATTCAACACACATTTAATGGGTACCTACAATATGCCAGGAAATGTCCTAGGCACTGCGGACAAACTATTAAACAGGACAGCTGAAAATCCCTGTCCTCATGGACCTTACATCCTAGCAGGGGGAGGCAGAGAGTGAACAAATCAACCAGTAGAACAAATAGCATGTCAGAGCAGGGTAAGCATTGGGAGCAAAGCAAGGCAGGAAGAGGAGTTGGTTGTGTGTGGGTTGGGGTGGAGACAGCCAGGGAAGGCCTTGCAGACAAGGCCACATAGAAAAGTAACTTAGAAGAGATGAAGGATGAAGCCCCATGGGTACCTTGGAGAATGGTCCATGCAGAAGAAAAAGCACGTTGAGAGGCCTGTAGGTAGGAGTGTGTTTGGTGCTGTCACTAAGATCTCTCTAGCATCTGTAGTAGTCCACCTGTTATTTGCAGAGTCTTCAGTGGTTTGCATTCCAGACTGTGTTAATGTTGTCTAGCTATAGTATCTAAAAGGAACCAGTGGCATAACAAAAAAGTTATATCTCATTATGGCATCACACGTGAGGTCCATTATTTCACAGTCTGCAGCAGGTTCAGAAGCAGATAAATCTCCTTAAATAGGACTTCTCAGGTGCAGCTCTTCTTGGTCCAGAGACTTTGAACTTAAAAGAGAAGCAGTACTCTGTCTTTTGGGATTAGAAAATTTGAGCCAATTTACAGGCTGTGTAACCCTAAATTAAGAGTTACTTATGCTCTCTGACCCTCTGTTTCTTTATCTATAGATGGAGATAATAGCAATATCTACCACACCAACCAGGGAGGAAATCAGATGAGATTGTGCATTTTAATGTGTTTATGAATGGTTGAGTTTTATATAGCACAAAACACTAACTGAACCATTCATTGTTTTCTTGATATTTCAGTTATTATTTGTACCCAAAATTCTGCATCAAATTAATGGCTTAAAACAACTATCATTTTTTTGCTCTCAGTTCTGAAATGTAGGCTGGGCTTAGCTGGCTGGTTCTTCCGCTGGTTTTGCTGGGGGCCACTTTTGTGATCCAGCAGCTCAGCTGGGGCTGGATTACTCAAGATGATTCACTCACACATCTGGCTGCATTCACAAGTCCTCAGCTAAGGATTTGGGCTGGAGTGTCTGGTTCTCCTCCATATGGTTTCTCTCTTCTTAGTAGGATAATTGTTTTTCTCTTACACAGTGATGGCCACTTTCCAAGATGAGAGTGGCAGCTGTTAGGTGTTTTGAGGGATTGGCTCAGAAGTTACATATCACTCTTGTTATGTTTGACTGGCCAGAGCAAGTGACAGCATCATCTGGGAATCATTGCCTGGCTACAGATACTGGAGCTGAGAAATAGTTTAATTTTTCTAAACCAGTAAATTCCGAGCCCTCTATCTTTCTTCTAGAACCTTCTTGAAAACTAAACAGCATGTTCTTTAGCTCATCTCTGTCTGGCACTACCTTATTATATACAGCTGAAAGCATCTAATTGATGCTTTCAACATTTTGTCTAGAGATCTTCTCAACTAAATCAATAAGTTCATTAAGTACTATTTACCTTTCAGGTTACTGCAGGCAACGTTTTTGTCAATTATTCTGCCACTATATAGTAAGGGTTGCCCCTTTTCCAGCCTCTATTAACAGTGTCCTCACTACCTTTCCAGCATACTAAAAGATAGTTCACCATTTCCCCAGTCTTCACTAACAACCTATTCACTGATTTCCCAGCTCCTGTCTGCTGCCTTGTCTCAAAGCCAATGCCACATGTTTTAGGATTTTGTTATGGCAGTACCCCTCTTCCAGACACAAATTGCTTTAGCAGTTATCTAATGCTGTGCAACAAATCACTCCACATTTTTGTGGTTTCAAACAAGGACCATTTATTTGCTCACACTTCTGTGGTTTAGCAATTTGGGCAGGCTCAGCTTGGATGGCTTATCTCTGCTCCACATGATGTTGGCTGGGTTCAGTCATATGCTTGCGGTCAGTTGTCAGTTCATCTGGGAGATGGCCGATCAAGATGGCCTCACTCACACATATTCCAGTTGGCTGGGGCTATCGGCTGAGGTGCCTCTGTTCCTTTCCACATGGCCTTTCTATCAGAAACCCTGGGCTTTCTACAAGGTGGTGGCAGCATTCCAAGAGGGCAAGCCTCAATGTGTAAGCACTTCTACATCCCTGGCTGGCATCACATTTTCTGATGTCCCATTGACCTAAAAAAGCCACATGGCTGAGCTCAAAGTCAATGTGAGTGTAGACTAAGCAAGGGAGTGAATTCTGGGAGGCATGGTCCATTGGCCGAGCCATTGATGCAGGAATCCACCACACTTGATGTCCTCACTGATCTGCTCTTGCTGACTTCTGGACTTGCTGTGTGGTAGAGAATTCTAATGCTTACCTGTATCTTGATCTTGTTCTCCTCTTCTTCCAGGCACAAGGGAGGGTCACAAGTACTTCCCTGCCCCCCTTATAGTAGGGTCATGAGACTAGACCAGCTATGGCCTGTGGGTTGTGGGTAAAGAGCTTACGTTATTTCCAGGAGGAGAATTGAATTGCTGGTGTGGATACCTCTGGTCTCTCCTTTCCTCCCACACTCTGTAAACCCTGAGGTCTCTGTTGAGACTGTTGTAGTTTCTCCTGGCCTGGGTAGGGAAATGAGTGATGACTACATGAAACAGAGTCTCTGATTGTTATCCCCATATTTTACACCTGTACAACGAGCTAGCAATTTACCTTTGCAGCATTAAGTTATTGAGATTTGGAGTTTGTTGGTTACTGCAGCATAATCCAGCCTATCTTGATGGATACAGACCCTCGACCTCTCCGAGCCCTGTGGTCAGTTGTAGCTCCCTCTTTGGGTATTTTTTGCTGTGACTTAAGCAGCAAGAATGAGAGGATATGGATAACTGAGTGTTAAATGGGGAAGATGGAAGAAAGAGGGAAGGAAAAAAGCAATGGGCCAATGACAAGCCTATTGTTTGTTTATCAAGCATTTATGAAGTGCCTCCTGCATGCCCAAGCTCTGTGCACTGCCTGGGGTTTGCAAAGATGCATAAGGCATGCTCTGGAGAACACAGGACATGGGGGAAACTGACACATAAAAAACACCCCAATAGAGAGCAAAGCACCCCACCAGAGAGCAATGAGTGCCTGCCAAGGGAGGGAGTGATTTTCCATTTTCTTCTGCAATTGGCTCATTGGCCCTGCAGGCAATTTCCATGGAGAAATTCCAGCCATGGTGTCTGGTGTGGCAGCCTCATTGCACTAAGTATGTGGCCAGGCTCCCAAGGTAACATCTTTGAAGGACAGCACTCATCTGGATTCATAAGATCTGTGATTTGTTTAAAAGTAAGTCTCATTACTTTATAATCACACATCAGATTCAATCCTTACAGATGACATATGCGGGGACAAAACAGAGCTCTTCTGAGGGTTGCAGTGTGCAATTTTGAGGCAGAAACTGTGTCTGGAATGGGAAAGTGTTTTTGAGTATTCGGTGCCAGCCTCAGCTCAGAGCTGAGGGCCTGGAGGTTGGTCGGCGTTCCCGACAGAGCTTTGAGACGCTGACACTGCGGCCCTGAGGTTGGGCTCTTTTCTCCTGTTTCTGCTGAGATTGTAGAGTTGGGGGTCAGGGGCTTTTGTGTCACCCCTCGACTCAAGACACCCCCATCACATTCAGACTCAGAGGGAAGGGGCTGCGTGGGGGGCTCCCTGCATCCACAGCACAGCCTGGGGAAGGCCCACCCTGCAGGATGGTCTCACAGGTCCTCCCTTGGTCACGGGGCCAGGCCCCGTGGCTTCTCATTTTTTGGGTCTGAGCATGGGTTTGGCCTTTTTTGCAGGGCTCTTATCTTTATGACTGGATCTCATTGTCATTTCTGCTTTTTCCAGCTTTTTTTTTTCTTAGCAGCTTCTGGGGTGTCCCCTTCTGGGGTGCCGGCCTCCTGACTGTTTAAGGGGCCAGTCTTCCAGGGACAGATCTTTTTGTTCTTATTGTTCTCTTTCTTTTCCTTCTTCTTCTTCCTTCTCTCCTCCTTTACTTCCTCCTCCTCCTCTTCCTCTTCTCAGAGAGGTCCAAAATGCTGTAACATTCCTGACCACCAAGAAACACAGGTCCAGTGTTGGCCTGGAGTGAGGGAGGGATTTATCAGCACTGTTGATTGCTACACAAGGTTAGATTGAATCCCATCGTACGTGGTCAGTTATTATGATTAATTAGCTGGTTTACATAACTCTAAGAGAGTACAGAAATGTAGACGTACACAATAATCAGACCATTGGGTGGGAACGTCACACCAAGGCACGAGTTCTCTCCGGAAATCAGATTCAAGCGTCATCAGCTCAACTCAGAGTCCCTTTCTCTTGGGAGTTTGTGAACTAGTTCATTATCACATTTGGGTAAATCCATTAGCTTCTCTCAGTGCTTGGCTGTTCCAATGCACCTCCATTTCTGAGTCTGGAACCCTCAAGATCGTGGCCAGCGGGAGTGGCAGAGAGAGCAAGAAGCTTGCTGCTTTGTTACAGAGTTGATATTTCTAGTCCAGAGCCTGGACACATGTGGTGCTACCCCATGACAACAGTGGATTAGAGGTCCCCAAATCAGCATTACTAGCATCCATAAGAGGCAGACAGAGCTGGGGAAATAGAGCATTTTGCTCCTTCCTTTGGCCTTTTTCTTGGGGACAGAAGATCTCAGGCTAGTTTCCAGGATAATTCAAACTTTCAATTTCTCATTTTCCCAGAAAACAGCTATTCAGAACAGGTGCACATCCACCGCTGGGATCGGATTCTAGGCACAGAGTTAGGACATACGCCTGCCTTCTCTTCCTCTTCCAGGGAAATTCTCCGTTATCACCAGTAGAGGTTTGCAAGTGGCGCACGTCAGGGGAAGCCTTGTAATTACCTCCCTCACTTGATTTTCTATTTATATGTCCATTTTGGGGGGGCTAATTTATTTCAGAGAAATAAAACCAAGGCTTCCCGATGCCAGCCTCAGAGCTGGGTCCCCATCACGTGGGTGGCCAGGGTGAAGCGGGGAGAGGCCTCCTCGGCTCCAGCTAAGATCGCAGAGAGGGAAGGAAGGTCAGAAACGCTGGTGCTGGGGTAGATCTAAAAACAAATGGTCTCTTCTGGAACCTTACAAACTTGCAGAGACCAGTTAGCGAGAAGCAGCTGGAAGGTGAGGCTGTGCGGGGGAGTTGTGAGGCCGGAGAATCCACAGATGTGTTGGGCCATGTCCAGCCTTCCTCTTGGCCTTTCTGCTTTTGTTACTCCACAGTCATTAATTCTGCATTCATCTCAGTGCCACGAGCTGTAATTGGTTCAGACAGGTCTTTGTCCAACTGGAGTTGGCTGGTTAAACTGGGAAGCTGACATGGAGATGTGGGGTCGTATCTAATTTGAATGCGTTGGACCGAGTGCTGAGACAAACACTCCATGAGCTTCTCTGATGGAGAAGGAAGCAGATGTGTGGTTTTAGTACTGGGTTGACCTGCGCTTTGTTGCTGTTTGATCCGTGATATCCGCATGACAAGCGTCCCTTGATTGGGGGCCCTTAACCCCTATGTGAGCTCCAATGCTAAAGGCTAGAGTGTGTGTGTTTGCACTCCTATGTTTGCAGTAATCGATAGGGTTCACTACCTGCCACATAGTAGGCTCTTAGTGAATGCCCGAGGCTTTGGAAAGACCAATTCTACAACAAAGCAGCAAGCTTCTTGCTCCCTGTCATTCTCACCGTCACTGGCCAAAATTGTGGGGGTTCCTTCCTGGGGACCCAGACTCAAAAATGGATATTGGTTCAATAACCCCAAAATCAGAGGGAAGGGTTGGATAGATGCCTTGAATTGCTGTCTCTTTTCAGAGTGTCTGATAGACAAGGAGTCCCTTTTCCCCTCTATCAAGGGTGATGCTGATTCCAAAAATAGTGAGTGGTCGTCCAGTCTCACCAGACCCACAATGTTGACTTGAGCATTTATTTCTGGTTACATAACTGTGTACTTGGATCACTCCCCTCTTTTCTTAGCTGACTGTGTGCTCCTTTGTTCTGTGTCGCTGTTCTGATGCCACATTAATGCAGACACCTGTTTGGGACAGCTCTCTAAAGCTTAAATCTTGGGAGCTGAGCCTCTTAGGAAACCGTGTTCTCCCTGTGGGCAGCTTCGGCAGGAGGAACAATGGAAGAAGCAGGCGAGACTCTCGATTCAAAGGAGGGCTTAATTACGAATCTCCTCCGACTGCTCTATCCCTGTCTTGCACTGTCGCCAATAATTAAGAGCCGACAATACAGCTGTTTGCAATGAGAATTTTCACCTGGGAAATTCAAAGTTCTTTGCAAACATCATCTGAAGATCCATCTTAATACCCTGGTAGCAAAGGATAATGAACTCACTGGATGCATGAATGTAAAATCCCCTGAGAAAGCATTAGACAGGGACAAATGTGTCACAGTGGAAACGGTGCAGGGTTTGGAGGCAGAAGAGGTCTAATTTTGAGTCCTGGTCCTTCTGCATATCAGCCATATCATGTTGAGCAAGTGACTTAGACTGGATTCTTCCTTTCCTCAGGCAACCCCAGTGAGAAGAGGGAGAAAATGAGTTGAGTTATGGAAACTTAAGAAGTTCCATTTTTGCATATTTGCTTTTGTGTCCTAAGAAAACAATCCCTGTTCTTTGGGAGGTGTTTCCATCTGGTTTCTGATATCAGCGCATGCCAGGATTAGCTTAGGCACCTGTGTCTGAAGCAACACGCCTCTGTGGGTCTACCTGCCCTCTGTCTGCTGTGTTTGAAGGTGAGGAACACCTTCTCCGACATCGCTCTGGAGCTACAGGGAGCTCCGGGGGCTGTCCCAGGCCCTCTTTTTCTGCACAGACACCGTTTTTGACCGCAGCTGCTCCAGCATGCTGGCATGAGGGGTCAGGGACCCTGCATGGAGAGCTGCCTCCTGGGCTGCACCCAGGTCTCGGGCACCACAGTCCTCCTGACGCGGGACTTTGGAAGGGAGCAGAACAGGCAGCAGAGTCGGAGTTCTGGGTGCTCACCGGCTCGCTTCTCTCTGCCTCTCTCTGCACATTCCCATCCTCCAGCCTGTGGTTGGAACAGGGTAGCCTGGAGCCTTCTCGGTTATTCCAAATTTATCATTTCTAGCATAAACTTTATGCCACGATCCCTTTAGGGTTGTGGCACTTGATCCTGACATGCCAGGATGTGAGACTTAAAAGGTAGTTTCTCGGCCAGGTGCGGTGGTTCCCGGCTATAATCCTAGAACTCTGGGAGGCTGAGGCCAGAGGATCATTTGAGCTCAGGAGTTGGAGGTTGCAGTGAGCCACAATGACGCCGCTGCACTCCAGCCACCGTAATAGAGCAAGACCCTGTGTCAAGAAAAAAAAAAAGTATTTTCTCTTCTCTTCTCTTGTTTTCTTTGCTGTGAATCTCAGCAGTCTATTCTGAAACTCATAAACCGAACCCTGGCACTTTTTGTTTTTGTTTTTTTGGTTATGTCAATGCTTCCTGGAGGTAGGAAATGGAAGCATCTGGTACGGTTTGAATGGAGAATGACCAAAGTCATCCAAGATATTATTTGGCCACAGATGCATATCATATGTTCTCAATGATTTCTAGAGTAAGACATAAAGTTGGGTTTAAGCTTCTCACGTCCAAACTCTCCTCATGTGAAGAGGAAAACAATTTCAGGATTAATAATATTCAAAGATTAAAAAAAAATAGTTTCTTGGGAGTAGCATGACTTTTTCTGATTTGAGATCCATAGAAGTTCTACTGCAAATCTTCGTAGAAATACACTGTTGTGAAGTTGGTAACATTTAGGAAGTCTTGACAATGGATACAGCATTGACTTTTATACAGCCATGGCTTATGACATTTTCTACATGTGCCAATGACAAAACGATGAAGTGTAAACCTCCAAAATAAATAATAATACTTTAAGACAACATTACTCAAGGGCTTGACTCTAATGATCTTATTTGATCCGATAGTGAATTTAAGAATACTTAGAGCACTTTTTCCCAAAATGCAGTCCACAAAGTGTATTTTATGGTATGCTTTAAAAATGCAGATTGTTGGGTCACCTCTGACTGAAGTGGATTCTCTGAGGGCAAGATCCAGGACTTTATATTTTCAACAAGTCTCGTAGGTGATCCTATGTAACTAGATGATCTAGAACAGGGATTCTTCACTTTTATTTTGTGCCATGGACCCTGTGGTAGTCAGGTGACAACTATAAGCCAGAATAATATTTTTAAATGCAGAGAATCAAATATGCATGATTGCAAAGGAAACTGATTATGTTTAAAAACAACGATCAAAAATGTTAGACAAAAATAAATTTGTGGTATAACAATACATGTGCTTCATCATTAATGCATTAAGATCTAGCAGCAGGTCTAACGACCACAGTAGTTTTGAAGCAATGACGAGTATACCTGATATTTTGAGATGCTGCAACCATTGTAATGTGATACGATATCAACGTCTGCGATTTCCCTCGGTGACAGAGTCAGAGGTACTGCTGAGCTTCCTGTGAGTAGTCACCTGCAGTCATAATTATAGGAAGTTAGTGAAAAACTAAGGAGACATTTTTCCCCTTTAAGTTCACGAACTTATACAAACCACAGGTTAAGAATACTCATGTGGGGGTTTAAGTGCAGTACAAGAGCTTTGGGACATCTTGCATAAACAAACGTGGGTGCATGTATACATACACACACGTCAGTATACATGCACCACCCATGCACGATAATTTTGCACTTATGCCTGAAATAGATCAAACAAGCTATTTAGAGTTCTAGTCTTAGCAGGATGAATAAAGCTAGCCAGTATTGGTGTTTAAAGACAGCGCAATATCCTTTGGTAATCAGTGAGACCAAGGGTAGGTTCAAGGTGTACTATGGAAAATAAGACATGTTACTGGCTCCTTGGAGCACTTTCACACTTCCTTCATGAGAAGATTTGATCTATTCCAGAACATGCACACATAGACTAAAGAAGGCCAAGTTCAGCAACATGGAGCATCGTAGCATTAATTTTGGGCTGGAAAGATTTCAAAGCAGGTGTTACCAGTTACCCACTGAGACCATAAAAAGCCCAATAAATAATGATAGCAGTGTTTTCCAAAGCATGTTTCACAAAACACGTGTCTTTGAGAAGATGTTCGATAAAAAATGGTTTTTTTTTTTGTAGTCAAGTAAGTTTAAGAAATTTTGCATCTTAAATATCTCCTCTTGGTAATTTACAACATATTAGCAGGGCTGAGAAATTTATCTGTAAGGAAACTTGTTTCATTTTGTTTAACTCTGTAGTATGCTGTCCCCATTGTGCTTCTGAATCTCCTGGTGAGCCTTAAAAAGTACTTAAAAAGGATTGTCTCCTCCTCAGAGATTCTTCTTTAACTGGTCTATGTTGGGGCATCCGGTGTTTGCTCAAGTTCCTCTGGTCGAGGAGCACCGGTGAGCCCATCATTTTTAAAAGCTGGCTTTACCATAGACTTTGTATTAGGTTCCTAGGGCTCCCATAACCAAGTACCACAAACTGTGTGGCTTAAAACAATAGGAATGTATTCTCTAACTGTTCTGGGGCCAGAAGTCTGAAATCAAGGTGTTGCCAGGACTAGGTTCTCTCGAAGGTTCTAAGACAAAATCTGTTCCATGCCTCTCTCCTGGCTTCGGGGGCTGGTCAGCAATCCTTGACTTTCAGTTGCACCACTCCAATCTCTGCCTTTGTTGTGACATGGCATCTCCCTGTGTCTCTCTCTCCTCTTCTTATAAGGACACTAGTCACATTGGGTTAAGGGCCCACCCTACTCCATCCGGTATACCTTCATCCTAGCTTGATTACATCTGCAAAGACACTTTGTTTTTTTCAAATAAGGTCATATTCACAGGTACTGGGGGTTAGGACTTCAGTATATCTTTTTAGGGGGCACAAGTCTACCCCTAACAGACCCCCCTTTGTGAAAAATCCTTGAGAGATGCTGCCTACTAGAATCTTAAATTTTGAGCTAGGTAGCTTCCTGGTAAAACCACCAGGATGAATTATTTACACATTCTATTCCCTGGTAACTGAACAATTTGAACTGCGGTGAAGAATTGTTGGGGCAAGAGAATGCAGAAGGATGTTTTCCTGAGAAGATGATTTTGGTTTTCGAGTGGTTGATCTCCAGCCATTCTTTCTGACCTGAATGAGCTCGCCAGACAGACTGTCTGTGGCGACCACGCCCACTGTGGATAATAAACAGCTATCATCCGCGCAGAGGAGGACACTTACCTATCTGCTCTCGACAGTAGGCAGGCCTGCCGCCAACGCATCCAAAAGTGGTAACAAGTCATTCAGGTGCGTGTTCGAAAGAACAAGACCCAAAATATATCTCTGTCTCACAGTCCTTAAAACCATTATCTCAGCTGCAAGGAGCTGAATCCTATCAACTGAATCTCTATGTAGTCTTCAAGGGTCTGTGTTCTTTCTATCTTTCCACTGTATTTCTCTGAAAATAATAATGATGTTTGCCTTACACCATTGCTGGGAGGATTAAATGAGATGCAGTGGGTCAGAGTGCTTGTAAATTATAAATTCAGGGAAGAGCAGAGTCATTAGAGGATGATAGAACCAGCTTGAACATTGGCGTTAGTATTATTATTCCTAAGGAGCATAAAAGTGATTAGCAACCTTGGCTTTGGACAACATTATGAAGTCAAGTTCATGGCCGAGTGCCTGCCCACTTCCCATTCGACAGCATTTCTCTCCCTAAATCTTACCTGCCCTTGCTAAATGTGGCTCTGTGGTTGACCTGCTGATGTGAGTTTGTGTGGTTCTGGCGTATAAAATGGAACTGCTGATTTCAACAGCCCTGTTATTAGGGTCAGAGGAGGGCTCTGGTTAGAAAACAGGAGGAAGCAACTCCTTCCTGTAATCACAAGACTGAGCTCTTGGCAGGGGCTGCAGAGAGGGGGAGGCACACGGCAGATGCCCTGCTTGCCCTTGGAGAGAACTTTCTTAGAAGCCCAGCCCCTGAGAATCCCTCTGGGCTCTGGGAGGGGAGGGGTTAGGGACGCTGGAGCCTCGGGTGGAGTCAGGGGTGGAGTTGGAAATAAATAATGCCAGGACCAGCCACTGCAGGAAGTACTGTCCCCTCTCCTGCTGTGGGGGGCCATGTCTTTACTGTATTTCAGTCAATAATATTCGGGGATGGATGTATGTATTGTATCAAGAGCCTTGGGAACCCTACAGCTAAGTTGTAATTCCCACGGTGCCCACCCTGGGGCTTTCTCCATAATAGGTACCTGGTTAATGTCTGTGGAATCTCACACGGATTTCAGGAGATATAGACCTATTACACCTTGAAGGAAAGAAGGGGGAGGGATGGCATCAGTGTATGCGGTGGTATTTGGGGGCTGTATAATTGGAGAAAATGAAAGATCTGAGCAGCTACCACGAGAAAGCAGTGTGGTACCAAGGATTTGGGTTTGTGTTCTAATTCTGCCACTTACTATCTGATCACATGCAGGTCTTGCTCCCTCTCTGAGCCTTGGTTTTGTCGACTGTAAAATGAGGGTGCTGATGTCTCAGTACCTCATAGGACTGCTCTGAGGATATGCACGTGTAAGGGTGGTGCTGTTTCTTCATAAATGGTGAAAGGATAGATGATGATGATGATGATGATGATGATGATTACTGGGCAAGGTGGACATGCTCAGTGCTATTGCCATTAACTCCGTGTTTGCCTTGAAGTGACACACAATACTGTTGACTAGCTCTTGCGTCTGGGAAGTGTGTAAACATGTCACATGGGAAATGTTAGCGTGCTGCACAACAGGGAATCCATTCTGGCTTAGAGTCCAAACCCAGTTGAAACTGCCCTCACAGTGCTAATGCCGAAGAGAGAGGGGAGCTGTCAGAAACCCAGACAGAGATCTCTTGTTAGAGAAACAGGCAGCTACGGTGTCGAGTGGCCACTCCCGTCACAGGGAACCAGGCAGCCAGTAATTTGCAGCGAATACCGGGAAAAGCTGAGCCTTGGGAGGGAATTACATGGAGCAAACTGAGCTTGGAGAGTGCTGTGGCCGGTGCCAACCTGTTGGGTCACAGCACGGAGGGCCCCGAGGAAAGAGGGGCCCCACTGGCTCCGAGGACAGCCCTGTGGGAGCAAAAAGGATCCGAGTGGCAGGACTTTTCTCTCCATCACACTGACCAAGGGGGAGGAACTGGTCCAAATTTCTGTCTGGACTTGTAGTTCGCTCTGGACCAGTGTGTGTTATAAATGAGCCCAGTTTTCCCTCAGAGTTTGTGTAAAGTCATTTTTGACCAATCTATTTGTCATTGTCATAAAATCCTAAGGGACAGACCTGCATATGTATTGTTCTGTGTGAACCTGAGCTGGTTGGAGGCTACTGACAGTCAAGCTTAAGATTCCGGTTCCTCCAAAGAGGGCCTGGCCGGGGAAGGGGCTTCCCCGAGAGAATGTCATTGTAGACTGACTCATTGATGCCTGGGAGAGCCACTTGTCACAGGATAGTGAAGGCACAGAGGGTTAGAAACACAAGAAAGAGCCACTGGCTCCATGGAGGATGTGGCACTTGAGACAGGTCTTAATTAAAGGGGGCTGAGCTTAGGTCGGGAGAATGGAGTGGGGGTGGTTTGGCCTTGGTGGCAGGGACTCACATAACTCCGAGGCAGGAGTGGGGTGGTGACAAAGGGCGGGAAGAGGAGACAGGAGGACTGGGGAATACTGGAGAGGAGCAGAGGCTGGGGTCTTGCCCCAGACAGTGGCGGGGCGCAGCAAGAGGGGCAGGTAGACTGATGGAGCCAGGCCTCCGGGCGCAGAAATGCAAAGCCTTCCTGAGCTCATGGCTCTTGGGTAGGACACAGACGTGTCCCTTGCCCGCTTCCCTGCTCACACGGATCCTCCGGGCTCAGGGCTCATCTCCCCGGGACTTTCCTGCTCTGCTATTAAAACAGGACTTGGCATTTTTCTGGATTTGCCAGAGGGCGCTCTTTAAACTTTGTAACCACAGAGCGTCAGCATTTCCGCTAAGCGGGCAGGCAGGGCTGGGGCGGCCGGAACCGGAAGTGAGGAAGAGCTCCGCGCTGGGGGTTTCAGGAACCCAAGCGCCCACCCTGCCGAGGCCTCTCACTGCCGTGCGACGGTTTTGCTCTCTGTGTCCCCACCTGTGTAGGGGGAGAAGAGTGGACAGGGTGTGGCCAGACGAGGCCTTGAGTTCCGAAGTCTGAGTGTCAGTGTCCCGTCTCCCTCTCAGTGTCCCGTCTCCCTGGTGTTGGGGGCGGACCCGCCTGCCTGCCCCGCGCACCCCAGACGGGGCTTCGCTTCTAGAGCTAGAACAGTGAAAAACAAACGGGCAGTTTGCTGGTAACAACCTAGACAGCTTGATTTAACTTGGTCCCGTGTCTGCAGTTAAAGTTTTAGGAAGACACACCTCCCCAAGCCCCAGGAAAAGGAAGAAGCTCATGCAAATGCAGACAAATGCTAAGCAGAAAGAGAAGGAAGAGAGAAGGGCTTTTGTGGATACCTTTAGACTTTGAGACTCCCAACCAACGTCAGGGTGCCCTGTGGATCCCTGCATTCTGCGGTGGGGTGACTCTTAAAAGAGTGTGACTCATCCCCTCTCCTTTGCATTTTCCCACTGAAAATTTCCCTCAAAGAAATTCTAGTAGCGGAAATGATTGCGTAATTACAGCCCTGTTCTGTTGTTGCCGCGTTTCCAGCTGCTATGACTATGTGTTTCCCCCTCAGTACCTGTTTACTTTCCCGGAGGAAAGGGTGCGCACTGAAAAGGTTGCTGGAGAAAGGTCATTTCCAGGGAGCCAGAGTGACGCAGTCTGCACCCACCCCTCTGACGTGGCCACCCCGAATGAGGAACGGGGTTTGTGGGACTTGCTGACGCAGGGAAAGATGCCTCCACTGATCAGCTCCCCTCTGACCCCTGCTGAGGACTAGACAAGACCTCTGCCCCCTGCCCTCTCCCTACCCTTTTCCCCACGGCCAGGATTGTCAACTGTGGTGGCCAAGGCAGGTGCCCGTGAAAAAAATTCTGCTTCCTGGCATTCCCCGGCGGCTGTGCGACAAGTCAAGGTTACCTTGAAAGGAACGCAGAGGAGGAAAATCTATCCATCCATCAAGATGTGAGTCACCAGTGTGATGTCATCTGAATCTCAACCTGATTCCATTAATTTCGACTGTGTAAGCACATAAAATACCAGGAGAAAACGAAACACATGCAGCTACAGAGGTGCACGCACTCTACACAGACACACACAGGGACACCCACACACAGACACACGCAGTCACTGGCCTGATGTGCCCAGGCAGCAGGCAAGAGGTCCTATTATTAGTGGAACAAGTGGAAGTGGAGAGGGACGGCTTTTTTTGGCAGCATTAATGAGGGTGACCTTCGGGTGGGGACATGCAGGCTGCAGGGAATGGAAGGGTACATGAGACCTTGGCATCCCGCTCACTCGAAGGCATGGCAAGGCTTACACAATTAGGCTTAATTACGCCCTGCTCTGCCTTCAGTGCGTGTGTTCCCTGCAGGTGGAGCCCGGCTCTCCCTCCCCACGCGTTCCCCGGGCTCTTCCCTGATGCTTGAAACCCGACTGGCCTCCAGCTATGGCTTTTGGAAGCCAGGCACGGAGGCCGCCATGACAGTTGAAGGGCTGCCTCCCTGGCGCTGTCTCCTGGAGAAGACGAGTCCCTGCCCACTGCCCAGTGGGTCTTCATGGGGCATCTGCGTCTTTCTGACGGTGAGGACAGCTCTGGCAGCAGAGGCCACTGAGGCAGCTGACATGGTGGCCATAACAGCACAGGACTGAAGCCAGGAGATGCAGGCAAGAGTCCCAGTGTTTCTGCAGTCCTCAGTTCCTTTAAAAATGGGACTCGGAAAACCCACCCAGCCCATGGAGCTGCCACATACGCTGCACAGGCCGGGCACTGCACAACTCAAGGAGGCGTTGGGACTCTGGTGGCAGTTGGCTGGAGCCGTGCAGAACAGTGGCCCTGCCCACCTGCTTCAAAGGGGGTCACATGAGATAAATGCTTACTTAGCCTACTTCTTGCTTTTGCTGATTTTTCTACAATGACCTGCCTGGTTCAGGGAGGGTATAAACCCAGCACCTCCCTCTCGAGTCAAAGCCTCCATCTGGCCTCTCCTGGTCAACCTTGCCTTCTTGATACCTGAGACCTGGAGTTGCCAAGAGGAAAAGAGAGGTAGATAAATTCCCAGTATCCGTGGCTTTGTTGGAGCAGGCTGCAGGGCAAACGAGCGCATCCCATGCGTCTGCCCTCCCAGTGGACCAAAGGCTGCACTTGTAACACGCACCCTTGGCGGCGGTTAACCAAGGCCTGGGACTCTGAGAGCAAATGCGATACTTAACACTCCCTTTAGCTGTGAGTTTCCACCTCACCCCTCAACCATCCTTACAGCTTCTCCTGCTCTGTCCTTTTCCAGCTATTAACACAAGTGGGGGACAGTTGGGTTTGCCTCGTGAGGAAGGTGCTGACCAGAGCAGGAACCAGCAACTGTGTGGACTCAGGCCGGGCGCAGGTAAGGGGCTGTCATCCATCAGAGTGAGCCCAGAGGCGACACCTGGGTGTTTGGAAACTGGGACATCACAGGAACAAAAGGAGATTCTGGGGACATTCATTCAGCCTTGGAGAACAATCTCTGCACAGAGGAGAACCCACACTCCACCAAGCCGAGCAACAGAATTACCTTGGGGCTTTTGCAATACATAGTTTCCTGGGACCCATCCCCAGAAACTCACTCAACAAATCTGGAGATGTTCTCCACTGCTATCTCTGGTGGAAAAAAATAAATAAAAAAAGAAGAAAAAAAAAACAAATCTGGAGATGAGCACTAAATGTGTATTTTAAAAAACAAGTATTTAATTTAAGGATAATTTTAGATTTACAAAAGCATTGCAAAGACAATTTGTATTTTAATCCTTTTTTAAATTGTGAAACATAAAACACATAAGTGCCCCCAACAAAAAGGATAGCTTGATGATTTATCTCCAAGCGAACACCTGTGTCATCAGCACAAAACTAAGAAGCTCCCCTGAGAACCTGAATTTTCCTTCCTACCCAAAATCTTACCACGTACGCATGCATCTCCAAACATGGTGGTTTCGTTCTTCATCCCTAAACAATTAGTTTAATTTTACCTATTTTGGGCCCTTGTATTAGTGTGATCACAAAGTAGGTATTCCTTTGGGTCTGGCTTGTTTTACTGAAAGTGAGTCACACGTTTTACTTTTTATAGTTACAGTTTGTTCTTTTTCATTGTTCTGTCTGATACCATGTGCTACCCAATACAGTAGTCATTTGGGCACATGTGGCTATTTACATTTAAATTAATTTACATTAATTAAAATGAAAAATTCAGCTCCTTTTTTGCATTAGCCACAGCCCAAGTGCTCAACAGCCTCATGCGATGAATGGCTACCATAATGGACACAGCAGAACAGAAAATTTCCATCATCACAGAAAATTCTTTTGGAAAGCTCTGCTCTAGAAGGTTCAATTTTATAAATGTATCAAAATTTACTCGTTCTACTGTTGATGGACATTTTGGTTGTTTGCAGGGTTTGCCTAAGGTGAGTAATGTTGCTGAGAATGTTTTTGTACTGGCCTCTTGGTGCATATGTGCAAATACTTATGTTGAGTATATACCTAGGAGTACATGATAGGGTCATAGGTGTGTATATTTTAGTAGAAAATGCCACACTGTTTTCTTAAGCAGTGTACTAATTTATACGTCTACTAGAATCTGTTTTCAAAAGCATCCCAGCTATTGTTGAAGATCAATCAAGTTTGAGATCATTGCTTGATTTTGTCTTTATAGAAGAAAGAATTTTCTGATGACTCGACTTGTTCAGCAGTAGAATAGACCCTCATGACAAATACCTCATCAGGTAGTGAGTGTCCTGTTTTTAACAGCAGCTTTAAAAAGAACTCCTGGGCTGGGTGCGGTGGCTCACATCTGTAATTCTAGCACTTTGGGAGGCCAAGGTGGAAGGATCACTTGAGGTGAAGAGTTCAAGACCAGCCTGAGCAAGAGTGAGATCCTCTTCTACCAAAAATAGAAAAAATTAGCTGGGCATGGTGATGCACACCTGTAGTCCCAGCTACTCAGGAGGCTGGGGCAGGAAGATCACTTGAGCTCAGGAATTTGAGGTTGCAGTGAGCTATGATGATGCCACTGCACTCTACCCAGGGTGACAGAGAGAGACTCTATCTCAACAACAAACGAACAAACAACAACAAAAAACCCAAAACAAAAAAATAAAAAGAACTCCTGGACTTAGTAGGAAGTCTTCACATGGGATGTATCAAGTTCTTTGCAATTATAAGCGTCTCTGATTTCATCCCTTTTTGTGGCTATGTATGGATGGATACATGCTGGACAGTGAAATTCTTCACAGTTAGAAAGCAGAAGAGAGAGAGTGCTGATGCTAGAGGCCTGGATTAAACACAAATTGGATCGTTAGTCCCTGAATAATCGAGTTAGTTGTCCCAGTGATCAGTGAATCACCTCTCGCTCTCTCTAAACCGGCTGTTCCTACTTGAGCTCATGGGATAATGGGAATCATGACTTCTTCAATGTCACCCTCCGCAGACATTTATAGGTCCCCCTTATTTCTGTTTTAATGGCTTTATTGGATATGTGCCTATTATGGTAACGGTCTCAAATCATTTTTGGAAGCAGGTGTGGCATAACTCATGACACTGTAAAAATGCCCTCCTCCTGCAATACTGCTTGGAAGTATGTTTTCATCTGTCTCCATGCTGTCTCCTCCCACCTGTTCCTGCCCGCTCCCCCCTGGAATTCCCTTCTACCCTTGAGAGGTTTGGAAATGAAGGGATTGTTCTAGGTCACAAGAGAAATAATCCTTCTGCCCAGGCACTCAAGAGGCTGCCCTTGGGGATAGAATGGCTTCCTTTTAACTCACTTGAAGACTGATTGTTTCTTGTAAGAATGCTGTTAGGGGATTTGGGAAAAGGTCTTAAATCTCACTGGGTATATGTGAGTGATGAGGTTTCAAAGGGAAAATGAGAACTGGGCAGGTCTAATACCCTGGGTCCCTGCTTGGCAGCCGGCTCTGCTCTACCTCTGAGGTTCCAACAGTGTCCGGCTCAGGATGTCCTCCCAGCTCCCAGATAAACTTGCTGGTAACTGTCTGGCAAAACCCACCCCATCAGGATCCCAAGCAACCTGTGGGTATAGCTACAACTGGGCCAATGTAGAGAGGGAATCATGGTGCTACTGGGTGGTGGCAGCTGTCACTCTAGCTCCGCAAGGTTTGAACTAAGGAATGAGTTAGGCTTTGTCCACATAATTTTTTATTTTTTCGATGGAAGGAACCAATTGAGTGATCAGAGAGAACCCCAAAGAAATAGCCTTGGGGTTTCTCGGTTGGTCTGGAGCTCATTCTTAATCCTGTTGATGTTTTGTTTTTATTTTTTAAATTTCCTTGGAAGAGTACAGAAGAGAAGTTTGGAGAAAAAACTTGAGAAGTTGGCAAGGTCGGACCTAGTGCCCATGCAGTTTTCTCTCTGTGGTTTTAGCCTGTCACTCACTTTCTGGGTCCTTGGTTTCCATGAAACTTCAGAAACAAAGACAGTGCAAGGGATATGTCTGTAGAACGCCCTCTGTCCCAGGAGACGTGCTAGGCTTAATTAGCTGGCCCCCAGAGGATGTTCCGAAAATGAGAAATATCCATGATCATTATCTATCAAATGTCAAATACAAATATGTTCATGTTCCCATTATGGATGTGTGTGTTGCAAACTTGCTCAACCGAGTGTGACCCGTTGGGTTGTTTTAATTACAAATATCAATAAAATTGGTTGATATTTATGGGCACAGACCCTTCAGATCTGGGGACGGAAGCTAATTGCGTAAGACAGTGCCATGATTGAACTCCAAGGGAGGCGCGGTCTCCTGCTAGCTGGGTGGGGAGCTGAGACAGCTCCAGTCTCCCTGTGTTAATTAAATGTGATGAAATGAATATTAACTTGTAAAAAGAGTCAGAGCCAGGGACTGAGTTTTCTTGGTGGGTGGGGCTGAGGCTGGCCCCGGGGGCTGTGGTCGATGGCACTGGAAGGCTATTGTCTTAGAGAAAAGCAAACATTAGCACAGTGGTTCTCAGCTTTGGCTGCAAACAGAATCACCCAGGGGCTTCTAGAGCCTACCCGTGCCTGGACTAAGCATTGCCGGGATTTGTCTGCACTGGGACCTTCCCAGGTTATCCTAACGACCAGCCAGGGCTAAGAACCTTTGACGCAGTGGGAAAAAAATGCATGCTTTTGGAGTCAGAAAAATGAGACTTTGAACTAGCCTTGTGTCCTTGAGCTTCAGGATTTTTCTTTTTTTTTTTTTTTTTTTTTTGGTCTGTAAAAAAATGAGGTTAATCAAAGCTGTGTGGTGCATCTGTGTTGATAAAATGAGATCATATGGGTGAGAGGGTTGGGTACATAGTGGGGACTCAGGAAAAGGTAGATTCCTTTCCCTCCTAAGATGCAGGTGCTTATGGGCCAGGCCGGATGAATTCAGAAGACTGCAGGGGCCTGGCGGTTTAAGCCAAAGCGAATTCTTCCCGGAGCACTGATAGAATTGTCCGTGAGAAAGAATCATCCCTTCAGCCCCCTCATCCCCCTCATCCTCCTCATCCTCCACAAGGACAAAAGGACACAGCCCAAGAGGCCACAGACCCTGAGCAAGTGGGCTGGAGGGGCTGGGCTGGGGCTGGACACCTTGTCCCCTGACCTCCAGCCGTAGCTCGGTCCACTGCACTCTGGGGAAACTCGCCTTTCCCAGGACACTGTGAGGAGCGATGATGCGGGTGTTTGTTTACTGGGGGACCCGAGCCTCTCCCCTGGGAGAGACGATGCCTTGAGAAGCAGGAAAGATGGTGTGATATGGAGCTTTGAACTTGATTGCTCACCTTGACAGTCAAAGTTCTTCTGATTTCACCCAACCTTCTTTATATATCAGATCTTTCCTTCTGGAATCCCACACATTGCAGCTACACTGGGGTACTCTAACCCCCGACAGACACCATTCTTTCCTTCTCTGAACATCTGCTCGTGCTGTTCTCCCGCTTCTGTACAACATCTGTAACTCACTGCGCCTAGAAGCCCAAGGGGCAGTGTTTGCTCTGCACGAATCCTTTCTCGAAATGCCTTCCTTAGGAGAAAGGGTGAGAGGAGTGTGTCTGTCTCGCAGGGTGCAGACCACACTGCCCTGTTTCGTCATTCGTTAGTGCCTTTGTCCCATTCCATTGCTGGACCGGGTGCCAACAAGAGCGGGATGGAGCATCGGAACGAGCCTGGCCTGGGCATCCAGGCTCACCTGGCTCTGGGTTTCATCCCTGTCACTTATTAGCTTTGTGATCCTTGGAGAATCATTTGGATTCTCTAAGCCTCTGTTTACTCATTAATTAAAATGAGGAAATAATTCCTATTTCTCAGGGCTGATGGTGAGGATTAGTTTGATGCATATTTATGAAAGACTCTGGCAAAGAAATGTTTTCATAGTTGCCTGTGAAATGATTAAATGAATTGATATCAACTATTTGGCATGGATGTTTAAAGAAAAATCACTCTCACCTTATAGCTAAAAATTGCATTTTGGGGGTGGCGACAGTAAAGAATATTTAGATTTTTTGGAGATGTTCAAATCACAAGATATGATTCTAAGGAAACAAAGAGAATGGGCTTTGGAGTGATTTCCATGAAGCCTGCACCATCACATTTTCTTGTTATATCCTTAATACAACCCCATGAAGTGGGGATTATTTTCTCAGAAAGACGGGGTTCTAATCTCGGCTCTGCCACTTACCTAGGGACCTTGGGAAGGTTGTTTGCCTGCTCTGAACCTCAGTTTGCCAGTGCATGAAATGGGAGGGCATTCTACTCACACGCGACTTAACATCCACAGGAGAACAAACGCAAAGCACGTACGACAGCATCCGGCATGTGGTTGGCGCTCCACAAAGAACAGTTCTATGGCTGCCATTGGGATACTATTTGCACTATGAAAAGCATGTTACCATCATCCGTGGTTTCATAGCTAGCAAGAGCAGAGTTGCTATTTCAACCCTGCTAAGTCTATGTCAAGTGTGACCCTCTTCCTGCTGTGCAACCTAGCCCTGGGCAGCCCGTCTTATCCCCACGATCACAGCATCATTGGGCAGGACTTTGTCATGGGCATCCTTGTTGCATCTTTGCAGAATTCTTTGATTTTGCCACCACAAAAGCCCTGTGTTTTCCAGAATCAGGCTGCGCTCCTCTTTGGCAAATCCCCACCCGACTCCATTTCCCTTATCCACCTGCAGATCACCTCTCATTTGTCATCTTTATTAGCTTTTAATCTCCCATCAGTTTAGTGCTGGGGTTTAAGAGTAGGATTAGAGGGGGGAGTTTAATTGGATGATCCTCCGTGGCCCCTTGAACATCAGATTCAATAAAAGTTTATGAAAAGATAAAATCGCAAAGGGTTTTATAGCCCCAGACAGAGCAAGAGACTGCTTCGAGAACAAGGTAACTGTTTTTCAACCTCATATAATCCGTGTTTTGACTTGATTAAATGAGGAAGTTAGTTTTCCGTCTCTCTCCCTTCCTCCCTCTCTTTCCGCGGGTAACATTATCCTTTTCCGCCTGCTGTAAGCAAGAAGCCACTTTCTGCCAGGCGGCTCTCCCCTCTCGCTTTGATTCTCCCTGACAGGAAGACTAATGAAACCTGGGTGCACCAGAAAATAACATTTATTTCACGCAGAAATATGCTGAACCACCACCGAAGGTGGCCGAGGTGATGCATTTGATGGAAATAGGCCCGTCTTCAGGAGGGGAACATGGTCCGTGTAGATAGAGGGAGAGAAAGTGTTCCTCTCTCCATGAACTGCCACGCATTTCCATCCCACCTTTATCCAGGCTGCCTCCCTCTGCTGGGACCTTACGCTTCTTCTGTGGTTCCGGCAACCATAGCGTGAGGGGTGGGCTGGGCTGCACGGTCATTTCTGTACTTGGTCATTTATTCATTTAACAAACTTGTGTGTGTGTGTGTGCGCGCGCGCCATCCACCAGACGCTGTGCTAAGCCAGGGAGATAAAAAGGTGAACAAGGCCCCGCTGTGCTCCCAGGAGGGCGGAGTCTACGAGAGAGACAGACAGTTTGGGAGAAAATTATTTTTTATTTTTGCAGCCACCACTGTGGTCTAAGGAGGTGATGACTCTGGGTGGGTTTTGCTGGATTCATGTGATCCCCCAGCGGAATCCGGCTGTCAGCACTGGGCTGATGATGTGTCCTGCATAATGAAGGGAGAACTTGGAGTTCTTGGTGGGAATCCGGTGAGCATGGGTGGATGGGAACAAGAGTGGGGAGGAGGAGGGGGGAGGGCAGAAATGGGGGCCATAGAATGGGGTGTTCCTGTGCAGACACCCTGGGGTGAGTATGTAACAAAAATTTCTGGGTGTCCGTGGCCTAAGGACATTTAAAGAATAGTCTACAATACTCATCAATGCTTAGTATGGATATTTATTTATTCAGCCATTCATTCATTTAGGGCAATAAAGGCAAAAGCCCAGAATCACTGGTGACCAGAAGGATGTAACTTCCTGGGAACTCACAGAAATCTGAAGACGGGCTTTAGATTTCCACTGGCCGTGAATTGGAGTCCAAGCCAGTCTTAAAGGGGCCCAGGTGAGCCCAGGTGAGCCCAGGTGATATGTGGTTTACCCAACTCGTGTCGAACACCAGGTGCAACAAGGGTGGTGGTACGAGATTGAAGCAGAGCTCAACGCAGGGCGTGCTCCCGCCCCTGCAGAGGGAGGCGTGGGTGGGCAGCACGGAAGACTTCATGGCGGGGCCAGTGGGGGAACAGAGCTGGGGCACAGGGCACCCAAGAAGAAGAAGAGGAGAAGACAAAGACAGCAAGACCGCTGTGGCAGCCGGGGCGCTGAGAACATGTGAGTGTGGACGTGAGGGGCTGTAGACGCCGGCAGCTGGGGAGGGGTGGTGCTGTGACCCCGTGGCATCGGGTAGGGAAGACCTCTGATGCCAAATAAAGGAGCTCGGATGTTGGTGGTGGGTGGCAGAACACTGAAGAACCTTGCTTACAAGAGCATCAGAGTCACATTTCGTTTCAGAGAGATCACCCTGGCTCAGTGTGAAGGACGGATGGGAGGGACAGCGGCATTGAGTCAGGGGGCCCAGTCGGGGCACAGTGGCCCAGGGGAGGCACTACGTAGTTCTGCGCGTGGCGGTCATGGCAGGGAGAGGGAGGGGACGTTTTGGAGCAGAGTTTCGAATGGAAAATGAGGAAACTTTGCAGTTGGTGGGACGTGGGGGCAGGGGACAGGGGAAGAAGAGTTCACGCCAGGCCTCTGGACTAGGTTCCCGGTGGGGAGCCGGGTGTTCTCTGGGAGAGGGACTGCAGCTCAAAGACCTGTTATGTTTCCCTGATTCTTATTAGTCAGTGGCCTTGGGACTCACCTTCCAGGTCAATTGTACTAACTGACCATTGCTGTGTAACAAACCGCCCCACAATTCTGTGTTGTGAACAGTTGTCATTTATTATTGCTGATGAGTTTGTGGACTAGCTGGTTGCACCTGCTGGCTCTGGCTTGTTCATGCACAGGTGTTGGCTGGTGGGTGGTCTTGGGGATGGCTTGTCTGTTGGCTGGTCCTTGGGTGAGAGGACTTGGCCCCTTCCACGTGTCTCTTGTGCCCCTCCAGAAGGATAGCCAAGGTATGTTCCCATGGTAGGGGCAGGATTGAAGAGAGGGACTGCAAACATGCAAACATTTTTTCAGATCTCTGTTTGGATCAAGTTTGTGTCATCTCATTTAGCCGGGCGCGGCTCACGGCCCAGCCCAGAGTCGGTGTGGGAGATGCTACCTGAGGGTGTGGATACAAGGAAGCGTGAAACACCAGGGCTGCTGCTACAATCCATCCATCACACCACGTCTTTCGAGAAGTATTTCCTAAGCGAAGACTGTTCCTTCTCTAAGAGGCATCCTTGTTCCAGCTGTTAAGACAATAATTTGTTTCACTCTGCTACATCTGACTCCTGCTTTGCAAATTATTGAGCAACAAAATCGCCCAGGGTGTGACATTTTATAAGGCCTTCAGCATTTCCACATGAAAGGGAAATTTTTGTAGATCATTTATTTACTTTCCCAAATCCTATGGACAGATCTAACCTCTCTTTCTTTTCGAAGGGTTCTGTTTAATTGCCAAGAGACTGTTGAACAGAGGAGAGAGGTAGAGCTGAGTTACTTTATAGCACTTCAGATCTCTTAGCCAAAAGGAGAAACTGAGGCAACGAGAAAGATCCTGGTGATTCTGAATTCTGACATGCCTGGCTCACACCCATTCCCCAAATTAGCACGAGAGCACACTAGTCATCCATCAGCAGTGCAGGTGCTTGGGGACATTCTTCCTAGAAGGGGCCTGTTTGGGGAGTTGGAAGGATGAAAGACAAGGCATCTTCCTCACTGTTCTCCTTTTCTGGGGATGGGATGAGATTAGAGTGGGCTGGTTCCGTGTTCTTATCACATCCCTTCTTAACCTGTGTGTGTGTGCGCTGGGGGCTGGGGTGTGTGTACTCACACACATCAACCTACCTCGGGGTTTTCTGCCGGGAGAGAGGCAGCCTTGACACTGCTTTGCTTTGTGTTAGACCAGACAATAGGGGAAATGATTAGGGCTTTTCAGAGCAACCACCTGACAATGGTGCGAGGTGAATGTGGGCTGATTGGAGCTCCGTCTGTCCTGATGAGCTGGGAAGCGCAGGCTGGGGGGGTGGGGGCAGCACCTGCGTTTTTGCAGGACCAGTTCCCAGGACGAACTTTCCCTCTCATTCCTTCTCCCCGACTCCCCCCACCCCCAGGTACCTCTGGCTTGGTTAAATTTAGTGTTCTGGTGTATCCAAATCCATACGATTTCTTCCAGGACTGTGCATTTAAATGTCACCCTTCACTGCACAATTACCAACACATCTCGCTAATGGGGGTTGTTTAAAAGCCTTGCGGCTGCGAGGGAAGCAGACAGGAGGCAAGTCTCGGGAAGACGGAAGGAGAAAGGCAGAGAAGGGAGGTCTGGGGAGAGGACGACAGGGCTTCCTTCTCCCGAGGTACCCCCCAAACCAGCCCGAATGAAGTCAACAAGGAAGTGGCCTCTTCACGCAATATAAAAATAAAGTGGGAGGTGGTGGTGGTTGCTGGTTATAAACCCCTTTGCCCTCTTCCGCTCAGATCTGAGAACTGGTAGGAAGACTGATAGACTCAGGGGTTTTCTCCTGGGCTCAGTGGGGACTCGGGCCAGGGTGGCACAGCGTAAATAGCCATGAAGTTAGGCACCTGGGCACACACCTGTGTGATCTGGGACTACCCGCTTCACTTCTGTGAGCTTTTGTTTCTTATTTTGTTAAATGCGCATCATTATCTTGGCTCTGCCCATTTTGCAGGGATGCTGTGAGGATCAAATGAGATGATGTAGGAAAAATCCTTAAAAGGAACGGGTCTGGGTTCCGTCGGTGGAAGGGAGTCAGGCCACCGCCCAGATCAGGGTGAATGAACCTTTTAGAAGCTAGAGAGGCACCAGGATGAAACCCAGCCCCATCACGGACGAGCTGTGTCGTTACAGGAAAGACCCTACACTATATCCTTTTTGTGCCTCGGTTTTCTCATCTGTCAAATGGGAGAATGACCATCCCAGCCTCATGGGGTCCTTGTAAGATTTAAATGAGTTGAAGCATTTAGGTGCTTGGATAGTACCTAGCAAATAATAAGTGCTCGGTCAATATTGGTTATTGTTATGTATCTTTCCTGGGGTCTCCCAGAGTTCTTTCTAGAAAGGTTTTTATGTGATTATTCTGGGAACTGGAATTAACCCATGTAAAGTTCCCAGTCCTGTGCCGGGCATGCAGTCAGTTGGTGCTCAGGATGTGCTGTTTCCTCTTCCCTTCACATTCCACTCCTCATCCTCCTGGGCCATGAGCTTTTGCTCCGAGGGAGGACATGTGACAATCCCGACAGAAAAAACTGATCAGCGAGCTGTTGCTGTGGCCCCATTACCCCCAGCACAGAATTCTTCTTTGTGCTTTTCCGGCGTGTTGAGAAAGAAACTCCATAAAGAACATCCAACCTGTCATCCTCCTCCACATACAGACCTTGGGAGAAGCCCCCCCCCACTCCCTGGGCCTCAGTTTCCCCATCTACAAAACAAGGTCACTTGCAAGGGCTTTTCTAGCAAGTCCGGACACCCTTGACTTCATTGTTCCCAGCAAATGACAGGCACCGACCCCTTTCCCTAACAGTCTCCCTGCGATTTTAGTTCTTTTTCTCTTTGTCTCTTCATCTCGGACATGCCAAGTGTTTATGTCATTTCGGAGAATCCAATAAACTGCATTATTGGGAGGAGACGGGGAGTAACACACAGGCAGAAATCTGCTATTTTCACATGAGTGCTCTAGGCAATCAGCCATGATGGGAAATGAAATGTGTGGAAAAATACAGGCTGAATAAAGAGGGCTTTAGTGAGATGATGAGCCTTTTACTGCTTGTGCTGGCACGTGACTGTCGCCGATCTGTCAGCCCAGCGGCGGTGACGCGGCCCGGAACGGCTTCTGCTGTGGAGGGCTGGCTCCCCTTCCTCTGCCACCGGTTGCATCGTGATGTGGAACAACACGTGGTTATTTACCCAAGTTCCAGCACGGTTCCGGCGAGGACAGCAAGGGCAAGCCTCCCCGCAGGAGGGATTCAGATCAGACGTCAGGAATTACTTCCATAAATTAGAAGCTGCAGAGACACATTCCTTAGGGAAGAAACAGAATCTCCTCTGCTGACTGATGTCGTGGAAGGGACATTTCAAGGGCCATTTGAAGGCAGCGCCCAGTCCTGATGACCTCAGACTGAGGTTTCTCCATTTAGTGTCAAGGTGGTGCCGTGTACGTTTACAGGTGTGAGAACCGAGAGACTGAGTTCAAGGTGCAGCTTAGATCCCTGCTAGCTGTGGGATGTCAGACAAGATGATGGGACCAGCCAGCCAGTCTCCCTGCTCCTCAGTTAGGTGTCACCAATTCAGGCACTAAAGCTCATGCCTTTAACAAATGGGACAGTGCCCGTATATTTTCAGTCTAGGCATAGTTCGTTCGTTTGTTCGTTCCTTCCTTCCTTTCTTTCCTTCTTTCTTTTGTAGTTAGGAGCATTTACATTTCTTAGAGCAGTTGTAGGTTTAAGGAAAAATCGCACAGAAAGTATAGTGAGTAGTCATGTATTCTCTCTCCCCTTGCCTCAGTTTCCCTTATGAACATCTTGCATAGCTGCGGTACATTGGTTACAGCTGATAAGCTAGTATCGATACATTGTTACTAACTAAAGTCCATGGTTGACATTAAGTGTGTAAACACTCTTTGTGTTGTATAGTTAGATGGGTTTGGGAAATGCGTGCTATGATGTATCCACCATTAATTACAGTATCACATAGAATAGTTTCACTGCCCTGAAAATCCTCTGCACCACGGATTTACACATCTCTTTCTTCCCTCCCCCAAACTCCTGGCAGCCACTAATCTTTTCACTCTCTCTATAGTTTGTCTTTTTCAGAACGACAGCGAGCCAGATTCATGCAGTATGTAGCCTTTTCAAGTTGACTTCTTTCACTTAGACACATAACATTTAAGGTTTCTTCATGTCTTTTCCTGGCTCGATAGCTCGTTTCTTTTTATTGCTGGATAGTATTGCATTGCATGCACACACCACATCTTGGTTGCTTCCCAGTTTGGGCAATTATGAATAAAGCTGTTATAAACATTCCTGTGCAGGTTTTCATGTGGACAGAAGTTTTCAACTCAATTGGGTAAATACCAAGGAGCGTGATTGCTGAATCGGATGGTAGGAGTATATTTAGTTTTGTAAGAAACTGCCAAACTCTTCCAAAGTGGCTGTACCGTTTTGCATTCCCACCAGCAATGAGTGAGAGTTCCTGTTGCTCCACATCCTCCCCAGCATTTGGTGTTGTCAGAGTTTTGGATTTTGGCCACGCTAATAGGCGCGCAGTGATGTCTTGTTTTAATTTGCAGTTCCCTGAGGACATATGATGCTGAGCACATAGACACAGTGCCAATATATTTTCACTCCAGGAATAGTTTTAACAAGCTCACTTATCTATAGTTATTTTTTCTTCCAGCCAATAGGCAATCAGAAGTGAGTGTGTAACTGGGCAGGAGGAGGAGGCTCACAGCCAATAGGAGCAGACAGCTCCCGGGTAGGAGTCAGAAGACCTGAGCTCTGGTCTTACTGGGCAGCCTGAGCTGCTTGACTCAGGAAGTCACCTCACCTTTGGAGCTCAGCTTCCTCACCTGGAAAATGTGGCACTCGTACCGGATCAAGGTCATGAAATGCTTCTGAGGCCAACACCTTCCAGTTGGAGTGACAGCCTGGGACAGGGAAAGGCTGGCAGGGCTCCAGGGGAGAAAATGTGTCATGTCCTGGCTGAGAGGTGCCGACTTCCACGGCAGAGGTTGCGGGTGGTGACACTGTGCCACATGCCTGCTCTTCTTGAAAATGATTTCCAGTTTCCCTTGCTGTTTACAATTCCATGCAACTTTAAGTGACATCTGACCACCTAACAGAGAGAAAGGGAGGGTAGATTTTAAAACACCAACACTACAACTCAAGAAGCTTGCTAGAGTGGGTGCAGCCTGTGTTGCCAGGTTACCAGGCTCACATGCATTACCTGCTGGAACCCAGCATTCCGACAGTCCCAAAATCCCAACATTTCCTTGCTGGCCCGTGACCTCTGCCTGGGAGGAGAGAAATCCCATCTCTTCCTCCCCACATCTCCAGAGCGCTGCACTGTACCTGGCACGGGAAAGGGCTTTGCTTAGGTTCAGTGACCATCACTCCAGGCCCTGTGAGCACAGCAGGGAGCAGAGTGACAAAAGTTCCTGCCCTCGTGGGACCCCCATCATGATGATGTGCACGGAAAACCAAAAACATTAATTTACACTCTGCATATTCAGTTTCAGAAAACAGAGGAGTGCCACCCTCTTTAGAAAAATGTCCACCTTAGACTGAAACTAAAATGAATTTGGGGTCCACAAGGGTAACCTCAGTCATCTGGAAACATGACACGAAGGTGCTGACATGGCAGTAAGGAAGGCTTCATCACACACCCGCCACCCCCACCATGGGCCTTTGGCAAGTCGGGGGCAGCTCCTTGACTGCCTGCGTTTCTCCTCTCACTGAGGCGTCAGGCCCTGTTCCAACCCAGGCCAGGTACCCAGCAGGGCTCCAGAAACCTCCAGAAGTGCAACGGCTCCAACTCCCAATCCTTTGCAGGTGGAGGTCTGGGAGGACATCCCCCCACTCTGAACCCAATTTCCAAAATCAAGGCACAGATCTGTCTGCGGAGGGATGTCCGTGCCACAGCAGGGGACTTACAGCCACACAGATGGGCGGCTGCTGTGAGCTCAGCACCCACTGCCCATCTCCCTGCCCACGCACTCTCCCCAGCAAGGCCCCAGAGAGAGTATTAAGCTCGGCTGCAGGCCGAGTCACTTTCCTAGATTAAGAGTTGTGTGTAGGGAGTGGAAAAAGTCTGGAAGCGGAGAGATGCTTATCGGGGTTTGTGCGCTGGTGAACTCTTCCTCCTTAGCTGAGTGGTTTGGTAATGGCTTTCTTCATGGTGGAAGGAGATAATATCCTTTTTCACATCCTGAAAACTTCCTGTGAGTGGCGGCCTCGGCCCCATCAGCGGAGGCAGCAGAAAGGCTGCAGAGAACAGAGCGGCTGTCCTGCGGGGTCTGGGGAGTCCAGGCAGCTCGTGAACCCCTGCAGGGTCTCTGGGGGCTCACGTGCCTGTGCCCGAGGGTGGGACAAGAAGAGGCTGAAAAAATGGCGATTGCAAAACTATCGTGACCTCGGTCCCCCTCAAGCTACAATGTGCCTACAAGCCACTTGGGGACCTTGTGCTGTGCCTGATTGGCAGGTCTGGGTGGAGCCTGTGGTTGTCATTTCTAAAGAGCAACCAGCTGACACTGCTGGTCTGCAAACCACAGTGAGAGGAGCGAGGGTTGAGTCACCTCTGATGTCTTACAGGGGAGAAAACTGAGGTCTCAGGGGGAGAGGGGCATGTGGCTTGACCAAAGTCACCACCTGGGAGGTGGAGGAGCGTGGCTGGATCCCAGGTGTTCAGAATCCCCAGCATGTTACATCTCTGTGAAGGCAGGGATGTCATGCCCGATTGTGGGCGTGCCCTGGAGGGACTTAAAGATCACTTGTATTTCTTTTCTACACAAAGCCCGTTTCTTTTTTCCGTATTCAATCACTCTACAAATATTTATAAGACCCTATATATACCAGCCCCGAGCAAGGCAGATTTATAGGTGTAACAAGCAATATATGAACTAGAAGGGGAGAAGTGACTTTTATATGTAAAACAAACAGAGCAAATGAAAAATAGGTGACTCAGAGCTGATGGCATGTCATAGACTCTGCATTCTCTAGCAGTTCTAAGGAAAGAAAGAGACCCCTGTGGGCCCCTGGTGGTCAGGGAGGGCTTCTTGGGGGAGGAGGAAGGCTCAAACTGGCCTTTGAAGGCTGCATAGGTATTCAAGAGGTGGAGGGGAGAGGCAGGTGGGCTCTGAAGGTGTCTGCTGTCACTTGGGCTTCCTTGTCATTGTGCTGGGCCCTCCCATCATCCTTTTCTCTTTCTTCTCTTTCTTCCTTCTATCCCCTGTTCTCCTTAGCCTTCCTTTTCCTCCTCTCTGCTTGTGTTCTTTTCCTCTTAACAACAGAACATAAGTAGAAAACAAGAGGCTTATAATCACATGCCTTACCCTACCTGCTTAGCTCAGCAATCTTGCGAGGAAGGCAGCTGAATGTGTTGTGCCCATTTAGCAGATAGGAAACGTGAGGTTCGTAAAGACTGAGGGATTTTGTGTGATGTGTGACTTTCACTGTTAAAACCAGGAAAGCCTTGGCCATTCTAATTATGTCCCTACTTGCCAGTACTCCGGGGGCATGTCTCTGGCCTGGTGGGCAGGTAGGATGAGATGATGAGGTCACCACTCTGGGGGGGAGTCCAGCCCTCTGCCCTTCCCTTCAGGAGGGGGAGGTGGCCACACAGACCTGAGGATGAGTGCAGAGGCATATGACTCAGAGCCTCTCTGCAAGCAGAAGCGACCGTGTTTTTCTCTGTGCCCGGGCCCTGACTCACCCTGCTCAGGCTCAAAGCAGAGCAGTCCAGTTCTCCCCTTCCCCCTTTCTCATCCTACAAGGACCCCAAGGCATTGAGGTTCTCCCTCTTTGCTGCCACTCCTCAAGGGCTTCCCCTCCTGACATTAACGGGACAACTGTGAATACAGAGGCCTGTCCTCTTAAAATGACTTAAAGTTGGTCATTGAAAAAAATACGTATATATACATACAAACCTAGTCTAGGTGGGGACCTCTGCACGTGGCCATTTTGGGTGCATGGGATGGATGCAGACCCCAGATTTGAATGGCGTTCAGAATCTGTTTTTGTCAGACCTCCCTACACTGCGTGAGTTCATCCTCTGTCACTCAGAGCTTAGCCTGGCCGACTGCCTGAGAAGTTTCTGGTCTCACTACTCCTGGTCTTACACAGTCACAGCTGCTTGAATCTTGATTGCAAACCTGGACGTCAATCTGGAAGCAAGAAAAAGAACAAGGTTTGTGCCCTTTATCACACAGCTGGTGAGGTCAGCATCTTTTAGCACAGAGGAGAAGGATTGCTTGGGAGTCAGGAGACCGAAATACTAGTTCCAGCTCTGTGGCTAAGCACCTGTTTGATCTTACACAAGTCATTTCCTCTTCCTGAGGCTCCAATTCCTCCTCTTAAAGAACCAGACCTGATGCTTCCCAGGACGCAGCCCAGCTCCAGGAGTGCCCGATTTCTCTGCCTTTGAGGGGAAAAGCATGCTGATTACTGCTTAACAAGTTAGGCACTGATTTCCTTCAGAGTATAGGTGGGCAGCATGCAGTAGACTAGAAATGATGGGGGGAGGGGCAAGGAGTGCCGTCAGATCATCAAGATTAGGGCGGAGGACACTCGGCTGGAAAAGCTAACAGCAACGGAAGAGTTAGAAGAAACTACCGCTCAGCTCAGCAGGGCAGGGTTTATATGGTGCAGTGGCAAATGGCTCTACAGACTGTGAGTAATTCCTGAGAGCATCTCTGTATTGATGTTCACCATGTACACAGCATGTTAGAGATCCTAAAGCCCTGTGGCAGACATCACACCCTCTAATCCTGAGAACAAGCATGAGGTAGATGGGTGCAGGGGTTTTATAGATGGGAGTCAGGTCTAGAGAGATTTAAGGACATGCAAATGCTGAGAGGCAGAGGGACTTAACCGCAAGTCTTTTAGCTTTGGGTGCAATGCCATTTCCACTATATGGTAGCTGCCACCAACAGAGTCCACAGTGAGGATGGAGTCAGAGTGTATGGAGAATGTCTTTCACCAGTGACGGTCTAACTAATAAAAAGATTATGCTTAAAATGATAAGCTTCAGTTATCTGGAAACTTTGTGCACCCAGAATACTTATTTGATTTCAAACAAAGAGGCACAAATGAGGCATTCTTGTGGTTCTGTGTTTGCAATCAGTTACTGGCTAAGTCATTAAGACAGGAGGCACAAAGCACCCACATGGCTACACCGATAAATCACGCATTCAAGTACACACAATAGGAGGCAATGAACAAACAGGGAAGATGTATGCCTGCCCCTTCCCTGCCGTACCTGGAGGGAGGATCTGCTGAGAAAAGGGAAGGTGCATCTTGCAACAAGTGTGGGTCTGTGCAGCCTGCAGATCGATTGCCCACACTGTGTCAGGGGGTACCCTAAGAGCTTTACATGCATTAATTTATTTAGGCTTTCCAACAACTCCCTGAGGTAGGTACTGTTATTATTCCCATTTTTAAAGAAGAGGAAACTGAGGAACAGAGATGCAAGCTGCAAGAGTCTAATACTGTTGTTCAGGTGGGCAACTTCTACCCGGTGCCATGGATAGAGATGGACTTCTACTTGGAGTTTGGCCAAAATTTGAGTCCTGGGGCCACTTCTCTCCCTCCTTCCCTCCCTCTTTCCTTCCTTCCTTCCTTCTTGCCTCCCTCCCTTCCTTCTTTCCTTCCATCTTATTTTCTTCCGTCCACATTTCTTGTTTACTATTTCAAGAAATCATGCATGGTTCTAGGGAAACAGAAGTGAGAAAAGCACAGTCCTTACCTTTAAGGGATTCAAAGCCTGGGCAGGTTTTGGGAGTGCGGGAATGTTGCAGACAGACATGAGTGGAAATGAGTTTATCATCTCGTTTCCCTCTAAGAGAATGAAGGTTATAGGAGAAGGGGGTGTGGGCTACCTGTAGCAGGTGGGTTAAGACTGAGAGTGGGGGTAAGATGGCAATGGGATAACATGAGGGTTTTAACAGCTTTGCACCTGATCCCCAGCCGGCCTGCTGTGGCTGTCAGTGATCCTTGCAGGGAGCCGTCTTCCAGGGGCACCAGGGCCTGACACCTGGGGGCAGCGCGGATACAGACCTGCAGTGCAGAGACGGTGCTCATAGGCACGAGGCAGGGGTGGGTGCAAGGACTGTGCCTAGAAAGGAACTGGATTGAAATGGTGAACTTTTCACGTGAGCATGTTATGAAGGAAGAAGAATTTCCCTGAGTCCCAGGGGCCACAGACAAAAGGCAGCCTTTCTGGCAAATTCCAGCACCTTTAATCAGTCAATTCATTCACAGATGTTTCTTAGACTCGGAGCACAAGCAAACCACTGCACTAAGCACTGGGGAGAGGGGGCAGAGAAGTAGAATACAGGTCCCTACCCACAGGGTGCTGTGTTCTGACTGGGGAGAGGAAGCAGACGTGTTACCAGGTAAGTAGCTGGACAAGGCGCCGAGTACCCAGCGTGCAAATTGTGCATCTTGGTTGTGCCCAGGTTGGGGGTGGGGCGAGAGTGGGCCGGCAGGCAAGCAGGCAAGGCTTCTTGGAAGAGGTGGACTTTGGGGGAAGAGTAGGGTTTGGCTGGTGGCAGAGAGGATATTTGGAGCTCAGTACCCGAGAAAGCACTGCTTGCACCACCTCACAGGCTGAAGGATGAACAGAGGCCGAGAGAAACAGCCTTGGGCTGGGAAATGGGGAGGAGGGAAGGGAGAGACTGTTTCCGGTGCCCCTGCCCAGACCACCACTTAGGAAGGCCCAGGGTTAAGTCACCTCCAGTGCACGTGGAGCAGGGCCTGATGCTGGGGCGTGCAGGATTGGGACATATTCTTGGAAAGGAAGTCTAGTCTGGTGGGAAAACAGTTACTACTTTGCAAAGATTCAGAGGAGAAATTCTCCTCCCTTTGGCCGTTCTTGGAGCATAGGGCAGCATCCTTCGCGTCCCCTAGATGGCAGGCCCGCGATCTGAGTGGGGGGCCGTGCGTGCTCACTGGCCCTGGTGTTGAGAGAGGCATTGACTCCCACAGTTGCTGTCTCTGTCTCTGTTCTCCAACTCCCTCCACCCCTGCCACCCCCCGCCACTCCCGCCACGCCTTTGCTTAGGCTGTGCCTATAGCGCCTCCTACACCCCATTCCCTGCTGCTACACTTCCAGCCATGCCCTCCCCCAGCTGCCATCCAGCTCTCCTTCTTGTGAGAACCCCTTTTAAATAAATAAAGCCTCCCCCAGCTCCCAACACACACCCTATCAGGTCGAGGGCTGGGCACGGCCTAGTCACGGACATCTCTGCGTCTTTTGCAGTGTCTAGCACAGCCCTGCTCCCCCAGGAGGTGCCCAATAGACCATCTGTTGAATGAGGGAGGAGATTCAAAGAAAGCTCAAGGGATTGGGAATGAGCATGGTGTGTCTGGGAGAGTGAGAAATCTCTTTAGTGTTGTCAACACAAAGGTGACATAGTCACTGATTCTGGGGCATGGTCACCCTACGACTTTCTCTCTTGGAGAATTTCAACCCCCCTTTTTTTCCCCTGGGACCTCCAGCCCCGTGGCTCTTTCTCTGTCCCTCTCATGAGGATGCTTTGGTGGGCTCTGCATCCACATCTCTGAGCCGTGTGTGCCCCCCTCCTGGCCCTCATCCTCATCTGCCACGTGGGTGGCTGGTGGGGGACCTGAGAAACCCTCCTGAGACTTCTGCCACCCCAAGGCCAGCAGAAGAGTGCCGTCCTTCCGTTCAGAACACAGAGGGTGGGTATGGGACTTGTCTGGGATCCAGGTCTGCAGGTCACCTGCCCTGCGACCCTGGGCGTGTCCCTGGGCCTTTCCGGTGTTCAGTTTTGCTCATTTTCATAATGATGTTCAGTATGCATGGAAAATGTCGCTGATGGTGACTCTTCTAGCCCGGAAGGGAAGACAGGAATCTGCTGGGCCTGCCAGAGCTGCACAGGCCCCAGGGTTCTGCGAGCTGGGAAGAGTTGGGGCGGGGAACAGCTGGGAGATTTATCCCAGCAGGTGGTTGCTGCTCCCATGGAGATGTCAGCCAGATGCTGGCTCCTCTGCAGGGGGAGTGGGGACAGAAGCGGGGTGCAGAGCTGGGCTGGAAGGGAGGAAGGAAGGGGGGTCTCTCTCCTCTCTACAATAATCTGCCTCTGACAAGGAGCTTCTGTTCCTTTCCACTGGAAAGCTTTTAAGAACGCTGAAAAGGACAGGCAATTACAGGAAGGTTAGGTGCGCCTGATTGGATGTTGTTACAAATCACTCATTGTCATACAAGGCATTTGGAAAGGAGGCCATCGGGGACTGATTGCCGTTTAGGGTAAGTGATTTCTGTTTAGAGTGAGCAAGCGATGAAGGCTTGGCGAGCACTCATCGCCCTCTCCCTGCTTGCTGTTGTGTGGATGGTTTCTCTTGGGAAGGAGGGGTCCTTCCAGATGCTTACAGGAGGTGCGAATGGGAAGAGGCCAGAGATCAGCCTTCTAATCCCACTCCCACCTCTGCTTGCTCCACCCTGCTCTTTCCTGCTGGGGCAACTGAGTGTGCAGAGAAGGGAAGTGACTGGTTTAGTCTCACACAGCAGGTTGGTGGAGGGGCTGGACCAGACCCCACGTCCAGAGCTCAGGCCAGCCTTCTTGCTTGTGGCCGGCCAGGCTGCAAGCTGACACTCCCATGGAGACCTGGTGTTTCCATGAACGCACACCATGTACAGCTGCGTGGGCCGAGCACACCTCACGTGGCAGCCCTTGCTTTTGCAGGTGTCACTCTGCAATCTGTTCCTCTAGATCCTCTCACACCCTGTCACTTGGGATTTCCCTTGACCACATGATGTCCCTGCAGGCAGGAGGCAGAGAAAATAGCTGGACTGACATGGTATCCTCAATTTCACCTCTCTCACACACACACACACACACACACACACACCCATACCTCTTCCACTCCTGTGTCTGAAACACCACCCACCATAATGGAGAAACTTCCTTGAATCTTGAAGTCCATTCTGTCTTTAAGAGTCTGAATTCACATGCATGTGTTCTGAGAAGGGTTGTTCTGTGAGCGACAAGGGCACCGTGGAGGAATCCCCGAGACGGGGAAAGGTGGTGGAAGAAGGAACATCAGAAATAAACTTTGGCAAATCTACCATGTGGTCCAGCAAAAATTCTTCCACAATTTTACCAAAAAAGGAACAATGACACAGAAAATGGTCAAAGAACACACTTGTAGTTGGAGTCATCCCTGTCCTGGGTCTGCAGGTTTGAGTATGGACTGTTATGAGTGGAACTGTGTCCTCCTCAAAAAGATACGTGAAGTTCTAATCCCCAGTACTTCCGATGGGACCTTATTTGGAAATGGGGTCTTTGTAGAGGAAATACAGTTACAATGAGGTCATTAGGGTCCAATATGATTGGTTGTAGGGAACGAGCGCTGAACCAAGGATCAGGAGATCTGGGTTCTAGTACTTGTTCTACTACAGGTGACCTTGGGCAAGTCACTCCCATCCAATGGGGCCTCAGTTTCCCTATTTACAAAATGTCCTTTCCAATTCTTACATTCTGTCATATTTCCTTTACACATTCCCATTTTCAAGGCCCTGGAAGTGGTAGTTGTGTTGACATGGTCATTTGTAAGTTGGGCACCTTTGTGTATAGCATATATTGGAGAGTCAAATTCACTACGTGGTCCTTCCTAGCTGATAAGCCAGGGAAGTGCAGCAAGCTCACAGGCCTGTGTGTGCACACATATGTGTATGTATACACATATGTGTGTATGTCAAGCTCTCCTTCCTTTTCCTGAGACTGGGAGCTATTGTGGAGTTCAAAGGACAATTCATAGCTCAGGGAATGACAAATAGCTTTATGTTGTGAAAAGAGTGTGGAGTTAGAATCCTGGCTCTGCCACTTATCAGCTATTGGGAACTTGCATGTCACCTGACTTGCATGAACCTCAGTTTTCCTCATCTGTGAAATGACTATAACTATAGGATTTTTGTGCAAATCAAGCAGATTTATTCAGCAAGTGCTGACTATATGCTGGACATTGTGTTGGATACTGGGTCATCCAAAATGAGTAAGACAGACTGTCTTTATTCTCTCCAGGTCAAAAAATGTCCCAAGTCCAGTTTTCTTCCACGACTATTGCACTGATAGTATTTTCTAGTAAGTGGGTAGGTGTGTATGTGTGTGGGAGGTCCAGTGTGTACATGAGAGTGTGTGCTCTCCCATGTGTGCATGGAAGACCAAGGACCATGGCAGGCCTGTCACTAGCTCACACTGAGAAGATGGTCTGTATCCCTTGTTCCAACGATGACATTAAGCCCATTTCACAAATAAGATCAGTTTCCTACCCTGAGCCAGGGACAAAGAAACCTGGCCCATTTTCCTTGCTCTGATTTTCCCGAAGATAAGGAGGTTTGCAAATGGTGACATCCATATCAAATGCTAATGGCACAGGGGGGACGCTCCCAGAGAACTGATAAACTCCCCAGATGGAGGGAAGACTATTAAGAGAGAAGAGCTCCAGATGTAATATTTGGAGTTCATGTCCAAGAAACGTTAACATTTTGGAATGTTCAGAAGTAAAACTCCAGGAAATAAAAGTCTAGGAGGAGTGACACCGGTGGATCTGACCCAATAGAAGAAAGCAAAAGCTGGTCACCTTCAGCTTTCTCCAGGGCCTGAGTGGGCCAGGAGCTTCAATGTGTCAGTTCTGGAAAATAAAGATTATTTGAAACAGATAATCTAAGGGAACCAAAAAAAAAAAACCCCAAAGATTCCTAATCAATTAAAGCTTTTAAGTTCAGCCCTCTCAATGCTTATATGAGGACATTGAGCCTTAGAGAGGTGACAGGCTGTGAAATATCACACAGTCGGTCATAGAAGGAACCAGGACAGCAGATCTAGGTCTGATAATTCATCCTGGACTGTCCCCTACACCATATTCTTAATGGCCTATTTGAAGGAGTGGTCAGAGGCTTGTGTTTCTCCATTGCATGTGTGGCTGATAATATCCAATGTTAGAAAGTCTGAGAATTAGGATGTTAAGCCTCAAATAGGCATCGCATCTTGTTTTCCTGCTGGGTTACTGATGAGCTGTTAAGTCTGGGCAGGTGTTGGTGCTCGTGTCACGGGACAGGCCCTGGGCCCTGGTGTGGAGGATCAGAGAACTGTATCCCAAAGCCGGGAGGACATCTCCATCTTTGCCTGACAGCCACAAATAACTAAATTAGAGAAACTGTCCTAATGGGGAACAAATTGGAGGGTTAGGTTAAATAAGCCGGTGGAAGCAATTTGCCGTGTGTTCCTTCAAGGGAGATTTGGCAGAGGAGCAGGGCTCTCGTTTCTGATTAAGGCCATTGATAACTGTCGCTCTGGAGAGGAAATTAGGTGATGGGGGTGGGGGATGTGGGTTAGGAGGTCTCTGATAGGAGGTCCTGCATGGAGAGGTGGAGGCTGAATGCCTGCCCTCTGGGGTGGGGGGCTGCACCCCTGTCCCCAGACCAGCACTGACCAGTTGGGCTGCTCTGTCCCACACACTGTTGGAGCACATTGTTACAAGTTCACTTTGGTTATGCACTGATTCTATCAGATATGAGTCTTAAACCACGTACCCAGAGGCTGCCACAGGCAGGGGTCCCTGGGAAGTGGATGCTGGGATGCAGACAGTTGGTTAAAGAGAGTCCTTAGGATCCACACCTGTGGAAGGGCAGGGGTGGGAGCGCAGGGAGGACAGAGGGCAAGTCTAGTGTGATGCAGCCTAAAGATCACCTCGAGGGACCCCATGGGACCCCCTGGGACTGAAATGACCCCCAGAGTTGTCCTAAATTGGGCTCAGATGGCCAGGCCTTTGTCACTGGGCATGGGGACACCTGGGAAGGGGTGTATCTATGGGTGAGGCAGCTCTCTGAAGGGGCTGAGCACTGAGGCTCCCTGCCAGGGGCACCTCCAGCAACCAATGGCACAGGAGGGCGCATCTGAGTCTGTGACAGGTGTTCAACAGAAAGGTCTGTCCTCATTTTTCTAAACTTATCTCCATGTGTACTGTGAACCTCCTTCCTACCAGGATGAAAAAGCTGCAGCTCAGGTATTTGGTGGTTCCCTCCCTTTCCTTGTTAAGTTCTGGGGGATTTACATCGAACCAAGGCTTATGGTCTGTATGATAGGAAAACACCCAGTTTTGTCTTCTACTCTACTTGTCACACTCAACGCAGAACACTTCTGAGACCCGATGTGTAGGTCTTTTTCCCACAATGACCCATTCTCTGATGCCACCTGGGTGTCATTCAATTCAATTCAATTCAATTCAATTGTAAGGCTAAGCAGAGCTAATGCAGACCCAGCAGGCCCCAGGTTAAGGGGCCAATCCCAGAAGACTGCTCCTCATTCCAGATGGCAAGCTAGGTTCCCAGGGCACCCACACATCCGTCTGACTTGGCTACAAATTGAAGGTTCCCATGACCCCTTTCTTGGGTTCTGTAATTTGCTAGAGCGGCTCACAGCATCCAGGAAAACAGTTTACTTCCTCTTGCCCATTGATGATAAAGGATACATTACAGGTTACAAACGAACTGCCAGATGCAGAGATGCATAAGGTGAGGGTTGGAAGGGTCCTGAGCACAGGAGCTTATGTCTCCAAAAAGTTAGGGTGTGCCACCCTCCCAGAATGTGGATGTGTTCTCGTTCACCAACCAGGAACCTCCGGGAACCCTGGCCTTTTGGGGTTTGATGGAGGTTTTGTTATATAAGCATGATTGAGTACATCATTGGATATTGGCAATTGACTGACTCCACCTTCAGTCCCTCTCCTCTCCTGGAGATCGGGGGATGGGGCTGAAAATTTCAACTCTGTACTCACAAGGTTGGTTTCCCTGGCAACCAGCCCTTATCCTGGGGCTATCTTGAAGACCCAGCCAACAGTCATCTCATTAGCATGCAAAAAAAATGCATCACTTCAGAGACTCAGGGTTTTAGGAGCTCTCTGCTAGGAAATGGGTGATAGACCAAAATGTATACAGTCATGACCCTGGTCCCATAAGATACTGTATTTTTACTGTATCTTTTCCATGTTTAGATATGTTTCAATACCCACATACTTACCATTGTGTTACAATTGCTTGCAGTATTCAGAACAGCAACATGCCATACAGGTTGGAAGCCACGGAGCAACAGGCTATACCGGATAGCCTAGGTGTGCAGTAGGCTAATGACCCATTTGCATATATCACAATATCACGTTGTCCTTCAGGCATCCATCCTCACAGGTATCCAGTGAGATGTGTCCACAACCCTGACCTAGTGCTAGATCACTGGAATACAGACATCTACTGAGGCATCTTGCCCATGACCCCTTCAGGCCTTGGGGCTTCTCAGCTTTCTGTGCCATTCTTCAGGGAATGGCAATCACCTAGCTGCTTCCTTGTCATCTGGAGCATGGACATTCATGTGAGGATAAATGTGGCTCAGACATGCCATCCTGCCTGGATTTACCCACTTCTGTGGAACCCATCTGTTCTGGACTCAGTTGTGTTCCCCCACAAATCCATATGTGTAAGCCCTAAACCTACCCCCCATGTGACTATATTTGGAGATAGGGGCCTTTAGGGAGGTAATTAAGGTTAAATGAGGTCCTAAGGTGGGCTCTAATCTAATAGGATGGGTGTCCTTAGAAGAAGAAGAAGAGATACCTAAGAGGTCTCTCTTTCTCTACGCCGGCACAGTGAGAAGGCAGCGTCTGAAAGCCAGGAAGAGAGGCCTTCCCAGAAACCTGCTGGTGCCTTGATCTTGGACTTCCAGCCTCCAGACTATGAGACAATAAATTCCTGTTCTTTAAGATACTCAGTCCGTGGAATTCTGTACGGCAGCCAGAGCAGGCTAAGCCAGCATCCCCAGGAGATATCTGGAGCACTGAGCTCCTCCAGTGCCCTCCAAATCTCTGATTTTTACCCTGCCCCCTCAGCCAGACAATGTGCTGCAATTGAGTTGTGAAAATAAGGATGGGATGCAATGATAGGTTTAGAAAAAATATTTACATTCATAAAAGATTCATAGCTGTAATATACAAAAAGCTCGTAAAAGTTAATAAAAAGATAACCAAACCCAGCAACAGGCAAAAGGATATGAGTAAGCAGCCCATGGAGGAGCAAATCTAAATGACCAATAAACACATTAAGAAATGCTCCAACTCGCTAGAAAATGCAAATTAAAGTAGCACTGAGTTATCACTTC
>CM052451.1:14811570-14886959 GCA_028533085.1 Varecia variegata
TCTGTCCCTCGCTCACCCTCACCAAAACCTGTGGCGGTGTCCAGACCTCCCGCTGGCATCCTGCTCTGGCATCCCATGACCTGTGACCTTTCCCCCCTGACCTCTTAGTCTTCATATTGTGGCACCTTGTGCTCCCATGAACCCTGTTGGGACATGTCCCCAGTGGCTTGTTGCCTTTGGTTTTCCCTGGCCTCCTGCCACGGCTGCAGGACAGAGAGAGTTGCCCACCCTGACCTTCCTCTCTGGCCCTCTGACACACGGGTCACCCAAGCCTTGCGGGGCAGCCACCTCAGGGGCTGCCACTTCAGCACAGCCCTAACCAATTGGGCCGTGTCCCTTCCTCCCCCTCCCTGGTGCGCCCTCTTCCTATTTCCTCTCCTGTCTCTCCTCGTTCTCACTTGGCTTTATCCAAATAGGCAGCCTGGCGGATTTGTATCAATAAGAAGCAATCAGGAACAGCTATAATACTCGCAATCAATATGTAATTGCATCAGGGTGATTCCATTACCTCGGGCCTCCCTGCGCTGATTACCGCCGAGGCCTCGCAGTTCCAGTAGCCGCTTCTTGGCTCTGCTGGAGGCTTCGGTGGAAGAGCGTGTGGGGGGCTGCCAGGATGAGACTGGGGAGCCCACCCCAGGCCTGGGCAGTTGCAGGGCTGTCGGGCCCAAGGTCAGGGCCAGACACCAAGAAGTCAGACACAAGCATGAGAGTCTGGTGGGCTGATGGAGGTGACTCCAGACTAGATCCTAGATGGGGACAGTATGGAGGGGTTTTCTTAGACAGAGGTCCCTGCCCCTACGGGTCCCTGTACCACCTTAATTGACATTTAATTAGTACTATGCTTTTCAGTGCAGGCTGGGCCTCACACCAGCTCCGTGGCTAATCATGCCATCCTTACCGTACAGGTAAGTAAGTGGGATCCCAGAGATCAAGGGCTCGGTGTCACTCACCTTGGAAGCAGAGAAGCTGTGACTCAAACTCAAGATTGAAGTTAAAGTTTGACTTCGAATTTGCACTCAAGGTTTAGTGTGCTTCCTGCTAGACCCAGAAAAACAAACAAACCAAACTCCCACTGCTTTGCTAGAGCACTTCCACACACCCCGTTTCACTGGGTTTCTCAGCAATCCTATGAGAAAGGCAGTGCAGGATATTATGCCCATTTGACAGGTAGGAAGAGTGAGGTTCAGATTAGGGTGTCAGGGGTCCTGGGCATGTGGCAAACACAGAACCCGAGCCGCAGGGAATCGGGATGGAATTCAACGACTGTACACGCAGTATAAGGTAGGAACGTGGTTTTCAGCAGAGCCAGAAGAGCAGGAGCTACAACAGGGGCACCAGCGGGGAGCTGGGTCATCAGGAAATCTGAGTTCAGCTGAGACTTTGGAGCACTGAGCCAGCGTAGGGTAGTGTGATTCTGCTACCTACTGACGTGTGATCTTGGGCTGGTTACTTGCCATCTATCTCTGTTCCTCAGTTTCCTCGTCTACAAAAAAAAAAAAAAAATAGGACAGTGGGAATAATGACAGTACAAGCTTCATCAGAGTGCTTTGAGGATTTATTTTGTATGTCGAGCAGTCGGACCAGTGACAAGCTTCATAGTTATTGTTGGGTTATCACGAGTGTTATTAAATTGAGTGACACTTAAAGGGTCACCAACTGAATACATAGTTGGCTGCCAGTGCTGGGCAGGGATTCCTTTGGGAGCTAAGTAGCTCTGTAGGAGGGTTGAGGGGCATTCAAATCCAAGGGACTAGGCGGGTCTTAATGAAAGAAGTGGAACAAATATCGTCCCATTTCACGGGACAATTTATCAAGGCCTGGGGAGGTTAACGTGAGTCTGAGATGGCACAGCTAGTCAGTGGAAGACCCGGGGCCACCTGTCAGTGCTCCAGGTCCTTGTCCGAGCTTCTCCCCAGCCCTCTGGACTCATCACTGTCCCTGAGCAGAGGCGACCTTGATCAGCAATGAGGGCTGCCCATCTGATCTTCGGTTTGTATCGTGTAGGGCATCCTGTCCGGGACTTCGCTGGTGGTTAGGCGACATCCTCATTACATTCTGGCTTGTATTTGTGTCAGAGGCACTCGTCACCGTGTCACCTTGGCGCCTTGATCACATATTTAGCTGTCAGATCCACAAGCTCAGGGGCTGACAGTTTGCCATTTTTACAGAACACACCATTCTTCATGGCGACTCTCTGATCCTGACCTCAATCTTTCCTCTGTTCCCCGTGTTTCTACACCTGGAGGTGTCTCTATCTGCAGCAAGTCCCGTTCCTCCTGCCCCCCGTCCCCTCCTCACGTGGAGGGAGAGATGCAAGACCCAGGAGGAAGCTCTTTGATTGTAACGAGGGTGGACAGGGACCAGGTGCCTCGCCCCTGGGAAGCTGGACAGGGCAGAGCTGGGCAGCGTGGTGGTGGCCACAGAAGCTGCACCAAGAGGGGACTGAGAGGCGGCTGACAGTGGCTGGGAGAGGGGCTGGGGCAGCAGACAGGCAGTGGCCGGCCCCACTTCTTGCACGCTCCAGCTTGGTGGAACTCGGGGGATGCCTCTCGTGAGGGGCTGTCCTAACATCTGAAACAGGAGGAATTCCCACAATTCCTTTTCCCAAGAAAGAAACCAAGGGGAGCCAGTTCTGACAGCTACACCCAGGCAGACATGGTTTGATTGTTGGGTTGTTTCCTAAACTCATTCACTCACTCGGTCCATTCATGCATTCATTCTTTCAAAAATGTCCGACTAGTGGTTAATAAAGCAGCTATTTAGCCTCCAGAAACAGAAGAAATGATTTTGGCTTCACTTAGAAGGTTAAAATGGAGATTGGAAAACCTTAACTTGGCGGGGGGTTAACCCGGATTTTGCTAGCGTCCTCCTGCAAGTCTCTTTCTTGCTGCATGATGGGTCAGATGCAGGACGACCCTGCCTGGTGCCACCGGAGGAGCACGTGCAGAGACGGCGAAGGCTGGCTTTGCTTGGCTCACAGGGACACGCACTGGGAGCCAGGGAGCCACGCCACTCCTCTCTGCGGAGTTTGCAGGAGGACACTGTTGGGGGACATCCCCTTGGTTATCCGCTGAGACCCAGGGAACCATCCACTTCACTAGTCTGGGGCCCCAGGATGCTGGGGAAGATGCTGTGCACATGTCTTGTAGCTACATATCTAACAAGAGGCTTCTACAAATGCCCAAGTGTCGACAGGCTGCTGCGTTGCCTTTAATCAGAGCAGAGTTTGCGCTTCTCTGTTCAGGAGACCAGCGCGTGCCATGACATGACTGGTGTCAGAAGGTTCTTGATCTCTCTCTCAGCTCAGGCTGTGTGCTGCTCCGCTGAGGACTGACAGGACGTGAGAGAGTGAGCCTCACCATCTGGCATTTGTGAACTCTCTGCAACCCTGCTCAGCCCGAGAATGTGCGAGGCCAGGGGCAAACCACGCGTCCTGCCTGGTAGTCACCACCGGTCTGGGTGGTTTATGTCCTGTTTGGAAATGAAGTCACAGAAGGGAAAAATGTTAAAAAGGACCCAAGAAATAAAACAAGAGAAATAGAAACTATAAGGAGGAAAACAGGTTGAGATGAAAGCCGATTGAAAAGAAGATGGCTAAAATATAAATAAAATTCGAGGCTACCTAAACACAATAGAATAAATAAAATTCATATGGAAGGTAGTAAAAGTGAGAGTTAACACTGTGAAAACTCAAGTCTTTGATGAGAAGAACAAATTTTCTTCATCCTCAGAGGGAAAAGAATGAAGAGATGAAAGCAATGAGAAGATAATATAAATGGAGAAGAGAGAAGATCCAATCTAGAAATCATAAGTATTGCTGAGGAATAATTCGGAACAATTTATACAGAAAAAACTCACAAAGTCAAAATGGAAGAAAATATATATTGCAAAATGGCCTAAATATGCAGGCACAATCAATTTAAAGAGAACTACATCAACACATGTCTTGGCTAAATTTTTGAATTATAAAGTATTATAAACACCCTGGAAAAAAAATAGAAACAGATATTTGAATATACAATTAAAAATTAAAATGTCCTCCAACTTCTCAAGGGCAAATATTCAAAGACAATAGGGAAACTCTATGGCACAGGCAGGGATCTGTACTCATCAAACCATGTCATTTTCCTTCTGGAAACTCAGGAAAACAAAGCTTCCAAGTCTCCTAGCATATAAGTGGGCTGTGTGAGCAGCTCTTTCTCATAAACTGTGGGCGGAAGCAACATATGCCACTTGTGGCCTGGCCTCTAAAGTCTGCTGTGAGGTCTGCTATGTGCTTCCTTTCACTTTCTCTGCTCATTGGTCAGCCAGATGCAGAGGGCGAATCCCACTGCTGGGTGTCTACCCAAAGGAAAAGAAGTCATTTTATCGAAAAGACACCGGTACTCCAGTGTTTAACACAGCACAATTCACAATTGCAAAGATGTGGAATCAACCTAAGTGCCCATCAGTTCATGAGTGGGTAAAGGAAATGTGGTATATGTATGTCATGGAGTACTACTCAGCTATGAAAAGGAATGAAATAATGTCTTTTGCTGTAACTTGGGTGGAACTGGAGACCATTATCCTAAGTGAAGTATCTCAGGAATGGAAAAGCAAATACCACATGCACTCTATAGGAATTGGGAGCTAAACAATGGGCACACGTGGGCACAAAGATGTAAAGGACATTGGAAAACAAAAAGGCGGGAGGGTGGGAAGTGAGGGCTAAAAAGGTACATATCGGGTACAGTGAACACTATTTTGGTGATGAGCACACTGAAAGCCCCAACTTACAACTTATACAAGGTATCCATCTCACAAAGACGTTCGTACCCCTTTAATATTTTGAAATTAAAAAAATGGAAAGAGCCTGGGTTTCTGAGTCATCGCTGCCTCTGAACCCCCAAATTGACTCCGACAAGTTAAGCCACTGTCATTATGAGGTTCTTTGTTATAGCATTTAGCCTGTCTTGATATAAAGGGTGATGGAGTTTTAAAGGAAAACAATCATGATTCAAGTATTTGCAACAGTAAGGTGTGAACACAAGAGAACCATAACTTCAGAAATATTAAGAGCTCATAATATAGAACAGGCTTATTTCGATACTGAACAAAAGCACTTAAGAATATATTCCAGTTGATAGAGACATGCAAGAATGAAGGAGGTTATCAAAGAAAATGCGTGGGTGATAAGCACTGAGATCACTCAAGCATGGAGTAAAATCTAAATAATTCTTGTTAACATGGCTCTAAAGCAGAATGGAAAGTAAAAAAGTATCCTTAAAAGTGAAAAAAAAAATCTCACAAATTTGGCTCTAATACCACATTTTATTTCAGGAATGGGGTGAGGGAAAAGTAGAAAGTTTAAAAATTATTTTCTAAAACTTAAAAGAATCACTAAAAGAGTTTAAAATGTTTTCTACCATCTAAACTATAAGAGGAAAAAAGAGTCAAAATAATTTATGGTCTTTTTAGCAAATAGAAATTAAAAAAAGAAATAAAAGTAGAAGGCAAAAATAAGTCAAAATCTGAAAAAGTGAGGAAGTCCCATGCAAAAATAATAAAATGAAGTGATGGTGTTAAGTCGACATGTATAATTTATGACAATAAATAAAAGGATCAACTCTTCCATTAAAAAACAGACTTTCAGATTAGGTCAAACATAAATGTCAACTATATGCTGTTTACAAAATATATATCTAATCTACAATGATTGACAGGGAAAGATTAAAAATAAAAGACTGGGTGAAAGATATCAGGAAAAGACATACAAAATGCAGTAGTGACAATATTAATATAGCAACAATAGAATTTGAAGTATAAAGAGAATTATGTAATATTGATGAAACATAAAATCCAGAATAAAAATGTAGCAGCCATAAATCAAATACTAGGTGATACCAAATAACTGAATATCAAATATTTAAAGAAAAAGCATTAGAAAATATAAGGAGAAAATAAAAAAAAGGTATATGTGGAGGGATGACAACATATTTTTTCTCAGAATGTGGCAGATGAGATAGGTAAAAAATGAATGAGGGAGTAGGATACATGGACAATGGAATTAATAACTTATTTAATAAAAATGTGTAACAAAATTTAACCCTATGAACATATCATAAACCTTCCTTAACTATTCTTAGTGAAAAAAATTAAAAGAAAATCTCATTAAATACTGAAAATCAGTATTTATGTAAAACATATTCACTGACCACAAATAAATTAATGAATTGATAATAACAAAGGTTTTAAATAAGGCAGACCTGAGACCTTAGAAACTAAAAACTGTTTAATAATTATTGGGTCAAAGAAGTAATATAGACTATTTCTAAAGTAACAAAAATGAGAACAGTTTATGTAGAAGCTTATGGAGTAAAGTCAAAGCCATACAAAAGGGCAAATTCATAGGCTAAATGCTTTTATTATTAAATTAGAAGTAAAATTAAATATTTAATTAAAATACTTTAATAAGCAGCACAAAGAAACATAAAACAAGAAAAGAAAAAAACAGGAATAATTCTTGAATTAGAATAGCAGTGGGAAGGCCTAGACAGTCTAATAAGAAAAAGGAGAAAAATATACAAAATTAGATATTAGAAAGTGAATATAGCTACAGATACTAAAAATATAACATGTTACATGATATTATCATATAGTATTCTAAACTAGTTTTTAAAAATTTTGATTGCAGGACATGATTTTTTATCAAACTCACTCATATTCTTTGAAGAAATTGTAAGGAAAAATATTGCTAAAGAGTTACCTTTCAAAAAATGCTTTTGATTTAATGTAATTCAGTTGATCTAATTTGAAGAAGTATATAATTTGTAGGAGGAAAGTAACCATTTCTAACCACATATGAAGATGAAAAACTTTCAAAATAATTTTATGAGACCAACATAATCCTAATAATAAAACAAAAATAAATAATGCTTTAATTTCCTTTATGAAATGGAAATAACAATGCTTAAATTAAATGCCATCAAACCACATCCATCACTATTAAGAAAACAATACTATACCATATGCAGTTAGGCGTTATCTCAAGAATGCAAGAATATTTTAATGTTAGGAATTCCATTAATGCAATCCAGGGATAAGAGAGGCAGAGAAAATTTCAGTCTGTTCCCTAAAGACGTTTGATAAAATAATAAAAGTTCAAAAAATTTCTTGGTAAATATTTAATAACAAATTAATATAATAAGATCATTTATTTCAAATTAATAGTTAAATATTATACATGATGGTGAAATACAAAAGGAATTTCCATTAAAGTTGGAACAGTACCACAATACCACTGTCATCTAACAATGTTCTGTACATTCTAGCAACACAACAATAAAGAATGGATTAAACTGCACTGTGTTATAGCTATTAATATATAGTAAAATACTGTGCGGCATTGGTTCTCAAGTGAGGCAATTTTGTCCCCCATGGGAAATTTGACAATGTCTGGAGACATTTTTGGTTGTAAAGATGAGGGTGCTACTGGCACCTAGTTCACAGAGGCTAGCGACAATGCCTAGATACTTAGAGTGCCCAGGGCAGTCGCCGTAACCAAGGCTGCCCACTGATTGGCTCTCTTAAACAGCCATAAGCATCTCAAATTCAACTTGTCCAAAACTGAGCTCTTACTATATGCCAGGTACTATACTAAATACTTAATTTACTCTTATTTAATCCTCACAAAACCTCTATAATTGGAGTACTATCATTATACTCTTTTTATATATGAGGTCATTGAGCCATGGTGAGATTTGTGTAACTTGTTCAAGGTCACATAGACATTAATGACAGAGATAAGATTTGAAGCCAGGCAATCTAGCTCCTTTCTTTTTCTATTATGCTAGCCTGCTGACATTAAGTGACTAAAGCAGGATTCAAACTTATACATACACACATGCATGCAGGCACCCAAATACACTCAAACACAAGCACACCATGATCCATCCCAATTTCATAAAACACTATACATATTTAAATACATATAAAAATAAATGTCTTAGTTGTTAGCAGTAATCTTCTGTGGTGGAATTTCTAAAGTGTTTTAATTGAACATGTGTTATTTTGTCATCAGATAAAACAAAAAGCCAATAAGCCATATAAAAGGGTCAATGGAGCTAAATGTATTTTAGTATTCTCTTATAAAAATTGCAAAGTCTACATTGCCTCTACATTGATCTGCAGCAGAACAAACCTCGCCATTCAAGTATATGCACCAGAATCCCTTCCAGGGAAGAAATCCTGGCTAAAACTGGTTTCAATAAAAAGAAATGAGTTGGCTCATGTAACTGAAAAGTCTGGCTAAAGAGTTTTGTTAGCTTCAGGCAAGGCTTGATCTTGCAGCTCAAAATGTTTGACCTACGCCTAGTTTCTCTCTCCATTTCTTGATTCTGTTTCCTTAGTGCTGGCTCCATTGTGAGTAGGCTCTTCTCTCTCTCTCATATCCAGCAGGGAAGAGTGAGTCTTTTTCTCAGCATTCCTAGCAACAATGTAGATGTTCACTCTGATTGGACCACCGTAGGTCCCGTGGATGCTCTGATTGGCCTTGGTCTTGGGTCTCACTTCTGGAACCAGGAGTGAACTCAACGTCCCTGGTGTCCTATCATTTCCCAAACAGAGGATGGGGTCACTGGGAAATTGAGAAACTTACATTTATTGGGAAATGATTGGTGAAGATTGAACCAACCCAGGTCCACAACTTCACGGGACGAGGGGAATGGAACTCCACTAAACGTCTACTTGTGTACATTTATTATGTAATATTATAGACAGTATGTCCACTGTGTTCAGAGTAAGGAGAGGTCACTGCAGGATGGATTAATAAGGGAAGGTTTCCTGGTAGGGGTGAGAGGAGAGGAAGTCCTTCAAGGACAGGTCTGAGTTGGACAGGCGGACAGGCGAAGGCCGGTCTGGGTGCGCAAGAGTAGCATGGCAAGACCAGGCTGTGTGCAGGGGGCCCGCGTGCATGGAAACCAGAGAGGCAGTGACAAGGAAGCTGGAGGGTGAGGAAAGGGGTTGGCACGGGAGATCTGCTTGTTTAAATCTTGGTTCTGCAACTCCTTTTCTCCAAATGGAGAAGAGTCCTTTTGTCTGCTAGCTGTCGGTATTCTGTATTGCAAAGCTGCTTTATTTTTCTAGCCTCATCTTCCACATCTGTCAAATGGCCACAATAGCATAATCACAGGATTGACATACTGATCAGATAAGATTGCATGTCTTAGAGTCCTCTGTTAACTGTGATTAGGAGACGTGTGTAGGAATGAGCCCAGGACTATGACAGAGTGTAACCAGGAACTAGGAGCAGACTCAGGTTGTAAAAGGGAAAGGAGTCACTGGGTCCCCTCTTGCTGCCACATGCACTGCCCTGCCTTCCTGGGGCCTGGAAGACCTCCCTGTTTCCCCATGACACGTCTGACTCGCGTGCCCATTCGCGTGGGGCTATGGGGACGAGACCGAGCTCTGGACTGCAGCACAGCCCGTGGGCTGCAGGGCGGGGGGCCGAGAGAACCAGTGTTCTGAGAAGGGGCGGGCGGAGGTGCCTGGGGAAGAGACAGAATGACTTCTTGGGTTGAGTCTGCCAGAGACCATAAAAACCTCAATGTATGAAATTAGCTTGATTCTGTAAAATAGTTACATCAAGGCGGCTGTCAGGAAATCAATAGCACGCTGTAATTATGTCCATAAACATGCCGAGGAAGCCAGAGAGGTCAGAGGCAAAGGAAGGGGGTGGCTGCTGCATGGCCTTTGAAGACATGACTCATGAAGCTCGTGGGCGGCAGAGCCACCCCGGAGGGGGCAGCTCCCCGCTTCGGCCACTGACTAATCCAGGGAGGAGGAAATTCAATTTGGCAAGCATTTATTGAGCACTTACTTCAGTCCAGTGCCGGGGCAGAGGCAGTGGGCTAGGCACGGGGTGGGTGGGCTAACCCTCATGGTCTATCCAAGTCCTACTTTTCAGGGTGGGAAGTTACTGGAATTGACGTGGGGTTAACAAATATGGACTTCTGGGGGAACAAGAAGAGAGGCCACGCCGACACTTCCTCATGTTTGGATTTACAAACACAGCTGACAGTGCTCCTGGCGACTGTGCCTGCAATTCCAGTAGCTCATATGTGACCCATTTATACTCAAAACCTCTTCCTTTAAAATTCAAACACTATACGCTTTGGACAGGGAGGAAAGAAACTCACAATTTCCCAGCACTTAACAGCTCTATACTTTACCTGTATTATTTCTTGTTCTCAGAAATACTACCAGTTTGAAATTTTTATTTCCATTTATAGATGCAAAAACTGAGGCTCAGGATGCTGGAGTGATATTTGCAATATCATATTGATGGTCGGTGGGAATTTATGTATGATTCGTGCCGTAGTCTGAATTGCTTTAATGTATTTGTCACAGTGGTGATCAGGCCAAGCTCCTGGCTGATATGGAATTCGCTCAGAAAATTAGAACGTTGGAAGTGGAGGTGTTTGTGTGGGGGCTGGGATTGTGCAAGAGGGTAAATTCTAGCAGAGCAGACAGAGGAGACGGGCTGGCAGGTCTGGGTGACCCTTGGGGTGAATTGACTGGACAGAGGCAGGAAACATGGCAGGGGGAGGAGAGGCTTAGAGGCAGGTGGGTGTGATGGTGGTACTAGCGCCCTCCAGCCTGGCCAGAAGGAAAGGTCTCACGATAGCATCATTGGGGTGACTTGGACCAACCAGCCTGTGCCTGGTGAGACTTTGCCCACAGCCAAGTGGTGGCCCCTAGAGCATTCCAGGTGAGAATTCTTTTCCACAATTTCTCAAGAAATGTGTATGTTTTCCCAAATCCTGAGAAACATCAGTTGAGAAACAGGGAAAATGGTAAAAAGTATTAAAAGTCTCCTATGAGCATTAAAGTTTAACAATCAATATAGAGATACTACTGCTTTGAAAGAATCTGCTGACATAAAGTAGAAAACATGAATGGGAAATGCTGACCCCAGGAATTGAAGGTCAAGGTCATAGTGTCCAGGAACCTGGACAGGAGCAGGTAGGAGAGCAGTGGTCAAAGTCTGATCAGGTGCTTATAGTCTTTGCCATGTGATAAGAGCATATTCATTGCCCTGTCTGCTGCTAATAGTGTCTTTATTGCAGATAAAATAAATATTAGTAAGCTTGTATATGTGGAATGCTTTATACAAATTCTGTGGGTGGTGTTACAGGAAATAATAAGTTTTGGAAGCGAAATAAGTCATTAAACTGGCAATTTCAGTATGTGATTCTGTGTGGTGCTGTTAGAAGCCCTTGCTAAGAGATGTGCAAGTTATTTTATTCCATTACTACCCAAAATGGTTATGGCTTAAATATTTGCTGCATGTTACACTACAGTTATTTGCAAATACTTTAATGGAGAAATGCAAAGAGAAGATGCAAATGCTGTTGTGGAAATACCGCAACATTACAGCAAAGACTGATTTAAAAATCTGAATTAGCAAAAGTCGTAACGCATTCGAAGACAAAACCAAAATCAGATCAAGCAGGCAAAATGTTTTAGCCACTAAAAAAGGAAATGAGCATCTATAAAGCATCATGGGCCCTAATGCCAACTGAAGTTACTTTTGGACACAAACTTACCAATTTGAAAAACCGTCAATGTGAAACAAAAGAAATTTTCTGCCTGGAATATTTGTCCCACACAAAAAAATGATTGAAACTTTTGGGTAGGGCAATTGATGCTTTGTGTGTTCTAAAATTTTATTTTGAGAATGATAGCATTTTTAATATTAAATATTATGTTATCTTTTAATTTTCAAACAATTTTTATTTGGCATCTATTTTCTGCTAATATTCTCTTCTTTTTGTGTTTTTGCTTATCAAACATCTCTATTAGGGAGAGATCATTTTTACATGTTGAAGTAAATAATCTTCAATTACATTGAATTACATAATCTTGAAGTATATCCTTATTGCAGTATATAATCTTGTCATATTTTTATAACAATAAACCATGCATTTATGATATTTTTAATAACAAAACTTCTGTGATAATCCTATGACTGAAAGACGATTCAGTTTATTATTATAGTCACTCGTTATTTTAAAATACACGAATAAAGTGTCATGAAAAATACGGAATAACTTGTGATTTGGGGAGCTCCCACGAATTACCAGGAAGGACAAGGAGGACAAGGGACAACTACACTTGTCATGTTCTTCTCCTGGGGCTGGCCCTGACTCAAAGCAACCATCACACTGCTGTATCAGAAAGCAGACAGGCGAAGGGAAGGATTGGGTGCTACTGGGGGGAAAATATTTACCATTAAAAAGAACAGCTCTGGCAGGTCATTTAGGACTTGGTAAGTCCCTAAGGTGTGACCCACCTTAGGGGACAGTTGCTGCAGCTCCTACAGTCAACGTGTGCCCATTTCACTTTCTTTGTTAACTCCATGACCCCACCTGGGACACCCTGGGCTCAATCCTGGCCTGAAGTGCTGGGTGAAGGGACATTTCTGTGTCCCCTTCCTCCTGCCATTTCTGCCACGCCCTGGCATCTGAGTGTCCTTCTTGCCCCCTTTTGGTTTGGGTTCCTGCTCTGAGAAGCTCTGATCTTTTAGAAACCTAATCCAGAGCTTGTCGGGCTTAATTGCAATAAGACTTTTCATAACCGGGTACCCGATAGGATTAATAATAGCTGATAGGGGGCATAGGCGTTAATGGCTGATGGCGTTACAAAGCTTAGCTGTTATCCTCCTATAAAACTGATAACAGCTTAACTGTGGTGCTGCCGGGGGAAGTGTCTGCTCCTCTCTGGTGACTCTGGAGGAATCTAAGCCTCCCCTTTCCCTTCTGAGAACTGGGTGTAAGTGGCAGACACTGTTAGTCACCTGTGCAGGAGCTGTCTGCCTGGTGCAACCCAGACTTTACTCAAGCGCCGGTGTGTGGGGGAGGGTGGTGCTGCATGGACCCCCGCCTTCTCCGGGGAAGAATGCTGGTCAGATCAGGACCCTCAGCCTAATCTCATTTCTTTAACCAGGACTGAATAGGCATGGACATGTGACCCCATTGTGGCTAATGAAAAGTAAGGGGAAGTTTACTGGGAAGTGTTGAAACCCGTTTTCTTTAGTCTCATAAATTGGGAGACACCTTGTTTTCCTTCCGATTCAGGTATGTGAGGAGGAAACACCTGGAGCTGCCAACTGTAGCCATTCTGTGACCCAGAGGGGAGCTGGCAACTGGCCAAGGATGCAGCACAGAAAGATGGAAAGAGCTTGGGGTCTGGGTGGCCTCTCTGTGTGACTTTATGGGCAACCTGGAGCTGCTCCATCTCTATCTTGAGACTTCTTCCTGTCTGCTGCACTTGGCCGTGAATAGCATCTCAGATGCAGATAGCCCTTGCTCTCCCGTAAAATGAGTTCTGTGGTGAAACATGTAGAAGGACTTTTGAAAGGTTAAAAACTCTATAAATTAAAGCCACTTATTTTTACCCCCAAATACACACGTTGAATCAAATGGTGCAAACTTATGCCTTGCAACTGGTTAGACGGGAAAAATTGGGAGGCAGGAGGTCTTACCAAGGTCTCTCAATTCACACCCCGTAGCTAGCCACCTGCCTTGCCCAGTTATGAGGCTGACTCAACACTCGTTGGAAACAGGGTGCAGTAAGGGCAGGTATCTTGTGTTGGTTGCCTGGAGACTGGGTTTTAGGTTTATCTCTGCAAATAATGAGCTGTGAGACCCCAGACAAGTTGAACAACCTCTCTGAGCCACAGATGCCTCTTCTGGGACATGCAGAATATATCCCGCATTTCCTCAGGGGCCTTTCCAGGATCGAATGAGAGAGTATATGGTCTTCAAAGTATGTGACAGGAAAGTGATGGTGATGATGATGTCGACGGTGATGGTGACAAAGACGAGTTTGCTCCAGCTGGCCATCAGGACAGTTCTAAAAATAATGGAAACTGGGGAGAGCAGCAGGTGGCCACAGGAAGGTCACAGATCAGGTGGGGAACCTGTGAGCCCTGAGGTCTGGGATGAACCAGGAGGTCGATTTCAATGCAGGTAGAGGAGCGTTCAGAGAAACGTGGGTTGTGTCTCCTTAATGCAGACGCTGTGAGTCCCCCTGGGAGTGGGACCTGTGCCTTCCTTATGTACTGTGTTCTGACACACTCAGAAGAGTTTCAGTTCAAATGGATTTTTTCTCATCACACAAATCCAGTCCAGGTGGGAATGCAATTCTGAGCCTCCCTTTCCTGGGACTGTGTGTCCCGTGCAGCCAAGCCCTGAGCTCCCTCAGAGCGTCTTATTTTATTGCATTCTATGTGAATACCCAGATGTCACAATTCTTTCCTTACTAATGTACCTCTTTCCACAAAATCAGTGAGTTTCTTTAAGTACATAAATCAAAATTTGGTAAACTGGGTCATATCGTAAATGCAGCAGGAGAGCTGGCCAGCTGCAGGAATCCCGTGGTGACTTCTTGGGTACATCAGCTGAGTGGGTGAAGAATAAAGGCTGGAGTGTGGCTGAATCAGATCGTTCAGTATAGAGTGGGCCATCTGTCCAAAATATTTTCCCCCATTTCTCCTTCATGATCCTTCCCTCACCAGTCCATGTGTTCTATGCATACACACATTGGTTCCTCATCGTGCTGGATGTGGCCACATTCTAACCTGGTGAGCTCCTACTTAAACGTCAAGGCCCATTTCAATTGTCCCCTCCTTCCAACTCCCCTCCAGCTCTTCCCTGCTTTCTCTTCAGCTTTCCTTGACTATTTCATTATTAATGAATTGTTTGGTTTATCTCAATCTCCAGATGATTTTAAGTATGTTTTCACCACAGCACTTACCGAATTTATAGAGGTATTGGTGTACTTATCTGTCTCCCTCCACCAGAATATGAGTTTCCTAAGGGCAGGGATCATGTCTCAAATATCTCTGTTATTACCTGCACTGGCACAATACCCTGAATGCAGAAAAAGTAATCAATAAGCATTTGTTGAATTAAATTGAATTTGTAAATTAGACTTGCTTAAGAGAGAGCACACCCTGTATTCACAAAAGGATTCTTGGCTATATAAATTATTTCACTAAAGAATCTCTTGAAAGGGTGAGCCCTCCGGGTGTATATGCAAAAGAACGCAGTTTCAAATAGGCCACACTCCCAACATGGAGTCCATTTCCTGCTTAAAGTGGGACAGGCCCATATTCACATCCTCGGTCTGCAATCAACAGCTTGTTCACATGTGACATTGATAGTTCATAGAGTGACAGTTTTTTCCTTCAGCTCTTCAGGCTTAGAGGTGAATCCCTGGGAGGCCCCCAGGGAACTTCCTGGGCTTCTGACACAACCCTGCACTCTGCAGTCTGCCAAGGTCATGGGGAGGCAGCGTGAAGGCCGGTTCTCTCAGGGAGAAGCACATGTCCAGGTCCCCATCCCTCTGCCGTTGTAACAACCCATTTCAATTCCCAGGAATCACCTGTCTGTCATCACCCGTTAAAGGTGTTTGTAAGGAACTGCAAAATACTGAGGCCAATGGTTTTGGGCACTAACATCGCTATTGGTATTGATATCCCTTGTAACACCAGCTTTGCGGTAATAGCGCTTCTTTCGGGCTCCTCAGACCTTGTCCTTTTCTCCACTTTTATGACTCCTAGTCTTGCCCTGCAGCTTACTTCTAAGGATTCAAAGAAGTTATTGATCACACAATAAAAGGGAGTAAGAAATCAAACCTGGCCTTTACTAGGCTATAGTATGGTATGGTGTGTGCTCGAATGGGCCGTCCCTAAATGCTAGAGATGGCTTTCTTCTGTGACCAAGGTGAGCGTGGCAGATTGTCAATCACTCATTTATCCCTGGGAATTTCTTGAATGCCTGCTCTTCCTCAGGCACCGTGGGAGGTGCTGGGGACCCAGAGGAGGAGATCCAGGGTCCTTCCTGTAAGGTTTTTGGATTGGCCGGCGCCAGAGAAAGAAAGACGAGCAGAGTTGAAAGGGTTAAGCAAACAGGCTTTATTGGAGCGCTCCTGGGTGAGGGTAACAGGTCCCAAGGGAGGGACCTGGGCGAGGTTCCCGGGCCCCAGGAGAAACCAGGGACTCGGGAAGTCACAGTTGTCTGGGACTGAGGCAAGGGTATTTATATGTGGTGAGGGGCATAAGTGGAGGGGGCTTTTTCTGGGAACAGCGGCAGATGCTGTTTTCGGCCCAGTGCCTAGGTCACAGAAAGCAGGATGTGGTTGAGCCCGGGCTGGGGTGTTCAGCAATGATGGGATGTAACTCTGAGGCAGGATTTTGCCTACCACTGCAGAGAGTCCTCTGCCCTTAGCAGAGTTTCTCTTTTTTATTGGGGAGGGGGTTCCCACCGCCAGCCTTACATTCCAGCCTTTTGGTGATAATGGGGCACCGGGGTCTTTCTGGCTACTCCCTGCTGCTGAGGGTCGTAGTTAGGGGCAGAGGCTGGAGTGGTCTGGCGGAGGGGTAACCAGTAGGGGAGAGTAGGTGTGTAACAGTAGCTGGTTTACTGTGACCCGAGAGAGTTCTTGCATATGGCGTTGGAGGAACTGTAAGAGACACGGAGTAAAGAGAAAAATTAGGCAAATGATTATGATGGGTTTTATCAGGGGCAACAGCCAGGTGGCTAGTGGGGTTGTCCAGGAGTTTAACAGCCGTAGGTGTTGTCAGAATGACTGTATGGGGTCCTGACCACTGTGGCTCTAAGGGCTCTGGATGAAGAGTTTTTGGAAGTATTGAGTCGCTGGGCTGTATACCCGTGTGAGAGATGTCAGAGTCAGTCTCCGGTGGCTGAGGCAGATATCTCTCTGTGTGGGCACAAAGAAGCTGCCTGAGGAGAGACAGATATGGGAGATAGGAAGCCAGAGACGGGGGTTGAGTTGGAAGGTGGTGGTTGATGAGAAAAAGGCGAAAAGGCTGTCACACTCCTCTGGAGTGTAGCGAGGTTGGAAGGAAGGAATGGAAAGGAAAAGAAGAGGAGCCGGACTAGCGGCATGGCAGTGAGTTATTATAAACACATATTTGGAGTCCGTGTAAATATTTATAATCTTGTCTTTGGCTAAGTGTAAGGATCGGGTGAGAGTAATGAGTTCTGCCTTTTGGGAGGTGGTGCCCTCTGGAAGACGGGAGGCTTTTATTACCTGAGAGGCAGAGACAATGGCATAGGCCGTCCAGCGTTTGTTCTCACCTGTGATCGAGCTGTCATTAATAAAGAAAGTTAAGTCTGTCATAGGGAGTGGCTTGTCTGACAGATCGGGTCTAGGGCATCTCTGAGCAGGAGTGTGAGGACACAGTTAGGCAGGGGATGGGGAGCAGAGTGGCAGGGTTTCGAGTTGGGGACTGAGATAAAGTAATGGTGGGATTTGTATAAACAAGAGATGGAATTCCTGTAGTCTAGGCAGAGTGAGGAGGGTTAAAGAGTGGTGAGTTAGAAGGGCCTATAAATGGTGGGTGGAGAAGACATGTAAAGTCTGTCCCAGGGAGAGTTTAAGGGCCTCCCTGGTGAGACTAGTGGTCACAGTTAAGGCACAGAGACAGGGCGGCCAGCCATGGACTGTGGTGTCCAGCTATTTGGATAAGTAGGCCACTGGGGTGGAAATGGGAGTAGGTCTCAGAGGTTGGGTGAGGACGCCGAGGGCCAGGCCCTGGCGCTTATCCGTGTAGAGATAAAAGGGTTTTTCAGGATGAGGGAGTCCTAGAGGAGGTGCTTGTAAGAGAGTGTCACAAAGTTTTAGGAATGCGTGGCAGACAGCCTGAGGGTTTAATAGAGGGCCAGCGGAGGCATCACGTGCTGCCTCATAGAGGGGTTTGGCAAGGAGAGAAAAGTTGGGGATCCAGTGTTGGAAGAAACCAATGAAGCCTAGGAAGGAGAGAATTTGTTTAGCAGTAGTGGTAGGCTGGAGGTTGCGGAGGGCTTGTTGGCGATCAACAGTCAGATGACAGGAGGAGGGAGTGAGAGACAGTCCGAGGAAGGTAACAGTGTGTTCAGATAGCTGAACTTTAGCTGGCGACACCCGGTAACCCTTAGAGGCAAGAAAGTTGAGAAGGGAGGCAGTCTGTGTATAACTATCAGGGTATGAGGGGCTGCAGCGTCATAAGTCATCTACATACTGAAGGACAGAGCTTGGTTGCAAGGAGCATTGGAGAAGCTCTTGGGCAAGAGCCTGACCAAAGAGGTGGGGGTTGCCCCTGAACCCCTGGGGCAGGACAGTCCAGGTGAGCTGTCGAGATGTGTTTGTCTTTCCACGTGAAGGTAAAAAGATTGTAGCTGGCTGGGTAGAAAGGGATGGTAAAGAAGGCATCCTTGAGATTTAGGACAGCAAAGTGGGTAGTGGAGGGTGGAATGTGAGAAAGGAACGTGTAGGGATTAGGCGCTACAGGGCGTATGGGGATGACGGCCTCGTTAATGAGTCCTAGGTCCTGAACTAGCCGATAGGAGCCATTTGACTTTTTACCGGGAGAATGGGTGTGTTATAGGGGGAGTGGGTGGGGATCCAGAGTCCCTCGTGCAGCAGACGAGCGTAGAGTGGTCCGTAAGATGGACCCGATCAGCATGTGCCTGGGCTGCCGTCCAGACAAGTTATTTCCATTAATGATAAGGGCAGAGGAGAGTGTGACAAAGATGTCATGCCAGGTAAGATCACGTGCCTGTGTTAAGTAGTGGAACTCCTTGGTGTGTGTTGCAGGATCGTTAGAAAAGGAGCCCAGGGGCTTCTCGAGCTGGGAGAGGTCGGAAGGAGAGAAGGGAACATGTATACGTAGGGCCCCTTCGGCACCTGCCACCCCCCGCAGCGGACAGAGGGGTTTGTGTGAGAGCGAGCGAGCCGGCCCACAGGAGACGGGGGTGGGGAGTGGGTGGGTGGCGCAGAAGGGTGAGATGGAGGGTTGGGGGTTTAGGATATGGAGGCGGCCGAGCAGGGGGAGAGCTGAGAGACCCAGGGGAGTCGGAGGAGGAAGAGGGAGCCCCCGAAGGAGGCCCCGGGGGGGACTGGAGGAAGAGGAAGTGGAGACAGCAGGCGCAGGTCCCGAGCGCGAGGAGAACCTGCGCTGGATGTCAAGTTGAACAGAGAGAAGGGCGGGAGCCAAGTGAAAAGAAAGCCTGAACGTAACGGATTTCCGACCGTTTGCCGTTTCTGTGACGGAAATTGTCTAAATCTTGGAGGATTTTAAAGTTGAAGGTCACGTTCTCGGGCCAACGCGAGTCATTGTCCAATTTGCACATCGCCCAGGCCGTGTTGCAGTAAAAGACTAGTCGCTTTGGCCGAAGGTCCAAACCCAGACCCTTCAGATTGGCCAGGGGACACCCGAGGGGAGTCTTACGAGGAATTTTAGAAATTTGGCTGCCCATGGTGCCGGACTCAGATGGAAAGAGAGGTTAAACGGCCCGAGTGTAAACTGAGGGGCGTCCCCACACAGAGTACACTACCGTGACGGCCATGCCGTGGAGAGGGAGGAGAGGTATCAGGCGTCCCCGTATTGCTCAGTCGCTGGAATGGGGGAGGGGATCACCAGAATCCCAAAAAGGCAGAGGCCTCCAGACAGCTGTCTGAGTCAGGGAACCACAGGGAGGACTCACCATTGACGAGACTCTGAAGGACTCTCTGGCAGTTGGCTGCAGCTCCAGTTCAGGCGTAGAAACCAACTCTGCCGACACCTTGAACTTGGACTTCTAGCATCCAGAACCATGAAACACAATACACGTCTGTTGTTTAAGCCCCCTGGTCTGCGGTACATTGCTATGGTGGCCCTGGCAGACCAATCTCGTAGAGACGTCCACTGCACTGTCCCAACCCTAGGATGAGTTGGGAGCCATGACACCTGGAGGGTGCCTGGAGCCTCTCGGGTGGATGAGATTCCAAGAGCGAAGACACTAGTTGAGAGGAGGAGGAGGGAACACCGCCACTCCCTGAGAACAGCATCTCCCAGTCTACTTTCTCTCCACACCACCTGGCCAAGGGTAAAAACACAAAGTCGAAAGCTGCTTTTAGAGGAAAATAGGCGATTTTAATGTGTTGTGATCGTTCCGATGATTTGTGAGTGGCTCTCTGTTTATAAAGTTCCTCCCCGAACTTTATCACATTCACTCCACACTGGGTGTGCGTGGAGATATGTTGTTGATCATCCACATTTTATGAACGAGGAAACTTAAATTAGAGGAGGCCTTTTGGCGGCCAAGTCCGCCTCCCTGGCAGGACGGCTGTAGGAACACTTTCTGGCTGGGGACCAGCATGGATGGGCCTGGGGCCATCAGATGAGGCTGGGACACACTACCCTTTTCCAAATTCTGCTGCACCTGGCTTCCCCATGCAGGTGCACCCTGACCTCCAGTGGAAACTTGAGCCATTGTTTTACTATAGTAGCATTTAAAAGCTGACTTGCTCCCTTATTCCATGCAAGGGTGGGATTTTCTTACTGAAACTTCCTTGTTTCAGCAGACTTTCTATTTCCCAGGCCACCCCTATCCCCAAATGTCCTTTAAGCCCTCCCATTCCGGGCCCGGCCTTCTGGCCCTGGACAACTCTGCCTTTACCGGCCACCATTAAAGCAGGTCCAGCCCCACCCTACCTGTGTCTTGCACCCGGTGACCCCCGGCGCTAGCCAGCAGGGTCTTCCTTGGCTCAGTCTTTGCTTACTTTAGAAGGCGGGGAGGGGCAGAAGCGAATGAAAAACCTCAGCAGCTTCAAGTTCAGATCTGTGTCTCCCCTCGCAGAGTTGGCTGTTAGTACCCCCGAGATCCCCAAAGGCAAATGTAACTTGCCTCCTTGAAAATAAATTTTCTTGATGGACTACCCAGTCTAGGCTACATGAGGAATTCTCCCTCTATTCTAGGGGCACATCTAGCTAATGTCTCCCCACTCTTTGAGAAATAACCTTGACCTTGTCATGCTCAAGGCACAGGCTCCTTTTGCCCTGGCCTGGGGTGCATGACAAAGTGTTCTTGGATCAGCTCTGGGGACGACTGGTGCCATGTGCAAGGTTGTTGCTGACCTCCAGATTTCCCTCCTGATGGTGGGGGAGGAGCTTCCAGAGTCCCCCAGCCCCCAAGTGTGCCTTTTCCAACAGAGCACTTTCTGTAGTGAGCTGCAGACAAAATGCAAACTCCTGAGCATGGCTCGTAAGGCCCAGGCTGCTGGCCCTGCCACCCAGCCTCTCTCTACTCTGTGGCCGGGTATACAGTAGGTGCTATTTGTTCCATGGGTGAATGAGGATGGTGACCCACCTTCCCAGAAGGTCAGACAAATGTTCTTGAGATCCAGCCACTGGGCCACCCTCCCAGAGGTGCCAGGGCCCTGGGAGCCTCGCTGTCCCTTCCCAATGCCCCAGGAGCACAGCTCTCCCGTGGGCCACACAACAAATGCCCCCAACCTCACAAAATTTGAAATTCAATTCAAGCAGTATGCCAAGGGCAAGATCACTGCCCTGGGCAGGACCTTCTCTCTTGGCAGGTTCCACTCCCTCCCTCCCTCATGCACCCACCACCCCCCGAACCCCCAAGACCTTCCCTGCTTTTGTACCTATTAATACCCTTATACAGAACACTCCGGGGTCAGCTCGTGGCCAGGATAATTTAAGCTTTCGGAGCTCCTGGAGTCGTCTGAAAGCTTTGGGGGCTCCTGGAGGTGCAGCTTAGGGCCCTCAGAAGCTTCCAGGGTCTCTTTTCCCATGGCAATAGGAGGAGAGGGCAAGGGGAGAGATGGGGGCGAGGGCAGCCCCCTGCATCGGGAAGAGGAGCGGGATGGGGTGGCGAGAACGTGCAGGCCCAGGGAAAGTTGGGCGCGTAAGTAGGCCATGGGGTCTGGCCTGAGAATGTGTGATTAGTAGAACTAATCATTTCACCAGCTCAAAATAGGCTCGCTCCTCTGAGACCATCCTCGGTCAGCGGCAGCCTCTGGTTAACCCCGGCTGTGCTGTGCGGCGGCAGGCAGAAAACAGCCGTGGGAGGGCTGGGGGGCCCAATCTGGATCCCGGGATCTGAGGTCCCTAGAGGCCCCTCCACCAGCTCAGGGGCACGCTCCAGGACCCCTGAGCCTTGCACTCGCTGGAGGGGCACCCCACGCCAGGGTTTGCTCCGGCCCCCTCCCAGACGGCAGAGCCTAGCAGCCGGGGAGGTAATTGGCAGAGCTTGGGGCCAGCCCCGGGGGGATCATGATCTGGAGACTATGCTGTCTTCCGGATGTCACCCTCACTTATGCTCAGGGTGCCGCAGCCCCCAGCGCGGGCCCTGGGAGCTGTCTCACATCTGTTCCCAGAACAGCATCCGAAGTGATTAACACCACACAGCCCCTCTGTTCAGATTCCTGTCATCTCCCAGCCAGCCTCCTATCTGGCCACCAGACCAGACAGTCACTTTCCTTCTCCTGTAAGGACTCTTATTCAACACGGCTGTTGGGAAAGAGGGGCCCACGGGGGCAGAGACCCGGAACTACAGCAGCAGTTAATTGCCTCAGTGGCAGAAGGACCGAAGCGGGGACATGTCTGCCACAGCCAGCGCGGGTTCTCTACTGAAGGTCGCTACGAGGAGGAAGCAGCTTCAACGTCTTCAGCCCACAAGATGACATGGAAGGTGACAAGTCAGCGGGCCTGAGCATGGACAGCTTCAAATGCAGCAGCCGGCCTCTGTGGGGCCTCGGGGCACACTCCGCTGAGTGCCACCTTCACCTGGGGGCACTGCTAATTGGCAGCTGCGGGAATGTAGTCAACATGCCATTCTCTAAGGTGCACAAACCCACAAACCTCAGACCCCTCCTGCCACTCAGCCCCTTCCTGCCCAACTTGAGGGTGCATGTCCAGTCCCACCTCCTCCACGGAGCCCACCTGACTGCACTACACAGCCCAGGGGTCGTTTATCAGCAGGGAGGTCAGCTGTGCCTAACGACATAGTGTAGGGGACAGGTTCTCTGATGGAGAAATGGCAGACGGTGTCCGACAGTTTAGGGCAAGGATGGAGTCCAGCATCCCCACTGCCTCTGTCCTAAAGAGACCTTCTCTGGGAGTGTGAGTTGGCACCTCCAACATACAGACAGGGAAGGGGATACGGGGAAACACTACGAGCCAGTTGTCCCAAAGGAGCCATCCACAGGCAGGTTACAAAATTCCCACGGAGCCAATAAGAGCAGAGCCTGTGTGAGTCCCAGGGAAGGCGGGGAGCTGCTACAAGAGGCCCTTTGAGTGGGCCACCCAAAAGCCAGGCCCAGAGGAAGGCCCAGGGCCATCTGGGTCTATGGTCCCTGGAGAGGGCACACTCCGAACCCTTAAAGGATATGGAGAGGGGACACTAAGGAGCCAAATTGGGGTGGACCAGAAACTGATGGGGCAAAAGACCCCAAAGCCAGGCAGAGCAGATCCCAGCTGTGGAAAAGAGCCAATGCCCTCTGTCCCCTTCTCCCCACCCCACCCCAGCCTGGGGCAACACTGCCAGCCACACACACAGCCGGGCTGGGTGTCCTCCTGGGGCTAGAGGAAGCTGCTTCCTGGTTCCGCCCAGATACAAGAATGTTCTGGCAGCCCTTCAGGTGGCCAGCAGCAAGTGTGGGCCTGGGGACGCCCACAAAGACTCCCCGGCTCCATCCACTGAAGCCGCCATCACCTGTGGTCTTCCTGCAGCAACATGAAGGTGATCACGCACAGAGACCGCTGTGAGGAAGGCTGGCCAGGCCTGGTCACCTCCTGTGACTGCTTCAGCCGGAGAACAGAGATGCAACTGTCGGCTGACCATTGCACAGCCAAGGCGCACAGGCACGCGTGTGCACACACACACACACACACACGCGATGTGTAATACAGGTCCCTGTGCTATTCCACAGCCACAACTCCCAGCGGGCAATGTGTACCTTGCTGGCCCGTCCTAATTTCTAGATATTCCATCCTGACCATTTTCGGGATTTCGGTTCCCATATAAACCTTACCCCCAATACAGGAGTCCCCTTACAGAAAGCAACATCCCTTCCATCGTGGCCTCAGTGCACAGATGAGTAAACTGGATCAGGAAATTTGTCCAAAACCACAACAGCCCTTAAGTAACCAAGCAAAGACGAACGTCAGAGCCACTCACCCCTGGCGTGGCCTGCCACTCAATACTGCGTCAGATCCGGACAGAGACACAGAATCACACTCTCAGGATCAACAAGTGGTAAAACTAAGTCTGTCTGGAAGGTGAGGCACGTGTCCACAGAGCAGGTGCCATTGGACCTTGGCTGTGGAGGGTGAGCAGGACGTCCCCAGCAGGAGGAAGGGCAGTGTCACGCAGCGTGGCAGGTGCTTTACCGAGAGCATCTTAGTCAATCCTCACAACAATCCCGTGAGGTAGGTGTTTTCCTCATTTCCATGTCACAGACAAGGACAGGACACCTTAGGGTGCATGACCCAAGTCACACTGTTGGAGGGGCTACACTGAGATCTGCACATCATCAGGGTGACTCCAGGACCAGTACTCGAAGTCACCATGTTGTGTGGCTTCCTAGGATGGGAAGCGAGAGAGTTGCAGGAACAGCCACCAGGTGGGAAACCAGGGGCAGGTGTTGAGGTGGAGGCATGTCATGTGCAAAGGCACTGGGGCATGAACACCATGGTTCATACCCTCTTCTCAAGAACGAGAGAGTGGGAAGACCTCAGTGAATACACACAGGAGGAAGTGGGACCGGCCAGGCCACGTGTATGGAAGAGCAAATAGGAAATGCATTCCCTGCCCGGCGGGGAGGAGAAGGAGGTGAGGGCTGATGTAGATTCGGATGAGCTGGAAGAGGAATGAGATCAGGAAGCTGAGTGAGCACTTGCCCTATGGCCCTCATTTTTTCTTTAATAAGATAATAATAGTAAGAATAATAAATGGGCCAATAATGAGCTTAGGACCTTAGAGGAGTGAGCTGACCAGCGACACACAACAAATTATTGCCGAGCAGAACCGAGAGTCTGTCCAATGGATCTGCAGTGGCTCCATCCACCCAATTAGGTAATTTCCTCCAAAGTCCTTAACAAGCTAGACAAGGAGAAGAACTGACAGATAGTTGGACTGACCCAAGGTGAAAACGTTACCCGATGGGTCTAGCCCAACCAGAACACTTCCCAATTGATGAAGCAGCTGGTAAGAACTGGGCTGGACCGACTTACCCTAAGATCTTGGCTGCCTGGAGAACAGGACAGGGGATGGGGACCAGCCTAGGGGCAGGGGACGGATCAAAGGACTGTACCTCTGAATGAAGAATAGATGATACAGCAAAGCACTGAGCTAAGTGTCAAATGAGTCCTGTAAAGTGCTAATCGAGTTTGCATCTGGCTTTGACACCTATCAGCTCCATGGCCTTAGGCAGATTTTTAACATCTTTGAACCCCCATGAACTTATTCAGAACAATTCCCCTCTCGAGGGGTTGTCACCCCAGGCCCAAAGGAGGGAAGCGTGAAAGTTCCCTGCAAGCTGTGTGCAAATGTCAGCGGTGATGAATCAGGCAGGAGGTCAAGGCGATCTCCAGGTTTGGGGCAGGATTTGAGACCCGAGTCACCCTCCTCGTCATTTGTGGAGCTGCTTTTTCCTTTCTCTGCCCTTGTCCTTCCTGAATCTCATTTGGTTGGTTTCTGACCAATCTCTAAAACCTACTGGAGTCAATTTGAATTCTAATCTGCTCCTCCAAGGTGCCCCTCCAGCCTCAGCTGGTGTCATCTATGAAATTAATGAGCGTGCGCTCTGTGTCATCATCTAGCTCATTGCTGGAAACATTAAATAGCCCAGGGCTCCAGGCCCCGAATTGCTCCAAATGGCTTCTCACAAGTCTCCGAGGTTTTCTGTTTGGAGACGGACAGTGGGAAGGCAGACCCTCCCCCTCCCGGATAACCCCCCCACCTCCGCCAGTGCCATTCCCACCTGCAAAGGTGGTCTCTCTGTGAGGCACCAAAAAAGACACCCTACATTTTTGCAATAAAAATTAGAGCTCTCTGCACTTCCCTGAAGACCAGTGCACTTCCATGTCCTGGAGCTTTCCTTAGGAGACTCCAGACCCATGCCTTGAGCCCAGCTCCTACCCAGTGCCCCTGCCTGAGGGACCTCTGAGCCATCATCCGCTCCACCCATGACATTTAGTGTATGTCTTTGTCTGTGTGAGCTGCTAAGACAAAATACCTCACACTTCATAATTTATTAGCAACAGAAACTTATTGCTCATATTTTTGGAAGCTGGGAAGTCCAAGATCAAAGTGCCGGTCCATTTGGTGTCTGGTTGGGGCCTGTTCCTCATAGATGGCACCTTCTATATGTCCTCATGTGGCTGAAGAAACAAACAGCTACCTCGGCCTCTTTTATGACATAAGGGCACTAAAGCCATTCATGAGGATGGAGCCTTCATGACCTCGTCACCTCCCAAAGACCCCACTTGTGGGTACTGCTGTGTGGGAGATTAGGTTGCAACACAGAAATCTGGGGAGAAACAAGCATTCAGACCATAGCAGCGCATAAGCAACAATTTACCGCTGAGCGAGGATTCCTGGGGCCCTGGCTGGGAATGTCCTGAACGCAGCGCCACAGGTCTGCCTCCACCCTGCTTTGCCTGCAGGCCGGTTCTAATACCCCCGGCCTAGAGAGAGCGCACTTCCCCCGCCTCCCACACCCCTCTTTCCTCCACCTTTCTCTGCAGGATTCTCGAAGGACAGCACCTAGGACTCACCAGATTGTACTGGCTACCTAAGAAGTGCCAGCCACGGGCCTTGGTGCAGAGCCACTAACAAAGCAAACACGAGCTTGTCCCTCCTTACGTATACTTCAGTCCACATTCTCTCCTGTGCTGTCTCCCCTGATGTCCCCAAACAGTCCTTTTTCTACCCTCTGATGAATCCTACACTGACTTCTTCCCCGACATGCTTGGTGAAAACCAGCTTCCACTGTTGATCTTCTGTCAGGGCTCTGGCTCCTCAATTCTTCCACATCTCCTTTGTCACCTTCCCTGCCCCTGTCTAGTGCCCACCATGCCTCTGTCCTGTGCCCAAGCTCCAACCCGACCAATCCTATGTCTACTCTGCCCTCCGTCTCCTCCCTGCCCACCCCAGCTAATGGGTTAGCCAACGTTAATGCGCGTTTACAAAGCAGCTACTTTGTAACTCTTGGTTGGCCCCAAAGGGGCCTGGCTGTGGCAGTTGTAGAGTTGGGGAGGATGCTTGCCGTCGGGTTCAGGTGTGTTGTGCCTCACACCTCAAGACAGGAGATCCCAGCTTCTGGGGGAGAATTCTCTAAATGAGGGATCAGACCCGGTACCTCTGGGCTCCTTTTGCTCATCAACCACTCAGCAATGACAACTGCAGTTGCACCTGACCTGGCACCAGGACTCCAGAGACAATTAAGACACACTACGGTGCGTGAGAGTAGAAGAAAGGAATTCTTTTTTTATTTGTTTCTTGAGATCAGGAACATTTCATGGAAGTGATACTCAGAGACAAAAAAAAAAGTGAAGAAAGTGTAAGCAATGACACTGTTTTTAACTTGGCAATCTCTGTCAGTTCTGCAGAGACACAGTTTTTACCTACCCTGCTGAGCACTCTGGCCGGTGTGTGTGTGTGTGTGTGTGTGTGTGTGTGTGTGTGTATGTGTACGCACTCAGGTGCATGCCTTCACACATGCACGGGTGTGTCCGCCGTGGGAGGAGGGCTTGGTGTGAGAGTTTCCATTAAAGAAACGACAGAAAAGCCAAAGGGGAAGAAACTCGAAGGGCAAAGGGGAAACTCAAAAGGCAAAGGGGAAACTCAAAGGGCAAAGGACAACCTCAAACTCCTCTAGTAGCCCAACCTTGCAACTGCCTCTCTACCCTGTCCCATCTACCCTAAAGCCTAACTGAGACTTTATCCATTCCACCTTCTGTGCACCTCCTACATCTTTCTCCCTGCTGCGCTGGCACCACCTAAAACATGCCCTACTGCCTCCCATCTTGATGGCTGCAACGGTCTCCTAGCGTCTCCCTGCCTGCAACTTGGCCCCATCCAAATGGTTCTCCCCACAGTGGCCATGGTGCTAAAGCACAAATTGCCCCCTGCCCTTCTTCAGTGGCTCCCCAGTTGCCCTGTGCCTAACGGGGCTCTCAGTGTCTGCCGGATGTGGCCCTGCTGGTGGCTCCAGCTTCACGTCTCAGCACTCTCTCCCCAGACCCAGGCGTCCCAGCCATGCTGCATGGCGCCGTCCTGCCTCCATCCTCCCATGGCCGTCACGTGCTCTGACTTCTTCCCGAAACACCTGGCCTCCCACCCTCGCCCCTCCATGGCTGAGCCACAGTCAGTCTTGAGGTCTCAGCCTGGCTTCCCTCCCCGCTGCCTGCCCTGTCTGGGGTGGCTACACACCCTCATCATCACGGGATGTCATGATCACCTGTTCAGTCATCTATGTCCACTAGATCATAGGCTTGGAGAAGGCAGAAACCACGCCTGTCTCGGAGATGGATGCACCTGCTGCTCTAAATCAGTACTTGTTGAGTTCGCGGTGCTCAATATTTATCGACGACTGAGTATGCTGTGATTTCTTAGCAAGAGTCCACCTTCAGCTCTGGCCTCCCAACCAAAATGGAGCATTGTGGCAACTTCTCCTGAAAAATCAAAGTCCAGAACCACTGGAGGCGGGGAGGCCCTTAGTAGTCATCAAGCTCAGATCCCAGGTGTCCACTAAAGCCACACAGAGCCATAGAGAAGTGAACCACCTGGGGCCACGAGGAGAACGACCATGAACACTGCACTAATGTTATCCGCGGCGATTAGTGGTAGCTGCTCACGCCCCACGCAAACCCAGCCCCAAAGAGCCCTGCCTATTAGTGATCACAAAGCATGTTCCATCCATTTTCTCATTTGAGCTGCACCACAATCCTACCACCTTGATCAGAAAGGTGATGTGGGCTCCAGAGAGCCAAGTCACAACGCCCAGGGATGGGGGAAGGTCCCTGTGAATCCAGACTCCATGCTTGTCCCCTCTCTCTGCACGGAATCTGATCCCTTACCCTTTCCCCACAATGGGTGGGAAGCCCACAAGTTGCAGAACGATGCGGCCAAGGCCACGTTGCCATGGCAGCACATCTCCGGCGTGCTGATGGGTGATAACCCAAGAGGCCCACAGGCGGAAGGACCCTCCTGTTTTTAGCTGCAGTTGGACGTGCACTGTGTCCGGAGCTGCCAGGGTACGTGGGCAGGAAACAGCTCTCAAACTTGCCAGTGTTCGCCCAGGTGCTTGACTTTATTTAAGAAAATTATTTTTCATTTGGCCTCACGAGCAATGAACTATGCCCTGCCTTTTGCAAACGAGACTGGGACGCCGGAGCTGACCTGACACATCCCTCCCATTTCCCTGTGCACACTTAAACATTCTGCCAAAACTAATAACTTTATTCCTAAAACCTTCAATTCACGTAGGGCAAGCGGCGTCTGCCTGTGCTGTTCGGAGGATGCACTTCAGTCTTTATATTACCCAGAGGAATGAGCTGCTATTATGAAATCATTAAATTAATAACTTGGTAATATAGGCAGATATATAAAACAATCTGTTCATAGAACAAAAGAAATTACTACGTTCCAAACATTCATAATTTAATTTAACAGCGAATTAAAGTAGCATACATAATTTTAGCCTCAAAGTGTCAATAGAATTATGTAAATACAGCACCGAGTCCCATGGCCATGTGTGTGTGTGTGTGTGTGTGTGTGTGTTGCGCACGTACTACATGTGCAGTCGTGGGTGTGAATGGAGGGTGGAGTGTGGGCTTGACTTTTCCCTCCTGTAGGCCTCCCTTCTTCACAACAGAGAAGCAATTGACGGGAATAGATGAGGTGCCCAGCTTTTAATTAAGAATGTATTAAACATTCAAAGAACTGGAAAGGAAAAGAGCTAGCAAGGCACTCTGCCTGCCGCCAGGGTTGGGCACTGAGCAAACAATATGAGTCACACAGGAGAGGGGGCCCTGCAGGGCTCTCTGGCAGGCTCCCTGGGGAAGGGCAAGGGGAGGCCACTGGGCCAGGACCACGGGATCTAAGAGAGTCTAAGGGGTTTTATGAGGATGGAGGTGAGATGACGGAGGGGACTGCTGGCCAGTGTGGCGTTACCAGGGAGCTACCCTCCTGCCCCAGTGTTTGGCAAGAGCCAGCCCAAGACCCCGGCAGGTCTGAGGGTGAGCAAAGGAGTGAGGCAGTCAACTCCACAAACCACCTGCCTGCTGTGCACCAAAGGGAATGAGGCCGGAGGTAATTCTGTGCCAGGGAGAGTGAGACAGCCCACTGCAGAAGTTCTTGAACCGCCCTCCCTGGAAGCGGGGGGTTGGTTCCTACTAAAGCAGGAGGAGGACAGAGGGCTTCCTACGTGAACAGACTTTACCTCCACCGCAAGCTTTTCCTACCCCAGGGTGTTGCACCCATCTCTGCAGTCATGAACGGGTTTCTAAGGACAATGGGTTTACCAGTCTCATAGACTTGCAGTGCTGGAAGGGACCTGTGAAGGCTGTAAGTCTACCCGCTCTTAAAAAAATATACACACATGCACACACACGGAATTCGGCACTCAACTTCAATGGGCTCGTGAGTCCCATTGGTGAACCCAAGGTTGAGAATCTCTGGGTTAGCTGAAGACACTTCACATGGAACTTAACATGTATGAAGTGCAACATACGTCCGGTGCTGTAGGTGTGAGACAGAGTAAGACAGGAGTTCATAGAAGCTGAACTTGAGCTTGGAGACCATAGGAGGGGATGAGACAGAACCAAGGTGAAAACACAGGAGTGCACAAGGGAGGGTGAGTGTCCCGTGCGTGAGTGGTTAGAGGGGACAAGGCATCCACTGGGAGAAGCCCTGGGAACAAAGGTTTTTTCTAAAAAGCATATAAAGTTTTTATCCTCTTAGGAATATCTTTCCCATGAGCATGAATGATGAACTAGAGGAGGAAAGACTGGAACCAGGTAATCCTACCAGCAAACCATGAGGGTGGTTCAGGGGTGTGGATGCAGCAAGGAAGCCGAGATGCTATAACTATGCATGGGAAGGAGGGGACAGGGAGAGACATCGTAAAGATGGCTTTGAACGGACTTCTGAATTGTTGGTGGGTTAGTCTGCACAGGCTGACTGCTGTAACGGACAACCACAGATCTAAGTGGCTTAACAGTGAAGGTTTGTTTCTTACATCACGGGACAGTGAGGGCAGAATAGAGGGGCTTGATCCATGCAGTCATTCAGGGCCCCAGACTCCTCTCGCCTCGTGGCTCCAACATAGCCCACGAAGGGTCCTCTGAGGGGTCTTCTGCATGTGGCTGGCAGACAAGGGCAGAGACACAGCATAGAGGGTCATATAGAAGCTTTTATCACCAGGCCACAGGGTGGCAAACATCCCTTCCACACCCATTCTGTCGGCCAGAACTCACGCATCTAACTTTTGGGAGGCTGGGACTTGTCTCCTAGCTGCCCAGGGGAGAAAGGAAACGATTTCCCAGTCTCTACAGCCAGCTAGGAGGGAAAGGGACAGGAAGTCAGACATGACTATTTTCAGGCCTGAGGACTAGACGATGGATGGGAACATTGACACACACACACACACATACACACACCCCAAAAAAAAAAAAATTCAGAGAAGGTTTGAGAATTGCAAGCTTAGCATCGTATATCCATATGTCTAATATTTACAGTAACCCAAGAGAATTATAAAATAGATTTTGCTAAAACATGGAATCCCAACCTTATCCCAAGGGCTTGGCATAATAACGTGACTCTTTCTTATGTGATACAACAACAAAAGCAAACAACCCAATTCAAAAAAAGGGCAAAGGACTTGAGTAGACATTTCCCCAAAGAAGATGTACAAATGGCCAATAGGTGCTCAACATCCCTAATCAGTAGAGAAATGCAAATCAAAACCACAATGAGATACTACTTCACACCCATCAGGATGGCCATTATCCATAACAATAACCAAAAAAAAAAAAAAAAAAAAGGGAAGAAAGAGAAAGTAGTGTGGGCAAGGATGGGGAGAAATTGAAACCCTCGTGCATTGCTGGTGGGAATGTAAAATGGTGCAGTTGTTCTGGGAAACAGTATAGCAGTTCTTGGAAAAATTAAACATAAAATTACCTTGTGACCCAGCACTTCTGCTTCTGGGCATATACACAAAAGAATTCAAAGCAGGAACTCAGACAGATACTTGTACACAAATGTTCACAGCAGCGTGATTGACAGTCGCCAAAAGGTGGAAACAATCCAAGTGTTCATCAGAGGAATGAATAAACAAAGTAGTTTATACATACAATGGAATATTACTCAGCTTTAAAAAAGGAAGGCTCTCTGGGCACATGATACTGCATGGATGATCCTTGCAGACATTAAGCTATGAGAAGAAAGACAGTTACAAGAGCACAAACACTATATGATTCCACTTACATGAGGCACCGAGAGCAGTCAGAGTCGAAGAAAGTGGAGTAGTAGCTGGCAGGGGGTGCAGGGAGGGAAGAATGGGGAGGTGATGGTTGGGGACAGAGTTTCAATTAGGTAAGATGTAGAAGTTCTGGAGATGGACAGTGGCAATTGTTACACAACAGTGTGAACGTGCTTAACGCCACTGAACTGTACGATTAAAAACGGTGAAAATGGCATATTTTATGTTAGGTATATTTTACCATTTTTTAAAAGAGGACTAATGTGGGCAGGTTCATCTCCTTAAGCAGATCGTATGGGGAACACCTGTGCAAACAGGATTCGCTAACAAGAGATGCCCTCTGCACCCTCCCACCCACACATCTGCCGGTCGTAAACCCCTCGTTATCTCAGTTCTCCCCCGCAACTGGCTTCTCCTGAGCCCCTCATCTCGGTCGGCGGACAGTCATGCTGCCGGGTCGCGAGTTCGAAACCTCTTCTTTGCCACCCCCTTCCTGAGCCTCCAGGCCAAGGGTCAAATCTCTCAGTTCACCCGTCACATTTCTGTCCTCGCCCCGGTCGCTACTTTGGATCTAGCTTCCGGAAGCCTTAGCTCGCTGTCTGTCATACTGACAGAACAGGTTCCCCTCTTGTGTCTCATCCAGCCTTGCTGTCCCCGCGGAGTCATGTCCCCACGCCCAGGGCAGGTCTGGCTTGACTTGCTCCCAGGTAGGCGCCATGCAAAGAAAGCATCCTGTGTGCATTTTGTCACCTAGTGCCCTACGCAGATGCGCGGCCGCTGCCCCCTTACAAAGTCGGAAAGTGAGGCTGGGACAGCTTCAGCCATTATCTCAGGGCGACAGAGCCGGGAAGTGGCAAAGCCAGGACTCCCGCCCAGGCTGCCGAACATCAGTCAATAACAGCAGCTAGCGCCCGCTCGGGCTAACCCAGCGCCCGGTGTGGTTCTACGTGCTTTACACATAATGCTCACGGACCCCTCACAACAGCTCTACAAAATAAGACTATTAGCGTGCCCGTTTTACACTCAAGGACAGCAGAGGAGAGAAGTTAAGTAACTTGGCCACGTTAACCCACCTGGCAAAGAATGCAACACAGATTCGAGGCACCAGCAGTCTGGTTCCGGGGTCGGGCTCCCAGGGCGACTCCAACAGGCAGACTCACAGGTTCAGGCCACGCTCCTCCTCCGAAATCTACGGAATAAGCTCCACCCTCTGCACGCTGACAATCAAAGCCCAGCCCCGCCCACCACAATCCACCTGTCAGCCTCTTCTAAAGCTGTGATCTTTGCACCCCTGCAGCTCAGCCACCCCCAACCCCTCACACTGCTCCTGCACCCTGGGTGCTGCCCATGAACACCTGGTTAATCTGTACAGGGTGCCACTCACTGCCATCCACTCTGCGATATTGTGATGTAGAATGAAATACGCGTTTGGTCTTCATCTCGGGTTCCTGGCACACAGCTCCTAAAGCCCTTGCAACGTGCTGAGTGATGGGGGCAATGGGAGCATCTGTTGTTAGAACATTTTACTTTTGTGCCTAGTTCCTGGCACTGAGCTTCTAAAACCCTTGAATTTCCTGAGTGACACAGGTGGTAGGCGCTTCTTTTGTTATTCCAAACAAGCCCCTTTCAACCATACTTGAGTTTATGTCAATGAGATAAGCTCCTAGACAGCTTCCAGGTGAGGCTGGTTGCTGGAGGAACCAATCATGTGATTAGAGGGTTAGAACTTTCAGCCCCACCCGCCCCCAACCTCCCAGGAGGGGAGAGGGGCTGGAGATTGAGCCAATCAGTAATGGCCAATGATGCAATCAGTGTTGCCTGTGTAATGGACAAAACCCTAAGGGATTTAGAGTTTCTGGGTTGGTGAACACGTCCATGTGCCGGAGGGTGGTGCACCCCAAACTCCACAAGGGCAGAAGTGCCTGCACTTGGGACCCTTCTGGACCATGCCCAGGTACCTCTTCATTGGCTGCTTATTTGTATCCTTTGTCATAAACTGTTAAACCTAAACAAATTGTTTTCCTGAGTTTTGTGAACCGTTATAGCAAACTATGGAAACTGAGGACAGGTTCATGGGAACCCCCAATGTATAGCCAGCTGGTCCGAAGTACAGATGGCCTGGATTTGTGATTGGTTTCTAAAGTGGGGGTCCTTGTGGGACTGAGCCCTTCACCTGTGGGGTCTGTGCTAACTCTGGGTAGTAAGTTCCTGAATTGAATTGAATCGTTGTGCACCAGTTAGTGTCTGGAGAGTTAGTGTCCGGAGAGCTGGAGCTGTGTGGGAGGAACCCCACACATTTGGTGTCAGAAGTGCGAGTGGAGGAAAGGTTTTCGTTTAAATGCACAACCTGATACCCAGGTCTCATTTATCATTCATTCACTCGACCAAATTTCTCAACTACTTTCTGCAGCCAGGCTGTGTGCCAAGTGCTGGGGATACATTGGTAAACAGGACAGAATTCCTGTCCCTAAAACAGTGTCAAGCAAGTGCCACTTTTTGTTCATATTCAACAGCTCCCTGGATTATTCCAAACAGTTTATATGTCTTTGTCACTGCATCATGGGCTCCCAGAGGTCAAGATAACATCTTATTAAACTGTGTGTCCCTCTCCACGTACCTTGATCTGGGTACAGACTCAGAAAATATATTCAATGAATCAATGTTTGAGTGACTCAATGGGCCCCGCTGAGCTATTACACAGATCTCATAAAATAAAACTCCGCGTCCCACGATGAGTCATGAGCTGGAGGAACCGAGCGTCTGGCTGTAGAACCGGCCTCTGCAGAGTCTCCTGCACGGGCTCCCTTACTCTCACTACGCTTCATTTGCATAGCAGTCAACGTTTTACATAATATTTTCACATCCATTTTCTTACTTGATTCTCCATGGTTGGGAAACGTAATCTTTTGCATCGGCTTGAAATTAATTTTCTATATGTTTCATGAGCATATTTTGATTGCCTCTGATTAAGTTGTCAAAGCAAGGAAGTCTTCTGAAATTAAACGCAATATCCCTAGAGTAGTCATCTAGATTGGAATACCTGGGCTCAACGCATCTGAGAGCTGAGTCCGCCTCGGTGAAAGGGACTCACAGAGCCTTGTCAGGTCTAAGGGAGAAAGTGCACACAGGTGCACACAGGACTTGGCCCAAAGTACACACTCAGTGAAGATGATGGAGCTAAGTTGTCTCTCTAGTAATAATAGTAGCAAGGCAAGAACCGTATTGCTGAACAGATCAGGACATTGAGCCTGAGAAGCTGAGTTTAAGTGACCTCCCCAAGTCATAGAGTGGGTTTGCCTTAAAGCCAGACAGGAAGGTTACACCTAGGCCTGCAGTCTTCCCTAAAAACATAATTCCTTATGAAATCCTGCCCATTCCCCACCTGGATCCTAATGCAAGGTCTAGACTAACGTTCCACACTCAGAAACTTACCGCTTGGAAAGGTTCATTCAGAAGTTCCAGTTCAACATTCCAATTTGAAAGACATGATGTTTTCCATTGGTTTGCAATTAATTTGCGGTAATTCACACCAGTGTATTTTGATTGCTTTTGATTAAGTTTAACAAACTAAAGAAGTTTGCCGAAATTAAACATCAAAGTACACAATCCTTTTTTCTAAGACTTCTCGTGCATAATTATCAGCCTCGTCATTCTTGCTAAATATATCCATTATGTGGCAGCCCCTATGCATGGGTAGTGGTAATTAATACAGAATCCCAGAATCAATTCCAGAGAAATCCTCTAAAAAAAATCAAGGGAAGCTCATTTGCATAACTTCTAAAACGCATGAATGAATTGTTTTGAAACGGCGATGAAAAGAATGAGGCTCTTACAGGTCAGGGTTTCTTTGCAAAAAATAAATAAATAAAACCGGCTGCATACTTAACACTGGGTTTGTTGCAGAGAAAAATAGGTCCCGGGTGGAAGGTATGAATAAACAGGTAAATGGCTCTCCGAAGCCGTCACTTTACAGAAAGCCTCACCAAAATTAATGGCTAATAATTAACCACCCGAGCGACTAATGTGCTGAGAAAAGTTCACAGGAGGCTTTGTAACGTTGCCAAAAAAGATGAAAATTAAAGTTAATACCGTTTTATTAAAATGTGGGAAAATAATTTAGGTATTGTTATGAGGAAAAAAAGAAAGACCTCTCCAAGACGCCAATTGTTTGTTTACTTTCATCTAGGCAAACAGAGGGGAAACTCCGTGTTGGAACACACAGCAGTCCAGCCGCAAAACTCTGTGCCACTTAGAGGCTGAGCGACTCTGGGGGACAGGATCCAATCGGCTGAAGCCTCTATGTCCCCGTTGAAAAATAGGACGAGCCACTTCCAGTCCCAGCCCTCGCTGAGGGGTAGATGGATCAAGCACCTGAAAATGTCAGGGCGGGGCCAGGTGCAGAGCAAGTACCCAGTTAGTGCTTGTCCCACGGTGCTCAGTTCCCCTGGCCACGGCTTCTCTCCGTGCACATCAATTATTCATGGTAACAATAAGACACAAAATAGCTACTATTTATCACGAGCTTATCAGATCCTGTGCTAAGCACTTTCTTGCATTATCACTTTGAATCCTCACAATAACCCTGTGAGAAAGTTACTGTGAGTTAGCATCCTTTTCTAAAAGTTTAAACCACTTTTCTAACGAGGAAATGAAGCCTCAGAGAGAGCAGCCCGCTAAGTGAGAGCTGGTCTCTGAACACACGAGCCCATGTGTTTAACTATTGCATTATGTAGCGGCCCAGGGGTACGAATTTCCAACCTGGACATGCACGTATGAGCTTCCGGGGGCAATGAAATCTCTGAAACAACATACAACAGTGTTAGGCTATGTGCATTTCGTGGGCTAGTGTCCAAAACATTCATCTGCTTCTCAAAGGAGGTCCTTCCTCCCCTAGGAAGACACCGCCCAGCCAACATGGGAAATATGGGAAATGGGACCGGAAACTGCTTCCTCTGCGAAGCTCCATTTGTCACCCAATGTCATGGTGTCCTATCCTCCCCGGGGGGAGCATCCTTCTGTAATTCACAGCAGGGCAGCGTGCAGGCTGGGGGCAGCCCCGTTTCATGTGGAAGCTCCGTGAAAGACCAGCTCAGGACTCCGCTTGGGGAATGAACATGAGAAAGAGATTTCATCTGTGAGCGCCTTGAGCCGACCCTGCACTGAGCCACACACCACCCAGCCGTCATCTGACCAGTTCTCGCAACAACCCAGTGTACTTGGTGTTGACGTCTCTGTTTACAGATGGAACAACGGCCATGCAGAGAGCGGGGACGGGTTCCCAAGTCATGTGTGGCTGAGGGGCACAGCTGGGCCTGGACCTGGATGGGTCCCAGCTCTGTCCCCCGCCCGGCCCCCCGAGCCTTTCTCCAGGACACCAGCTCCCACACTGGACTCCCAGTCCGCATCCTCCAACTGCCATTTCCTATTTTCTCTTTTATAGTAAACGCTAAACGAGCAAGTAAAATCAATGAGAAATAACAAGTGTTTAAAAAACGACTCCATAAAAAGACAAACTTAAAAACAGTAAAAACAGAAGTATGCCTTTAAAAACCGATTGGGCAAAATCAGCACAGGGGGCCAGGAGAGGAGATTCATCTGGACATTTAAATCTTACACAATGAATCCGTGTGCAAGAGGCAAGTCAGAGGCCTGGTTTGAGGAGCACATGTTTTAAAAGCTGGGGGAGGTTTTAGAGATTGGAAGTCAGTCCCCACGCACCCCTCGTTCTGGTGGGCAAAGCCAGCATTCAGTGCAGGAAAGCTTCCTGGAGGAGGTGGCATTTAGCTTTGAAATTGGGCTATGGTTTGGAAAGGAAGGCTCCTCAGGAGAGAAGAACTGTGAAAAAACAAAGTCACGGAGGTGAGAGATGATGTGGGATTTTGGAGAGATTGGGTGGGAATCAGTCCGACTGGAGCAAGGCGTTCCCCTAGAGGAGGGGTGACACAGTGGGGGACAACCTCAAGCCCAGTCTGGAAGTGCGAACCAAGGTCAGGCAGCTCTTCCCCTGTGGAGCAAAGATGGAGGGTTCAAGGATCAACTCCAAAAAGCCGCGAGGTCACCTGTGGCTCTGTCCCAGCCAGGGGGGCTGAAGGGCACGTCGCTGACTCAAGGTCACAAACTGTGTGCGAGGCTGAAGCAGGGCCAGTCCCCGAGGGAGTGGAGTCCTCTGCTGCATAAGGACTTGGCCCAGTTTTGCTTCCCCGGAGTGACTATGTGTCACAGGAATGCAAAGCTCCTTTGCAGAGGAGCAATTCTTCTTGGCAGGAAGTGAGAAGTTCGGCAGGGTTGCTGACTGGCCTCTGCTCTGACCAGGGGACGGGCCCGGGAGCTCAGTCAGTGATGACAACTGGAGTGGGGAGGGAGGGGGAGAGAAAGCCCATGGGGTGGCGGTGGAGGCGGACAGGGGGAGGAATGTCCCTAGCAACTAAGGGTGGGCTTCCAGCAGGTGAGGGTCCCACAGGTAACGTGCAGACTGCAGCCCCCACAGCAGGGTCCCCTTCCTCCCCTCCCCAACACTCACGCACACCTGCAAGCACACTGCGTCATCCGCTCACGGACACACACAGACGCACGCTCCCCGGCATGCAGAGACCTTCACACGTGCAGATGTCCACTCGCATGCACACACTCACACACACACACACACATGATCCCCCAAGCTTCTGCTCAGATTAGTGATGTTTTCATCGTCCTCAGCAAAATTAGTAAAAAAAAAAAAAAAGGCAATGCAGTGAATTTTTCACAAGGCTATATTTATTCAAAGGACTCCATACGTCATTCTGAGATTATGTCCTTTTTCTCTTCTCCTGTTTGGGGCAGGGGATGTTTCGGGAAGGGCGATGGTTACAGACAGCAGGTTTTTTTCTTGGCGTCCTGTCTTGGCAAAACGTAAAGCCGGTAACCCCATATCCACTTCCAGCTATGACTTTTTCTTCTGATCTGTGAACTCCAGAGTTAAGAAGTCACTTCCCTAAGCTAAGCCAGTTTCTGGAGCAGGACAAAGACCCTCCTGTCCCCAGGCCTTTGGGCTGGAAGTGGCTTTTGCCCTTGTCACCTTCAACCTGGACTTGGCTGATGCCTTCTTATTGTCAGTCCCCTCCGACGTCCCCAGCTCAGATGTCCCTCCTCTGGGAAGCCCAAAGGAGAGAGGCTTCGGAAGGAACCAGGCCTGCCAATACCTGGATCTCGGATTTCCGGCCACCAGAACTGCAGCCAACGTGTTTCTGTCACTTAAGGCACCCAGTGTGTGGCGCTTTGTCACTGTGCCCTAGCAGACTGGCCCGCCGTGCCTCCTGGTTAGAGAGGGCTTCTGTCCTTCCTCAGTTTACCTCATTAGAGCCTCATTAGCGCTCCATTAGCAGCAGAGCAGCAATCTTCATCCCCATCTGAAGTTTATGAAGTTGAGTCTCAAAGCAGTTCTGGGGACACTGGGACCTCCAGATTCCCGGCTCAGGGCTCCTTCCTCTTCACCATGTCTCCTCTCCATCTGCCTCAGCTTGGGCCACGCTTCTTCACCACGAGGGCTCAGCTGCCTCCTCAGCACCCACTCGGCCTTGGAGGAGGTTTGGGACTGTCCCACTCTGGTCATGTCCCACACCCACCCCCACCCTGTGTCATCCCCTAAGGCCTCCTGTCCCTCCGTGCCACCCTGGCTGTTGCTCTCAGCTGTCAGCTACTCTGGTGTCAGGTGCCATCATGTCCCTGGACATCCACGTCCACCTCTCCCTGCAGGACCAACCTGCACGGGGCTTGGTTGTTGACGACAGGCTGAGCGTGTGTCCATGGAGCAGGTGGGTGTCAGGGGCTTGGTTAGCAGGTGGGCAGTGGCAAAGCCTAGTCAGTGAGAGACACCTGTGTCACCAACCCTGTGTTTGGTGGAAAAGGACAGCACAAAGAGGGGGTCCTGGGGAGCAGGGTCAGAGAGAAAGGAAGGAGAGAACGTCAAAAAAAAGAAAGAAAGAAGAAAAGAAGGGAGGGAAGGAGAGAGGGAGAGGGACGTGAAAGAGGACCAGAGGAATCAGGCTGTCCCTGGGAGGGAAACTGAACATGGCAGAGCAGGGAAAGTCCTCCACACCCTATTCCAGCGTTGGGTTGTCATTTCAATCCACAACATGGTCTTGAGGAGTTACAAATCACCAGGGGAGAGGTCACTCTGTGTCTGCCCCCAACCTTCCCTTCCCTTGGTACCTGCATTGGACTAAATACTTATGTCCCCCCCAAATTAATATGTTGAAACCCCCAAGGTGATGCTAGTAGGAGGTGAGGCCTTTGGGAGGTGATGAGGTCATGAGGGTTTCAGAAAGGGGTTAGTGTCCATATAAAAGAGGCCCCAGAGAGACCTCTCTTCCTATCCCGCCATGAGGACACAGTGAGAAGGTGCCATTTTTGAACCAGGAACTTGGTTCTTACCAGACACTGAATCTGCTGGCACCTTGATCTTGAACTTCCCAGTCTCCACAACTATGAGAAATAAATTTCTGTTGTTTATAAGCCGCCAGTCTATAGTATTTTGTTATAGCAGCCCAAAGGGACTGAGACTGTATCCCTTTCCTGCCCTTAGTATCCTCCACCCCCTTACTCATACCACCCCTACAGCCCTCACCCTTCCCCTTGGCAGAAGAAATCCACGTTTGCTCCCACTGCTTTGCGCTCTCTGCATAAAGTGTGCAGAACAAGCACAGTGCACAATGTCCTTTCTGTTGGGCTGCGTGCAGCTTGATGAATGTGCGAGACAGACCCCGGCTGTGTACGACGTCCGACGGCAGTGCATGCATATCTTCGCTATGATTCAGACAGTTGCATTCAATTGTGTATTTACACAGGCTGGAGATATTTATAGACATAAGTATCCATAGACTGTTGCTTACGGTGGCCTTGGCCCTTTGCCCTGACATCCAAGGGGACCTCACAGAAATTATATCACCTATTCTCAGAACAGTTCTAAAAGGAGCAGGAAGAAAATGTTTCCCTGCTTTTCTGAGCAAAGAATGCTCAGAGGTACAATAATACCAGCTACAATTTATTGAGCATCTATTATGCACTAGGTTTTTATTTATTAAATATTACCTCTAATCTTTCTAACAAAGCTCTGAATAGCCATTTGTATCTCTATTTTACAAACTAGGAAACTGAGGTTAAGAAACCATTCCTGAGTCTTACAGAAAGTCATTGGGGGGTCGAGCTAAAGCCAGTGTTCTTTCCAATAAACCACAGAAGGAGATTCATGTCACCTTAAACATACAAACCAGCCACAGCTGGCTTGGTCTGTTCATCACTATGAGATAGAAGCCTGTCTAGTCTCCATACATCTTTGTATTCTCCAATCCCAGCACATTTTACTGTGTACAGAAGATGTTCAATAAATGGTTATGGATACTGAGAAAGTCATACAGGCAAACAGATCTTGGTTAACCAGAATCTTGCCAACTCAAACTCTCAAGTTAACTAAAATAAAATCATGGCTCTCCTATTTTAAGAGGAACAGGCAAGTCACAGGACAATAAACTTGTGTCTTACTGTCATTCAGTTCAGTGGACTAGACAGGCAGTTGAACGGGAGGGAAGGAGGAGTACGTGCATGCTTGCAATGGGGTCAGTGTCCTGCCCAGTCTGTGTGACCACCTACTATTTGGTTCAGAGAGAACTGACACATACAAGCTTGGCCCCCAAGGCCTGAGACAACTATTATTCAACAGAATCAAGATGCAGGACTGGGGACCTACTACGTTCTGGCATTCCACCATATATTGAATGGAGTACAGAATTACAATAATGGTCCCAACACGTACATTACGTTATAGTAGCAGAGGCAGGAAAATGGTCAGAGATGTAAAGAAAACTTCAACAGTCAAGGTGGAAAAGTGCAATCTATTGAGTTGACTCTCAGTTAACTTGACAATTCAATTACCCAAGCTAACCAGTCTCTGTTAATCAAGGTTACAATGCAATTGGGATTGACCCTACTTGTACCCTGGTGAGCAAAGTGTTCCATAAATATGTCCTTTCTCGATGTAAAATGGAAGTGTAGCTTTCACTTCCCATCAGTTTCACCCCACCAGCCGCTTGTATCAGTGGGTCTTCCCATCCCCTGATGCAGCTCTTTCGGGTTCTATTTCTGAGCATAAGGAGAGGATGAGAAGAGACCAGGCTGCAGAGTCCGCCGGGCCTGAATTTCTTGGCTGTCTATTTACTGCTAGCCAGATGACACTGGGCAAGTTGATTTGCCCTTCAGGGCCTCAGTTTCCTCATCTTTAAAGTGGGGATGGCAGAGTGAGCAAGATGGCTGACCACAGACACCAGCTGCCAGAGTGTCTCAGTAAGAAGGAGAAGTTTTAGATGAAAGAGAAAAAACAAGCAAAGAGACAAACAGAGATAGGGTGTGGATCTGAGGGAAGGGTGCTAGAACCTTTAGGGGACTCCATGGGAAGAATCTGCAGAGCAGGAAGGAGCAAGGTATCGGCTTGGAGTCCGGTGAGAAGGGCAGGTGGAGCAGTTTGTTTCTCCCCACCTTGAATCTCTGATAGCTGGTGGATTCCTGAGCTGCTGGAGAGACTTGATCTAGATTTTAGACTATTTAGACTTCAGACTCCAGATTGTCATTTGAACAATCTCTTTAAATATTGTTTAAATATTGTTTCTCTTAGTAGACTGTTTTTCTAAATAGGAATTGAGAGACGATGAGCTTAGTGTTGTCCACCCCAAAAAGCACTTGTGGTGCAGCTAGTCTGGGCTGCCATGTTACACCCATGCACCTTAACCAACAGCAGAGCCAAGGGTAAAGGTGGAATCTTCCTGTAGGAACTGAGCTGCTTAGCCACTCAAGGAGAGAGTGGCTGAGGAGAAGCCCTCCCTCCTTGCGTTGGAGGTGCCAACTGGAAGGCAAAGCCATTCTCCTCTATAGTCTTTGCTCAATTCCAGCATGTGGTTCAACAGGTGAGCAAGGCTACACCGTAGAGAATGACCATATGAATTTTAGCCTGGAATTGTTTAAGATGGCATGCATGGGAGCAGAATGAATGGGCTTTCAAAGCAAACACTTGCATATGCCGGGCTGGTCTCAGAACCCCACATACGTTAAGTCATGTAAACTCACCAAGAAGGTAGGTCCTATGACTGTTCATAGCATACAGATGAAAATGAGACATAGGACCATGCAACTAAAAAATGGCAAAACCTAGATTGGAACCCATGCAATTGGGGCCAAAGTCCATGCTGCTAACTACACTGTTTTTATTTACAAAGTAGTTAAAGCACTAGAAACATCTACCAAAATTGGCAACGTTGCTTCTGTGATTGTTGCTCTAGCGATCTCCTTCGGGTAGTAGGCAGTTATCAGGTCCCTTGTTTCTTCCAGCCATCAAGGCAGTGAAAATTATGACCTGAATGTAAAACAGCATGAGCCTTTCCATTCATCACAGCTGCGGCTTGTGTCCTATTCATCCAGGTGGTGAGATCAAACCATTAAAAACAAACTGAAATGGTGGAGTTCAAAACACTTCCCTGATTTTACTGTACCATCTACTGACCCTGTCTGCTATCCTAAAATTGTAGTCCCAAGTATGTATATGTGTCAAGAACTGTGGTTCTTTGATGAGCTCATGTATTAGTTCATAATCAATAGGAAGAATAGAGAAGAGTCAACAAAAACCACACATGATCGAATATTGCTCCTGGTGGACTTCACCACCAGGCGGTAATTGGTTAAAACATGGTCTGTGGTTGAAAAGGCATCTCTAGGAGCCTGTCTACTTCTCACATAAAACATTGGCCTGAAAGACCCAGGCTTCAGGCTGGTTCACCAAAGATACATATTCTGTAGAATGTCCAAAAAATACAAGTCTGTATCTGGAAGAAATAGAGAGGTGTCTTTTTTTTTTTTTTTTTTTGAGATGGGATAAACTATAATCTTTGTCCGGCCAGTGGGTCAATGTTCATAGAGCCAATAAAAGGGAGTGAATTGCTAGGAATGGAATCTACCTTTCAGAAAGTTACTAACAGCTTCGGGCACAAATGATCTTCCTCCGGTATTGTATTCAGCCACAGTTTTTAAATCAGCTCTACAACGTGAGGGGCTGCACCAAGCGCAAATTGGTCTCTGCAAAAATTGGGGCAGATGGCTTTTAAGAGCTGAGAAAATAAGCCTCCAAGACTCAACCGGAATGGGAGCCCCCCGGCCTTCATCCCCAGGTTTGTGTCTCAGGTAATTATCCTAAAATCTGTTTTTATTACCAGATCTATAAGCCACATTCAGGTCATCTCACTAAATTTTATTACAACTAAATGTATTCCAGGCAATGTAAAATTTATAACGGACTTTAAAATTTGATAAGGCCCCAGTTGGATGCTTCTGATTTTTTGTTTGCAAAGGTCTTCACTAATTCAGCACCTTTCCCCCTCAACCCCCATTTAAAAATTCTTGTCAAACTAGATGCCAGGAAGGAAAGGCTCATTTTTACTGGAACACGTGGTAACTAAATTCAATTTTTTGTTTTCTACATTCTCCTAGGATGTAAGACCTCTACCTGAAGGGCCCCAACATCAAATATGTTGAGAGCCCATAGAGTCTGAAAGCGATTCTTTCCTCCCTTTCATCTTTCCAGGACAAAGTTGTGGACCAGTGGGTTCTAGGACAGCCATGTCCAAGGACTAAACAAGAGGGACATATTCCCTTTCTACCTGATCCAGATCATACGTCCTTTGGATGCTATAAACCCAAGGTGCACTGACAACAAAAGAATCAGTAGCAACACAGTCAAGAAGAGATGCAGGTAAAATTTCCCCCAGATGTATTCCACAGGATACCATGTGACACCGTGGGTTCTACTCGTAGACGAGTTTGTTGGCAAATTTCCCTTTCAACGGCTCCAACTGTCTCTAAAGATTTGTCCCACAGAGAAGTGCTTCACCCAACACCCAGCAGCTGCCAGGGGAGCCCAAGCACAGTAGCAGCACATTCTAGTGCTCAAGACCCCAAAACAACCTGCTCCAAGAATGACTATGAATAAATAAAGTTCAAAACATCATTTTACAAAGACTGTATGTCCAAACATGCCATGCACGCTCTGGCAGGGGAATCCGAGTGTTAAGACAAATCACACACGGCGTGCCAGGGAGCAGGAGCGCGAATAGAAGAAAAATATCCCTGTCATGTGAGCAGGCAATCTGACAACGGTTCCCCGGAGTCTGACAGAGATAAGAGTGGCCGGTCCACTTTTACTGCTGCCAAAGTTATTTTTTCCCTGATGGCTGGAGAGATAAAAGACCTAAAACTATATAAATATGAGCAGGTGAATTTGTAAAATCCAGGTTTCTTTCAAAAAGAAATTGTTTATGAAAACAAAAACGGAATCTTCAAAACGGGAAAAACATCCAAGCTCTTATCTTTAGGGCCCCCAATGGCTACATTTACAGACGGGAATTGTGGGCTTTGTTGGGTTCGTTCCAGGACAGCTACCAGGTTTAAAACAATGCTGGCGTTGGCTCTTGTGGCTGCTGGGCACTTGCAAAGGTATCTTATTTCTATGGACCAACAGGCCTCCTACTTAGCAAGTTCTCCCCAAAGCGGAGGCTCTTTGCACAACTGAGATCACCAGGAGGCATTGACGGGGGACATGGACAAAGAACAATGCTCATAGCAACCAGGTACTTCGCAAGGAAGGCTGAGGGGTCAGTGTGACCATCCGTCAATCAGGAAAGAGCAGAAAAGGGGTCACGATGGAATGCCACTCAGCAATAAAGAGGAATGAACTACTGATACCTGCTACAAAATGAATGAATCTCAAAATAGTTATGCCGAGTGCGAGAAGCCAGACAGAAAAGAATATATACTGTATGATCCCACATACATTAAATTCTAAAAAATCCAAATGCGTCTATAGTAACAGAGAACAGATACGTACTTGCTTGTGGCGGGAGGAGGCAGGAGGGGGGATTACAAAGCCACACAAGTCAACATTTGGGAGTGATGGACAGGTTCATTATCTAGACCGTGAGGATGGCTTTGCTGAGGTGTACCTATGTCAAAGCTTATCAGATACATGTAGTTTACCGTGTGTCAATTATACCTCAATAAAGCTGTTATATTTTAAAAACAAAAAGAAGGATTTAAGGATAGAGAATGACAAAGGTGGTGTTTTGGACAGGATGTTCACAGAAGGCTTTCTGGGGAGGTAGCATCTGTGTAGAACTGAATGAAGTGAGAGAGTTAACAATGGGGACCATCTTTGGAAAAGAGGTTTCCAGGCACAGGGAACAGCAGGTGCGAAGACTCTGAACGGGACCATGCCCGGCACATGAGTGTAATGTGTCTGGAACAGAGTGGACAAAGGACAAAGGGGGTCAGAGAGGTAGGGAAGACCCAGATCATGCAGAACTTACTCTGAGAGAGATGAGAATGCATTGGATTGTTTTGCAGAGTTGTGACATGATCTGACTTATGTTCGAAAATTAACACCTAAGCCATAGCTACCCTTCTACACTCTAAGAAGAAAGGGTGGAAGCAGGGAACCAGTTAGCAGACTGCTGCAGTCATTAGGCAAGAGAACAGAGTGACTTGCTCCATGATGGTTATGGCAGAGGTCAGGAGGAGGGATTGGAGGTGGGATTGCTTTGAAGGTAGAGCTGCCTCATTTTGTTGACAGGTTGCATGTAGAGAGTGAGAGGAAGAGAGAAATCAAAGATAATTCTAAGATTTTTTTGGTCCAAGCACCTGGAAAAATTAATCTTCCCATTACAAAGATGGGGCAGTCTGAGTTGCCAGTTTCTAAGATGCGTTCAGTTTGGGATATGTTAAGTTCAAGGTGCCTATTGACAACTAAGCAGCTACACGGGGCAAGCCGGACATGTCAGTCCGTAACCAGGTCAGAGCTGAGGCTGGAGATACAAATTTGAGAAGGAACCCAGAGAAGAGGTCTCAGGATGGAGCCCTGGGGAACTCTGACATTAAAAGTTCAGGAGGGTAAACCGGCAAAGACAAGTTAAAGAACACCCGTGGCCGGGCGCTGTGGCTCACGCCTGTAATCCTAGCACTCTGGGAGGCCGAGGCGGGTGGATCGAGGTCAGGAGTTCGAGACCAGCCTGAGCAAGAGCAAGACCCCGTCTCTACTAAAAATAGAAAGAAATTATCTGGCCAACTAAAATATATATATATATACAAAAAATTAGCCGGGCATGGTGGCGCATGCCTGTAGTCCCAGCTACTTGGGAGGCTGAGGCAGTAGGATCGCTTAAGCCCAGGAGTTTGAGGTTGCTGTGAGTTAGGCTGACGCCATGGCACTCACTCTAGCCTGGGCAACAAAGCGAGACTCTGTCCCCCCAAAAAAAAACAAAAAAGAAACAAAGAACAGCCGTGAGCTGAGGGAAGGAAATGTTGCAGGAAATACATTGATTAGCTGTGACAAAGGCAGCTAACAGGTCAATGTGAGGACTCGGAATTGACCACCGAATTTAGCAACGGGCAACCTTGGCAGGAGCTATTCGGTGAGGTGGTAGCAATGAGAGCTTGACTGGAATGGGCTCATGGGAGAATCAGAGGTGAGGAAGTGGAAGCAGTAAGTATCGACAAGTTTCACTGTCAAAGCAAGCAGAGAAATTGAGCAGTAATTGAGGAAGGATGAGGGGGTCAAAGGAGTTTTTTTTTTTTTTTAAGATTGCAGATATTATAGCATGTTTGTATTCTGATGGGAACGCTCCAGGAGAGAGTAGAAAGGTAAAAATTAATGATGCAGGAGAGAGAGGACAACTGCAGGAGAAAAGTCCTTGAGCTGTGAGAGCCGTAGGAGATAAAAATGAAGAGGTGAGAAGAGTCTACCTAGGGAGGCCTCTTGTCCAAAGATGCCATTCCAGATCCAGGACCCGAATGGAAGGGAAGGGATCAGGAAGGTAAATCAATGAGTGCCGATGATGTCTTGGTTATTCCTCTCAACCAGGGGGGGGTTCTTTTTAGCCTCACTTTACAGGTGAGGCAGCCGAGGCTCTAAGAGATGGGATGACCCTTCTGCATTGCCCACAGACAATCCCAGCTACACGGAGGCTGCAGGAGGTCGTCCTGAGCACAAGGCGGCTGCTCCTCACCTGCCCTGCTCACCATTATGATGTCCAAGCACTGAGCCTGGGTCTGAGGCCAAGACTGTGCAAGGCACAGTGAGACTGTCCCCCCCTGAGCTGCAGCTCAGCTACACAGTGGAACATGGGCCATTGGTTCTCTTAGCCCCACTCTTTCCTCTCAGATATAAAACCATAGAACACTAAAGCTAAAAGAGATCTCAGAGATCACCCAGCCCACTCCCCCATTTCCATAAAAGGAAACTGAGGCACAAGGTGACATAGACCCACGCCAAAAGGCAAAGCAGAGCTCACTGTCATCTCATTGCCCATGAGCTGTCAAACACCATCCCCCCGGTCCCCAGAGATGCGAGCGCACGCACCCGTGTGTACAAAACCGATTTGAAGATGCAAATGGGCTACATCCAATTTTATCCAACTGTCCTCGAAATTTAAGAGCTCTGCTGACATGCACAGAGCAAAGAGTAAATTGTCCCCCTGAGAGAAATAGTCTTGGAAATGGCCTCATGTGTCCCTGTCCAAGGTGCTAGGCGGGCAGAGGCCCTGAGGAAGGAGTCTGTGTCTGCCGGGCCCAAATGTACCCTTCTTGTGAAAGGAGAGGGGAGGGAAGGCTGGGGAAGGCAGATAAGGGACCCCTTGAAATCCCTCTGACTTAAAAATGGATTGACACCTTCATCCAGGACTTCCCGTGCACTTCCTGCAAGGAGACTTGCCAAGATCAACACATGTTACTCCGGGAGATTCATTATGACCACTGCTGAACATTCCTGCCCACTCTGGGTGTACTGAGAGAGGAGGGAAGAAACAAAAGTTTAAAATGACACCATTATTCTCAAGGAGACCCAGGCGCATTCCCCGTGTGCCAGGGCCTCCAACGCAGGTATCAGCTGCCCCGAGGCCTGACCCTCTCTGACTTGCCAAATGAATTCACCCAAAAGTAGATAAATCAGAACTCCATCGATTAGATCAGTGGTTTGCAAGCCCTCTTTTAGAAGCAGAAACATCATTTCAAACAAAATCTGATCAGAAGATGGCAACCCCTAAACTACTGTGCTTGAAGCTGAAGTGGGCTCTTAGCAACATACACCCTTGGTTTTCCGGTATATTTTGGAGGCATTGGTGTAGGACTGTAAGGTTTTCAGAAGACTAAAAAATCACTTGGTTGCTGGGCAAGTCCCAGCTACTTGGGAGGCTAAGGTGGGAGGATCACTGGAGACCAGGAGTTTGAGTCCAGCCTGGGCAACATAGCAAAACCCCTTCTCTAAAAACAAAGAAAAGAAAGAAAAATCACTTGATCGAATTAACTCACAAAAGGTCTACAGAGCTCTGCCAGACCTCACTCTTTAGGAGGCGAATAGCCCTGCCCAAGCTCAGTCTGTGACAAATCACGTGCTCTTCCTCCACCCTGAGTAGTAAGACCCTTGCATCCAGTTCCAAAAATCTTTGATCACACACAGAGCTGGACTGCACCACATTTTTTAATCACACCCTTTTCTTTCCTGTACCCTGCAGTCAGTTTCTCAGTGACTGACATGGGCTGGCTTTCATCTCTGGTTTCCACCCTGCCCTGGTATGTGCCTGGGATTGACCTTGTGCCTCTGTCTCTTTAAATGGACCTTCTGGTACCTCTCTGCAGAAGATGCTGTCAATGACCCGCCCATATTCCTGTTTTGGTACATGCAAGGGGTACCTTGCTGCACACACATGTACCTCTCTGCCTGAGAGCTTTCTTTCCATCTGCAGATCGGTAGGGAAGGCCAGAAATGCTGAGCACCAATGTGCTCAGGAGAAACCATCAGCCAATAATCCTTGGGTAATCTAAGTCAAGGAATGTTCTGACTTGTTTCTGTTTCCTGGCAGAACTGACCTCAGCTTCCCACAGTTGTAACTTGCACGATAACACACCCTTTCCAGCTTTCTCCCTTCCCTGTCTTACTCCCAGCTTCCCTCCTTGTGTTTCTAATGATTACCTCCTGAATAAACTACTTGCGCTCCTACCTTTGGCTCAGGTAATGCTTCTGGGAGAACCCGGTCCAGGATATTTGGTGCCACAATAAGGGTAGGAAACAGACCCTCAGCACGAGGTTCTGCAATAGGATCTCATGCCAGCCAGGTAAGAACAAGGACCCTGTTGCTGATAAATGAGTGTAGACAACTTGGCAAGCTGTAGCATCACAATTACTAAAATGCTCACCTGTGGGGAAATGCATTGAGATGGGGCCAACTAGAAGGAGATGCACTGACACCACCTGTATACACAACAGGTCTAGCTCAGTGCTCCTCAAAGGGTGGTCCATGGGCCAGTGCCAGCCCGTGGGTTGTTTGATACCAGTCTCTGACAAGATAAGTACAGAAACTGAGAGTAGACATATGGAAACTCTTATAGCACGTTGACAGAGTAATTTTACATCTGTCTGATCTAAGAATTTTAAAAGCTGGACTTGTATCATGTATGTCTTTTTTGTTTTTCTACTCAGTTCACAAAAGATTTTTTAAAAACGATTTCTTAACAACAGATAGTCTAGAAGCACTGGCCTAGACTTAAAAACTATGGGAGTAATGTTAATTATGACAATTTTTGGAATTGGTTAACTGCCCCCAAAGTTCTAATGGAAAAACATGAAAGGCTCAGGTCAGAAAACTATCAATTTCAAATCCAGAAGGCCTCCAGGACTGTGTTAAAGAGAGGCAGACTGAGCTGAAAATCAGGCTCGATATCTGATTACAAGAGTAGCAGAGTCACAAAGGAGCCTGGATTCACAGCCCCAACAGCACATCTTCAATGCCAACAGCATGGTCCCAGTAAGAAATAAATGAGACCTTGAGACTTGTGATAAGGACATTTGGGTTGACAAACTTGAGAACCTCAAAGTCCCAGGTTCCCTGAGTCCTCTGGGCCAACAGAAGTACCACCTCCCCCATGCAGAGGAGACAAGTCTTTTTTGCCTGGATCCATTTAAAAGCCTCACCCAGAGGCTAATGGCTCACAAAATGATGCTTACCCTCTTCGAGTGCTGCCTGCATCTCCCCTTGATGTTTCTAGACCAATATCTAGGACCAAGTCTCAGCATGACTTGACTAGGGAAATATGTCACTTCTTATGGAAAGAAATGGATTATTCAGGGGAAAATGTCCAGCAGGAACTTGGAGGTTATGCCTGGAAATGAACCTTGAGAGTGGAAGTGGGTGGGTGGAATACAAGGTTAGGTCGTGGGCAGTTCATTGAGATGTGAGCACTTTCCTGTGACTCAGGATTTAACGTGCTGGCACAGACATTCAGAGTCGGTCCTAAAACACTGTTGGCATGACTCCTTGAAGCTTGGAAACAATAATGGCCTACAGTATATGAGGTGGAAATGCCAGAACTGCCTTGGCAGTGTGTTGAAGAAGGGAACAAAAGGCTCAGCGAGGCACCTTGTTGAATTGAATTTACTGTGTTAGACCAGAGAACAAGCTCACTGACTGTGTTCTCCAGGAGGGCCTGGAGGACATTACCTTCATTAAAGCCATGAAGAAATGGGACACTGTGACCCACAGGTCAGTAGCAACTACTGTCTGAGGCCAGGGAAAACAGTGGGAGATGCTGCTGTGGTTTGCAAATGGCAACGAGGCAAAGATTCTGGCATAGCCAGGACCACGTCAAAGGCAACATGAACACAATCACATGAGAAGCAGCAAGGCTGGCATGAAAGTCAGGAGCCAGGCAGGTACCGGAAGGGACCCACTGCAATGACTAATGACCCATGATGTTTCTGGAGTGACACTCTTTGCCAACAAAGGTGTCACTTGGTTTATACAACCGAACATGATCAAGAACGCTGACATATGAGGCCAGGATAGAAAATTATAATCCCTTATCCAGTTTCCAGATCAGAGATAGTTCTTGGACTCACAGATCAAAAATGGAAGAAGAGACCAGGCCCCCTTGATGAAGAATTCTGAAAATGCCCAACACTTCCATTCCTTCCGTAAGTGGACTTTTGGCCATTTATCAGGGTAACCGTATGCTGGGGAAAAGAGAATGCACAGAAATTTCAAAGGCTGCTGGACACACGGTCTGAACATATTGAAATTGATACCAAGGGACCCAAAACGCCATCCTGTTTGAGTGGGTACCATAGAGATGTCATTTGATAAGTGGACTCCTAGATGTCCACCTCACAGTGGCCGTGAATTTACAGCCTTGCTCTGTGGTCATCTCCCAGGTCTTTGAATGCCAACCTAGAAACTGGCAAACCTCTCACGTTGGCTCCCTGACCTGTGTAGTAGAGCCATCAGGGTAGGACAAGCCAAGTGGAAGCCTCCCCCACCAACACACACCCACACACACACACACTCTCTCACACACTCAAACACACCCACACATATGCATCTGTACACACTTAAACACACCCATATACCCACACACATATACACTCACAACCACACACTCACACACGTACGCACACTCCCACCCCCTGCTATAGCTTGAGTGTTATTTGTCCTCTCCAGATTTCATGTTGAAACTTAATCCCCAATGCAACAGTATCAGGAGGTGTGTCCTTTTGGGAGGTGTTTGGGTCATGAAGGCCCCATCATCATGACTGGATTAATGCCATTGTACAAGGGCTGCTGGGAGTGGAGTCTCTCTCTTTCTGCTCTTCTGCCATGTGAGGACACAGCAGGAAAGCCCTCATCAGATGCCGATGCCTGATCTTGGACTTCCCAGCCTCCGGAACTACGGAGAGAATAAATTTCTGTTTTTTATAAATTACCCAGTCTGTGTTATTTTGTTGTAGCAGCACAAAGTGAACAAAGACACTCCACACTCACACCTATACTCACACAGTAAAGCTCATCCACACTCACACACACACACTGGACCAAGACAGTGACACGATACTGCATCTGAGATAGAAACACAGAGATGAGCACCACCTTCAAAGACTTAAAGGATGCAAGGTCATGGTCCCCATCAGATCCCCATTTAGTCCATCAGCAAAATCAGATGACTCATGGCGGATGACAGTGGGCCACTATCAACACTATAAACTTAACCAAGTGGAAGCCTCAGTTGCAAGTCTTTGGCCAGATATCCTCAGTAGAACAGACCCACAGAGCCTCCGGCACTAGTATGTGGTTTTCCACCTGGTGAATGCATTCTTTTCGATCCCCCTCAAGGAGGGACAGAACCAGTTTGCATTTACTTGGCATCTATAGCTGCACATATGAATGGTCTTGCCCAGATCTATCTAACTCTTCCGCTCTCTGTCACCATGTAGTTCAAAGGGACCCTGATTTTCTGAACATTCCACAGGACATCAGACCAGTGCATTATACTGATAGCATTGTCATAACAATTCTGACAAGCAGGAAGTGGCAAGTGCTCAGAAGCCTGGTGAGGTATGTGCACTAGGGGTGACAGATAAGCTCTACAAAGACTCAGAGGCCTGCCACATCAGTAAAGTTCTTAAAGGTCTAGTGGCACAGGGAATATGGAGATACTTCCTCCAAGGTAAAGGAGAAATCATCAAACCTTGAAAGTCCCATCTTTAAGGGAGAGGCCCCACATTTGGTACCAGGAGACCTGGCAGACTCCAGGATGCCAGCAATACCTGGGGTGGATGACAGTGTTGTGTGAGCTTAAGCAGGGGAGTTACAGAAAAAAACCCTAGGATTCTAGAGCAAGACTGTACTATCTGCAGAAAAACACAACAAACAAAAACCGTCACTATTAAAAAAAAAAACAAAACAGCTTTGTGCATGCTATCCGGCCGTAGTAGGGACAGAGCACCTGACCGTGGAACATCAAGGAACAATGAGACCAGAGCCACCCATCGCAACCTGTGTATTTTCAGATTTCAAGTCATAAGTTGTGTGGACACTGGAGTATACTGAAGATGGCATATTCAAGATCAGGCCCAAGCAGGTCTGGAGGTCACAGACAGGTGATCTACATCTCATGTCACTACTTATTTTGCACCAGTGGGTTTCCCTCAGCTCATACTTGCAGGGAGTTCCCTAACGCTAGCCGAGAGAGAAGGAAAACCTTGGGTCTGGTTCACAGATAAGTCAACTCCATCTATGGATTGGACCCCACAATGGATGCCTGTCTCCACACAGCCTGACATGGGGATGGTGCCGAAAGTCAGCTGGGGTGGGGAATCCCCCCAGCCAAGAGGGCCTCAGGCACTTCAACTGGTCACCAACCTGATATGCTGGGAGCCAGGCATCAGGGAACATAAGCAATCATCAGGGAAATGCAAATCAAAACCACCACGAGATACCATCTCACAGCTGTTAGATGGCTATTGTAAAAAGACAAAAGATAACAAGTGTTGGCAAGGATGTGAAAAAATGGAAACATTTGCACACTGTTGGTGAGAATGTAAAATGGTACAACCATTATGAAAAACAGTATGGAGGTTCCTCAAAGAATTAAAAATAGAACTACCACATGATCCAGCAATCCCACTTCTGGGTATATATCCCAAGGATTTGAAATCAGTATGTCAAAGAGATATCTTCACTTCCATGTTCATTGTAGCACTATTCGCAATAGCCAAAATATGGAATCAACCCAAGTATTCATCAATAGATGAATGGATATGGAAAATGTGGTGTATATATATATATGTATGTATACACACACACACACACACACACACACAGTGGAATAAAATTCAGCCTTCAAAAGAAGGATATTCTGTGTTTGGGACAACATGGATGAACCTGGAGGACATTATGCTAAGTAAAATAAGCCAGGCACTGCAACACAAATACTGCATGATCTCACTTATATGTGGAATTTGAAAAAAATCAAAGTTACAGAAGAAGAGAGTAGAATAGTGATTCCTAGAGGGTGGGGGGTGGGTGCAGGGGGAGAGGACGGGGAGTTACTGGTCAAGGGTTCAAAATTTTGGTTAGACATGATGAATACGTTCTGGAGATGTACTGCACAGCACAGTGACTATAGTTAATAATAATGTATTGTGTCCTTGAAAATTGCTGAGAGCAGATTTTCAATGTTCTTACCAAAAAAAGAAGTATATGAGGGGATGGATATGCTAATTAGCATGATTTAATTCTTTCACAATTTATACACAGATCAAAACATCACATCGTACACCAGAGATATATACAATTTTTTGTCCATTAAAAAAACAATTTTTTCACTCTGGCAGCAATAGAATAAAAAAATATTTTTTAAAGACTATGAATTCTCAAAGGGGAAATTTCAAGCACCGTGACACTTGGGTTAGGTTGCTATTTTGGGATCTCACGGATTTCTTGGTGTCCCTGAAATCACACCACTTAGACAGCTGCCACCTCACCTACACGGAAGCACCTGGGAGAGCCTTTGAGAACTCTCGGCTCATGGATCCCAGCAAGGGAAGAAGATGCTCCTACCCTAAACCCAGACACAGAGGGAAGGGGTTAGAGAGAAACCCTACAGGAAATGGAGGAGAGACGCAGCCAGGCATTAAGGAGGAAGAGATCAAAGGCTCCAGGGAAGAGAAGGAGGGGAGAGAAACTACACATACTCCACCGTAGACAAAAAAAAAAAAAAACAAATATACACACAATCAGAGGAAAAGCTTCGGCAGAAACCACAAATAAATTTAAAGTTGTTATGGCAACCAGAACAGGTGGGTGGGCACTTATGCCCACTGAATTTACAAAATTAACGTAAGCATTGCATTTGCTAACTAATTAAATAATGCCTCCTAAATATTTGCAATCCCCCAGCCGTCAGGCACGAAGGAAGGCAGGGAACTGCAGAGCCCGAGGCCGCATTCATTGACCCTGGAGTCTAGAGAGCCGCCTCCCTGGGTGCTGAGGAAGGAGGGGCTGGAAGGTGGGGGTGCTGGGGAGTCGGGTGGGGGCAACTTGAGGACATCCCTTTTGCGACACTGGTCCAAAGGCCTTTTCAGGCAGAGAGTGAGCAAAGGTGCAGAACTCTCCTTGGAGCCTCCCAGAGGAAGGGTGGCACAAGGCAAGGCCAGCCCTGCAGTGTGTCCTGGGCTTAGTCATTGTGCAGTCCCCTACCCCGAACCCCAAACCAGGGCCACAACAGAGAGAAGGTGGGTGGCGGTGGGTCCCAGGGGGTTTGCAGAGATCAGAGCCCAGGTCCTCTGTAAAGACATTGTCAAGCTCAAAGAAGCCTGTCAAATAAGGCAGCTAGCTGGAGGAAACAATTTTCCTTTTGGTGTGGGGGGGTGGGTTGGTTTATTCTAAAAAAATAAAAGGAAAAGAAACCTCTACAAGGCATAAGATGCGCCATCTTAGCTGATCCTCCCCGGGGAAATAAATTACACACAACACTGTATACAAACACGGCTCCGAACACAAACCCAGCCGGCTGCGCGGTGGCACTTGTCTCCCCAGGGAAATAAATTCCAATGTCTATATATCTCTATCTATAGATACATGCACAGAAAAGGTCACACCGTGTCTCCTTCAGTGCTCCTTTCACTTGAAATTAAACAATAATTGTTTCAGTGTTTAGTCTCTGCAGCAAAGGGAAACCACAGCGAAGCAGCTCACCTAAACACACAGGCATCGCGGGTCTCCTCACCATGCCCGCGGGCAAAGTAAGACAAGACGCAGAGCGCCAGGACGCAGAGACAGGTGTGATGTGGGCATCTCAGGAGGTCCCCAGTACAAAGAATCCAGCCAGGGCCTGGGGACGGATGGGTGGCCCCACGGGCGGCTGAGACTGCTCCAATTTTTCCTGTTTCAGTGTTAATGGAGGTGATGGGTGTGTGTGTGTGTGTCTGTGTGTGTGTGTGTGTATGTGTATGTGTTTGTCCCCCCAAGACAGGACAGATCCTCAGCTTCCACAACTGCGACCAGCCTAGCTTACAACTGTAAGCTCACTGAATGGGAAAGCTCTGGAGCCAGAAGTAATCTCATTTTGCAGATGAAAACTGAAGGCCGGAATTGGTGACAAAGATTAGTGTAAGCTGCACGAGGGCAGGGTTATGCGTCTTTTGCTTACTGACGTGCACAGGACCTGGGACATGAGGAAAGAAGGAAGGGAGGGCAGGAGGGAGGCAGGGAGGGAACACTGGCATCCTCTCTCCGAAACCATAGGTCTCCACCAGGCCCATGTCGGGTGCTGGAGCAACAGCAAGGTCATGCTCAGATTCTGAGTGGAGTCGGAAGGGTGGCCTTGGTGGCACCGGAGCACATAGCACGACTCCATCCAATCTGGAGAGCTCTTTCCTCTCCCGATCACAGAACCACCTCCTCTGAGACCCCCGTGCGCGAATCTCCCCATCACTGAGGCCGCAGGGACCGTCCCTTCTGGAGCTCCTCGGGCACGGGTCTGCCGCCCGGTCGGTGCTGTATGAGCCCCCCACCCACGCAAGCTTACACCTGGCAACAGACCACCCGTTTGTGGTTGGGCACATACATGCATCCACTTTGTCTCTCCGGAAAGAGTGCACGCGTGTGTCTGGGACGGTGCTGTGCATACAGAAAGGGGTCAGCAAATGCTCGATGGGTCGAGGACAGATGCATGAACCAACAGGAGCGGTGGGGATTTCTGGGGGCAGGAGTCAGGCCCAGGAAGGGTTCTGGTTCTGCAATGGGTGTCTGCTCCGATTTGACGCCTTCAACAGCTTCCGGCGCATCCAAATTTGCAGTGCAGTTTTAAAGCCATCGTAGTCATTTCTGCGTTAGCTCAGGCATCCCTCCAAGCTCATGTTCCATGTTCAAATCTAACCTTCCCTGGCGCCGGCTCCCCTCGCACTTCTCTGCCGGGCTGCACCTTCCGGCTCCTCTCAACCCTATTCGAATTTGGCTTCAGATGGTTCACCTGGGACGTGGGAATCTGGGGTGAGGCCTCCAGTGGCTGCTTCCATGGCTCCCAAAGCTGACACTTGGGGCAGGCACTTCAAGCCTGATTCAGTCAGGCCAGGACTCCAGAGCCCCCAGCCCCGGTGCCCTGGGAGGGGACGACCACCAGGACAAAGGCCCCTCAGAGCTGGGAAGCGGGAGAGGCACCAAGCCTTGGAGCCCAGGCCCAGACTGAGCGGCCCCTGCGAGCCCCAGTCAGCAACCCCAAGCCTGCTGGCATCAGGTCAGGCCCGCCCGTGTCCTGGAGAGGCGGGGCCGCTCTCGGCCTGTCACCAGCACACTTGTTCTGGCCAAACTAGCCTGTCTTTCCCTATCAGCTTCTGGCCCAAGTCCCCAGGGAAGGGGGAAGGAGAGGTCAAGACTCTAGAGGAGATGTCACTTCCGTGAACGTCCAGCAGGGAGAAGGGCTGCCGTGACAAGCTCTAACCCTGTCATCGCTGCCTCTCTTTTCTTCCTGGCTCATGGGGGTAACGAGGGGGGTGTACATGGGACAGGCAGGGCAGGGCAGCCTGTCAGCTACACACGGGCAACTTGGCATGGGCCAAGTCCAAGGTCGTGCCTGGTGACAGACCTGGACAAGACCCAGGTGGCGGGTGGTCCACTAATTCCATCAACTTTGTGCATCTGCTCTGCGCCAGGCCCTGGGGTTGCGGTGGGGAACAAGAGTGGCCCAGCCCCTGCCCTCACGGGGCTCGCTCTCTAGGAAAAGACAATTGGTGACAATTCTGCGTGACGGGTGCTTTGATGAGGGAAGGACGAGTGCAGTGGGACTTGTGCGGGGAGGGCAGAGGGACGCAGCAGGCTTCCGGGACATTCGTGCTCACAGACCAGGTGGGCAGGCAGGCACTCAGCAACGCGGTGTGGGGGTCACACGTGTGTGCTTGGGAGTGGGACACACCTGGGTCTACATTCCAGCTCTACACCTACTAGCTGTCCCCACCCTCCCGCCTACATGTGGGTACAGAGCAGGAGAGTCCGGAAGATCCGTGAGGACCTCTCCACGCTGTGTGACTTCACCGAGTTCAGGGAGCTTCGTAACAAACAGCTCTGAAAGCAAAGGCCCTCGGGGTCTCTCCAGGGCCAGCAACAGGGGGGCCAAGGGTTTGACCTGGGCATGTTCCCAGGAGAAAACGTCATCAGTTCGGATGAGGACTTTCCCTCGGGGCCTGTGACAATGTCTGGCACCAGGGGCCACCACGCTTGTTAACCGAGTGTGTGAAGTGGACTCCCGGGACACGGGGTTCCCGGGACACGGGGCTCCCGGGACACGGGGCGGCGGTGGCCGCAGGAGGGTAGATGAGCAGACCCAATCCCTGTGGCTGTGAAGAGGAGAGGTTTTCCCTCTCTACCTGGCAGGAGGCTCAGGTGTGCTTTTGTGCAAGTCCCTGCAGGCCCTGGTGAGAAGCGGCGGGAAGACGGGCAGAGGAAGGGGAGGGGGCACTGGGTCTGCACGGCAGGGGGGACAGCAGGAAGGATCCCACACCCGGCGCCAGGGCTGAGCCCCAGGGAGCTGCCGTGAGCGGGGGGGCGGGTGGGGGGAGAAGGCTCTGTCTCCCAGCCTCGCACTGTGGCCAAGTGGGACGTGAAGGACAATCCCATGAGGTCAGCAGATGGGACCGAGAGAGCCCCAGGGCAAAGGCTGGGACACTGGGCCAGTCATGTTTCCCCAGAGTCAAAGCCACAGCGCCGCTCCCTCCCACCCCAGCCCCACCGCCAGGAAGAATCGGCCCCTTTGTGCTCCGCAGCTAGAGGTCACAGGAGCTCCCCTTCCAAGGCTCTCTTTTTGTGGCACTTGGACCCAGGGCTTCCTGCTGCCCAGGACGGGCTGGCTCAACAGAGCCCATTGTTCAGCGTGGGGGCAGAGCTGGAGGCCCGGGGGGCACTCAGGGTCCCAACCATTTGACCCCCTCCATCCTGCAGCCTGAGGCTGTGGCCTCACTCGGGGAGCACCCTTGGGCTCCCTCTGAGGGGGTCTGAGGTGCAGGATCTCTTAAATCTGCAGCCAGGGGACACCCACAAAAATAACCCCCTGTGGTGTCAGGAAAAAGAACAAAAGTGCCTTGCTCCACCCCCATCCTTCATGCCTCCTACCGTGTCCTCACTTAGAGTCACAGTGGCCAGGGCTCCAGGTCTAGCCCCCATCACTGCTTATGGCCTTGCTTGTCTGAGTCGGTGCTCTCGCACAACTCCTTCCTGCGGTAACCCCACCCTGGCCCTGGCCCTCCAGCCTCAGCCTCCAACCCCTACCGCAGAGCCATTGCCTGCACTAGCCCCAAGGGTCAGACTGGACTTTGCCTTAACTGTGCCTTCTGGCCTTTGCCCAGTAGGGTGACCATACAGCCCATCAACACAGAACAATCACTCTCTCCATCGCTTGTCCCAGTTCCAGTGTTAGCAGCATCACCTATCACCCTCGGAAGCATCATTTTGGGAAGATGAGTTATGTGGCTAACCTCCCACGTGGGCTACCTTCAGGAGCTCCCACCTGCTCCCTGCCTACAGAGAAACCTCAGCCCTGGGTGGCACCCCTTCCTGGGCTGGGTGTGGCACTCGCACCATGCCCAGCCGCAGTGGGGAGCAGGAACCAGATGGCAGGCTTTTCCCACCGAGCAAATGAGGACACTGAAGCCAGAGAGAATGTGAGCTTCCCAACACGCTGAATCTCTTAGCAGCAGGACTGAAACCATGCAAGGGTTTTATGCCAGATGTTGTCACCAAACCAGGCGCCCACCAGCATGACCACACGACCCACCGTATCTCCCATGCAGGCTGGGCTGCCCACTTGGGACTTACCCTGCTGTCATTGCTCTTGCGTTGTTTCATGTATAATGGGTTCTCTCGTCCCAGGTGATAATGTCACGGAGCTTAGGAAGTGTGGCTTCTCCTTTTCTTGGCCTAGCTACAGAGGACCTGCCCAAGAGATACTTGCAGAATCCATTTGAATGTTGCTGGGTCCCGTAGCTTTAGGGGGCTCTCCAGAAGTCCAGAGGGGCTTGTTCCACACAGAAGTGAGGATGGGTGGTGAGGAAGCATGGCCTCCCTAAACTGCCTTGCAGCTCTTCTGCTGTGCCCTGTCTAGGCTGCCTGGGCCAAGGCCACGTGTGGAAAGGACCCCCCTCCAACAAGACCAAGAGCTCACTGCAGAGGGATTGGGTTCATGGGCAGGGCATGCCAGATGCCTTGGAAAAAGGTCCCAGGCCTCCAACTTCCCAAACCCAGGCTGGGATTGGTCTGCTGGTGTCAACTTTTGGGGACAGACCACTAGGAGCACACCCTCTCTTCCTACCCACCATAGTTTATGCAAAAATCATTGATGCAATGAAGCAACCTGTAGCCCTCCCAGCTTTCCCTGCTTACTCCTCACGGGGTATGAAGCCTTGGAAAACTCTCTTCCCTTGTCTGAGCCTTAGACACCTCATCTGTAAAATGGGAGGGTTGGGCTAGGCCAGCACTGCCCAGTGGAAATATAATGCAAGCCATGGGTATAATTTTAAATTTTCTAATAGCCACATTAAAAAAGCGAAAAGAAGTGGGTGGAATTAATTTTGATAATGTATCTCATTGAATGCCATATATACAATGCATTATCGTTTCAATATATAATCAACATAAAATTAATGAGATAAGTTTACCTTTTTGTTATATTGAGTATGAAACCTGGAATGTATTTTCCACCCACAGCACATGCTAATTCAGACCGGTCCTGTTTCAAGTTCTCAATAGCCACCATGTTGTGACAAGTGGCCTCTGTATTGAACACAGCAAGAGTAGGTAATCCTGAGGTCCTTTCTAGTTCAGATGGCCTAGGACTTCGTGATCCTGCCTCCACACTGTGCCTGACACCAGACTCCCCATCACCAGGCTCTGCCCGCCTGCTGGCAAGAGACACAGTGCCACCTCCTGCCCTGCTGAGCCGCCCACACTGTCCTCTATGGGCTGACCCTGCACTCCCCGGGTCTAAGGCCTGGCTTGCCTGGATTTCCTCCCAAGCCACAGGAGCCCTGCCCCAGCCCACAGTGGGAGCTTGGTGTCCAAGTCCCAGCTCGCCCCACTTCCCACCCTGCTCAGAACTTCTCTCTGGGACAGCCCCTGGAGCCCCACAGATGGTTAGAAAAGGAAGTGAGACAGGGAGCTAGAAATCTGCATACCCAGCAAGCCTCTTAGGCAATTCTGTGGGTGTTTGCTTCACGGCCAGCACTATACCAAGCTTGGGGACACCACAAAGAGCTAGGTAATGGCCCTGTGTTTCCTTAAGACCCTACCCCTGAGGTGCATGAGATAAACAACTGGAGGGTGACATAAAACAATATACGCTAAAGCGCTGAATTGGATCCTGCTCCATCAGACGCCATATCAGTCAGGGTCTCAGCAGGAAACAGATGGCACACTCCGGCTGGGTAATTGGGAGTTTAATGAGAATACTATTTTAAAATATGTGGGAAGGGTTTAGCGAAATCCACAGGGGATAATGCATACCACTCCCCTAGGCCTGAAGGGGCCAGGGGAAAGAGACACTGAAGAAGACAGCTGCACGACGAGGTCCCCTTGGCAAGCGTGGTAGCAACCCGAGGCGACCCCCAGGGAGCAAATACATATTCCCGAGTCGCCCCCTCCTACCCTCTGACTCCAGTTGGTTCCTCCCAGTGGCTAAACCCACCTGAAGCCAAAGGCAAAAGATTCCATGGAGGTCAACCTCCTGGTACACAGCAAGTGACCGAGAGAGGACTTCCAGTCCGCGGACCAATATGAGAACAGCGCAGATGGCCAGTGCCAAGGAGGTCAGAGTTACCTACTTCTTTCTGGGGGAAGGTTCTGGAGGATGAGTGGGCTTTGGGGAGACTAGGAAGGAGGACCCTTCAGCCTACATAGCAGGGTCAAGGGCAGACGGCCTGAGCAAACAGATGAGTGTGAGGCCCACAGAGAGGGGGGCCATGATAAATCACTGCAGGGACCTAAAAGTCCCCCTCCCCTCACCACCCCCAAGATAGTTACCCTTTCATTCTGGAAAGGGTGGGCTTGAACCTTGAAAGGTTGAACTTGAACTGGGCCCCTGAAACAAGGCCTTAGAAGGGCAGAGAGGACGGAGAAGAGTTGATGTTGGATACTCCCACGTGAAGTCTGAGAGATTGCAAAGCAAGACAGGTGCTCACGGTCTAGCACAGAAGCGTCGGCAGTTCCAGTCTCTACATACCGCCCAGGGGAATAAAGGTATCAGAGTAGGAACTGGAATAGCTACAAGTATGGCACCTTTCATGAGATTCTTACATAAATTAGCTTGTTTGACTATCTCAACAGCCAGTATGGAGGAAAAGACAGTAGTTGGGGGAAGAAGTATCAGATGCCATGAGCACCAAATACATGCCACACGCTGTATATAACATGGTGCACTTCAGGGGTCCACAATCCCATTATTCCCATTACACAGAGAAGAAAACTAAGGATCAGAGGGTGTAAGTGATTTGCTCCAGGTCAGAGAGCCATTAGGTAAAATGGAACTGGGACCCCAGCTCTGACGCTAAATGTCTGTGTACTTTCCACTCTCATAAAATAGTGAGAGAATAATGCCAGCCAGCCTCCGATGAGACCCTGGATACATACTCCTTCGTGGGAGCACAAAGCACGGGCTCATTAAGGCATTATTGCTACAGGGGTCAGGGGGCAGAATTTGGGCTGCAGACGACAGGTGCTGGGGTTCAGAGAGCTGTCGCCTAGAAGAATGGATGAGAGTCAGTCTCGTGGCAGAAGCAGGACACGAGCTGAGATCCTTGCCCACCCAAGTCAGGTTTCCATGGAAACCAAACTTCCTCTTCTGGGAGCCTTGATCCACTCTCTTCCGCCAACCATAATGGGGAGCCTCCACCCCCACTCACCCCCTTTGACAGGCCATGAGAGGAGCCCACTGCCACCACCCAGGACAGCACTCGCAGTCCAGATTTCCGTCCCATGCAGAAAAACAAGATTTCGAGTGTCCAGGAAGACAGATAGGGCTTAAATTTCGAGTCTGTGCCAATCCCTGCTGCCCAACAGAATGCAACGGTGAGTGACCTCCAGGTCACCGTGCCCAGCCATGGAGGAGGAGCAGTGACATATCCATTACATCTTCGGCTCAGTTACGGAAAAAGAATGCTTGTTAGGATGGACTTTCCTATTTGTAACATCTTTGGTTTGAAAATTCAGGTCATCATTTCTTATTTAGGCTGTGTCTGCAATGGAAAAGCACCAGATGGGGAGAGGGTCAGCCAGTGTTCTCGCTGGCTTCATGACTGATTTAGCCAATATGGTTTGTCTGAGCCGATGGGATTTGGTATTTAAACAAGGGGGGCAGGAAGGACGATGGCGACAAGAGAAAAGACAATAAATGGACCGCACGACAGCTCCTACAAGGCGCTAAGGGGTGGGTCTTCCAGGGCTCTGAACCATGTCCCGGTGCACATCAGAGTCACCTGGGGAGCCCTGAAACAGCAGCAAAGCCTGGACCCCACCCTTGGAGAGTCCAGTTTAGAGGTCCGAATTGGGGCCAGAAATTAATATTTTTTCAAAGCACTTCAAGTGCAGCCAGAGTTGAAAAACACTGATAGCAATCCAAGTCCTCTCTCTCTCTCTGAAGCCCCCCACCTGCTTTCCCTCTCTTCTTCCCCCTGCCTTGTTTCTGGGGCCACCCATCCCCACAAGGCAGGGTCACTGCTCTCTGACCAAGAGGGTGGCACATCAGCCCGGTTCTAAAACCAGAAGTCCAGCACCCCAGGAAACCCCTTGGTCTTGGGCAGACTGGGAGGACCAATTCCTGGGGTGCCAGCTCACCTGACCGCAGCAACCTCCCGCCCCAACACTCTCGCCCAGAGCTCAGAGCCTGCCTTTCTCTTTGATCTCTCCTGCTCAGCATAAGCTTCAGGGACTGTACTGAGAGCCCCAGAGCCCACCAGCCCTGGGGCAGCCTCCGGTTCTGGTCCTGGACCCCAGCAGCAGCCCAGCCCTCCTGTTGCTCTGGCCTGGGGCGCCCTACACATTGAGAAGGGACAGAGGTAGGATGCAGGGCCACGTGGTTGGTGCCCTGGGCTGATTTGCCCCACATCTGAAATTGCACCACTGGTGCTAGTATGTTACTTCCCATGGTCCTGGGGCTGTAACTCCAGGAGCCATTTACTAAGCAATGTCCATACTTATTTGTGAAATTATATGGACCTTCATAGCACACTTACAAAGCGGAATAAATCCCCGCTCGCTCGGCCCAGTTTGGTGTTCTAACCTAACACTTGCATGTCATAATCACCTTTCTTTCATCTGGTTATGGCCAAGGCTGTTAAAGATTTATTAGCAGCATTTTATAATGCGCTTTCGAAGATGTAGTTGAGGCTGTGGCTTTGTTTATGGGCCAGAGAGGGAGGGAGGGAAGAAAAGGGATGGGGAGAGGGAAGAGAAAGAGGGACAATGCCGCAAGCAGGTGACAGCACAAGCTTCTGAGCATCGGAACGCGTGATCTGGGGACGAGCTTAATAGGGACTCTCTTTCCACCCTCCACCCCCAATCCCACCTCTGCTCGCCCACCACTTGGAAAACTTTGATCTCGCATTTCTGCAATATTATTGATCTTCAGAGGTAGAAATAAAAAAAAATAGACACAGACATCAAGGAGATTTTAAGATAAGACAAGGGATGAAGGGACCTCCTTTTTTAGCCGGTGAAATATCAGAAGGCTCTGCTAGAAGTGAACTTTCCACCCTCTGGTTCTTTCTACCAAAGAAGGAGAAGGAAGGAGAAAGTGAATGGGAGGCACCTTTGCCGGGGTCTTCCAGCGCCTTTCTGAGGGTGGGAGACGGCTTCCTGGGCGGCTGGGGAGGGTTAGACGCAAGAGGGTTGGGGAGGCCAGATGGATAGTCCCAGAATTCACTCGACAAATACATACTGAGAGCCTCGAACTCAGGCGTCCGGATGGGCAGCTTGGGGTTTGCACCCTCGGGGAGCTCGCCGGTGAGGAGGAAGCACGCTGGCAAGCTGGGTGCGGTTCCGTGGGCCCGACGCTCTCGTGGACACGTGCACAAGCAGCTAGGGCAGCAAGGGCAGAAACAGCAGTTTTCTGGATATGGGGGAATCAGACGGGGCGTCACTCACCTTGGAGCTTTGAGCCAGGCCTTAAGGGAAGAATAACGTCCTAGCGGGGGCCAGGTACCTGCAGGGGGCGGTACCAGTGCTCGGAGACCATCACGTCTTCAGTAAAAGGATTTTTTAGCTTGATCGGGTACCACAGGCTTTTCTTTTCTTTCTTTTTTTTCTTCTTTCTTTCTTTTTTTTTTTTCCTAAGAGACCTGAGCTGGACGCTTATCCAGGAAGCAGTTAAATCTTAACTCACCGGGGAGCTGGGGGTTGGGAGGGTGGCCGGGAGGTTTGAGCTAGAAATAAGGAACCTGGAGAAGCACAGGGATGCAACCTGCAGTTGGACAACGACAGCCCAAAACAGGCTCAGCGGCGCTGGTGGCAGCAAGCCGTCACCCAGGTCTGTCCCCCGCAGCACAGACCCTGCTCACCCACCACGGGAACAGCAGGGATGTCAGAGCCGGGAAGGACAAGGCCCTCAAGAACCTTGCGGGGCTCGACAGGGGCCACCTCCTCCAGGAAGCCAGGCGGGGTGGGTGCCCCTTCTCCAGACCCTTCAGGAGCCACGGGACACCCCCAAGGCACCATCATTGTCCCCTGCCTCTCTGTCTTCCCCAGGAGCCCGCTGGGGGTGGGGAGGAATTCAAGAGCAGCCTTAGGGCTTCAGAAGACAGTGAGATGCTTCCAATCGGACAGAGGAGAGCTCCATTTTTCCTGCAGGTCAATGACTTTTAATAATTCTCTACAGACTGAGACATCCAATTAAAACTCCTCAAGGGCAAACACTGAGCCTCATTCATCTCCGTGCACCAAGAACCTGGCAGTGGGCTGCGTTATTAGGGATTAAAGGAAGGGAAGGAAGAGCGCAGGAGTGAGGGAGAGGAGGACAGGAGGAAGGGAAAGAGGGAGAGAGAGAGGGAAGGAGGGAGAAAAGGAGACAGAGAGGGAGATGGAAGGGAAAGAATGAATGAGGAAAAAGATATTGGGGGGGTCTGAGCCTGGAGGAAGCATTTCAAGGCCCCAGTTGTTATAAATAGACGGCTCAGCCCCTGTTCCCATCATAGCCATCTCAGTGCCACAGAACCTAATGGCCACAGAGCCACACTGGACATTGTCACTAACCAGAGCCAGGACTTAGGCCCACACCCCCCTGCCACTCACCATGCTGGGAAGTCTCCTGTGCCATAATGGAGAGGACAGCAGAGACCAGGACCCGCACACGGAAGCCACAAGAAACCCCCCGCTGCTTCCCCCACCTGCGGCCGCGCCATCCCCCAGGTCAGTGACAGCCACTCCCCACCGGGACCCTGGAACCGGCCTGGGGCTTTGTAACTGCTCTTTCCAGGAGCCACACAGTGTAGTCTCTAGTGTGCTTATGTTGTGTTTATCGTCATTATCATTACTGCAATTTCTAATTTTCCTCATCCTCTCTTGGGAAATGATGCCACAGGGAAACCGCTCTCCTTTAATCAGATGGCCGGTCCGTGCAGACCCCGAACAGGCCACTGAACCACTGCGACAATGGACTGTCCCTGCTCCTGACCGGACGGCTCCTGCCACCACCCAAATCCCCAGCGTCCCTGCCCCTCCTGCATGCTCCTGCCACGAGGCAGCCCGCCCTGGAGTGGGACGATGTTCCAGGCCTTTCTAAGGGGCTTCCGCCCAGACTCTCAAAGCTACACCACCATCCTGCCCAAGTCCTATGATGTAAAGGGGGTTAGCAGATGGGGAAACTGAGGTGCCGGGCACAGCCCCTGCTTCCCTGGGCCATTGTGAGGAAATGGTTTCTCCCCCTTCACTCCCCTCATGCTCTGAGCCATCCTCCTCCCGCTTCACCCAGGTGGCATCGGTGCCTGCTCGGGGATGTCCCCACCTGGCGCCCCCACACCTCTCACAAAGTATACACAGACCTGGGCGTGCCGCTGTGACTCTCCAAGTCAACCAAAAAGGGTTAGGAGCCATTATCCCACCCCCTACTCAGAATCCGTGCCACGCCCCCACAGTGGCCGTCACAGCCAGCCACCCCCAGGCGTGACAAGCCTGTCAAGGCCCCAGACAGGGCTATACCGGGGACCCTGAGGCTGGACCTGCCACCCTGGTGGCAGTGGTATTAAAATGCACCTGTGGGATTTTAATTTATGGAGGTGACTAAGCGATGGCATGCGGAGACTAAAGCCACTGAAAGAAGATTTTATGTTGCTCCCAGCGTCCCTAGAAATGGGGAGCACGGCTGGCCAGCAGGGCCATGTGGGCAAGTGCCGGGAGGCAGAGGCCAGAGCCGGGGGAAACACAGGTTGCAGCCTTTCCCGTGCAGCTCTCGGGAAGGGCGGGGCAGGGCAGCGTGAGCAGCCTGGGGACTGGCTCAGTGGAATAAGGCCCATGGGCTCTGGGCGACCCATGGGGTCCCCAGCTGCCCGGTACCTGGCCCTGGGATGACTTAGGGCAGGGGATGTGGTTTGGTGGGGAGGAGTTAGAAAAGGGGCTGGCTGGGGAGTGGGCTCAGGGTTGCTTGGTTTGGTGTGTTCGCAGGCAAGCTGTTACCTGTCCCTAGGCATTAGCTGACCCTGCGAAGAGCAGCCTGTCCCCAGCCATCAAGCCCTCCCCCTCCAAGATGTCAAAACATCCTGAAATACAGAAAATAAAAAAATATGATGAAAACAGCAGTGGGTGGGCGGGAGGGAGGAGGGGCCAGAGGACAGTGCTGACACTCGTATCCCCACCCCCCCCAGGCAGAAACCTGCCCTCGGATGCCAGTTTCCCCTCCCAGGCCTACCCTCGTCACCTACCCTCGTCACCACTTCACCCCAGTTCCTCCTGGATTAGGGCAGGAGGGCGTGCGAGTGGGATGTAGGGAGATGTCTACCGTCTCTCTGGGTGACTTGCTTTGGGTCCTGTACTCTCCATGCGCCTTCCAAAAGCCAGAAGTCCCCAGTAAAGAGTGCCACACCCCCCATCCACTCCCAGACACCCCATGTGCTTAAGGACACACTAATCTGGGTGCTGGGGCCAGTCTCTGCCCTGACACTAGCTCCTTAGTCTTCTTTCCTTAACATCAAGTTTGGCTCCAATGCCCATCCCTTTATATTTTTTTTATAAAATGAGGTTTGTTTCTTTATGCTGAGAAGACGTTGGCTTTGAAGTAAGGCCAACTGGGGTTCCCATCTCATCTCCGCAATCGCTTGGAAAGTTCCCAAATCTTTCTCAGCCTCAACTTCCTCATCTGTAAAATGGGAATAATAATACCTATCTTATAAGAGTGCTGTGATGATTCAGTGGGACACCATGTGTGACGTTCCCGGCACAGAGTAGGTATCTCAAAAGGTCACAGTGGCCTTTATGTTCATATGCCCATGGAAGCCTGGGTGCTGATGGCCCTACGGTTTGGGGGGGGGGGGCATAACTGGTTCCCTGAGGGCAGCAAGGGGCCTGCCGTGGAGGAAGAGCCTGGGTAGGAAGGCTGGGACCCCGTAGCACATGCTCCTCTCCCCAGGTTGACTGAGGATGCTCCTACCACCTGCTCATGCCCAAGGAGACCTCCCGTCAACGGGGCATCCAGTCAAGCCCACTGGACAGCTCTGCAACCATACAGCAAGCCCAGACCCAAGCAGGGGTCCCGGGTGGTCCCAGATAGCCACCGAGGCAGGGGGACCAAGGATGCACCGTGCTTGTGTGCAATACAATCTGGTAGGGTAAGAATTAATAATTGTCTTTGGCTGGCAAGTTGCACATCAATAATGCAGAATGGATGATATAATTGCACAATGTGCCTAATTATAAACTACAGTGATGATAATAATTGGATTAATTAACCTGGAAAACACTGAACACAAAGGAATCTGTGGCTGCTGAACAGCTGCCGGAGAACCTGGAGCCCGGGGGAGGGAGACTGGCAGCCTGTGTCGCCGACAGGGAGCCTCCTGGCATGGTGGGCTGCAGTTGTCCTTGCACAGGGATGACACATCTACTAATGGTCGGTCCCCAGAGGAGCTGTTCTGGCTCCTGGCTGAAGACGCCAAGAGCTCAGGGGTCCCCGGGGTAGAGCCTCTCTCGTAAAGGATCCAGTGGACGTGGCAGCAGAACTGGAGACTTGCCCAGAAATGAGCCAAGAAGGATGACTGGGCTGTCCATCCCTTTGTGTCACTGGCATTGTTCGTGGTGCCCCAACAAAGGCCAGAGACGCGGGGCCATGCTGCACATTTTGGTGATGGAAGAGCAGGCTGCCTGTGGAATGCGGTTAAGTCCCGGCATGGGCACCACAATGAAGCAGGTCCCCTGTCCCAGTGAACGTCTGGCAGCAGCCAAGCTGGCTGATCTGGTTGTGGTGTCCACCCCCTCGCAGCCAGCACTGTCCCTGCCTGGGTGGCCGGCACCGTCCTAGCACCAACGCTTGGCATTCCGCCTGGCATAGGGGACACGCTCAAGTCCACAGCTTTTGCCTACAGCCTCCCCTGATCTCTTCAACACTCTGGTCTCCCCAAGCAACAGGCAAAGGGCCCAGAAGTCCAGAGGAGCCCTGTCCCTGGCAGTCCTTCAGACCCCAGTCCTATCTCCTCTACCTTGTCCTCCTCAGGGAAGTCTCCCTGCGGCCAAAGGCAGCTGTTACAGAGCCGCTCTGCACACCCTGCTGTGCCAGCTCCGGTGCCGTGCCACCTGGCGATGGGACTCCCCGGGTTTCCTGTGTGCACAGCACCTGTCCCGTCCCCTACGGGTAGGCACTGTGTCTTCTGCTCCTCAAATAGTTTTGGGTACATCACAGGTGTCCATTAAACCCTTATCGAATGAATGGATTCTAAATAAAAGGCCATTAGGGAATTGCCCGAGCAGTGTCACTTTCATTTAATCCTCACAACAACCCTGAAAAGTAGATATTATTATGCACTTTTACAGATAAGGAACCGAGAAGCAGAGGAATTAATTAATCTGTTTAAGGTGCTACAGCTGGGAAATGGCAGGGCTGGAACGTGAGCTGAGCTCTTTCGGATCCCACGGCACCTTTTGCGCTACATCTTGTTGCGGCAAACAGAGTTTTACCTGCAATTTCAGTTTCTATAAACTGAAAACATTTATGGAGCATCTATCATGTGACAGAGGTGCTGGCACTAGGAGGTGATACTTCCTGAAAAGTGTAGGTGCTGGGGTCCGATGGTGGAGGTTGAATCTCAGCTCTGCTCCTCGCTCACGGTGAGACTTAATCTCCCTGACTCAGTTTCCTCTGCTATGAATGGGGGTCAGTAGCACCCAGCCCACCGTGTTACTGCAAACATGAAAGGAAGTAATCTATGAAAGCCTGGCCTGGTTCACAGTAAGCGCTCAATAATGTCAGCGATTACTATAACACATTTTACCTTATTTAATGCCACAACGAGCTGGCGTGACAGGTTGACACTCTGAAAGAAGTTAAGTACGATGGCCAAGGTCACACCTGCTATGTGATAGAACTGGGAATCCGAGCTCTATCCATGTGGCTTAGAAGAAACCAAGAGAGATCTGGGATTTCTTATACATCGAAAGGTTTGCGGGGACCTTGGGGAGGAGTTGAGGAGGCGGAGGAGAGAAGGAGAGATTAGAAGAAGTATTTCTTGTGTAGTGAACAAAGGCCCCTGGCCCCCTAAAGGTTTGCTGAAAAATCACTGACATGAGCCAGATTAATTAACAGGAGAAAAGACATACAAATTTATTTAATTTAACATGGATACACTGGAGTCTTCAGAATGCAAACTCAGTACAGGAGAAATTGTCCATTTTTATGCTTGGGTTTCACGAAGTATGGACAGCCGTGTATCAGTATGACTGGACAAAAAGGGTACGATCTAAGGCTAACACACTGAGTGGGGAGATCCAGCGAGGCCTGTCTGTCTAGATTCTTCTTGGCCTTTCTGAGCATGCATTCCTTCCTTGTGCATCTAGGGCAGAGCACTTTCTGGAATGGGGGTCTTATGGCCTACGGTCAAACAAGTAGGTCTGGGCCCAGCGTGGTGGCCCACACCTATAATCCTAGCACTGTGGGAGGCCAAGGTGGGAGCACTGCTTGAGGCCAGGAGTTCGAGACCAGCCTGAGTAACATAGCAATACCCCATCTCTATAAAAAATAGAAAAATTAGCTGGGCATGGTGGCAGATGCCTGTAGTCCCAGGTGCTGGGGAGGCTGAGGCAGGAGGATCACTTGAGCCTAGCAGTTTGAGGTTACAGTGAGCTGCGAGGATGCCACTGCACTCCAGCCTGGGTAACAGAGGGAGACCCCATCAAAAAATAAAAAAAAAAAAAAAGGTAGGTTAAATAATGATTTTAGACCAGTGTTTATACAGAATAATTCTGGATGTTATGGCTGAGTGGCTGACTTTCAGGAAAAGGGGTTCTAACTTGTGTGACCCGCCTTGGGGAAGAGGGATTCTAGTTTCTGTGGCCAGCCTCAGGGAAGAATGGGACCGAGGGACAGGAGGACAGGAGAAGGTCAGAGAAGAACTTTTGCTTCTGAGGCCTTCCTTTTGGGGTACTGTTTTCTGAGCCCCACCCCCTGTGAGGGCCCAGAACTCTGCTCTAGAAGCAAGGGGAGCCCTGGTCCCAACCCCACCCATGACAGACTCACACACTAGGGAGGAAGAGAGCTGCACAGAGGCCAGTCCTGAACGTACTGGAAAACCAGGCCGTGGAGTGGAAGCCTGCTCACCTCCTCCACTGACGGGGGCCGGCCCGCCAGGCCCAGCAATAACCAGGCCGCTCCCCGGACACGCTGGGCCCTCTCCCTGCAGCAAACTGTCTACTCTACCGGAAGTCTGCTGTCAATTGTACTTATTATTGTTGATAATGCATCTAGATTAAATATTATGCAAAGTAATAAGCTGTAAAAAGAATAATAAATGAAAAGGAGGCTGGTGATTCTAAGCACACCATATTAAATGCTTTGCAAAGACTCCATCAAGGCATGTCATTAAAAATGTCGTTAAATAAAGCGTGGGTTAGACCGACAAAACAGACAGGGGTTTGGGGAGCGGGCTGGGGGAGTGGTGGACATAATCACAAAAAAATCTGGAATTCTGCATTTATATTGCTTTTTGTGAGTCTTAATGATCTTATTCCAGTTTAAAGAACTCCAAGCTAAAATTCTTTGTGACCAATGCAAGAAAGATGAAGGAAACCCCTAATTAGCAGACCCACACTCCAAGAATAGGCTTTAACCCTTCATCAAAGGATTGGCAAGTAAGTGCACATTTATATATTCTAAATGGAATCAAAATGCCTAAGATGCATAACACCTTCTTATTTTTTATTTTTATAATACCTGCTTTAACATTCTTTTTGGATTCGCCACCAGTCCCTGCTATGTCAGAGAGGAGAGCATGCTCTGTCCTTAGAAGGAAACTACCCAGAGGCTCCAAGGGAAAGAGCTCACAGAAGCCTGTCCCGGCCCTCCCCTCTGTGATTTTTTCTGTAATTTACTGCAGTTGGGAAGCCTGGGGACCATGGCCAAGACCCAGCTGATGGGGACAATCAGGGATCTATCCTGAAGCCCTATTGATAAATGACCTTCCTGTAGGTGTCACAAGTTTTCAAAGTATAGTCTCCCTTCAAAGAGTTAATTAAAAATCTGACCCTCTAGGTAAGACCTCGTAATGCCCTTGGCTCGCCTCCCACCGGGCATAGCCACAGGTGGCACGTGCTGTCTACTTGGGCATTATCAGCTGGTCCCAGGGCCTTGTGCGAGGGGGCACACAAACCCTCATTCTTTCGTTGACGCATTCATCCCACAAATATTTATTGAACATCTATTATGTTCAGGGATTACCTGTGAAATGAAGAAGACAGTCTCTGCCCACTGTTAAGCAGAGGAGACAGAAAAAGATTACAAATACAATGTGACTGGCACTGGAGTAGATGCTAAATGAACAGAGAGGAGAGGATAACCAGATATTGATTGGTTAATGCCAAGCTCACTGCTGTAGGTGACCACATGTACATGTGTGCGCATACACACACGCACGCACGCATGCACACCCGATTCTTCCCACCCTGCAGCAGCTCTCAGCAGTTCACAATGTAGTCGGGAGAGGAGAACTTTAAACCTCCAAAAGAAAATGAATCCGAAAATACAGCTTCTGGGTCAGGAGACGCCTCCCTGCCCCCGGCACTGCAGTTACCTGGGGTGCAAGCAGAGCTGCGCCCTGCAAACCACCAAGAGGCAACCCTCCCCCCACCCCGACTTCCAGAGTGACTCAGATGAGTCAGCAAGGCAGATGGAGGAGATCGGGGTCTCCAGGAATTCCATCAGGAAACGCTCCGCACAGCCAGCGCTCTAGAGGACACCAGTCTGACCCTGTTACTCCTCTGCTTGAAACATTTCAGTGATTCTGTCACCCACTGGACTAATTAAGTCTTTGCCCCTTAACCTTGTATGGACTGCTTTCTGTGATTTGTCAACTACTCCATCTCATCCTCAGCTAATTCCATTCCACTTATAGACACACACACACACACACACACACACTTTGTTTTATGCATCCATGGTTTTGTTTATACTGTTCCTCTGCCAGGACTTGTTGGCAGTGTTTTGTTTCTTTGTTTTGTTGTCTTTGGCTTTATCTTGGCTAACTCTCACTCTTCAAGACCCAGCTCCAGCCCTGTCTCTTCTTGGAGGGCTTCATGAAGCCCCAAGCCCTCCACGTGTTCCCGTAAAATCCAATGCCTAGCCCCGTCTTGCTGCCATATTGCATTAACATCTATGCCTACGCTTATTGAGATATGTCATTCTCTCTGGCCTCCACCAGCATATAGCCCAGTACTCAGCACATAATCAGAGCTCAATAAATATTGATCATCTGAGACAGGCAACCTAATGCAAAACCCATGTCCTCCATGCTACAAAATCTGCTGCATAAGGAGAGGCAGGTTGTAACAAGACAGCCGGGTAGTGTCCACACTAGGTTGGAGAGCAAGGGCATGAACACAAGCATCACCATGGAAGGTGTCCTGACCCACTGACCTGACATACACTGGCTGCTTAGCGGTCAGACCCTAAGAGAACAGGATCAGATATATTATCCAAAACATATAAGGAACTCATACAACTCAGGAGCAAACATA
>CM052451.1:14887459-14911437 GCA_028533085.1 Varecia variegata
AAAAAAAAAAAAAAAAAAAAAAAAAAAAAAAACTAGCCAGGCAACTAAAAATAGAAAAAAATTAGCTGGGCGTGGTGGCACGTACCTGTAGTCCCAGCTACCCGGGAGGCTGAGGCAGGAGGATCGCCGGAGCCCAGGAGTTTGAGGTTGCTGTGAGCTAGGCTGACACCAGAGCACTCTAGCCTGGGCAACAGAGCGAGACTGTCTAAAAAAAAAAGTAGTATCCTCTCAACAAAAGAGATTTGCCCCCAAACCAGAAATTTACATTCTCGATAAGAAAAGAAAGAAATAGCAGCGAACTCCTTTCTCTCTCCTCCTCTCCCCTTTCCTCATAGAAGTTCTATTTTGCTTCTGCTTCTCAAAGGGGGAAAACCCTTTTGAGAAATTTTCTTCGGAGTGACAAGAACTCTCTGAGAAACTGACCCAAAGCACTTCATTCAGCTCTTGCCATCCTCTTCCAACTCTTCCCTCTCTCCAAGACCAGGAAACCCTGAAGAGAGTGACTGCCCAGCACAGAGATCCATCTCACGCACCATCCCAAAGGCAGCCAGCTTCCCGGGGACCTGGATGAGGGCTGAGACCCAGGGTGAGTCAGGCTGGAAGTCAGCTGGCACGAAGCATGGGTACATCTTTCTGGCCCAAGGCAAGTCCCAGAAAAATCCCTCCTTAGCCCAGATCAGGACAAGGAGGATGCCCAGAGCACAAGAAGAGCTGTGGGTACTTTCGACACATTTGGGTCTAATCAAATTGACAAGTTAGGATCTTGTCAATCTGGAATTCCAGGACAGCACTGAGCCCCTGAACATTCCCCAGCACCATCCTCTGTCTTCAGGTAACCTCCAGTACCAGAATGACCTCCCCACCCAGCAGGTCCAACTTACTCCTCCATTCTTGGCTCCGGCGAGACTGACCTCTTTGCTCCAGGAAGACTCAGAAAGTAGCTAGGCATCTAAAGGGTGCTGGTGAGAACGATGGGACCAGAGCATAACCACTAAACAGGCTTGGAGTTTCAGGCTGTCTAGACAGGGTTTTCTGATGCCAAACAAATACTGAGAAGAATAGCTCTGGCTTTATCTTGAAAAGGAGAAGCCAGAAATATAGCCCAAAACATTAGATGGCAGGCTGGGGCCAGGGAATGAGCTGGATTTTTTATTTACGTGACTTATCAGAGCCACCGAGAGCCTAGAGATCCTAGTTGGGCATCACGTTGGACACTCAGACCCTGCATTTGCCAGCTTAGATGGGATGTCTACCCAATCGAACCTCATGCCTACAGCAATGCCCTCCTACACTAAAGCAGAACCCGCTCACCGCCCATCTGCGATGCAAAACTATAAATCCAAAGCCAGAAACACAATCAGAAATGAAGAGAGTGGAAATAAGACATGAGCAGAGAACAAGGTCTAGAAATAGAGGCAATGCCTGCCGTAGGCTTCCAGCTCAGGTATGGGCAGAAGCCAGTGCACCCCAGCACCCCACTGCGGTGCTCCCTGGGGAGGGAAGTGGGGTCAAAGGTGAGGGTAGATGGTGACTTGCTGCCGTCCAGCCTCTCTCTGCCTCCCCAACACCTGTCTCCTGTCCCCATCTTCCAGGTGAGCCAGGTGGGCCCCCTAATCCTGTATAAATAAAACAATACCTTTTTGAAAGAAAACTTGAGTAAAGATAGTCTATCTGTGGGTGGAAAACTGAACGTTGTTAAGAAATGTTCATTTCTAAATTAGCGTAACTCCAATCCAAATTCCAAGAGAATTTCCTTCTTAAAGCTTAACTAAGTGATTCCAATGATCATCTCTAAAAATAAAGATGCAATAATTTCCCAAAAACATTATAAAAAATAAGAGTAATAAGAGGAACTTGCTGTGACAAGTATCAAAACTGACTATACCTACGGCAATCCAATGGCAGGGAGCTGATGGGGAAATTAATGCGTAGTTCACTGATAAATTCAAGTGTGTAAATAAATGCACACCTATGTATAAATTAATTTTAAAAGTAGATGTCGTCACTAAACCATCAGAAAAACATCATTTGGGACATTTGGTTAATAATTGAAAACAATTTTTATCAAAATCAATTCCAGATGGATGAATTTTATAACTCATAAGTCATATGAAATCATAAAATAAGTAGAAAGATATAGGTGAATAGTTAATTTACTTTGTAGTGGAAAAGACTAAGCATAAGAATGAGAAACTATAAAGAGAAAAACTAAGAAAATTTTCTACACAGAAAATTAAAGTCTGTGCTTGTCAAAAACCCCATTAGAATCAAATAGGTAAATAATACATTGGAATAAAATAAGGATATAATGAAACAATCCTTTTTACATTATATGGAGAGCTCACATTTAATAATAAAAAGAAAAACACAGCAATTAAAAATAGGCAAAAGATATAAATTACTACATAAAAATACAAATGGCCATTAAACATTTTTAAGAGTAATACCCAGTGCTGTAAGATGATCGTTCCCAATAATCGCATATAGGAGTATAAATTGATTAAAAAAAAAAAATCCCCACCTGCTCAAATGTTCTAGAAAGTAATTTAACAGTAAGTAATTTAATAAGAATCTGACTTCTAGGAATCTACTCTAAATAATCCAAGATACAGGCAGACATAAATTATGTTTCTATAGTATTAATAATATTGATAAGGACAAAAAATTGAAAATAACTCTAATGTCCACTAACTAGGGACTGGTTAAATAAAACTATAATGCATCTACAAGGTTGACTATTCCAGCCATTTGATATTAATGGCATAGAAAAGGCTGAAAATATAATCTTAAATTTTAAAAAATTAAAACATAGACTGGAAATGTAGTAAGGAATTCTATAAAAAATACATTTATGCATAGAAAAAAAGACCGGAAGGGATTATTTAAAATGCTAATAGTAGTTATCTCTGAGTAGTAGAATTGAGATGATTTCAATTTTTGTCTTTATACCATTCTGTGTTTTTCAACTGTTCTATATGGAACATATTTCACTTTTATAATTAGAATTAAAAGTAATCAAGCTTATTTATAAAAGATTAAATCCTCCAGGGTTCCAGGAAGAGAAAAAAGGGGAGCGGTCTGTCTCTCCAAAAACGCGTCTGCAACTGCCCTGGTGTTTCTCCTCTGGCGCTACACACAGTAACAGAGGCTCGAACTTGGGCTGACAGCAGGATTATTTATACCGGTGGCCACACTGCTGCTTGCCCACCTGAGGGAAGCTCCCTGCCGGATCTCCACCTACCCTAAATAAATCAGAACCCACAAGCCAAGCCTGGCTGGCTGTACTTATCCATGTAAATTAGCTTGATTTCATACCCATAATTTCTCTCCTCAATTGCCACACATGCATGGAGACACATGCACCTGCTGACTCCTCAGACATGGCTGGCAGTCACTGAGATATCCCTGCCTGGTCCCGACTCACACCCCAGCCAGGCTCAGCGCTCAGGCTCCCACACACCCTGATTGCCACATGGCTGCATCACTGAGTTGCTACTCACATTGTTCTCCTACCTGGAATACCATCCTCCCTCCTGGAAGCCCATCCGCATCCTGCCTGCAGTGCAGGTGCCTCTGCGGTCCCCTGTTAGAACCACTGGAGAGGCTGCTCTTGTGCCCGGCATTGGGCATGACACCAGGGACAGAAATGGGTATGGCATGAGCCATGGCCCACGAGGAACTCACCATCTAGTGCAGCAGACACACAGATAAAGAGATCACTGGACCCATCAAGAGGAGTGCCAGGAGGGAGACAGATGCCCGATGCTAAGTGGTCATGGAGGACTTCCTGGAGGACGTGTTGCCTGTGCTAAGTCTAGAAGGATACGTAGGAATCAGGCAGGTGAAAACTGTGGGGTAGATTCTAGAAAAGGAAACAGACTAACTGAAGACCTACAGGTGTGAAGCAGCTGCAGCAATGGGGAACCCCAAGCTGAGAGTTCTGCATTGAAGGAACGAGAAGGGAGACAGAGGGAACGAAAGAGGAAAATGAGTTGGAAAAAAGTCAAGTCACAGAGAGCACTGTGTGCCATGCCTGAGAGCTTGGCATGGCCTAGGACTTCCACGAGGCTGCCTCTCCCTTCCCGGGCCCCATAGTGTGCCCAGAGCACGTCCTCAGCAAGCGCCCGCCTGGCTGGGCTGGCACATCACAAAAGCTCCAGGTCTGGCAGGGTTAACTGAGTCACTCCTGTGTCTGCTGCCCTGACTTGCAACTTCCGGGTTCCTCCCTCCTTCTGGATTCCTGGCGCCTGGGTCCTCACGGTGTCATGGATACCAGTGGCCGCCCTCGACTTGATCCAGCCATTTCTCTTCTGAACTTTCTCCAGTCCACTGTTCACCCCCTCTCCTCCAAAACTGTTCTCATCAGTGTCACCGATGACCTCCCTATTGCTGAATCCAAGGTCCCATTTCCAGTCCTCATTTTACGTGACATGTCAGCGACATTCACTGACTTTTCTCCAGGACGCACTTTCTTCCCCAGCCTTCCAGAACATTCCCACGGTTGCTTAGTTTTCCTCCCATCTTGCTGGTTTCTCTTTCTCAATCTCCTTTTCTGGCTCCTCCTGGATAAGGCTCTTACTGTGGCCATGCCTCAGGGCTCAGTGTTTGGTGTCCTCTCCAACAGCGCTTAAATGTTGTCTTCGTGACAGTCTAACGCCCACACTCTTAACTCATACATCCCACCGTCTGTGTGGAATTTCACCGGGTGTCTCATACTTACCTTAAACTTAACAAATCCCAAACTGAACTCCCCAGCCCCCCTCAGACGCCCATTACGCCAAGTCTTCCCATCTCAGCACATAGCAACCCCATCCTTCCAACTGCCCAGGTCAAAAACCTTAGAACTATAAAGAAAATAGAGTAAAACAGTTTTGGAATCTTGGGTGAAGCAGATTTCTTAAACAGGATATCAAATGTACTGACCTTGAAGTAAATAAATCATAACATTACGAGTAAGAGCTTCTGTTCATCAGAAAAACACCATTAAGAAAGTGAAAGGCAAACCAGAGTGAGACATTATATTTGTATTGTATGTATATAATCAAAGGACTCATGTCCAGAATACACAATGAAATCCTATAAATTGATAACAAAGACAGGCAACTCAATTTTTTTCTCTGGGCCAAAGATACAAACAGGCATTTTTTTACAAAAGTTGACGTATCAGAATGGTCAGTATACATGAAAATCTGCTCAATCTTTTTTTCATCAGGGAAATGCTAATTAGAGCCACCATGAGACATTGCTATACACCCACCACAATTGCTGGCATGGAAAAAACAGACAATACCAAATGTTGACAATTGTGTGGAGCAACTGGAACATTCATACATGTTGGCAGGAGAGTAACTGGTCCAAACACCATGAGATAAGGCTTAACAGTACCTATTAAAACTAAACATAATTGTGTGCCCTATGACCTAACAATTTCATGCTTTAAGATACATCCAACAAAAATGTGCATGTGTGCAACAAAAGGCACACACTAGAATATTCATGGATCATTATTTGTAATAGCCAAAACCTAGAAACAATCCAAAATGCCCATCCATATTAAATTGGATAAGAAAATGTTGTAATCATCAGGGAAATGCAAATCAAAACCACAATGAGATATCACCTAACTTCAGTGAGAATGGCTTTTATCAAAAAGTCCCAAAACAACAGATGCTGGTGTGGATGTGGAGAGAAAGAAACACTTATGCACTGTTGGTGGGACTGCAAACTAGTACAAGCTCTGTGGGAAGTAGGATGGAGATACCTCAAAGAACTAAAAGTAGACCTGCCATTTGATCCAGCGATCCCACTACTGAGTATGTACTCAAAGGAAAAAAAAGACATTTTATAAAAAAGACACTTGGACTTGAATGTTTGTATCAGCACAATTCACAATCGCAAAGATGTGGAAACAACCCAACTGCCCATCAATACATGAGTAAATTAATAAAATGGGGTATATGTATACCATGGAGTATTACTCAGCCATAAAAATGGTGAACTAATACCTTTTGTAATAACCTGGATGGAACTGGAGACCATCCTTTTAAGTGAAGTATTGCAAGAATGGAAAAATATACACCACATGTACTCACTACTAAATTGGAACTAATGGATCAATGCTGACATGCACATACGGTGGTAAAATTCAACAGAAATCAAGCTGGTGGGCAGGGGGAGGAGGGGATGGGTAAATTCACACCTAACAGGTACAATGCACACTATCTGGGTGATGGACACACTAATAACTTTGACTCAAACTATACCAAAGCAATTCATGTAACCAAAACGTTTGTATCCCCATAATATTCTGAAATTTTTTTAAAAAATTAAAAAAAAAATCTTGTATACTCATACAATGTAATACTATACAGCAAAGGAGAATGAATTACTGCTACATGCAACATTATGAATGAATGTCATAATTTCAAGCCAAGGACGCCAGACAAAAAAAAAGTACACACTTTATATAAATGACTGCATCTATATAAAGCTTAAAAGCAGACAAAACTAATCTATGGTGTTATAACTCAAATTAATGATAACCTTTGGGAAAAGGCAGAAGACGACTTCTGGCGAGCTGACAATGTTTCAGTTTCTTGATGTGGATGGAAGTTAAGGGACTGTGCTGCTTTGTGAAAGTTTATCATCTTCATTCCGGTTCCGTATAAGCAAAGGGTGAGATGGAGATTCCTGTGCAAGCGATTTAGTGAGCGGGTGTGGAAGGAACCAGGCAGAGCAAGGGAAGAGAGCCTAGTGTGGACGTGGCTGGCCTAGAGACGGCACAATTGCTTCTGTGGGAATATACTGCAACCCCAGAGTTTATTGGGGTGGGCCTTGGAGCCAACCTGAAATGTTCTCTTTCTCTCACACCACGCGCCCCACCAGCAAAGCCTACCAACGCCACCTTCCACTGCTACACGCAGACTTCTCGCCCCTTGCTCACGGTCTTAGCCTCTTAACCAGTCTCCCAGGCTCCATCCTTGCCCCTGCAGTCTGGCCCCTCCTCAGCTCAAAACCCTCCAGTGGCTCCATGTTTCCCTCAGAGGACAAGGCACGTCTTCACAACGGTCTGGCACAAGACCCCACCATGTGACCTGGCCCCTACCCTGTCTCCAGCCTCACCTCTCCACCCCCCCCACCGCCTTTACTCTACTTAAGCCATGTGACCTCATGGATGTTCCTACAACACACCTGTCTTGCGACCTATGCTCTGAAAAGTCTTCTCCCCAGAGATCCACAAATGAAAACTCTCACTTCCTTCCTTGGAATCTTTACTCAGATACCACCTTCTCCATGCACCCTGGCTGCCATGTTTACAACTGTTCCCCACCCAGCCCCAGAGATTGTCGGGGTCCCCAGTTCCCCTCAGCCCACTGCATTTCTTTCTTCTGTAGCATGTATTTTCTTCTAGTATATTACTTAATTTACCTATTAAACATTGATTGGTTATTGCCATCTCCCTCCACCCCACCATACACACACACACACACACACACACACACACACGCACACACACACATGAATGAATGAATTGCACAAAGCATTGATCTGCTTGGTGGCTTTGTGTCTCTGGCACCTAGAGTCCCATGGAGCTTGGAGCTCTTCTGGTACCTGGTAGACCCAACTCAGCATTTGCTGAAAGAATGAGCTTCCCCTTCACACTGCTCTGGGGTCAATGTCAGAATCTGGACCTTCCACACTGCTCCTCTGTGAGAACCCTCTGTCCCCAGCATCCCGACATGTGGGCCACATGTTGCGTCAGCCGTTCAGCTGGGCAGTTTCCCTGTCCTGAAAAGTGCTCTCACTGCATTGCTTCCTGGATCAGCCCTTAAGTTCCAGGCTCTGAGTGAGCAGGGAACAAATCTTCTCCATCTGTCCTATTTCCCACAGGCCACGGTGCCCAATAAGTACTTGTGGGAAGGATGAACAAATGTCATCTAAATTGAATTTAGAAGGTAGCTTCAGCAGTAACTTTAACGGTGCTAATGAAGGTATATCATCTTCACCCCCAAAGTGAACCCAGGGGACTTCAAAAAAGTTTCCCCTTTGCCTAGCAAGCAGGTTATAGGTGGGAAGCGACGGTCATAAACCGCCTGCAATTCATCCTGGTTTTAAAAGTTCATTCGGTGCTCACACAGCACTGGCCAGAGATAACCGACGGCCCAGAGCAGAGGGGAGAGGTCAGCAGCACCCAGCTCTCGGGACAGACAGAGATGGCGTCCCCCTGGCTGTGATGGATGGCGGCAACCTTCAGCTTCTAATTGTTCCCAGAGAATTCACGTGTGACTCCAACCCCAAATCACACACGTGGGGAGAAGGGCAGCGCCAAGGCAAGAGGTGCAGTCAGCAAAATTGAAATCCCTTGAGAAATGGAGGAGGCAGAATGCCCCGTCTTCGCCTGCCCTATAAAAGCCTAAGTGATGTATTTTCTTCCCTCGTTGACTTTTTTTTTTAAGTGTCTCTCTCATAAGTCATTAATAACTAATTTCACAATCGCTGCATCATGTGACAGTCATAAAATATTGCCTGCGCTTTTCCCAGAAAATTTTAGTATTGAGCCAATAATTGAATCCAAATTATCTATTAAGTTAATTCTTTAGTAGACAATATTTTACACTTGAAGTCATTTTTCACAAGTACTCCGGAATGAAGTAATTGTGGAATTAGCGATGACTTTTTTTCCCCCCTCCTGAACAAGTAAAAATAAAATTGCTGGGTTCAGCCTGGAGGGTGTCAAGCTGTTATGAATTCTTTTCTTCTCTATTTTTCTTCTTCCTGGTTGGAACCAGCTCCGTGTCCTCAGAAATCACCAGGCAGACGGCTGGATGTTGCTTCTGTACAGTCAGTGTTTTAGCTGTGGCCATTCGAAGACCACTTGACAGGTAGTCACATGTCACCCTCTCTGGCTTTTAAGAAGACTTTGCACTTTTTGTGACGATAAGTGCAGCGTACACTTGAGAAGTCCAACCAACCCACGCCTCCCTTTTCTGAGAGCTGCCCTCCCCCCGACAGGCATGGTCCCCTGTAGCTGTGTCTGTACCACTGACCCTGTCCCCACCCCTCCTCACTGCCCTGTCACTGCCCACAACTGATTGCACCCCGGTGGACACCTGACCTGGGCTGAGAAAATCAGAGCCCTTCTTACAACACTTTGAACTTGAGTCAAAGAGGCACCAGCCAGTCAGTCTCTGTTGGTCCCTTGAATTAAGGACATGGAATTCCCAGGCACTTCATGCAGGTAATTGATTCGCAACTCCCAGATTTCCACGGATCCAGGGGGGTCGGAACGAGAGAAGAGTGAGAGCGAGGGGGAGCCGGACCGGGAAACGGAGAGCAAACGCAGCGTGCGGCGAGTGCCCGGATGCAAAGACGCAAGGGACTGAGGGAGGACGAACCCCGCTTCTGGTTTGGGGCCATGACATCCTGTCTCCTTATGTGGCCTGAATAAAATGTGGCTTTGGGGGCTTCTGCTTTATTATGGGAACATATGGGGCGGAGGGAACCTCACATATCTAACACCAAAAGACCCAAAGATTAAAAAAATAGCTCTTGACGGAAGGTTGTATTAAGGCGCTCGGGAAAGGGGGGCTGCACCTCGTACTTGAAGAAATTTCTAAAAATGCTTTGAGCACATTAAGATTGCTGCTCCACATCTCTCTGCCCCTTCGTGCTCCTTCCTCTACCAAACACTTCCAGATGGCAGCTGCGGAGCAGCATGGCCTGTCTCTTCTAGAATCCACCACCCTTCTCCCCTCGCCGCCAACACTGACAGCAAAACAAAGTGACCCATTCGCTCATCCATCCCTCGTGGTGAGTGAGCGCCATTTGGGACCAATGGCAAGACTGGGAGGGTCCTGCTCACCGGTGAGGCATAGGCAAGGCCTGTTCCAGTCGGAGAAGAATCATTTAATACTTCTGTCCCTGTCATTGCCATGATCAAGTCCCCACTTTTGGCAAAACTGATTAAAGTGTTTCCCTTATAAGCAATCAAAAGGATCCTCCTCCAAAAAGAATTCCTATTGCCCGCCTATGCGTCAGCCTTTGCCCCTGCACAACAGAAAACAGCAGAAGAGGAAGAGCGTGGGGCCAGAAAGATCTGGCTGTGCATGTCGATTTCTTCTTAAAAAATAAAACAGTGAAGCTCGCCTTTCTGCAATCAGCATGACTTGCTGTCTGGGGTAGCAGAGTCTCTAGACTCAGGGAAGTCCTCGTCTAGTCTAGTTTCCTGAGAAATCTATTACGATGACGATTATTGTTTTCAATGGGTGTTGAACTTCATTCTTTTTATTATTATCATTATACATAGATATTGAACTTCATCAAATGCTTTTCCTACAACTCTTGGGATAATCGTATGATTTCTTTTTCTCCTTTGGTCCACGAATGTGTGAATTGCCAGCATTTCCGCTGCTAAACCAGCCTGCATTCTTTACATAAACCCACCGGCATGATTGTGGCAATTGCTTTTAATGCCCTACTGGAGTCGGTTAGCTAATGTTTTATTTAGTATTGTTTTCATCTATTTTTGCAGGTGAAATGGGGCTATATTTTTTTCCTCCTGTCCTTGTCCTCATCTAGCTTTTAAGAGTAACAATTAAACCAGCTTCATTAAATGAACCAGACTGCTTTGTTCCTTTCTCTGTGTTTTCTGGAACAGCTTCTACAAGATAGGAGTCATTTTCTCTGTCAATGCTTTGTAGAACTCAACTCCAAAGGGGTATGGGCCCAGGTCTTTAAAGAGACACACTGGCTAGGATCTTAATTTTTTTTTTTACCTCTTACTGATTTGTTCGTGTTTTCTATTTATTCTTTGCCAATTTGGGCATTTCTCATTTTCCCAGAAAGGTATCCAATTCATCTAATTTTTTTCAAATTTATTGGTGCTCCGTAATATTTCTTTGTAATATTATTATACTAAACTTTTAAAAATCTGCTCTGTCATTTTTCTTTTTTTACCTGCCTTTGTTTTATTACATTTCTTTTTTTTTTCCCTCAATCAGTCTTTCCAGTGGTTTGTCTATCTTATTAATCTTTTCAAAAGACCTACATTGAGCTTTGCAAGCTTCTGTGATTTTTTGTTATAATTTGCTATTCATTTACGTCTGCCTTTACATCTATTATTTTCTTCTTTTTCGGTAAGCTTTTTCTGTTGCTTCTTTTTCAGCCTCTTGAGATCAATGCCTGGCTCACTTGTTTGCAGTATTCTGTGTCATCTGATACATGTGTTTAAGGCTAGACCTTTTCTCTTAAATGCTGCCTAATCAATGGCCCACAAATTCTGCCCCCTGTGGCTTATTCATCCATTTCATTCTAAATACTTTGCAATTGTCTTTATTATTTCTCCTTCAATCCAAAGTCTTTCTACTATTGTCATTTTTTTTTTTTTAGTTTCCAAACATATAGGTTTTTGCATTTTTTTTTCTTTACTGATTTAAAGTTTTATTGTATATTGTTCAGAGAACATTGTCTATAGGATGTGCACGATGTTGATTCTTTGGAACTGAATGAGGCTGCCTTTGTGCCCTCATTTGTGGTCATTTTGGTGAAGGTTCTACATATAATCAAATATATGTATTTTCTGTTCAGTATAAAATTATATATTTGCATATAACTATACACACACACTTAAGCTTGTTAAACAAGTTGCCCAAATCTTCTATATACTTCATAAATTGTGTCTGCTTGCTCTAAAACATATGAGAGGAATATGTTAAAAAATATTCAAATAAAATGGTTGATTTATCTATTCATTCCTGGGTTTCTACAGCTACTTTTTGTTTGTGTGTGCAGGTGTATGAGTACACACACACACATATATTGTGAGGCTATATTGCTAAGTGAATACGTATTTTTCACTATTTTTATAGTTTTGTGATCTTTTATTCCTCTTACTAGAATAGTTCCTCCTTCTTTTTCCTTATAAATTTTCTATTGGTTCATATTTGCTAGCTATTTATTCTTCTACCCCTTATTTTCAACCTCTTGTTGCATCTCTTGTAGAAAGTAAATCCCTAAATCTTATGTTTTTAATCTGAGTGTCTCTGTATGTTGAATTATGAGTTTAATCCATTTATATTATTGTAAATTGATGCTATATTAAGAGTTACATTTGCTATCTTATTTCACATTTTCCATTTTCCATACTCATTTTTCCTTCTTTCCACTGGATAGGCAGATAAAATTTCCCTCTGCTGGTTTGAGAGCTCTACATCCTATTCGTATGGTATTGGCATTAATTTCTTCTAGTTATTCAGGCCAAAAAGGTCAACATCAACCTTGACTCCTCCCTTCCTCCCACTAATACATCAGGATAGCCTATTGGCTCCACCTTCAAAATACCTCCAGAATCCAGCCCCTATTTCTCACGCCCTCCACTGACACCTTGTTTCTCACCCGAGTTAATGTCATCACTTCCCAACTGGTCTCCATCTTCCATCTCAGCTGCCTAGAATCTATTCTCAACACAGAGCCACGCCAATGCTTTTAAAACATTAACAGCACATCACACCTGTGCCCAAACTCTCCCTCATCTCCTCACATCATTCAGGAAGAGCTAAGTCTGCTCCGTGGCCTACAGGCCCACCCCCATCAGACACCCTCTCCTCCCAGTCTCCCCTGGACACTTTCCACTCCGGCTTCCTTGCTGTTCTTCACACATGCCGGGCATGCTGCTGCCTCAGGGCCTTTGCACTGCTCCCTCTTCATAGAACCCCAGACAGTCACAGAGCTGACTCCCCCACCTCCTTCAGGGCTCAGAATTGGGGAACGCGGGTGGGATGGGGCTCCATGGGGCCTGGCTGGGGGTGGAAAGTGCCAGAAAATGCCTCCCAGGGGTAAGACCCGCCAGCCAGCCTGCTCTCTCAGAGGCAGTCACACCAGGTTGGATTTCCACCTGGGTTCTATGCACCTGTTGCCGCCCTCACAGCTGTCCTCACCTCGGACCCCTCCCCACTCATCCTGGCTGAGCCCCCCACTCTGAGTCCTGGTAGCCCCTGTGCCAACCTGCTGTGTCTGCCAGCGCACAGCTGCACCTCGCCAACACCTGCCAACCAGCCCGCGCAGGGCCACCCCCGGCACCCTGCCCTCAGCATCCCCACTGCACCCCCGCAATGACAGGCAGAGCCTCGCTTTCCAGATCTGCCCCCGCCCCTGCCCAGGCTGCCCCTGGCCCTCACCCACGCATCCCTGTCCCCTCCTGGGAGCCCCGCCAAGCCCCCCAGGAGCCCCCTCATCTATCTCTTGACCTTATTGTGTGGCTCTAATCACCTAACAACTGCAGTGTAGCAACATCCCCCGGCCCAGCCGCCTGCCCCGCAGCTCCCAGGGAATTATGCACGGCTTGGGGGAAAGTGCTGCTAATAGAAAACAGCAGATGAACAAGGGCTGTTGCAGGCACCTCGCTTCCTTCCCTTAATTTACAACAAACCTCTGTTTATTGAGCCGGTAACATATTTGAACACTGACTCATAAGAGGCCCTTCTCGCAGGCACTGTATATCTGGCAAATGATTCCCCTTCCACTGAGGTGTGTGCGGAATCCAGCATCGGCTATTTACAGGCCGCCTGGGGAGGGGCGGGGAGGGGCCGCTTAAGCCGCAGGCCGACTGCGTGGGAGCTGGGAGGGGGTGCTGTCCTGCAGAGGGTCAGCCACCTGCAGCGGGGACTCCAATCCCCACCTGTGGGCAGCTCGGGGGTAGGAAGGCAGAGGTACGGAGCAGGTGAGTCCCCAAACTTGAAGTCCTGGCCTGTCCGTGGAGCTGTGTGGCCATTCTCACTGCTAAGCTTTAGTGCCTGCCGTCTCGTTCTGCCCTCCGCCAACTCCGGAAACAAAGCTACACAGGTATGGCCGTGCCCATTTTACAGATGGGGAAACAGAGGCCCAGAAAGCACAAAGGGAGTGGCCCAGGCCACATAGTGTTCCCAGCCCCAGGAGGACATCTGTATCTCCTTTCTTTCAATAGAGCAGGGAGAAAAGAAGGTGACAGAGGTCCCCTTCTCCCTGCCCTCTGGCTGGCAGGAGAGGTAGCAGAGTGTCACATGTACATACTGCCCACCAGAGGAGAAACCAAAGGTCCCCAAGGCTGTCCCATGCTCAGCTGTGCCCAGGCCCAGGCTGGCCTAAAGAGATGCCTCCTTCAGCTCACAGGTGCCCCCCCAAGCCAGCCCCAGGCACCCCAAACCCATACATACCAGGGAGGCGACAGAATGAAGCAGACAGAGTTTGAAACCTGGAGTCAGATGTCACTTAACCAGCTTCGTTATCTAGGTGTGTTATTTAAATGCTCTGAGCCTCAGTTTCCTCAACTATACAACGGGCAGTATGGCAATCATATAGATTTCTAAGTATCAGGTGAAATAGTAGCCATTTAGCACAGTGCCTAGCACACAGTAGGTGCTTAATGATTGTTCAACCATTTCTCCTTCTTCTTCACCGTTTTTGCCTTGCTAAAACATAACAGCTCATAATCTCCAAAAGGTCTTCCCCCCAAGGTCAAGCTCCCCAGGGACAGACCCTGACATTGGGAGGCCAGGATCCATGTGCCAGTGACGCCATAAGGAAATGTCCCCAGGAGAAGCCTGTGAGGGAGAAATGGACACCTGTCGAGGACGGGGAGAAGCCACGCACAAGTGGAGTTCCACACACACACACACACCCATGTGTTGATCATCTCTATGAGAATCAAGCAGCTTTTCAGAAGGGAGGTGTGGGTCGAAACTAATGCAGAAACTAGCACGACAAGGGCCACATGAAGGTCCTTCCCCCCAGGACACGCAGTTCTCTGGTGAGGTTAACAAGCTCCTCTGCATAAGGTGGAAATCGCCCAGACAGAATGAATCTGTGCATCGGTGAATTCTCCCCACTCATTTGCTCTTTTCCAAGCATAAGAATATTCTGGTAAGACAAGCTTGGGGGAAAGAGAAGGAACATTTATGTCTCTTCCTTCCAGAAGCTTCCGCAGAATGCCATGGGCTGTGTCCAGACCCAGCAGCATCTATCACACTGTGGTCATCGCTCCCTCAATGACCTTTTCCTCCACTTGACAATCGGTTCCTCGAAGGCAGAGCTGGCTGCCCCTTCACCACTCTGTCCCCGTGTTCCTTGGCACCTAAAAGTCACTCAATGTTCATTGAAAGAATAAAGGAGCACGTGTCACTTGGGAGGAGGGTGCTGTCGTGGGGACCTCAGGAAGCAGCGGCTTATGCCAGTTAGTGTGAGGGGTTAGTGTGAGGGATGACAGTGAGGTCAAAAGAGAGAGGACACCTAAGAGATCGGGACAAAACACAGCAAGGAACGTGGGCAGGTTGCAAAGACAAGCTTGGCTGCCGGGGAATTTGCCCTGTGAACAGCAGCTCCCTGCAAAGTATGATTGCCATCGTTCCTCACGGCCCTCTGGGCCCAGTAAACGTGAGAACTTCCCTAACAGCCTGGGTCTTTCTAGAAGTCCCTCCAGACTCCCCAGGGCTCCCACTGGAGGAGGAAGAAAGCAAAGGAAGGCGGCAACAAGCGGAGGGTGGACAGAGCTCCTGCACCCAGGCCACAGGGTCCCCAGCGCCCAGCCTGGTCTCTCCTGGCGCTTTGGGGCAGGCACCTGGGAGAAGTGCCAAGCCAGCGCGGGGGTGGCAGGAAATGCGGCCTGAACGCCGGCAAACTCTACAGAAAATAATGGAGGGCGGAACAGCCGTCTGTTTCCAGATGGGCCTGAAGGTTCCAGGCATTGTTTATTCTCCCTGGGTGCCGAGGGAGCAAAGCCACGGAACAGACCGGCAGCGGGGGCAGGCGAGCTGGAGGTGGTGGCGGGGGTGGGGGTGGCAGCCTCCCATAGGCTGCAGGGCACTGCCAGCCTAGGGACAGCATCAGACTGGGACGGTATCAGCGAGCGCCTCCTGTTCAGGCCTCCCTGCCCTGCATCCCTTACTCCGGCAATGCCAATTCTGCCCGTCCTCTCGGGCAAGGGGCTGAGGGAAGCTGCCTTTCCTACGGGCGTGTCCTGACCCCCAAATGTTTGCCAGAGAGAGGTCCCGTGCTGGGTGGGGCCAGGCAGGAGGGAAAGCTCCAGCTGGGAAGCGCCTCCAGAGTAGCCCCTTGTTTTACTGGGGAGGAAACTGAGGCCCACAGAGGAGAAGCGGCTGCCCGGTCTCAGGCTGTTTCTCCTCCCTCCACCCTCCAAGACGATGCGTCTCCAGGAGCTGCAGCCAAGCCTGGCGCAGGGGTCACAGGCGGAGTCCAGGCGGGGCAGGGTGGGGAGACATGGGGCTGCTCTTGCCAACACCTCCCACCCAGTCCCTACCGCAGGCTGGGGCTTGGCAAACCCCACCTCTGTCTCCCCGTTCCCAGTTGTCAACAGCATATCAAAAACTCTAGGTTTCTCCAAGACAGCCTCTCATTAGTCCTTGGGGACTTCAGAGAGGAGCAGAAAGGCAACAGACATTTTCTCCCAATACAAAAAAAAAACATCTATATATATAAGAAGCTGGAAAATCAAAGCCAGGAGAGGGTCAGGGCTAAGGCCAGGCTTCGGAGGGCCTGAACCCCGCCGAGTAGGCGCTGGTCCCCCGGCTCAGGGCACAGCTCTCCAGCCGTCTTGCCCCTTTGGCTGCGGGTCCACAGCGAGCCTGGCTGGGAAGCTCCTCGGCCAGAGGCCCCCAGGTCCTCACTTCTCCTCGTTTCTAGACAGCTCGCAGAGACAGCCTCGCCATTCCTGACTAAGGACAAGACCACCTCTGCTCTTCCCTGTGGTCACAATGTGGGTTCCTCCCTGGTGCCCCACAGAGATTAGCTGTAAAACCCTCAAGACAAAAAAGGCCCCTGTGCCCAGATCCATAGACAGCAAGGAGGTGACGCAGCAGAGCCACCTGCCACCCGCAGCCCGCGAGCTCTGAGAAAGACAGCAAGGGGAGTTGGCCTGGAACCAAGAAATCCCCCTCACAGGGCCACTGGGCTGTCGTGGTGACCTGCCCCCCTCTCAGGACGAGGCTCTCCCTCCGCCTCGAAAGAGCAAGAGAATGTTTCCTAGGAGGGAGGAAGGACCAGAGGAATGTCTTTGAGGCACCTTCTATCAGTTTCTCTGGAACGAGGTTTGGGGGCAGGAAGAGGGACATCGCAGTGTGGGAGGGGAGGGGACCCCCTGGAGCCATCAGGATTCCCCAGGGAGGAGACAGGGAGAGTCTGGAAAAGTATATTTAAGGTTATAATATCCAGTTGGCCTTGGACAACATGGGCTTGAACTGCACGGGCCCACTTATGTCTCTGCTGTCCCTGATGACAGCAAGACCAACCCCTCCTCTTCCTCCTCCTCCTCCCCCTCCTCCCCCTCCTCCTCCGCTCCACAGACATTCCAGAGCGTTCATCAGAAATGCTTACTGAACAGCAAACCCCAACTTCACAGAAGGTCCCATCGGAAAACGGCTGACAAAGGCCTGGTTATGTAACCGAGGCAGCGAATAATTAGTGCCCATGAAGAAGTGGAAGAAACAGCCCCTAAGGCCTGAGTCATTCTCTGGAAGGCGACCACAGAGAAAGTTGCTTGCATTAGCCCAAGTCGCAAGAAAGGATGTTCCTTCCCAGGCCAGACTTAATTTAAAATCTTCAGAGACAATCTGTCTTGGGCACGGGAACCAGGGGAAAGTAAGGGGCTATGGTGGTGCGAAAATGCAAGGACCACCCTAGCTTTGGCAAGGGGTGGAGCTGGCCTCTAGCCAGGGGCCTCTGGAGGACATTCAGACTGAGAGTGAGGACTTTGGCCAGATCAGAGGTGGGGAGGGGAGTCCTGGTCCTTGCTTCTTTATTCCAAGCAGCCTGAATCCCTAATTAGTCGCAAATGTTCCCTAAGTGTCTCTTGCGGATGGGGATGGAACGAAGAGGAGCCTAGGTCAGGGGTAGGGGTGGGGAATGATCAATTCTGAGGCCACGAACATCGAAACAAAGGCAATCTAGTCTCTCTTTCTCAGGAAGAGGGTCCTAAAACTTTCCAGCTCCCAGGCAGAAAAGCACGTCTCGTTGTATTTCTGGGTACTGTGATAATTTTTTGTTCATGTTCTATTGTAATTATTTTGACTGTTATTTCATGTTATTCTCCATTATGGAATTGCATTTTGGTTTACACAGAATAGTTAATGTAATACCTCATAATAAGTACATTTTGAGAGAACGATGCGTTTTTGAAAAAAGTTATGTTTGTGTTTCTCACTCGCTGGTGAACCAGTTAGTATTCAACGAATGTTGGTGAAATTATTTCGTGTTCCTAAAAACCTATAATAAAACTATTGGAGAAAAAAAAAATCTTCAGAGAGCATCCTGCCAACCCCAAGGGAAAAGGGACAGGCCAAGGCTCGGGGGTCTTCCCTCCCTGGGAAGGTGTCAGGACGGAGCTGGCGTGCAAGGGTCTGTGGGCAACAGTCGCCCACGCTCGGCAGCGAAAGCCCAGGCTGCGGGCTTGGCCCACCAGGGGGTTTGTGGAGGGAGCTTCTCCTTCCCATCCCCCACGGTTGGCACACAGCATAAAAGTTGCTGAATGAATAAAGATGCAGTTTCCCTGCATCTCCGGCCCCTGGCCAGCAAGGAATTCCAGAGGAACAGGAGGGAATGTAGGTCACTGGGGCGGAGGTGTGGGTTCCCGCTTTGTCTTAAGGATGCAGGGAGCTAGACTTGCTCTGTCCGGGCACAGAGACATGTGCTTCTTTTAGCTAAGGGTCACACCCAGCTCCCAGCAACATGGAGTGAGTTATCACGTAGACTGTAAATCGGCCAGGGCTTCGTAGAGAGCTGCTGGGGAAACAGGCTATGCTTTAAAAGCCCATGAATGTGGATTTAATTTGACATTGCGGTTCACACTGGCAAAGTGGCTGAATGCCGATCCACGCGTGTGCCCAGTGCCTGCTCCGAGTGGAGTCGCATGTGTGTACACGACACAGCCGCAGAGGCAAACCTCAGGCCTTTGCGTTCCGCACTCGGCCTCCCCACCACCACCGCGGTGTTAATACCGTCTTTGGCAACCCTGCCTGTTGGAGCTTTTGACTTTGAACCCAGCCCCGGAGACAAATCAAGGCCTTCAAAGTTTGCTCCAGCCTCCCTCGATGCCATCGTACCATGTCAGCCGAGGACAAAGGTGGCCTCGCCAAAAGGCCAGGCTCCTTCAGCTTCCATGGGCTGGACTGGTCAGATTCAGGCTCTGACCTTCTTCAGAGCAAGCTCCAGGGTGGCACCCACCGCGAGACACCGTCCCCAGCAGCATCTGCACCCGGCACAGGGCAGAGAGCACAGACCGGGGCTTGCAGACTTCGGTCTTAGCGCAGCTCTGCCACTCACTGGCCCAGGGAGCTCCACCCATCGCTTGACCTCTCCGGCCCTCGAGCTTCCCACAGGGAATCCAGATGAAAACGCCCGCCCACCTACCGCATATCGTCCCTGTGAGGACGGTCATGGCTGTGAAACAGCACCTTGAAAACATAAAGCCCCACGCCTGCACCACGGCTCACTGCTACAGCCTGGAGCCCAGCTGGCCGAGGCCATGTCCTGGGAGGGCTGCTCTCCTGGGCCAGGTGCAGTGTGTCCCCAGGGATCATCTCCGCTGACGGCCAGGTGGGGCAACACAGTGGGGGGAAGGCACTCTTGCCTGACGCCAGGAGCCCGGGTTCTAGGCTGTCACCCACATACACCCCCCTGTACAATAGGGACTCAGACCCCCTGGTCTCAAAGGCCCCTCCCAGGTCTGTGTGCTGCGAGTCTATGCACCACACTGAATGCCCGGACGTTCTCTCTAGTGGTATTCAGAGGCTCATTCCGGGATTTTCGGAGCCAATGGGCCCGCACCAAGCGAGGTGGTCAAGATTGCAAAACAGGAGTGTCAGGCAAGGCGTCTGGCCCCAGGGAGCTCACGTCTAAGTTAGGATGGCAGGACTCATTGGGCATCCATCGCACGGCACTGGAGTCTTTCTGAATTCACTCATCGTAAAAATTGGCTGAGCACTCACTATAGAACAACCACCCTGTTTGTTACCCACTTTACTTTCATGCTCCTGTCTAATCTTCACTGCCCTCTGGGGGAGGATCACTGCCTCCATTTTAAAAAGGGGCAACAGAGAGTCAGAAAGGTGGAGAACTTGCCCAAGTTCACACAGCTGTTAAGTGACAGAGTGGAACCAAAAGGCACGTCCCGCTTCACTCCAGAGTCTGCGTTCTCGAGCACCAGGAGCTCGCTGGCTGGAGTTGGCAAAGAAGAGACATGCAGTTGTTTATTCATTCATAGTACTTACACCCCAGCCCCGCATAATGCTACAAAGCTTTGAAGCTGTGTTTCTAATAAATGGTGTGCAATCTCTGTAAAAGATCAAAATGTAAAAGATCAAAACCCATAGAGTAGGAAGGGAAGGATAATTAATTATACCTGAAATTGGGACTAAAATGCTTTCTTTAACCATTTGTTCCTTCATTTACCTCATCCTTCGATGAGCATTTGCAGAGTATATTGTTAAGTTGCAGATACCAAGTTTTCTGTGCTGGGTGTGCTGGGCTGAAAGACACACTCTCTGGCCTCAAGGAACTGAAAGGGGTGTGTGTGTGTGCGCGTGCATGCACGTGTGCATGCGTGTGCACATGTGTGCACGTGCTGGGAAAAACAGAATGCAACAATTGGCCTGACAGTGCCTTCTGGTGGAGGTAAGCACAGGTCGCCCAGGAGCATTGAAGCAGGCCTCTTTCCCACACTCGGGGAGCCAGAGAAGGTTTCCTTGAAGGATTTATACAAGGAGGTTGGGTAATAGGAGTATTTGGACATTATGGCTCTTGAGTGCACAAACTTAATTGAGCTTCCTGGCAACCAAAGCAAAAAAGGAAAATATGATCTGTTCCGTTCTGGTCTAGAATCAAGACCTGCTTATTTTTCTTGCCCTAAGGTCTAAGATCATACATATCTGTATTTAAGGGATATTGTCTATACTGGATAGTGTCTTCCAGAAGGGGCTTCCATGATGCAAAACTTCATGAAGTGGCTGTGACAATAGCAGCCCCCGACGAGCCAAGAGTAGAATGCTAGGATGGCCTCCAGTGGGCACATTTGCACAGGGAATCAAACTACCTCCATCTCCTCATGTGGCTTTCCCATTCTCAAACTTGGTTTCACTGTTGAATGAGAGGAGTGTAGGTGGGGGCAGTGAGGACACAAGGAAAAAGGAAAACAACAGGGCGTTTATTTCTTAAGAGCCTGCTATGTGCCAGGCCCTCCACTAGGCACCCCATGCATGTTAGCTCATTCAATACTTCCAACTCTTCCAAGCAAATGTCACTTAACCCCCTTTACAGGGGACAAATTGAGACTTAGAGAGGTAAAGTGGCTCCCCAATGCCAAGTAGCTGGAGCTTACTGAAGGACCTGAAATGTGAGCCGGTCCACGTGGAGACAGCCCATCTTGCTGAACTGGACATGCACGGCTTACCCTCCCACTCGCTCTACATTGCCTGGAGCTGTTTGCCCAATGGGCTGGCCCAAACCACTTATTTGACAGAAAAGGAAACTGAGGCAGACAGAAGGCAAGTGACCTAGACCAGGACAGGGACCACAGCCTTGCTTTCCTGACTCCTTTCCCCTCAAGGTTAAGCAGAAGGGACTGTTGATCCTCCTGGGACCCCTCTAATGATTAACTCCCAGCGGTGCGGAGCTTTGCCTGCCGCCCACCTCAAGAGCCTGGCCACTTCCGTACAACACTGAGGGCCACACACAGAATCCCCAAGGGGAAGACGCATCCTGGTCCCCGTCCGAAGGGATGTGGTGTCCGAAATCCCGTCCATGTCTTATTATGAGGCAAACTCCCCGATACACACAGGAGAGAGGGAGAATCCTTCCCCCAGTCGCCTCTGAGGGGCCTCTCCCCATTCCTGTTCGCTCTTCCATTGATTTCTTTCCAAGTTCATGTGCAAATAATTATTAACGACCTTATTTACAGCCCAAATGAGAGGCCCAGGGAAATTCTTCACTAGTTGCAAATGATCATAGGAAGAATGGCATCACTCCCAGGACGGGCAGGGAATGGCAGGGATCATGGACCCGCGGTCACCGCAGATCACACGCAGCTGGGTTGATACAGGGCCAGGGCGAGGAGGCCCCTTCCCTGTGGTCTGATCATTTTCCAGCCCTCTTCCCTCTGATTTGTTAGTCAATCAGCTTCCCCCAAAGGAACTCAAGATTTGGTTCAGAGAATTGTAAAAGAATAATGAATTCCACCTGCCCTCTAGCTTTGCCAATGAGAAACCTCTAGGTGTGTGTGCGCACACACACACACATACAGCCACAATTGTCTGCATACACAAACACACACAGGTATACCCCCACCCCACAATTGTCTGCTCACTGAAGAATGGGAGCGTAGGGAACAGAAAACAGAGGCAGCACCATTTGCAGGGCTGTCCCCCCAGGAGAATGTCCCCTCCCCAGAGAGGACAGTACAGTGTCATGCACACACTAAGCATTTTTTAGGTCCATGATTTCTAATGTAAATTTAGAAAAGTTAAAACCCAGGGCTCACTGTTTCGGCGTCTCCCTCATCCTCTGTCTTTAAAACAGTCAGCAACTGCGTGGCCCTGACCAGCGGCGGAAGAGCTTGAATTTGTGCTCAGCTAGTCAGGTGTTTTCCCCTTTGTCTCTGACCCCTGACCTTTGGCCCTGACCCATACCCACAGTCCCAGTCGCTGATGGCTGGAGAAAGAGCATTCTGATAAGGAGGCTGCTCACCCAAGTGGGCTGTTTAGGAGGCGGTGCTGGTTCACCCAGGCACATGGGAATCTCTCCACGTGAGCGCGCTCTTGGGATCGTAGCTATTTCCTTTCCATTTCGAGAGGCAGCTGTTGATCTCAGCCATAATGGCCCCATGATTTCTAACAAGCGCCTCTTCCCTCTGCCACGGCCTTTCTCAATCACGTACCTGAACGAGCGAGGCTCGATGTCCCCCTTGATGTCCCACTTTCTATTATCATTAACCCTCCCCTTTCCTCCCCTGCCCCCCTCCGCCCTCCCTGCCCAGGCTCAGGACCTTCCCTGGCCGACTTCCTAGTTCCTTCACCGAGACTCCTGGCCAACGCGCAGAGCAAGCACGCACTCCCGGTGCAAATGCAGAAAGAGTCTTGTAGACGTGTGGTGTTTTTGCGCTTGGAACATCATTTAAAAAAAAAAAAAAAAGTAGGGTGAGGCTGGGTAAACCAGGACGTGCAGTTATTTGGAGGGACAGGATGGAGGAATCAGGCCGCTGCGTGCTGATTAGAAGACGGGCTGCCTGCAGAGGAACTCAACTGAACTTGCCTCCGCAGATGTCCCAGTCCCCGCGGCAGCCACACTCTCCCCCACCCTGGAACGTCTCACCAGACACCCTCACGCAAACCCTACTGGGTCCAAACCACGGTCTTGGCTGGCTCCGACTGAAAGCTCTGTGTGGCTGGAGCAGAGTGGGCAAGAGAGGGCAGCTGCAGAAGAAGCCAGAAAGGCGGTGGGGCCAGACCACAGAGGGGCTTATACAGAGGCCTTATCTGGGGGGCCTTGTAAGGGCTGGGCCCTGCTTTAAAGAGATTCTACTACATGTCTTTGTTTATGCAAAATTTTATAATATAGATTTTTTATTCATTTAGATGAGTCTCCCTTAAAGCCTCCCAATTGATTCAAATGAATAGAGTTTTGCCCCAGATTGGCAGCGAAATGCAAGAAAATGCACAGTGAAATTTGAAGAGGTGAATAACGGGGAAAAGTGTAACCATATTTGGGCAAACCACACGGGTGGAGGGAGGCAACCTCACATGCTGAAATGTGCCCAGTAGGTTCCTCCTCTAGACTTCATTGCCCGTGGAGGGAAGAGGCCCCCGATAAGGGGCCTGGGCTGGCAGTGGGCAGAAGGCAAGACGGGACAGTCGAGATGATGCTCACTTGGGGCCAGACAGCCGAGAGGAGGAGCAATCGTGACCTGGAGCACAGGACTGGGGGCGGGGGGGGGGGGGGGGGGG
>CM052451.1:14911537-14931364 GCA_028533085.1 Varecia variegata
CCTAATCAGCATGCGCACGTCATCCCCGCAGTCCCACGCCTGCACGGAAGCCCACATTGGTATGCGGAAGTGTTGGTGGCCCTGGCCTGACAATAGCGGGTGGGGTGAGGAGAGGGGAGAGGGGTGGGGTCTCTGGGGCAGCAGCCCCCAAGGGCAGAGTCAGAGGGCAAACAGAACCCTGAGGGATCCCCCTGGGTCACTGTCGTCACCATTCCCAGCTGCCAGTAAGGCCCCGTCTCCCCATTCGGAGGAGAAGGTTGTTTCAGCGGCCCAGTCACTGCCAGGCACCCAGGGTACAATGCCATAAACACACGTCCCAGAGGGCAGCGCTTCAGTACACAGCCCTGGTGACACTGTAGGCGCTCACTCAGCCAGCTCTCTAACAAAACAAGAATTAGAAGTAATCTCAGGTCGCTGGGGCCCTGAAAAAGGCCTTTTATCTTCCACTGAGGATGAAGGTGAAGGATGGACAGGGCCGGCCGGTACCATCCCACCGAGTTTTAGGACGCAGTAGGGCGAAAGCAGCTCCTTCATCTTAAATCGGCAGCCTCCTTCCTGCGTGTTGGTGGGCAGGGAAGGGGAGGGGTCTGTCTGCTGTGCAGGAAAAGCCAAGGAAGAGTCTTTCTGGAAGGCTCTCTTCCAGCTGCTAGAGCTTCAGTGCACTGAGGCGTGCTCACCAGGTGCTTGTGTAAACTCCTCTCCCACAGAGATGTTTGATGAGAATCACTTTCTGCCTGGGTGGTCCATGTGTGGGGGGCTCTGTGACCTCTGGCTGCTGGGCAGGATGCAGGTCAAGGTGACTCAAGTGTGCCCATCCCCAGGGAGGTGGGTGTCCTTGCTCCAGGTGGCCCTGGGGGTTGACTTCCCAAGAAATGCTGTCTTGAAGGAGAGGGAACAGGCCAGGATGTGAGGTCCCAGGCCCAGACTGAGCTCCACAGTGGCAGTCCGCAGCTCAGCGAAAAATTGGAGCAACCAAGCGAGATGACGGTGTTTACTGAAAGGGAGATGAATCCTGTCTGTCTCCGTCCAAGTCATTTTGCACCAGACTGGCGAGTTCAGAAACAGCTGGCAGTCCTAGAACCACACCCCGATGGCGCAGGAAGCTCGGGGAGCAGCCCCTCTGACCCCACCCTTTGTAGATAAGGGTGGCAGAGAGTCCAGGGAGGGTAAGTGACTCACCGACAGCCAGGCAGGGCTCTCAGGGCCTTCTCTGTGCGGCCAGGACCCTTCACCCCTCCCCTGCCCCAGAGTGACAGCTCTGCCTGCTGTGGGCCACATGTCCTCTGCCAGCACACATGGGAGCCTTTGTCAAATTAGGGAACGAACGAGGCCCCTAGTCAGGGGTGAGGCCCAGCAGGAGTATGCGGATAGGAGAGTTGAGTGTGCCTGGATTTCAGCCCCTTTGCCCTGCGGATCTGTGACCCTGGGCAGAGCATGACCTCACAGTGGTGCTCACGGCCACCACGACCCAGCCCGCACCTGTGTGTGTGGCCCACAGGCTCCCTGGACTCCCCTTGCTCCCCGGGTTCCTCCCAGCTGTCTCCTTCTCCAGTTCACCTCCCCCTGCACAATGGGTGGGCCTGCCCTCTCTCTTCCTCCAATCTAAGGATGACTTCAGCCCCGCCACCGTCAGGCACTCTGCAGTCCACCTGCCTGGGCTTGAGAGCTTGGCCTCAGAGGTCGTCTAGAGCAGGGGCTGGCAAACAGTGGCCCATGAGCCAAATCTGGCCTGAGCCTGTTTCTTTAAATAAAGTTTTATTGAAACACAGCTATGCCCAGTCTTGACATATTGTCTACGACTGCTTTCGGGCAGAGTTGGTAGTTGCAAGCGAGACAGCCTGGCCCGCAAGCCTATACTCACTATCCGACACTTTACAGAGAAAGTCTGCCCATCCCTGACCCAGAGCAACCTTTCTGAGGCTCAGAGAAGTTCGGTGACTTAGCTGATGGATGGCAAAGCCAGAGTTTGAACATGGGTCCCCTGACACTCTCCAGTACGCCCCAGACTCCTCCAGGAAAGGAAATAACTGTAATATGTCATCAGACTCTCACCTCATTGCCAGCCCTTTTTCTGTATGGGAAAGCACGGGGGTGGCTCAGAACTCACGCCCAGAGCTGGCTCTGGGAGCCTGGGGCTCCCTCTGCGCAGGGAGCTCCCGAGAGCCCGAGGTAGTGAAATCCACTCCGCTCTTGCCTGGGGCCTGACCGGGGACCCCACGCCAGCTTCCTCCTGTAGGTGCCGACATCCCCCCAGCTCAGCTCCCATGTCCAGTCGATGCTTCCTGGTCTAGGTTTTGAGCTGGTGCACTTGCCCTGGCAGCACGTCCCCTGTCTTCGTGCATGGAGAGGGGCTACCAGTCACAGGACTGCAGAGAGCGTGACATTTGGATGTTCTGTAGCCAACATCCCCAGTGACTCGGAGATCAATCAACTCTGATTTACAAATGCAAGGAAGTTTCCTTTTTCCCCCTCTTCTCTCTTCCTGCCCCTCCGCTGCACTTGACAATGCTTCCAAGAGCACAGCCCGGGGGCCTGAGCAGAGTCACGTTCCCTTGTCTGCCACAGGGAATCCATGAAAGCTTCTTAGGACACAGAGAGGAGGAGGAAGGGGGAAGCTCCAAGGTCAGAAGGGGGTGCGGCTCCTCCTGCTGCCAAGAGGAGGGAGGCTGGGACAGTGTTTCCACTGGGCAGACGGGGTGGCCGAGCGTCACATGTGCCAGGCCCTTGGCAGGGCATCGCACTGAATCCCGACACCAGTCCTGCGAGGCTGGGACCGCCGTCTCCATTTGACAGATGAGAAAACAGAAGCTCAGACTGACGTGGTCACCCTGTTGGTCAGGTCGGACCCAGAACTCAAACCCAGGTCTGCCCGATCCTCAAATGTCTGCTCTGCTCTCTCCTCTTAACTGCGGTGCCCCCGGTCAAGGGCAGTCCAGGTTCAAGTGGGCAGGATCCCAGCTGGAGAGGCATCTTCCAGCCAAAGCCATTCCCAACAAGGTGGCTACCAATCCCAGCAAGGCCAGAATGGCAAACCCTGGAGTGCCATGTCCACCCCTATCCTCCCCTGGGCCACCAGGAAGGCCTCAGCAGGGGCCCACGCCCTGGGGCAGCACCTCCCTTCCATCTCTCCGCGTCTACACCGCACTTGATTTAATGAAGTTGTTTACAGAACTCCCTCCCCGTGGCCCAGTAATCTCCCTTGTGAAGGCCACAAAGGTACACGCAGCCCTGCATCTGTGGCTGGGCTGTTACTGTTGACACTCACAAGTGCCGGGGTGCTGGGGAGAGCACAGCAATGAAGCCCAGTCTTCGCTGTTTGCAAGGAACCTGGATTCCCAAGTGGACGCCACAACCACCTGCACCCACAGTAAGGCTGGCGGTGGCTGGGCAGAGAGCAGACCAGCCCAGTGTGCTCACTCCGTGCAGAGGACAGAATGAAACACGCCACGGTGATCACCACCAGGAGCAGATGTCACTAACACATATGCCACCAGAAACAAGAGCCATGTGAGGTGACCCAGGATTGAGAGACTGGAAAATGATATCCCGTCATCCAATGGGGACAGGATGGGATCACATGCAGCCCTGAAGGCCAGGCTGACAGTGGGAACGTCCTCTCACCTGCCTGTCTTCCCTCCTGCCTCCTGCCGTGGGCACACACTCAGACGTGCATGTGAACACGTGCAAGCACGCACACGCACATGCACGCGCGCGCACACACACACGGCAGCAGGCAAACTCCCAGTCCTCTCCTGGGACAGTCTCTCTGGGGGAACACAACAGGCCCAGTGACCAGGTGGGGTCTGAGTGGCACATGGACAAGGAAGGAAGGAGGGGATGGAGGGAGACGTCTTTTGGACCCTGACCCCAGAACACTCACAGTCATTCTTCTCTGGTGGGACCCAGAGGTCAGGGCCCTGCCTTCACCAACGCATACCTCACGTAAGCCAGGAATTCCCAGGTGGACATAGCTCTCCGCTCTGCGTAAGGCTAACAGAGCCACCTACCAGGGTCACCCAGACAGCCTGAAAACAAAACACACCCGAGGTGTGATGTCAGTTGTTTCTCCTTCCGCCATCCCCACGGCTCCTGCACTGTGTGCGGTCTGGGAGCCGCAGGCGCCATGCTGATTAGGAAGGTGACGGGGACAGAACAGAACAGCCCAGCAGGCTCCACACAGCCGGGACCCTCCGACCCTGGAGCTTCAAACCAGCTCCCAACAGGGGTCCCCCCACCCACAGCGTGGACACATGGGTGAGACACGTGGGTGCACACACACACAGACACATCCCCGGGCCCCTGGGAGCCCCAGCCAGCAGGTGGCACTGAACGAAGAACAACATGGGGACGAAGGAAGGCCGGAGCGAGGCGGAGGCAGCTGCTTCCTAGTATGTTTATTGGAGCCTTGGTTAAGCGCGACGCGACAGGAACCCCGGCCGGAGCCCAGTCGGCCCGACTGCAGCCGGACTCTGGGGTCGACTTCCTTCTGTTCCCATTATAGACAACATTATTAAAAAAAATAAACTTTACAATAATACATTTGCGCTCATCTGTTGGGGTATTATTTCCATAGTTTTGTTTCTTAAAAAAAGGAAAGAAAGGGGAAACCACACAATATATGTCTATATGTCGGGAAAGGAGCCTTGGTATGTACATACAGTGGACGTATGTCTCAGAGATGAGGAAGGAGAACGTGGACGGGAGGAGGGACAGAGGAGAGAAGGACGAGCTTGAGAGACCAGGGTGCTGCAGGTGCACGTCACACTGTGGTCCCTCCAGCCCCCCTCCCCAAGGGAGACCCGCCAAACGGACCCACGAGAAACAAACAAAGCCAACGAAGTATCATTTCTCTTTGACCTCAAAATTCCTGCCACCAAGGAGGAAGAAGTTGGTGCCCAAGTTTTGCCCCCTCCCCACAAGGGGGTCTCCCAGGCGAGCTGGGCTCCCCAAGCCCTCCGGAGTTGGCCCCAGCCCCCGGCTCCGTGCCACAGTCAGGGGGAGCCCAGCGCAGCGCCACCCCCTCCACGGGCATCCTTGGTGTCCCCACACCAGATGCAGACCCACGCGGCCTGCCCGAGGGCAGAGAGCGAGGGCGGGACCATCTCCAGCGCTGAAGCCAAGAGGAGGGGCAGAACTTGCCCGGCTGGCCCCCCGTGGCCAGCCCTGCCGCCTCGCTGACCAATGCCCTCTGTCAGCCCCGGCAAGGCCCCAGAGTGGGCAGCTTGTAAAGCAGCTGCAATGTCCTGCCCCAGCCAGCCCCAGGCACAGGCACGAGTCCCTCCGGCTGCAGGGTTCTCGTCTCGGTCTCTGCTTCAGAAGGGTCCAAAGAGGAAAACGCCAGGAGAGAGTGCAGGGCATTCCCAGAGCCTCGCGCCCCACTCGGTGCCGGGTGTCCCTTGCCAGGGGGCCCCTGGGCCGGCTCTCAGGCTGCCCACCTGCTTGTCTGTTTGGTTTAGAAAAACTTCTCCAGAGAAGAAACCTGGGAGGAGACAGGTTCGGCGACAAGGTGGGAAAAAAACTTATTTTTTGCAAGGTGTGTGTGTGTGTCTGTGTGTGTTTCCATTTTGTCAGGCGGGTGTTCTCGTCTGTGTAGCTTTCAGAAATCTCCCGACATGTCCCCGGAGCCTACAAGGCCAGCGTGACCATCAGGAGGGAGACGGCGGTGAAGGCAGCCGACGGTCTGGCTCTGCTGGGGCCTGAGTTAGGTCTGATCACCTTGTTACTCCCTGGGATGATGTTTGTCGTGAGCTGAGTCCACAGCACAAAGGGAGACAGAAACAAAGAGAGTGACAAAAAAATAAATAAACCAATCGGCAGGCCTGGGACCAAGCAAAGAAAGGACTCGAGAACTGGCCCCTCGAGTCCCTGTCCTCTCTGTCCACCCAGAGCCAGGCTTGCATGCAGCGGGGCAGGAACAAAAGGCCATGAAAGCTCCGTCCCTTGTGGCCACAAGCTCATGGGTTCGGAGAGGCAGGGCAGCATCCCCAGAAGGCAAGATGCTCTTCCCAGCCCCAAGAGGGAGGGTATAAAGACCTCAAGGAGAAGCAGCTTGAGGGTCCACAAGGACCTGCTTCTGGAGAGGAGAAGAGAGGAGAGGAGAGAGAGACTCTCTTCCTGAATTTGTTCAAATCCCTCCTCCTCCATGAAGTCCTCCCTGCATATCCCTGTCTGAGCTTCTTTCTTCTTCTCCGGCAGAATCTTATACTGCTTTTCTTCTCATCTAAGTTACTATCTTGGGCCTGTAGGTCATATGTATATGAAGTCCTATGCTTCAAGGAAGGGACTGTGTCTTTTTCCATCTCTGTACCTCCTAAGCATCACAGAGCCAGCACCGAGCAGACGCTCAACACGTTGTCATAGGGAGTAAGGAAGGTTTGGGAGGGCCTCTGCTCAGGGCAGCCATTTTTCTCTCCCCCAAGGGAGCCAGCCACGGGCCCTGCGTGCAGCCTTTGCACCCCCCCAGCCCCACCCAGCACAATGAGCATCCACCCAGGTCCACACGGGCGCAGCCCATGCAATGGGATGTGGGGGCTCCGAGTGTGAGGCTCCCCTGGAAACAGCCCCTCCGGCCCAGTCTCCGTGCCCACCCCCCTCCTCTGCCCCTCACTCACCTCTGTGAAGCACATGCTTAACTCTTTGGAGCTGTTGGCCTTCAGCCCCTGCTCCTGTGGGAGAAAAGGGACTAGTCAGGACAGGTCACCCGGCCAGACTTTGTCCAGTGACTCAGATGAGGCCCTGTCCTCCACTGTTGGCACCACCAAGCATGGGGCACACAGTGAACACGGCTGGCTCAATCCCATGCAGCACAAAAGACCCCTGCCCCATTCTGACACCCTCAATAATTAGGTCCCAGCTCCTCTGGGCTCCCGGGGAACAGATTCTAAACTCTGCTCCCCAACTCACGGCCCTAGGTGGCAATCAGCTGCTTGCGTGTCTGTCTCGTGCTCAGCACTCCTCAAAGGCAGGAACCATGTCTTCTTTTCCTCCCACTGAGAAGTGTTTGGCTCATAACAGCAATCAGCAAATGTCTTACTAGATGCAGGCATGAATGAATGAATGAATGCCACAGATCAGAAATGGCATCCGAGTGCCAGCTCCTGCGAATTTGTCATGGCTGCTGGAGGGCTCTGCAGAAAAGATCATGAACCCTCATCTGGCCTTGGTGGGGAGAGAGGGGTGATTGATTAGTGATGTCTGCCACTGGTGCCTGTTGGGTGGGCAATGGCAACTGTGCCAGGCCACTTCCACCCCAAACGGATGTGCAGCACCTGGGAGCCCTCTGGATGAGAAATGAGGAAGGCAGTCTGGCTCGGTGACGATTCCAGGATTCTCTCTATGCCACCAGAACCACCTGGATTTGGGACCAGAGGGTATGCTTGAAGGGCAGTCCTCTGTTGTCATCATCATAATCGTGACCCATGGGAACCAGCTGCGGGAGGCAGTGTTCCTCTCCTGGCTTCCAATGGGTTGTTCCCAAGCCACTTGCAGGGAATCTCTGGCCACCAGAAGCAACTAGGAAGCCCCAAGAAATTATGCCCAACTCACTGCTCTTGGCCGGAGTATCAGTAATCCCATGGACATCACAGGCAATCTACCACCCGGGGCATCTGGTCAGCTGAACAAGGACCCAGCTGTCACACAGAGACCCTGGCCAAGAGCAGAGTCACTGCCAATCAGTGATGGAGACATGACCGTGGTACTGATTAGCACAGCAGGGACGGAACCAGGGACTCGGCCTAGGAGGGTCCTGTTCAAGACCAGTGTCTCCAGGTGCCAAGACAGGGCCTGGCCAAGCCCCCCACTGCTTCCCTCTGCAGACGGGTGTAGGGGCTGCTCTAAGGCCCTTCCAGACCCGACGGCCGGGTTCTACCCCCCAGGACTGGGCGCCACTCCAGCCATGGCCGTGTGCGGCCACTTCAGGGGGACACAACACGGCCACCCCCTCAGAGGCTGTGCTCTTGCCTCCCACCTGCCCTCCCTTGCCCGTTGGCCACTGCCCGCTCAGTCACCTTGGTCCCCATCTGTGATGTCCTGTGGCCTATCAGGGTTTGTGTCCACTGCCCAGCACCTCTCGGTCCCAGCAATGCTTCCTGCTCTGTGTCTGGGTGTGGCAGGCCAGTCTCTGCCCGCTTTGGGGTCCCTGTCTTACCCCACCCCCCACGGAGCTCACTGGGTGCGGAGCCCACAGAGAATCGCAGAGGCAGACGGCCCCGGGTGCCGTCCTCGCCACGCCAACCACAGCAGCTCCACCTGTGTGTGTTGTGTACATTGCAGTTAGGCGTAAAATCACTGCCCCAGGTAGATCCAGCCCCCTGATTTCCAGAAACACGGAGCAGAAAGCAAAGGCTGCAGTGACCTCCCCAGACAGCTAGCTGGGCACACGGAACACAGGGTGTCTGCCCAGCAGCCGGCCCCTCCTGACGGCGGCACGGGGTGGAGGGGGGACAGAGAAAGAAATCCCACCGCCCAATGCCCAAACCACCGGTGGCTCAAACTCGCCGCCTCCCTCCCTCGCCGTGACCTCTCCCCCCTCTCCCAAATGAGTCCCAGCCTTCCCTGGAGGGGCTCACACCCTAATGGAGAAATAAATAGGAAGGGGAGAGACAGCTGCCACCCTAACCGCTTTCCCTGTCACCTCTTCCTGACTGTGCTGTATGCGGACGGAGTGAGTCCAGAGACCAGCTGAAGGTCCTGCCCCTGTCCCCTCTCTGGGCCTCCCACCCCCGGGAGGCAAGCTCAAGGTTTGTGGCTCAACAGTGTCCCAAAGGATGGCAGGACACAGGGCTCCCAACAGCAAACCCGCTGCCACAGTGGCAGGCAGAGGGACTTTGTGGAAAGAGCTGACCCCTGTGGGCTGCACTATGGGTCCCACCAGAAGCATGAAAGAGTCTTCCCCTGCAGGTGGCACTGGGAGAGGGACACAGACCAGGAGGGAGGACTACAGCAAAGGCTCACTTCATCCTTCTAGAACATTCTCCCAGAGAGACCCCTGTGCCCAGAAAGTTGGAAGGAAATTATTGTCTTCCTCCTATTCCTTGCCCACCTCTGTCCCCACCCTACCCCCAAAGCTTGGCCTGGCAGCCCGAGAGCCTCGCTGGTCTGGCCCAGGTGCTAGTGACTGAGTCCACAGCTGTTCTGCTGGCCGGAGCTGGCCACTCTCTCCTGTGTTCCCAGACTCTGCTCCTGGCCCCAGCCCCTAATCTCAGTGCCCTTGTTCTTCCCCCCACCTACTCCCACCCCGGATTACTCACACCCCTCCCTGCCCGCTACCCCCTGCCGCCACTCCAGTCCCTCCTCTCCCACCCCCCGCCGTGGCTAAGCTCTCCTAACAGGTCTTCCGTCTCTCCCTCGCCAGCCACTCTGCACCTGCTGTCAGATTAATCTTGCTAAATCGCAGCTCTGATCACGACTCACCACTCCCCGGTTCCAGAGCCGTCGGTGGCCTCTCAGCACTCACCACTTCCTCCTTCCCACTAAACCCTCTGCGTCCCGCCCAAACCCACACCCAAACCCAAGTCCAAGTTTCCTCCCGAGCAGGGGTCTGCAGATGCTTCCTGCAAAGGGCCAGGGAGAAGTAGCTTAGGCTTGGCAGGCCACGCGGTCTGTGTCACAACGCCTCAACTCTGGCGCAGAGACAATGCATAAATGACAGCGTGTGGCTGTTTTCCAATAAATCTTAATTTATAAAAACAGACCCTAGTCAACACAGCCGGTGCTGTCCTGACCCTGTGCCCCTCCACCTGGGACGCCCGGGCCCACTCCTCCCCCAGCTCCCTGTCTCCACATAGCCCATGCTCCCTGCTCTCCTGGGCCTGGCAGCAGGTGTCACCTCGTCTGTGAGTCCTTGGCTTCCAGTCCCCGTCAAAGCAGTCCCTGCCCCCTCTGGACCCCATCCCACCCTACCAGCCCCACAACGGACGGGGCACCAGTCACCTTCTCCATCACAATCATCTGAGTGTGTGTCCTGTCTGTCCCACTGGCACAGGGACCAGGGCACCAGCCTGTCAAGCTTGTTAGCTTCGGCGCCTGGGACACGGTGACAAGCAGTGAGAACTTCTGTGGAATAAATGATCGGACGTGCAAACGGGCCTCGCGGGCCCACGCTCTGACGCCCTCGGCCTGTGCACTGGCCAAGAGACCGTCCAGGGAGCAGACAGGGACGGAGAGGTGGCTGTTCAAGACTCCCACACCCCAGCCCAGCAGCCCCAATGGCGACCCCCCCCAGCACGGGAAAGTCCTTCATGGGTAACGGACCTGGAGGAGGAGGCCATACCAGGTGGCCGGGGCCCCCATTCCTGGCCCTGCTCAGCCACCAACTACGGGGCTAAGGACAAGCTGCTGCCCTCAACAGGTCTCGGGTCTGTTGGGTTTGGGAAGGAGACCTCAGAGGGTCCTTCCAGTCCTGACATCCAGGCACCATGTGGGGTCCCCAAGGCTTCCCCAAGGGAAGTCGGATGACAGAGGAGGACAGGGATACATCACATATCTTGCCTCTCTCTCCAGGGTGAATCTGGGGTGCACAGGCTCCCCCACCTCCCTCCCAGCCAGGCCCCAGCTTCCTGTCCCTGCCCTCGCTCAGGGACTCCCTTCTATAGCCACGGGTGCCCCTAACTCCCCAGGGCCCCACACCGGCCACCACAGAGCCATTCAAGCAGAGACAGTCCACGCCAGGGGAGCTGATGGCAGGGAGGGGTGTGTCCTGAGGGGCACCCACGCCAGCCCCGCGGGGCCAAGGGCCACTGGAGCTACAGTCCCAGTGCCTGGCATGGACTAGCAGGTGCTCATTATAAAGACGGTAATTAAAACAGAATCAGGGGCCCCTCCCCTCCAGTTCCTCCGAGAAGGAGCCCGGGGAGTGGTGACTCGGGGCCCCTTTGGAGAGTCTGTTTCTCTCTCTTTGCCCCCAAGCAAGGCTGGCCTGGCTCTCCTGCCAGGTGTGACTTCATCACTAGCCCCAAGGGGACACTCACTGGGGCCAGGCCCACAGGAGCCACCTGCCAGGAGGCCACCCCGCCCCCAGGATTCACAGCCCCTAACATTGGTGCCGTGTTCGTCCTTTTACAAAGCACTTTCACACGCGTCATCTCCCAGACACATCGTCCATTAATCTCCACTGGAATCCAACCAAGACCAGCATCGTCAGGGGCTGGTGACGAGGGGTCTGCGGTGGGGGCCCGGAGCCACGGCCTTGAGCTCTCCTGTGCCCACGAGGAATGACAGTGAGGGTCTTGGGGAGGGTTGGCAGCTTTCTGCTGAGTCAGCCTGTCCCCAGGTGAGCCGGCCCAGGGGCCCGGGCAGGAAGGGTGCCGTGCAGGAGGCTGGTAGGGCCCAGAGGACGCCGCCAGGGCATGGTCACCTGACAGGTGGCCCAGCCCTGACCAGCCGAGCTGCCCGCCACTCTAGCATGAAATTGAGCTGGCAACTGTCTGCAGAGTGGGCCCCTGGCCCCCCCATGCTGGCAGCCACTCAAGCATGCCCAGTGTCATTAGGAGCTGCCCAAGGGTGACACTGGTACCTCTGCCCAAATGAGGAGGGGCAGCCTAAGCTGAGCTCCCCGCTGAGCCCAGCACGAGGGCACTTGGACGTCAGCTGTCACTGAGCAGGCGACCCCACCAGGGAGGGGAAGGGGAGGTGGGAAGAGGGCTTCCCTCACCAGATGGGCACCAGCACACAGGCCACGGGCGCCCGGGAGGGACCCAATGCCTCGCCGGCCCGAGTCTCCACACACGTCCTCATCCTGCACTGTGGATGCTCGGGGCTGATCCCATGAGCCCACCGCCCCGCTCAGACTGGTGTCCTCACAGCCTCACACACAACCAGGTCTCCTCCCCTCCACACCCGTGCTCCAGCTGTGCCCAGCGACTGCTCCTCACACACCCCAACCTGCCTGGCAATTCAAGTCCCAACTCCTGCCTGAAACGCCCCATGCCCACCAGCCACATCCCCACTGTGCCCTCCCTCCTCCGCTCTCCCTGAGTGGAGTTCTGCGCTGGGTTCTCATCTAAATTCTTTGTTCTAGATCCGTGTGTGTGTGTGTGTGCACGCATGTGTGCAGGAGTACGTGTGTGCGGTCTGCCTAGAACCAACCTCTTCAGCACAGAACCCACTGCAGCGAATGGTGAGATGGTCTGAGGGTAGCTCGGCAGCGAGACAGGCCGAGCGGGGAGCCCTGTGATGTGCCCTGACGGTGCCATGTGTGTCCCCTGTCACAGCACCAACTGCAGTCTATGTCTGATGCTTATTTAATTGTTGGACCCTCAACAAGACCATCAGGACCACAAAAGCCAAGACTGTGTTGGCCTCATTCACCGATGAGTCCCTAGTGTCTCACATGGGACCTGGCACACGCTGGGCATGTCACACGTGTTGGATGGATGGATGGATGGATGGAAGGATGGACAGTAGGATGGATAAACACATGAACATGATGGGCTTTGGAGTGTCGGACGCAGGTTTGAAATCTTATTCTACCACTAACCAGCTGTGTGATGGCCAGTATGTCACCTAAGCCCTCTGGGTCAGTTTCCTGTGGGTAAAACCAGAATACCAGCACCTCACTGTGTAAGAATTCAGTGAGACAGGTGGAGAGTCTACAGCACACTTCCCGGTAATTAGCAGGGGGTTATTAAATGGTAACTGTTACATTTCTCTTGTACCCCGTGGTATCTGCTATAGCACTATGGTGTAACAGCAGTGTGTCACTTGCAAGATGATGCCTAAATGAAGGGACAGGGCAAGCACTACCCCCACCAGCCCCTCCCTGCCTCTTGGGTCCCTGACCCAAAAGGAGAACGGTCAACGCTCCCTCCCTGGCCCCAGCTGAGTCACTTCCCACGCCACTTCTGGCACCGTGGTGCTACCACCAGTCCCTCAGCCATGCCCCCTCACCTGGACAGACGTGCAGGTGGTGATGACACTGGTCCCCAGGCTGGTGCTGTCATTGAGGTCATCTGGCAAAGAAGGAGCCTTCTCCACCCGAGGGGCCTGGGTGGCCTGGAACGAGGAGCCCTTAGGGGACACGTTCACATCTGTGCCGTTGCCAAAGGCCTGGATGGCGTTCCCTGGGGTGGGGGACAGGTAGATGTCAGGACCCACCTCACCCCGCCCACGCCCTTCCCCGGGTAGGCCTAGCAGCCGGGGGAGTGGAGCACAGCCACACTCAGCTGCGCTGCAGCTCCTGTGCAGATGCCGCCCAAGGCTCATATCTCGAGAAGAAAATAGCTCCGGGTGGTTGAAACAGACAGAGAAACTAGAACGGAAAGAAATGCACGTGCTGAGGAATGCAGAAGAGGGAGAGGAGGAAGAGGAGGAAGCGGGAGGTGTGGGGACCCGAGAGGGCGCAGGGGCACGTCCTCTGTGCGGGAGCTGCAGGCCACACCTGTAGGAGCTTCCTGGCCCCAGCTCCCCAGGCACAGAATCTTCTGGCTCCTCTGCCACCACCGCTGCCATTCCAAGGACCCCAGACTCAGCCCTCTGCCCTCTCCATACCATACACTTTCCCGGGCTGGCCTCCCCTCCTCCCACACCATCTAGAGAAGAGCCTAGAAAACCTCCACCTCCACGTCCCACATGCACCTCAAGCTCACCGTGCCCCAGCCTGACTAGGCGTCTCTTCCCACCATTTCCAACACTCCCTTCCCCCGTATTGCCAGCCTTGACGGTGACACCACCATCTGCCCAAGTCCCAAGTTAGAATCCTGGGGGTCACCCATGCTGCCTCCCTAAACACCCGCCGGCAGTCAACTGAGCCCACCTCCTAAAGACCCCTCCACCCTCTCTCTTGCCTCTGGATTAGGAGTTTGATGACTTGGAAAGAAAGTCACCGATTCCAAGGGGAAATGAACTCATTCAAGGGAGAAGTGACAAATGCCGGCAACCCGCAAGAGAGGGCTCCGTCTCCACAGGAAGCTGGCTGGAACTGGGCTGCCCACAGTGGGGGTGTCAATCTCCAAGAGCTCAAAACCCAGCGTCCCCATAGGAGCACCCATGGTGGAGAAGTACCATATGGCCCACTGGCCATCCCAACGCACGGAGAAGGGAACGTCTAGGACAGACTCCAGGGCTCCTCTGGCTAGGAGGGGCGTGAGGGGCTTCCGGGGGCGAGGACATTCCAGCACTTACGGAGGCATGGGTTCTCGGTGAAGTCCCTGAGGAACTTCTCACACTCCTCCTCCATGTTCCCGCTGCCACGACAGCTACACCAGGGCGACACCACGATGCCAGTGGGGCTGGAGTCCACGTAGTTGGGTGTCATGTCAAACCCTGGGCAGGGAGAAAGGGGAGGGAAAGGAGAGAGGAGCAGTAGGGCCTTCCCCTTGAGCCCCCGGACCCCAGGCACAGCAGGGCACAGGCTGGGGACCCGCCCTCCCACCTGTCCCCCAAACACACACACATCCCAACTAACTCTGAGCACCACTGTGCCAGCAACCACGGGGGCAGAGGGGCCAGAGCCTTAGGGGACACTGGGCTCCTCGCCACCAGGAAGGCAGAGAAGATGCTCCCAGAGGGTGGGCCCTGGCTTTCTCCTTCCCAGCAAGCACGGAATGTTCTAGAATCAGGGCAAGTGAGGCTCCTCCCCCTCCTCCTCCCTTTCCCTCTCCTTCCCTTTCTCCTCTTCCTCCTCCTCACTGCCGAGCCACCTCCCCCTGGTCTCCCTCGCAGCTCTAGCTGAATCTGCCGCAGAGAAGGCCGGGCTCAGGCTGTCCCCGCCGGCTGGCCCTGAGCTGGACTGCAGCCCCTGCCCCGCTGAGAGGGGCACAGCAAGAAGCCCCCGCAAGCCCAGGTGTGCCAGGGGAGCTTACCGATCATGCCGGCGTACGAGCCCAGACACGCCTGGTAATTGTCCGCAGGACAGCTGGTGACCGTCTGGTAGGAGGCTCGACAATTGGCGTGGAAGTCTGCCAGTCGGGACCTGGCAGTGGAGAGGAGACCCAGCGGAGAAAACAGTTTAGCCTGGCTGCTTCGGCCCCTCTGCCCCTGGGTGGCAGAGCATCTCCTTCCTGCAGTGTCCTCAAGCCCTGAGCTCCTTGAGCACAGAGACAAAGGACTAGTGACCGGCTGACAAAAAGGACCCCAACAGGCACAGCAACTGCCTGCTCCAAATGGCTCTTTTAGGCAGGAAACACAGAGAGGACCCAGGGAAGGTTCGCAGAGGACACCTGGGGCCACGGCAGGAAGGCCACGCCCTGCTCTCTGCTCGGCCACACTCCTGGATGATCTTGCCGCCAACACGTCACTGTTCCCACCTGCAAAATGGGTACAGTAACCCTTGCCCCAGCTACCTCCTAGGACCTGTCTGAGGGTCAAAGGAACCACTGCCCAGGGAGGTAAAGGAGGAGCATCTCTAGGGTGAGACATGCCACACGCACTCCCAACAGGACTGTCCCGCATGAAGTCAGAGCAAGGTCTCCCCTGCCCTCCTCAATCCTTCCCCAATGCCACCAGGTGGAATCAGCCCTTCCTTCCCCCAGCCACTGTCACATGCCGTCACCCGTTCCTCGATGACACTGCATCTTGTACACAGCTCTGTCCTCCACATGAGTCATGAGCTGCTTGAAGGCAGTCACTGTCTGACCTGGGTCTGTCCCCAGCCCCCAGAGCCAGGCCTGGACATGGGAGGTCCCGTGGAGCACAGGGCACCCAAGTCTAACATGCGTGGCAGTCCCCATCCCTGCTTCCTCCTGCCCTGGCACCCTGGTCACAGATGCTACCATCAGCCTGGCTTGGGGGAGGACACTCCCCTCCCCACCATGTCACCTCCTACAGGTGGGCATCTTTCGCCTCCACATATCATATCACCTGTGTCTCACAGCAGCTCTAAGCAGCCAGTAATAAGGTCTCATTCACTGGCATTTTCCCAACGATGGGCACACAGTAGGACCTCAATAACCATGAGCTCCACGAGAATCCCATGGTAACTCGACAAGCAGCTGCAGGAAGGACCAGAACCTGGGCTCTCTGGCTCCCTCACCTGCACCCTGCACAGAATGAGGAACCTCACATAAGTCATCTTCAAGTTCACCCCAAATTCAGCCCCCCTAGCTCTCCAGTGGAACTTCGTCCCATTTGAGCAAGAAACAGGTAGAGCAAGAGGACAGACAGACAGGAGGTTGAGGAGACTGAGACAGCCTGAGCAAGCAGAGGAACACAGGTTTTCCATGCCGAGCTGCCAGTGCCCCGGGAACGCCCCCACCAAGCATGCCCGAGAGCAAGGGCTGAGTGTGTCCCACCACTGTACAAATTCCAGCCTGCCGGAGTCCCCACGGTCCTGGGGGTGGTTCTGAGAGAAGGAGGAAGCCTGCCGAAGAGATTCAACCCCAATGAGGGCTCATGTGTCCCAGGCCCCTGCAGCCAAGCTGGGGGACCAGTTCTCAGCTCAGCTCCACCCCAACTCACTAGGTGACCGTGGGCAAGTCCCCTGCTTCTCAGGGACTAAGTTTTCCGCTTTATGAAATGAATAAAAAGCACTCTTAATTTATAGCTTAAAAGGTCATTTCGCAGTTTGGGATGATGCAAAAATTCTGGAGGTGGGGGGTGGTGATGGTTGCACGACAATGTGAACATACTTAATGCCACGGAACTGTACACTCGAAAATAGTTAAAATGGCAAATTTTCTGTTCTCTGTATTTTCCCCTAATGATGTTTTTTAAAGGTACGTTCACATCCATCTTTTATCATTCAAGCCTCACAAACAGCTTGTGAGATCTGACGAGCAACTGTTATTATTATCCCATTTTACAGACAAGGGGGGCCTGTCCCTGGTGCTCAGTGTCCCCGGTTAACAAACAGGGAGCGTCATGCCTGCCTATGTCCCTCCTGGGGCAATGACAAAGCGCCAACGAGACAGTGCATGCTCGAGAGTTTGGGGACGGCAGACGCCCCATTTCAACAGGAGGCATCACCCTTCCCTCCCTTCCCTCCCTTCCCTCCCGAGCACGGTGCCTGCCACTGGCACGTGCACACGGGGAGCGGCTTTCCCTGGTGTCTGAGAGAGGCGGGTCTGCGTGCCACGCAGGGCAAAGGAGCACAACAGGGAGCGGCGGCTCCTCTCTTTCCCCACTGCCAGACCCCAGGATGCCGGAAACCATGTTCCCCTGATCCCACCGTCCTCCATGCAGCACTGGGGACACAGGAAGAGGGGCACAGCCCTCAAGGCCAGGTGACGTGCACAGGGCCCCTTTGCCAGGCCCCGGGGTGACCCACGGGGACAGTACCATCTCACTCCTCCGAGGCTGTGGCCTGTTTCCCTAGCAGCAGCCGATCGGCTGGGCCAGAGCCTCGGAGAAGAAGCTGTTCACAGAGGGAGGGGAGGACCCAGCCTGGGAGCGGCAGACAGCGGAGGGAAGGCAGCGCGAAGGCAAGCGGCTACGCCTTCTGTTCCTCCATTTCTCCATTCTCAGCGTCAAGGCAGCCTTTGGCAAGCAAAAGCGACAAATGGGGCCATTTAGGAGGATGCCATGTCCAAGTCCAAGTCTCCAGGAGGCCTTTGATCGTTCCGTTTCCCTCCACCCCTCGACGCACGGTAAAGTCCCCAGTAGCATGTTCCCTCTGTCAACATCGGGAACCAAGTGGTGTCAATTTCCTTCACGCCCTCGCCACAGCCCAGCTCCCGCCACGACAGAACCAGCCCTGCTAGGCAGCGTTCTCCAAGGCAAATGTTGTCCTTTTCATAATACATGGCGAGCCAGCTGGTGATCTCTGCACCCTCTCTGGGCCAGATGTCACTCTTCCCTCAAACTCCAGGAGGTCGTTGGTCTCTTGGACTCCATTCTTGCTGCCAAGAACAGACTTTTCCTGGATCAGCCCCATTGCCTTGCAGATTTCTGCCTTTTGGAGCCCCCGTAAGAGAGATGGCATAAAAGAAAGCATGAGAGAGAGAGAGAGAGAGAGAGAGAGGCAGAGGACAAATGGACAGGCGGAGAGAGAAAAAGAGCCAGCCAGCAAGAGAACCCAAAGGAAGCCGAGCCAAGTCCATCTCAGCTGAGGTCAAGCCAAGACTGCCAAGGAGCCCAGGGCAGCAGGTGGATCCGTCTGAAAAGCACAAACCCTCTTTGGGCTCGTCTCATCAGCAGCTGCAGCCTATTCAATCACAGGAAAGTGGCAGAAGGAGAGAGAGACACTTGACCTCCACTGGGATGAAAAGGTTGACATATTAAACACAGAACATCCAGTTAATTTGAATCTCAGATAAATGCCGATTCTTTTTAGTATAAGTATGTCCCATAGCAATAGCTGGGACATACTTATACTAAACAGATTTTCCATTTTATCTGGAATTCACATTTAACTGGGCATCCTATATTTTTATTTGTTAGATCTGGAAACCCTATTTGATGAGCATAGGCGCCACTGGCAAAGGGGGAAAGACAAAGGCTGGGCATGCAAAGATCAAACCACAAAGCAGAATGCATCCAGATTTGGGGCAGGGGTGGACCTCCTATAGGGCTGGTTCTCAAAGTATAACCACAGATCAACAGCATCAGCATCAACTTGTTAGAAACGGAAATTCTCCAGCCCTCCCCAGCCCAGCCCCAGCCATGCAATATCTGAAATTCTAGGGGCAGGGCCCAGCGATCGCACCTTAACAAGCTAACACGGTAACGTTTGAGTTTGCACAGGTGTCTGAGCTGAGCTTGTGGGCACCTTTCAGACCCCACCCCCTGGCCTCAGCTTTAAATATCTCCAGTTATGGCCCAGCCATGGAAGACAGTGATGCTTCAGGCCATAGCTGGAGAAGGGTCGTGGTCACATGGCAAAGGGTGCACACTTTTGTGTACACACACACACACACCCCTAACCCCATGGAGACACACAGTTAGACTTGGGTACACACTTCCCAGTGCTACACTTTGGTCTTAGCCAAGAGAAAGTGCACAGGCACCTGTCACCTTCCCAAACACATATTTAATACTTTCCCAAATTTGTCTGGCCTAGAGTAATACTGGGGTAAATTACTCCCCCAGAACCCCCAAACTTTCCAACGCTGGCCCATACATGGCTTTCTGGTCTGAAGCTCTTGTCAACTTCCCGAAGTTCCCATTTATCAGGTGACACCTGCCAGGTTGCTGCCATGGAAACCAATAAGTTTCTACTGGTTGCAGAAGTGGAGGAGAAAGAGGAAAGGGAGCTGACGTTTACTGAGGACCTACTATGTGCTGGGTACGGTTATCTCATTTAACCTTCTGAACAATCCCACAAAGCAGCATATTTCACAATAAGGACAGGGTAGCTCGCACAGCTACACACCCTGGCTGGCCAGGCACCTGCCCTCGAGAACACGGGTGGCCACCAGCCTGGCACAAATGAATGGGGCACTTGAATATTTCATGGAGGGAAAAAAAGGTTTCCAAGAAGTGCAAATTACTCGAGATGGGCTTCATAGACAATTTATGGAAATGTAGAGAAAATGGCCTTAATAGACCCAAGTGCCTCTGGAATGGCTTTTTGACGTCCCCTCCGGCGGTGCAGGGCTTGATTAAACGGGCTCAATGTGACATGACACTGAGAAAGGGGACAATGGACTTCACCCACGTGGCTGCTTTCTGACATCTCCAGGGCTCGCCGTGGACACCCTGGTCCTCTGCCCTCTCCTGCCTCCTCCAAGAGACCATCACCACTTGTTTCATGAAATCAAGGATGAACTTGGCTTCTTTCCCTCCTGTCTCCTGTTTACTCTTTAACTGGACAGTGGATACTTATTATTCTTTCTACCCAGAACAGCAGCTGCCCTGGGTGTGGGCAGAGGAAGAGAGACTTCCTCCTCCGGCCAGGTGGTTCTTTTTTTCTTCTTCTTCTTCTTCTTTTTTTTTTTTTTTTTTTTTTTTTTT
>CM052451.1:14931464-15076061 GCA_028533085.1 Varecia variegata
GATCCACCCGCCTCGGCCTCCCAGAGTGCTAGGATTACAGGGGTGAGCCACCACGCCCGGCCCGGGTGGTTCTTATTAAGGCTGAATGCCATGTGTCCAGGGCCCATGAGGACACATGACCCAGGCCGGGCCGGCCACAGCACCCCTCATTTCCCAACACGCTAGTCTAGGCACAAGGAAGTAACACAAGACGGGCCAAACAGGGTCCTTGCCTGAGGTTTTCCTAATGGAGCAGACAAAGAAAAACATCCTTTTCTTTCTGGTTATGAGATACCACAGATGTGAGTGCAGATATATCGGGCCCACAGCTCTAACCTCATGATCACAATAAGAACCACGTGCAGCTAACCTGCAGCGAGGAGCAGACACAAAGGACAAAGAGAGAGAGAAATAGACAGAGACTTATCCGTACTTCAGTCCCTGGGACACTCCCCTGCCCTGTCTATATTTTATTACATAAACCAATCAATTCCTTTTTTTAAATTTTTCGCAAGCTAGTCGGGGCTCCATCACTCAAAACAGAAAAATTCTTGCTACTACTCAGCTTCTCTCTCCAATGTTACAGGACTTTCTCTCTCCAAGTTCTAAGCAACCGGAAAAAGCACGCGCTAAAAAGGCCACAGAGGCCAAAAATCAAACCCACAAAGGGTTTGTCCAACCCGTGCTGAAGAGCCAGGGCTGCGGGCGGGAGCACTTCAACGACAGCAACTTTGAAAACAGATGATGGGCAAGTTTATGAAGGAAGACAGGTCTGGCCTTGAGTTCTTCCTCCAGCTTCACTAACAAGGAACAGCTCGGATGGGTATTCACAACGGGGAAGGCTACATTCGCCGCTATCAACAATGGCAAGGAGGTAGCTTGTGTCAATATATGAAAATTTAAACACGAAATCATGTTACGGGATTAAAAAGCAGGAGACAATACAGTCTATGCCCCCTGGTTACAAATAGGGGAAAATGTTAAGTTACGAACCGACGAGATTCAGAAGTGAATTTCCAAAGATGCTAATAGAAGACACTGTTCATTATGTTCTCTTTTAATAAAGTTGCTTTAAGATTGTAATTATTTTCTTTAAGTTTAATTGAACTAGGCCTCAGGAATCCTGAAGTTATTATAAACAATGATTTTTTCCTAAGCCCTTGATGAGAGAAAATGTTATTGGTTCTGGAAGCCTCAGCAGATTCAACTGACCCTCTGTCCCAAGATAAACAGGAGGAGACAGAAAAGAACTGGTTCCCCATTCCTGGGCGGCCCCAGTCCCTAGGAGCTTGCAGGCCCTTAAGCCAAAGGGACACATTCTCTCTGAGCTGTTAACAAGGGCCTCCTGTGCTAGTACAGTGCCACATGGTACCCTGACAATCCCCCGACATTGGTAGCAGTACCCCTGCTTTGCTGACAAGGAAACGGAGGCCTACAGGGGTTAATTAACTCACTTAATGTCACAGCAGCAAGGCCAGAGGACTTAAGTTCAAATCGCAGCTCCAAAGCCAGTGGGTTTTCCCTTCACCACACTGCCCCAGCCCCCCACCTCTCCAGCATTTTCAAGCCGCAGGATGAGAGAGAAGCTCATTTCTCTTCTGGAGCCATCCAGGGGAATCATTGGGGAGCCACCTGCCTCCTTGCCTGCCTCCCCTTCCCCATACAGGCTGGAGGTCACCCAGCACCCTTGTCTCCTCCAGGTGAACCATGAAGGTGACCTTGGGCAACGACCTGAAGAGGGCTGTGGTTGGAGCCACTGGACCCCGGTAACCAGAACAATCTACTAGATCCTGGCTACCACCAAGAGACTGGCATGCCAACCACAGCAGTGGGCCCAAGCCTGCTCTGGAAGAGAGTCAGGACGGCCTGGATGGGACACAGGCCAACCCAAGCCTGCCTGGATCTCCCCACGGGGCCCAGGGATGGGCGCTTCTCCAAGAGACTGCCATTGGATATGCTTATTCCCATCCTCCAAAAACAGGCAGATGGGCAGACCCCCTTTTCTCCATCTCCCCAATCCCTTCACCTGTGTTCCAAACCTCTCATTACCCAGTAAGAGGAGAAAAAGAATTAAACGTATGCATCATTTGATTTTAATTGAAGGACTGTTCTATTTCATTGAACTGCTAAGTAAGCCGAACAAGAGATTGTGTTTACATAAGCAAACCCCGAGTCACTATAGACTTGCTGTCACATTAAGTCAATACTTATGAAGGCTCTCTATTTAATTATTCAGTGAGGATTGACTTATTATTGTGTTAAGAGTGTGGTTAGCCTTGAGCTAGGTAGCCAGCCAGCTGAAAGATTTCTTTCAACTTGCTTCTGAATGCTGATACGGTTCTTGCTGGTGGTACAAGGTTGCGTTTCTTCCCTCTCTCCCTCTCCACCCCTTCCCTCCCTCCTGCCCCAGAGCAGAGCAGAGGGCTTCAGGTCCCCCTCCCTTAAGTAGGGGGTGGTGAGTGATCCTGCAGGGGTCAACCTCTCAAACGGTCTTCCTAAGACCAGCAGTCTGTCCTAAGACGCTGACACCGAAAGTCTCCTTCTTCTGCTCTTAGTTCTAGCAGTGCCAACCTCTCTTCTTCCACTCCCAACTCTTAGGACCTCCTACTCAAAGACACAGACCCTTCCCCACCTTTGCTATTTCCAACAATTCCCCTCCCATCAACCGCCACAAAACGTGTTTCTCAGCCTTCTCGATCCATGCAAACCTTATTATTCCACGGCATATTGTTAACAAAGATTTAGGTAGGTTCTTACATCAAATCGCATTTCCTGAAACATAAAGCACAGAGAGAAATTCAGAGGTGGATGCCCAGCCTAGCCGGCAGACCAGCTGGAGAGGTAGAACAGCACAGCGGTTAGGAGGAAAACCCCAGGCACCAAATGCCTGGGTTCAACCGCTAGCTCTGCCATCGCAAAGGGTACAACCTTGGGCAACTTCTCGCCCTTCTGTGATGGAACACCCTCCTCGGAAAAAATGGGTTAATAGCTTCTGGGAAGAGTGACTGAGATTCCCAGAAAATGCCGGGGACCATGTCTGGCATGCTGGCCTTGGCTTTTATGAGGGGTCCTTAGCATTTCTAGTCTAACACCCCTGCAGGAGAACTCTCCGGGCTTCTAGAGCCCATCGTCTGCCACCCTGGTCCCCACCCACAGTCAGCACCTGCTGGTCTCTACCATGTCACCTCTCCTCACACTCTTCCTCTCTCCTACCCCAAACTTCATAGCTGCATCAAACGGCACACACTCCCCTGACAGGGATGTTTCATACATCTTGGTCCCATGTTGTGTCCCCTGCCAAGAATGCCTTCCCCCAACCATGTCCTCCCTACACTTGCTCCGGGTCACTCTTCCAAACCCAGTTCAGGGACCATCTCTCCCAGAAAACTTTCCCTTAAGTAGTGCCTGACATCCAATAGCGATGCAGTTAACTGTGGGATAGGAGGAGGGAGTGTGTGATTAAGTGATGGATGGATGGATGGATGGATAGATCAATGAATGGGGACTTTATCTGGAGGCATTGAGGAGCAGCAGCAGGAGATCCAAGAACTCTCCTAACATCTCCCCTTGAAAGATAAAATTATAGACAGATATCTGGCTAGCAGCACAGAAAAATCTGTCAATGTTGCATTAACCTGAGCACCAAGATAGCTCAGCCCCCCAAAATGCCCTCCAGTGGGTCTGTCTCTCCCCCTTCCTCTGATCTGGTGGTTGTTAGGAACTTGGGAAAACATCTCCGCTTTCTCTGATAATAGCCATTCGCTAAAGGAGGCCCCAGCGGCCCGGGAGAATTAACACACATCCTTAAGCACCACACTTAACATGAAGAAGCGCCTTGGGGACTGACAGAGGAGAAGCCAATGGGTCCCTGCGGAGACAGGCTGGGTACAGTGTCCATTCTCAGACAAGCAGGAGGGCAAAGGAAGTCAGTGACAGGGTGGAGTATTTGGGTCAAAATACCCGCTGCTTATGAGCCATCAACCCTGGAAACATCACTGTACATCTCAGTGCCCAGCGGCTGTGATACCCACACAGAGAGTGTTTGGGAGACTAAATACAACCACATATGCAAAAGCACTTCTGAAACATGGAATTCACTATATACATGTTAATCATGTTTCTCCTTGGGAATACTAAGAGAATACGACAGTCCGATTGCACCCGAATTCTCTTCTTTGGCTGACTCGACAGACAGGCTCCCACTGCAGGGGCCAGAGCAGGGACAAAGACACCCATGTGAGCGAGGCGGGCAGGGGCCTGCACACCGCAGCCCAGACCCACCAAGCAGGAAGGACCAGGTGTGGTTGCGGGCTGCCCCAGCAAAGTCCAGGGAGATCAATCCTCAGAGCCAAAGCCTATAGGCGTCCTGGAGCCCTCAGCCCCCTCCCCACCAGCCTCTGTTCTGGCCCTTCGAGGGCGAACTGCATAGACAAGTATTTTTCCTATCAGGCAAGTATCTGGGCAGCTATGCGACCACTAGGAGTCTTTCTCATTATATAGACTAATGAGAAAGCTGTGCTTCTCAGGAGCAATTCATCAGGGCAACATCCATTATAAATGACATTTTTCCTGAACTAACAAAGGGCGTGAGGTTGGGGGAACTGGTTAAAAGGAAATGTTTAGCTGATTCCAGAAGCCATTCCGAAATTAATTACCCACCCCCTCGCTGGCCAGCGCATCCCCCTCCATGCTCTTCCTCCCACTTGGCCCCCCCTGCCCTGTCCGCCCACCTCCCGGCCACCTGAGCCAGGGGCGTGGGGAAGGGAAGGGTGCCGGCTCCAGGAATACCCCGCCTCGGGAAGACGGCGGAGTCTTAAGTGGCGGCATCGCTGGAGCACGCAAGACTAGATTATTTGTGGTCCCAACTTGCTGATGCAAGATGAAAACTATGGCACACGGCAGCTGCTGAACTCAGCTTTTTTCCTTTTTCTTCCTTCTCTCCCCTTCGCTGAGGTTAGTGTTTTACAAAAAGGACTTTAAAAAAAATAAAATCTATAAACTAGGGGGTTCCGACCTGTCAGCTTACAGTCAGGCACACAGAAATGAGGCGGCCAGGGAGGAGGGAACGTGGGCCTTCGATCACACCTGCACGCAGCGAGCTCCCTCACACGCGTCCCCACACACGTACCCGCGTGAAGGCCCTGCCACCCCGACAGACGCACGCAAGGCCACACACCCCCTTGGCTAAAAAGCCCCCGTATCCCCCAATCAGAGGCCCTTTCTTTAAGCCCCGTATCTTGGGTCCTCTCTGTTTCTACCTTCCAGCTCCACAACAGGTGACATTAGATCTCCCTTTGACATCAGAGGGCTGGGAGCTGCGCCTGAGGTGTCCCGTGTGGGCGGTGCACGCACCAGTGCCAACCACATGCAACTGCGGTTTTGCAACGGGCCAGCTCTCACCAGTGCCTCCCCATGTGGGTGGGCTGGACAGAAACCAGAGGGGACACAGCAGACCACTCGGGCCAGGGAGAGCACACGGCCACTGGGTCCCTCTGGATCACTCACTGGCCCTCTGAAAACCTGTGCTATAAAGACACGAGCATCAGGACCCTGGAGCTTCTGAGAATTTGAACCGGAACCTCTGGCTTCATCTGAGAAGATGAAGTGCCCAGGAAGACCATCCCCACATTGCAGGAAAAGATGGTAACTTCTACGTGAAGAAACAACACCAACATCCCCATAGCAGGTGGCAGAAGGCAGGGGCTGACTCTACAGCCAGGGTCCCAGAAAGGAGCCCAACAGGGCAGAGGAAATGGAGGCAGCTGGGACGGAGGGGGCAGGAAGCTGGAAACCACGGCCCAGAGCCGCCAGCACACAAGAGGAGCCACATGCACAGGTGGGCTACACCCTCAGAGCCACAGAGTCTGCAGGGAGGAGAGGCAATCAGGGTGACGACCTCTAGGTCCCAGGGAACAATCCTCCAGCTTCCTTCCCAGCCAGGTAACAGGAGAGCCTGCCAGTATCTCCCTACAGGTGGCCTGGTGCTCCTTCTTGCTGCCCCTTGGCCTGCAGGAGGTATACCAGGTGTCCTTACAGGCAGCCTGAATTCTACCCAGCTATTGCTGGTGGAGGGATGTTGAGAAGAGAGATTGGAATCCACCTGTCCCTGCTCTGGGACGGTGTACAATGAATTCTATGTGAATCTGGGACAGTGAGGAAAGCAGACCGGTTGTATAGGTGCTAGGAGGGATATTCTTTGAATACCCAGTTGACCGAGTCTTCTGCAGTAGGAAGTCTGCCAATAACAGGCTGATAAAACGCTGTGGGAAGGCCTTCAACAGACCCCTCCTAAATCAGGAGGCAAACTGGGAACGGCCATCCGAGGCCAGGTAGCTGGTGATCTGCAAGCAAAGGCTCTGCAAGGGGTGAAGTCTGACATTTTAATGAAGGTATTCAGGACCCCGAGACAATGGTAAGGCCGTGTGCGTCGTATGGAACATAAATGAAATCAACAATAATCATATGCCAGGGGCACTGAGGAGTTGGCAGGGAATGGAATAGTCCCTTTGACAACCCCCCAAGACCCACCCCCAGGCTCAAATACAGGTAGCACACAGAATGGTCCCCGCTGGTAGAAGTCTCTGTGGGGCACAGTCGATGTTTTCGCTGGGCTGCAATGTCGGGCTGCAGTGGGGCGATGGCACCAGCACAATCCCTGGACACTGGCCTTTCAGTGTTCCCAATCTTTGAGCCAGCCAGTTTGGAGAGGCTGAGGAATCAAATACTAATCCCAGTTCGTCCCAAAGAAGATTCCTGAGTTCTCTCAAAACTGAGACCTCAGGACTGGGTTGTTCTCATCCAGCTCCTGACCAGGAGTGAGACCCACAGACCAGCTCCTACCGAGGGCGACAGGCTGCTGCGGTCAGCAACAGGACGCCGAAGGGGCTGGGAGGCTTCAACAGGGCAGGGGGCCAGGGCAGGAGCCCTTCAGAGAAGCCCAGGGCCCAGCCTGGGGCAGAGGAGAGCCCCCGGTTGCAGAGCCAGCCCAGACACTCGGGCGGAAACCTGTACTTTGGAAACCTGTATTTTTATGCTGTTTATGTTTTCTATAATTATTTCCTTTTAGTCCTGCCTTTGCATTTACGGAGAGACCTACCAAACTCATAATAAATAATCACAGCTAACAATTTTGAATGTTTACTATGTGTCTGCTAAGCAACTCTGAAAGCATTAGTGCATTTAATCCTCACCAACACCCCGAGACATGCAGGTAGCACAAATTCTCCACTTTACAGAGGAGGAAGCTGAGGCTTTGAGAAATTAAATGACTTGTGGTACAGATGGGAGGTGTGGGGGCTGCACTCGAACCCAGGTCTGTCTGTGGTGCAAGCTGGAGGCCACCAGCCCTCTCAGAGGTGTGCACGGCTTGGGCCACTGTTCCAGTGTGCATCAAGTATCACCCTCCAGGGTTGGGTGTGGTGGTGGCAGCAGAATCCAAGAGTGAGACCTCGAGATAACAGTGACGGTCACAAATGCAGAGCCACAGCTACCTGACCTTGAACACAGTGGCTCTTCCCTTAAGTCCCCTCCAAGCTCCACCCAGAGGGCTTCCCTGCCCAGAGGAAGGCTGTCCCCACACGGGACAGCAGCCCACTTGCTCTTGGTCTCTGCACTCAACACTGTGGTCTTCCTCCAGCTCTTCCACCCACCTAGAGCACCACAGTGACCCTAACACGGGGCACACCCACCCCACCCTCTCTGACCAGAGCTCTGGCACCCACCGAGCATTTCCCAGGCTTTCTGGGGTAGCACCTGGCCATTGAGCCCCTCCTCCCCACTGCTGAGGGGACATTAACTGTCAGGAAGATTGCTAGGTCCCACAAGCCTTGGGGGTCACAGTGACAGCAACTAGACAGTCCTTCTCCAGCTGGTGACACCCCCTAGAGAAGTGTGGGAGACTGCGTTAGTTTCCTAGGGTGGCCGTACGTAACAAATCACCACAAACTCTGGTGGCTTAAAATGACAGAAGTTTGTTCTCTCAGTCCTGGAGGCTAGAGGCCCGAGATCCAGGTGTCAGCGGGCCAGGCCCCTCTGAAGGCCCCAGGGGAGGATCCTTCCTTGGCTCTTCCAGCTCCTGGTGGTGCCCGGCTTCCCTTGGCTTGTGGCCGCATCACTCAATCTCTGCGTCCTTCGCCACGCAGCCTTGTTCCCTGCGTCTCTCTGAGCATCCTCTGTTCTTCTTCTAAGGACACCAGTCACTGGATTTAGGGCCCACCCTAATGCAGTATGAGCTCATCTTTACTAATTACATCTGCAAAGACCCTACTTCCTAAGAAGGTCACATTCTGAAGTTCCAGGGGACATGAATTTGGGGGCACATTATTCAATCCACTACACTCATCAATCCTCTTCTACTTCCGGCAGGCACTTGGTCTCACTTCCTCCAGCCCAGGTTGACCACTGGGTGGTCACTCCCCCAAGGACAGGCTTTCACTCTCCAAGGTCACAGGCTCTGTCGCCCACCTGGGCTGGGCCCTGTCCCCCAGGGGAGTGGGGCAAGGCCTCCCGTGCCTCTGCCAGGGGCTTCTTGAGGTGAGGGGAGAGGACTGGGGTCCCGCCAGGCCCAGGCCCTGCACCCTGCAGCGATGCCCTGGTGGAGCGAGTTCCACTGTGCTCCTCTCTTCCCTCTGCTCGGACAGCACAGGACCCTGCAGGGCCTGGCCCTCAGCGCTCCACAGGAGGACACTGACCCCCTCCCCACGTCACAGCCCCTGCAGGAGGCAGGTCGTCTGACCAAGTGCAGGGCTCAGGTTCCCAGACTTCCACCCCTTCCCCTGGGGCCAGGTGTGCTCCAGCACAGAGTCAAAGAGGCCACGCGGGATGCCACGTCTGGTGGCCAAGGCGCTGTGACAGCGGTCAGCCAGGACCGTGTAGTGAGAGCTGCTGCTCCTGCTTTGACCACAGACAGCAGGTTCCCTGCCGGGCCTGCCGCGCTCTCTGAGGCTCGGGCCAAGCTGTCTGTCCTACTCTCACCACGGTGGTCTCCCTGCGATGACAGCCATTTCCAGCGACTGTCTGGATTCACAGAAAACACTTCGATTATTTTCCAAAGGATAAACAAACAGGGGTTATTTAAATGGTAAAAGTGCCAGCTGGGTACTAAAACAAAAGTTTGTGGATGCCCCACGAAGATTAATGGCAGGTAAATCTGGGCCACTGTGCAGCCCAGGCATGATCTGTCTACCACTGGAAAGGTTCTAGAAAATGCAGAGATGGTGACAACATCAGCGAATAAACTCCTCATCACAGGCAGAGGGTGGGAAGTCAATGAGTTCGCCGGGCTCTGTGTGCCCAGGCCACCGCGGGCCCAGGCCACTGCACAGCCCTGACTCCAGGTACAGACAGGGCATGCCCCTGCCCCAGTGGTCCTCGGCCCTCACCGTGAAGAAAACCCCCCAAGGAGCTCGGGAAACACCGGATTCCTGGGCCCCCCACCCAGGGATTCTGCTTCCGCAGGTTTTAGGGGGACCCAGGAATCAGCATTTTAACAATCACCACCATTAATTGAGATGTGGGGTCTGGGGACCACATCTGGGGAGACAATGCAGGAGACCACAGACAACACAGCCTTTGGGTCAGCCCTGGTTCACGTTTCTGCCCCACCTTATTAGCCCTGTGACCTTGCACAAGTCCCTTAACTTCTCTGGTCCTTGGTGTCCTCCTTATTTGAACACAGAGGAATAATAACAGTGCCCGCCTCAAAGGGTTGTGAAGAGTTTGTGAGGTCAGGCATGAAAATTCCTGACTCAGTGACACGGTGACACGGTGCCAGCACACGAGAGCTCCGTCAGTGCTGCCTTAGCGCGACGGTGCGGAGGGGGCCGGTTCCCTCTCAGCCTTGCCGTCTGGGGTCTGTCTGCACAGCAAAGACTCGGGCACTGAGGCCTGTGTCCGGGTGGCAGATTCCAGGGTGGTGCCCACCACATGGGGTAGATTAAGACCAGAGCAGGGCGGGGCCCACCAGCCCCCAGGAGCCAGGTCTGTGGAAACAGGCGGCCCGGCCCGACCGTCACAGTTACTCTCTGTGCCGATCTCCCTGTCTCCCCCAGGCCTTTATTTAGCAAGAATAAACCTCTCACCAGTCCCGGCTGTGCTGCGGGGCGTTAGGAAGTAGACAGGCATTCCCACTGGGGTCTGAGTGCCACAGGGGAGCAGGGATGCCCCCGCCCCACTTCAGGCCCACAGGTATCAGCCTTGGTCCTCCACGAAAGATCCCCAAGGACGAGAAGGTCCTGGGAGGTGACAGTGGAGCCTGGGGTGGCCCTACAGCCTTCCTCCCACTTACAGATTTTCCCTTTTCACACCTGTGGAAGAGCTGAGCATCATTATTATTCAAGAAGATGGCAATTTCCTTACAGAAGTCGCACTTGCAATTCAGGAACGCTTTGGAGAGAGCATGTTGTCAGAATCCGCAGACACAGACACGCTCGTGGGGCACACTCCTCCGGCAAGCCCACACACACCGCTCACTTGCACACCCCGGCCTGAATCCACACGCACAGTCCGAGGACACACACGCTGAGTGTCTCCTTCCTCCTGCTGCCACCCGCAACGGGCTTAGTGGCCCTGGGCAGAGTCACCAGAGGGAGACTCTCCCCTCTCTGCTCTTACAGCCCGTGAGAATTAAGAGGCCATGGCCCACCCCGGCCTGGCTGCCCCCCACGCTCCTGGGCCTGAGAAGCCCAGGCCTGGAATTAGAGACGCAGAGCCCAGACGCCCTGGAGAGATGACCTGTCACACGCCAGCCCACCCCAGAGAACCACAGGGCTGACCCCAGGGCCTCTCGTGGCAAGAGGGGGCTTGGAAAGGTGTTTCCTGGAGTCTCAGTGTTATGGCACAAGAAGGGAGCTCAGAAACCAGTTAGCACAACCCCTCACAACAGAAATGAAGGAACCGCTGCCCAGAGGGGGCTGTGGCTTACCCAAGGTCCCTTTTTCAGCCCCGATCTGCACCCTGGAGTGAGCGAGCATTTGCATCTTATGTGGCAATGTGGGGTGAGAAGCCCTCTCCTAATTCTCCCAGTGGCTCGGCTGCTCCTGCACTGTCTCCACGTGCCCAGGTCCCCCTCGGTGTTTCTCACACACACACACACACACACACACACACAAAGAGCACTCACACACACAAACACACGCTGCCCGCACACACTCCTGCAAGCTCATAGAATCCCAAGACTTGCAGAACAGCAGCAAAATACAAAACCCTCGGCTTCTCTGCCTTGCAGGGTGGCAAGAACTTTAACTTAACGCCCTGAGCCTGTGGTTCTCCTCAAACCATACACTCCCTCCTCCCACCCTCAGATTCCAGAAATAAGGCGAATCATAGTTTACGAAGCACGGAATTTGAGATAAGTATTATTCAATTCAGCCCCTTTGTGGTCAGAGAAAGGAGCAAACCCAGAGAGGTTTTCCACACATTGCCTGAGGGTTTCCCAGCAAGAGGTGACAGATTTAGTGGCAGGACCCGGGGACTCTGGCCAGGGCTCACACTGCTGACACTGATTCGGACTGCATGCTCCTTTTTTTGAAAAGGGTCTTGCAGTGTGACACCCTTGTGATGCCTCATCTCCGCCTGGTCCTCACAGCACCCTGGTCAGGACAGGTGCTGCTGTCACCATTACGACTTGCCCAGTGTCACGTGGGGAGGCTATGACAGCCCCTGCGTGACAGCCTCGTCCCCTGAGTGAACGCTCCAGGCTGGTGTCACAACCCCACCTCATCTGAACCTCTGGACCCACAGTCTATGATTAAAAGACAGAGTCAAATTATGCAGGGACAGGTCACCAGGAAAGCTGAGGGCAGTGAAGATTTGTTCATGTCACTGTGCAGAGAAACAGAGAGGAATCTTGGGGTGCCCACTACCCTTACCCATCTCAACAGCCGACTCTCATTCCAAAAGGCCTCCACAGGCTCTCTTGTCCCTTTCTCAAAGTCACCTTAAAATATATATTTTTAATCTAAAAGGGCTCCGCCATCACCGCACATTTGTAGGTCACTCATCTGGCAGCCTGCCAAGGAGCGAGGACGTCACCTGAACAAGACAGTATGAAGTTTGTACACTAAAAAAGATATTTTACTCCTAAAAAAATCCTTTATGTCTCCACTTAGAGTTGAATGGCTCCTGGCACACACCAATTCTGCCACCCTCAGTTAGCTGGTTTCTGCTCCACGGAAAACCGGCAAATGAGAAAAGGCGGCAGAAGGAAGCTCCAAGGGGCAGGTAGGAACCTTCAGCGAGAAGTGACAGCAAACACAGCAAAGGAGACAGAAATACCAGAAAAGCAAATGACAGGGACTCCAAAGTCACTGTATCCGGGGCTAATTAGCATCGGGGCAAACAGCTCTACACAAGTCAGCAGCACCTGAAGGCGTCACACCCACCATCTGCGCGACCCCGCTGCTTCGGGGCTGACATAACACTGTGTCATCCAGAAAAGGTGATGGTCCCGTCCACAGTCTCTGTTTAAGGAGAAAAAGAGCATTCCAGAGCTCCACGAGTACGTAAGGCACCCTTGTGTAGGGCCAGGCCCCGCACCAGATGCAGGGGTGAGTGAACGAGCCACCGGCCAGGGGCTCACGGCGTCACTGCACAGAACACAGTGGCAGGTGGCCGGCTGCTACCTTCCTAAAGGCGCATCAGGGGAGAAAGAAAAAAAAAACGATGAATGGTATTTTCTCTTCCTCCCACCCCACGTGCCCCTTCCAAGGGAAGCCTGAGTGCTCCCGCCACTAAGAAGAGGCCTCATTTTCAGAAGCCTCGAGAAGGCAGGCCAAGGGCTGGAGGTGCCCAGGGCTTCCTGAGCAGAGGAAGGCCACTGCCCTGGGGCCCAGGTGAGGGACACTGGGAAGCACCCAACAGAGAGCCCCACGGCCTTGAGGGACATGTCTGGGAGCAGGGGCCTCGCCAGGCGGGTCCAGGTCAGTAGGGTTTATAGCCGTCGAGGCTTCGGGGTCCACTCAGGACACAGTCCCCAGCAGACGCTGAAGGACCCACCCAGGGAGCCCCCTGTGAGGCTGGCAAGAGTGGCAACAGCCCAGACCAGAGATCGGCCTCTGTCTGTGCCGCCTGCGAGCCCGGGGTCCTGCAGGCCACAGCCGGGGCAGCTCAGTGCACTGGGGCTGCATCTCCTGCTGGACAGTTTGGGGAGGGGGCAACTTGTCACCTGTTCAGAAAAATCAGAAAATGGGAACTGACCCCAGAGTATTGTGGAGCAAAATCCACACACTGAGCAACTGCAATATGCCCTAAGAACAGCTCTGACGGGCTGGAACACAGGAGCCCCTGCAGGTGGGGAACGGAGAACTCAGCTCCCTGGAAAGGACAGAGGAGCTTCAAAGAGGTGACAAATGGGCTTTCTCGTTGGCATAGGAGGATGCTCCAGGCAGGGGGACCTGTCCCCCAAGACCCCAGAGGCAGTGAAACCAGAGGCACATCACCCATTCAGGGAGGCCAGGGAGGCCATGGGTGCCAGGAAAGGCTGCTGCAGATGTGGGGGCCGAGGCGGGGGGCGGGGGGGGTCTCAGAGCCCAGAGTCCTCCGGAACCAGAGTCAGGAGAGCCCTGGGCTTTGAGTGCTTGGAAAAGTTCATTCAGAGGACTTATCTGATGGCTGCTCGCTGCTGCCCTGTTTGATTGCAAAATCCATTTCCAAATGGCCTGTTCGTTTGTGAGAAGCTACAGGGGACTGTATATCAGGAGCAGCCACCCCCACTCCCAACATTCTACATCCCGGGCGGGCGCTCGGCTTCCTCAGGCTGCTCCTGTTCCACACAGACCCAGCCTGCTGGCCCTGACCTCCCCCACCTCCCCCAAGCTCCCCCCAGATCAGAGATCAGCAGTAACCGACCCTGCGCCCAGCCCCCGGCCTGCCCGTACCTGAGAGCAGGCAGAGGAGGTCACTTCTCATCAGAATGGGCAGACCACAACTCATGGCCTTATTCCCAGTGTCCAGTTAGAATGCAGCAGAGGGGCCCAAAGTACCCTGCCAAGGTCTCTGCCCAGCACCCCAAGCCCGAGGACCTGCCCGTCCAATTCTCCGAGGAGAGAGGGGACCAAGGGAGACAGAGCCCAGCTCCTCCTCTGTTTTAACCACCTGACAGGTTATCCCAGGCCCAGCAGGGCCCAGGGCTGGCCGGGGGCCACTGGAAACCCTGCTCTAGTTAAAATACATCTATCTGCAGCATTCAGAAAATAGCTATCTACAGTATTGCTTTCAGCTATAATGGAAAACTGATGGCTTTTATCTCCCCAACTTTATGACTATTGATGGGATAGAGGCTGAGGTTTGATGACCATTTAATAGCCGACCCTGCGCAGTTAGAGGAGCCTCAGAAAGCAATGAAAGCACCGAGATGATTGTCTGGCAGAGAATCCTCTACTGAGGTCCAGGAAGCAAAACAACCACTCTCCCCAGGCTCCAACAGAAGGGAAAAAAAAAAAACCAAAGTCATCATCATTTCTGTTTCTCCCCCCTCCTTTCTGCCATTGACCTCTGGGAGGATGATCCGGAGGGGAGAGAGCGATGCGGGACTGAGCCGGTATGGAGAAAGGGAAGGTTCTGGACCAGCGACCCCAGAGCTCCCGGTGGGCTCCCCGCCACCCCCGCCCCTTCCTGCCCAGCCTTTGGTGCACGGCGGGTGGACTGGCTGGGCTTCTGGCGGGAGTATAGGGGCTCGGGGCAGTCTGTGGGCTCACTGGGAAAAAACTGGAAGGAAAGGAAGGAAGAGAAGTGGTTTCCCCTTTGCCAGGCCCAGACTAACCCAAGATCCAACTGGCCTTAGACCTGCTGCCCACAGTTAGACGCCAGATGCCACCTCCAGAGCTCTGCGTGTGCCCAAGCACCAAGCCTGCCCTGCCACCCTGCCCTGCACCCAGGTCTACCCAATAGCCCCACGGCTGTGCCGCCTTTCTCCCGCTGCAACGGAGCAGGTCTGCAGGCCAGCATGGCGCTGGGAAGCATCAGGTTTCTAAACTGTGCAGCACTCCAGGTATCCACAGCTGTTCTCTCATTTCCTACAGCAACCCCGCAATGGGGACAGAACAGATTCCATTCTGTCCGTTCTTTCTCATAAGAAAGCTGAGGCCCAGAGACGTGACATCTCCCAAGTCTGGGGCCCAGGTCTGTGACTCATTATAGAAAAGCAGGCAGTACCCAGGGAGGTGAGACCTGACCTTTTGTCCAGGTCCTGCCACTCCTTAGCTGTGTGACTTTGGGCAACTAACTTTACCTCTCTGGACTTCATCTATAAAATGAAACTTTTTTGGGATGATCTTTAAGCTCTGCCTCTACCTCTGTTTCAAGGTGAAACCATGGACCCTTGGGGCTTCGTCAGCCACATTTCCTGGCACAACAATGTCATCCCAGGTCCCATAGTTGCCACCTTTCTAGACAGCACACATTGATCCCAACATGAGTAAGACTGAGGCACACTAAAGACAGAAACCAGTCACCCCCTCACCCCAGTCACCTGCACACCAGGGACTCTCCCCCACGCCGGGTCTCCTGCGAACATGTGCAGGGGACGAGGCAGGGGTGCTCAGGCCAGTGGTGGGGCTGTCCAGGACACAGACACACACAGTGCAGACCCAGCCGTCCTCACCCACTGCAGGAGCTTGGGCTGGAACCCTCTCCGAGGCCCCTTACTGGCACAACCTCCTTAAAGCCACAAGCCCAGATGAAAGCAGCAAGAATACAATGAGCCTGCAAAAGGGGACAGTTCTCCCGCCCAGGGCTCTGCAGAAACAGGCGGGAACACTGGGCTTCTGTGGATGAGTTCCAGGGAAGGAAGGGTGGAGACCTTTGGCGGGAGGGGTTGACCCACACCTGCTCCTCCTTTCTGCCCAGCCCGCCCAGCCGCAGGGAGGTAACGGCCATCCCTCCTCCAGGCACCGCCCTACGCCTCTTTCCGTCAGCCGGGAAGTTCACCATTTACCTGCCTGGCTGTGCGGCCCCCAAGCCTTAGGAACTCACCGGTTCCCACTTGGTAGCTACTACTTGCTGATTTCATAGGGATTTCAAGTCTTCCTTCTGGAACTAGGGGAGGATTAGCAAGTAGCAGGCAATGATCCTTACCTGGTTTATTTAAAACTGTCCCAGAGAAACAAAACACTTAGGAAAACCGGGTGGGGAAAGTTGCCACCTAGACCCCCGAGGCACAGCCCGGCCAACACTCCAACTCTCCCCACCAGGACCCCCGGCCCCCACTCTCAACGTTACCAGCTAGCTTATGTTGCAATGATGCCAACGCACCTACTGATTGCTAGAACTTTCCACTTTGGGCATCATCTTTCGTCATGTCTTTGGATGCTTGCTACACAGGCCTCCGCATACTCCATTCTGAAGTTCACTGGCTCCACGACGGTCCTCACCTGACGTTGCCTTGGGAGGTTATAGGGAAACAGACCACACGCTCCTCGATGACAAACCCAGCGGAGAACCCACACCACAATGCCAACTGCCCCGAGACGCCCCACCTGCCGTGAAGACAGGTTCATTGCAGTTCTGTCCCTTCACGTCATGTAAGTCCCACATCGGGGGCCCAAGAGCTCTCTGAGGGTCTCATTGTCCCTCGGAGAGCTCCCCTCCCCCTGGAAAGCCTGGAATATGGCTGTCCCCTACCACCTGGCAGGCTCGGGTCCAGACGGCATTTCTTAAACAACAGGAGTGAATGGGCAAGTGTACAAAGTCACACTGTTCAAGACTATCACAGGGACACAAACCGGTAAGGAAAAACTAGACTGTCATAAAAAACCCGTATGTACTGAGATGGGAAAACGTTAACAATATATTTACAGAAAAAAAATAACTTACAAAACAGCGTGTACTACGTAGCATCATTCTTGTTAAAATACGTATATGCACCTAAACAGAAACGCTGAAAGTGTGTGTTCTCCCAAACGTCAGCCGTGGCTGATTTCGGGGTGGTAGGACTGGGGATGATTTCTACTTTCTTTGGGTGCACTCTTCTGTCTTGCCTGACTTATTATTTATAATGAGCACATAGGGTTTTTATAATCAACAGAAACAGTAAAGCCAATTTCATTTTGAGAATTAGGTAGGAAGGGAGGGAGGGAGGGAAGGAGGGAGGGAGGAAAGAGGGAAAATAGAGCAGAGGAGCAAGAGGACAGGAGGAAGGGGAGGGAGACCCAGGATCACATCGTCTATTCCTCTCACTTGCCCCAAGGGACCGAAGGTCAGAGTTACGCACACTCAGAAGGGACCTAAAAAGCCCCCACCTGAGACTCATCTGAGGCTGACAGGGGGGCCCCCAGCCTTTGCCTCTGCCCCTCTGAGGATGGGGAACTTGCTACCTAACAAGGCAACTCATTCTAATTTCCAACCTGACTCCATCTCAACCTCTTATTAAGCAACATTCAGAGAACCCTGGGCCTGCTGGGGCTGGAGACTGACAGGTGGGAGCCCCGGTCTGCTCAGTGCCTCCCGGGGCATCTCGGAGCTCCGATCCCACGCCCACCCCCCACGCACAGACTCTCCTCCCTTAGCCAGCTCTGAGCAGGGCAGTCTCTCCCAGCCTGGGGCAGGCCTCCTGTCTCTGGAGGAGGACAGCCCCGGGACTGCCTCCTCCCTCCCGCCCCAGCTGCGGCCGGTCTCCACACCGCCCTTCTTGGCTCTCCCAGCCACGAGGCCCCCTCCTCCGAATGCCTGCAGCAAGCAGTTTAATCCTTACAACACTTAATTAAACAGGGCCTCCTCTTCGCCGTTAGCAGTTCACACGGGTGAGCCCTGTCTCCCCAAATGAGCTTAGGCGCTCTTTGAAGGAGCAATATGTACCATGTGCACACGTGCCGGACCAATGCTCACAGCTTTCCACGCGTTCTTTCCCCTAATCCCGTAATCTTGATCGCAAGCCCCTGCCTCTCTCCCTAACTCCCAGATAGACAAATGCTTTTCGGATTTGACATTTCCACGTGCACGTTCTGAACAAGTCTGAAACCCAAACATCTTCCCTCTATGCCCAGACCACCACCTCCTCCTCCTCCTCCTCCTCCTCCTCCTCCTCCTCCCTTTTCTCAGGTGATGGCACCGCTGGCCAGCAGGCCACCAGTCCAGAGACCTTGGCATCACCCCTGACATCCCCCTTCACCATTTGCAGCCAGTAAGTGACAAGGGGTCAGAAGGAACGGACCTCTGGGGGTCCCTCCGATCAGCCCCTCCCCACCTACCCTCTGCCTTGGCCCTATCTCAGGCCCCAGCACAGCTCGGTCTCTTCACGGGACCCCCTGTCTCTAGCCCCACTCCTCCAACCCATTTGCACATGGCGGCCAAAGGGACCTTTCTAAAATGCCAATTGAATCGTGTCGCTCTCTTGCTTAAAATTTCATGGCTCCCCACTGTCTTCCAGAGAAAATCAAACTGCTTGGCCCGACAGCCAGGGCTCTGTGAGCTGGTCCGCCCTTTCCTCTCCCAGGTTCCTTCTTGTCCACACACACGTTTCCTCTGTGAGGAAGAGGGCCACCTCCTAGCCCAGGCCTGCCGCTCCTTCAAACCTGGCTCAGATGCCACCTCCAAGAGGCCTTCCCTGATGGCCCCGCCAAGCCTGGGGAGCCAGCCCTGCACCTCACAGCTAGGTCCAGCCTGGGGGCTCCGGGGGGCAAGTCCGTGGTCCCCCTTAGCAGCCTGGGTGTGACACACTCAAAAACGGAGCTCCACAAACATCCTCCTCAATGGGCTGCAAAGCTTCAAAGCAGGTGCTACTGTTCTCATTCTCACAAGGAAAACAGGCTCCACGATGTTGAAGAACGTGCCCAACTCATGCAACTGCTAAGGGGAGGATGTGTCTGACCCCAGCTCATCATGACTTTCTGGTGCTGAGAGTGTGCCCCTCACGGACAGAGAGAAGGAGGGACCTGCGTGCAAGAGGACTCCTGCAGACAATGTGTCTTGGGCCAGGCGGGGTGGGAGTGGCAATCCCAAAATTTCCCTCCCGCTCTATATAAGGAGCAAATACCAAATACCTCACTGTTCCCTCGTTCATAAGTCAATGTCCCCGTTCTCCTCTAGGCAGGAGGGGCCGGTGGTGTTCTGCTGAGCTCGCCCACCTCAGAGACCCTGGGATACCAGGGCTACCCGCATGAAGCCTCTGAATCTCCCCAGAGCACCCGTGAAGGGGCCGTGAAGCTGAGAGCCGGCTCCAGGACACCACGGCTCATGATGCCACTTGAATGGAAGGGGAGCGGGGCTGTCTCACCTCTGGGGACAGGCTCCAGGGAAGGCAAAGCACGTTGTGAGGTTGGCCGCACGAAAGCCACATCCTCAAAGCACCCTGGAGAGGACTCCACAGCAGGAGCCCTTGGGACGCCTCCCAAACACTCCTCAGCGCTCTCCTAAGAGAGCAGGAGAAGCAAGGTCCTCTGGGCAGCCCAAGAGCTGCCTCCTCGAAGGGGCTGGGTTGCTCACAAGGGCACAGGGGCTTGGAGAAAAAGTCTCTTCCCACGTTTGAAGGGCTCTTGGCTGTAGCAGAAGCTGAGTCAGTGGCAACTGCACTGCAGCCGCTCTGATCCCAGGGAGGACAGGGGAGGGGGGATGTTTGGGGTCCGACTCACAGTGCAGTGTATGGAACGAGCATTGAAGGCCATCAGGGATGTGGTGCCCACACTGGAGGCTACCCCAAGGCCAGGACCTACAGGGTGGCAGGGCGGAGCACCTGGGATTGTCCACAGTGGGAGGGACCACCCTCACTCTCCTGCCCACCTCAACCTCCACCCCACACCTCCCAATGCCAAGCCAGTATTGCGTTCTCCTCTGCCCTGTCTCCACTGAAGGGACAGACATTTTCCCTTTCCATCAGCATCTTTCCCAGGGAGCTCTCCCCCACCCACCGGCCAACATTTCTTTAGTGCCAATCAGATTTCTATAATCAACAATTCATCAAAACCACCGTGGAAGTCACCAAGACCCTCCACGTTCCCCAGTCCGACGAGAAGCTGTGTGTCCTCATCATTCCCGACCTCTCAATAGCGTCCGGCACAGCTGTCCGCTGCCTCCTTGTCACAGCATGTTCTTTTGAGTCCTGGGGCATCACAATGACGACACCCAACGCTGTGAGCACTGATGGGGGCCAGCACGTCCCCAGCACCTCCTCTCACACTGGGCTCTTCCTAGGAGAATCCTCCCTGCTCCCCCGGCTTCAAACGCCATAAATATGCTAATGACCCCAGAATTTACAACTCCAGTCAAGCACCAGATATGAATGTCTCAAAGGCATCTTGAAATTAACATGCCCAAAATGGAATTCCTGATTTATCCCCCCGCCCTGGGCCTTCCCCATCTCAGAAAATAGCCCCGGTGCCACTGAGCTGCTCAAGCCGGGAGCCCGTGAGTCACTCTTGGGTTCCTGCACCACCCTCACCCCTCACTCTCGCACTCCAGGTATATCATCTCCATCTCCAAAATATCTCCAATTTATCCATTTACCTCTCTCCGCACGGCCACCACCCTTGGCTGAGCTGCCATCATCTAGTGATGCAAAAATAACCTCCTCCTCGGCCTCTCCGCAGTCATTCTTGCCTCCTCCCTCAATTCTCCATTCAGTAGCCAGAGTAATCTTTTTATATCACAATTTTAATAATGCCACTACTCGGCTTCCAAGGCTCCTTTCCCGCTGCACTCGGGAGCAGCCCGAACTCCTTGCCGTGGCCCGAGAGGCCCCATGCGATCTGGACCCTGCCTGTCTCCTAGCCTCACCCTGTGCCTCTCTCCCAGAGCGCCGGCTGCTCCAGCCACGCCAGCCCCCCGCTCGTTCCTTTCCCCCGCTGCAAACTTCTGCACACGCCGCTCCCTCTGCACGAAATGCTTTCTCCCCTCTGTCTGATGCCTGGCTCTGTGTTCCTCAGGTCTCCATTTAAATGAGCTTTTCCTGACCTGCTGTACAGGCAGGTTTCCCCCTCCCCGCCCCCGTTACCCTCTCCTTCTGCATCCTGCTCGTCTCAACAAGTCCCACTCATCAGGAGCTTGTCTGCTGACTTGCTCACCATCTCCTCCGTCAGACTGTCAGCTCCCCGGGGGCTGGGACCAGTGCACGGCCAGTATCTAGTACAGTGCCTGGCACACACAGGGCACACAACAAATCCTTGTTAAATAAATAAGTCCGCACAGTAGTAATATAATGTGAGAATATTTAAAAAACAAAAAGAGGCCTAATTGGGAAGAAATATATTAAAAGAAAACCACGTGGTAAGCATCACATGGAAGGATACACACAAGTTCTAGAGTGCATCTAGAGTGGCCAGGGGAGGGTTTCAGGATGGAACCAAACTGGCTTGATGAAGAATAAGTCTAGATGTTATAGACAGAATGTCTGTGCCTCCCCAAAATTCATATGTCAAAACCCTCATTCCCAGTGTGACGGTATTTGGAAGTGGGGTCTTTGGGAGATGATTAGGGTTAGATAAGGTCATGAGGGTGGGGCCCTCATGATGGGATTACCGACCTAATAAGATGAGAGACACCAGATTCTCTCTCTCTCTCTCTCTGTGCACACATCAAGGAAGACCATGTGAGGACATAACCAAGAAGGCCATCACCAAGAACCCCACGCTAATCTCAGATTTCTAGCATCCACAACCATGAGTTGTTGAAGCCACCCACCCAGTCTATGGTGTTCCATCACAGCAATCCGAACTGACTAAGGTACCAGGCGAGGAGGAGCCCAAGCCATGAGTGGACGCAGAAACCATCAGGGAGTCAGCGGGAGCACTACGAGACCAGGGTAGCCACAGTGTGTCTGCCCTGTGTGAGCACACACGTGCCCACTGCTAGGTGAGGCCTCTGACATAAACCAACCACACCGGCTTGAATTCTGATAGTGTCTGCATAAGTGACATTTCCCCAAACAGGTCACTTCTCCCCAACCACCCGTACAGCCCACAAGTGGGAGCCTAAGCTAGATGGGGGCTGTACCTCACCCATCTCGGGTGTGGGCTTTGCCGGAGCCCAGGTGCCTTGAGACCAGCCTGGAGGGAACAGGTGGAGACGCTCTCCCTGCAGCCATGCCGCCAGGCCCGCAGCACCATAAACCATAGCGGTTATCTTGTACACTAGATCTCTAGCTCGGAGCTTCTCTCTGTGTTTATTTCCCCAGAGCCTTTAGTAAAGTAACGTTCAGCATTCCAGCCTTGTCTCAACATGCCACAGGAGATTCCAGGAGGAGTTGCTGGGGACCCTTGGCCCAGAGTGAGGGGTGAGCACGGCCCTATCAAGCCCAGAGCAGCAGCCAGCACGGCGGCCTCCACGGGACACTGGATCTCCGGTCTCTGCCCGGGCTGGGGATCCCACGACCCCACCCCAGCCCCCCACTCCTCCTCCGCACTGCTCTGCTCTAGGCTGGGCGTGGCTGTTGGACTCTGAGTTCTGCTGAAAGCCCGGCAGGCTCCTGAGTGAGGTCTTATTTCTCTGCAGCTCATCTGCCCCAAGAAGAGGCTGCTCTCCATTGCCACCACAGTGACCCAGGGAAGACCCAGTGGGTAACTGAGTGGAACTGGGATTTCAGGAGAACCGGAGTGAGAAGCTGTCATCTAATTGTAGTGTGGCTCTACCCCCACTGCAGATGCCATCAACACAGTGTCTGTCACTAGACTCTAAGTGCCATGAGGGCCTCCATCTACTTCCTCATTAACTCTTCAGCCCTAACACAATGCCTGACCCGAAGTGGATGACCAATAAATAAATAGTAGTGAAGTTGATAAAGGAATGGAAGCCAGACCCCCACTCCTCCTGCCAGGAAGGACTGGCCAGTTCTATTCTGCCCTTCCCCTGCCTGTGGCAGGCATCACTAATCGATCACAGCACTCCCTGGCTACTAAGCCAGGAGGCAGATCTGAAAATCCTTCTCCAGGAAGCCCATCCAAGTTGGTCACCTAAAGAAGGCAAAGGTTCCTAAGCTTTGGGAAATCCAGGAACCCTTAGAGAATCTAATGAAGGCAACAAGTTTCTCCTCTAGAAGAAACACATGAAACTTTGTATATGATTTCAAGATATTCAATTCAAGGACCTCTCCTTTAAAAGGAAGTGAAGGGTTGGAAACCCCACAGCCCACCTAACCCTACGTGCATAATCATCTGCTGCCATTTGGAGATAATCTGCTAAAAACATCTGCCAACAGATCCTATAGAAAGTCAGTTAGAAGCTGAGGGACAGTCCCAAGGAGCCAAAAATCAAAACCCAGACCTGTTCATCCACACTGCTTAAAGGTATTGGACACTCCCCAAGCTAGGCAAGAGGGAGAGCGTGCTGAAGGGACCCTCCGCAGTCCCTGAGGACAGCCTTGGTGCGGGGGGGCGGGGGGGGCGGTGCAGCCAACTCCCTCTGCCTCCCAACAATCCTCTCTGACAAGGACAGGGTCCATCGCACAAAGGGGCCCAGGTTGCCAGGGTAGCTCCAGGCTGGAATCTATTTATACACATCCTCAGCACCCAGAGGTTAAATTACAGCCCAGGAGATGGCATGGGGCCAGCAAGGAGTTATTTATGTCCTCTTGCAAGAGCAAGAGGAGCGGGGGACTTCAGAGGGCCTCTTCCAAATGAGGCCTGGTGGGGATGCAGTTTCCAGGACCACAGACTCATCCTCCCACAGCCCCCCAACCACCGCTACACACGCACGAACACACACACACACATACACAATGAAACCACCTTTGCAATGAGTGTAAGTTGAGAGGGTAGAAACAAAAAGATGGTGTTTTTAAAAATGTAGATCATGGCCTGCTGGGGGGCTGGCAAGGATCCAGCCAAATTCCATGGGCTCATTCCAAGAAGTTCTGCAGGCTCCTCATCAGAGCCTCTTAAAGGCAATGCGTCCCCTGCCTCCCCGTGGTCAGCCCAAGTCCGCAGCCCTGAAGGCTCACGGATGTGGGCCAGACAAAGGCGAAAGACAGAGCCTGGGCTCCCGCGACACTTCACCACTGGTTGGAACTGCGGGGAGAGCCAGAAGCTTCCACTCCTGGAGGTGCATCCTCGCTCACGGCCCCCAAACTGCTCCTGGTCCAAAGGGTGATGAAAGGTTCGGAAGTGCTTCCACTAACCCCGAGGGCCGGCAAGCAGATATCCTTGTTTAACCAAGGCTTCTTCAAGCCCCACATCAAGGAAAACCGCCAACAGTTTATCGTTAGTGACATTTAATAAGACAGCACAGCGGAGTCTGTTAAATATCACACGGGTGATGTACGAGGCCTGCCACTAGGTGTGCCTCGCTGCAAATCAATGCACTTGCTTTAATGTAGTGCCTGGTTAGGTCGGCTCTGGCAGAGCTGCGCCCCCACCGCCCCAAGAATCCTGGGCCAAGATTCACTCGGCGAGAGGCCAGGGCGTGACAGGGCCAACTTGCTGAGCAAGAGCAGGGACCATAGGGGCTGGGCAGGTTTGGATAATCCAGCACTGGGCACCAAACACCGCAGCATGGGGCACGTTCCTGGGAGGTGCTCAGGGACGAAAGCCTCTTTTCCCAAGAGTGCAAAGCCCAGAGAGGCTTCCCCATGAGGCCCCACCAAGGCCAGCTTTGTTCATTAAAGTACCCAGGAAAGGAAGGTGGCTTGCAGGTCTTCAGTCCCTGCTCCAAACACCATGCCATTGGGGTCTCCCATTTTCACAGTAAATATTTCCACCTGTGGTGCCACTCTGGAGGGCAGGAGCCTGGAGGAAGCCCAACCCAGGAAAGACAGGAAGAGCCCCCTGCCCGGGCACAGTGGAGAACCCAGACTTCCTGCCCTCCACATGCCCCCCTCAAACCACTGGTTACCTCCTGGTGCTGAGATTGGGCACCCACAGGGCAGCCTGGGCACGTGCATGGATGCTGGGGAAAGCAACAGGTGGGTCTCCTTCCAGGCGCACCCCTGGGAAGAGCTGGCGAGAAGCGCCCTTCAAATCCACCCTCCACACCACCGACCCTGGTGAAGCTTCTCTGGTCATTCCAGAGAAGAGCTCAGCTCTCCAGGAATATAACCTCAAGTGCAGAGGGCAGGAGCAGATGGAGAAGGCAGACTGGAAAACTAGTTTGAGAGAATCAGAGCCATAGACCTGGGGGGTCCCTGCAGATGACCTGGTGGAGCAGCCTCATTGGATCACTGGAGAAACCGGTGGCACTAGGAGTAAAATGTCCTTGCAGGACCACTCAGGAGACCCCGGGCAGAATGAGAAGACAAGGTAGATCTGCTGACGCTGGGACACCTTGGCAACCGCTTCCATCCACCACTTGTCGTCCCTGCACATGGCAGCCTCTGTTGCTCCCTGGTGCATGTGTCAACGCCCCCACCTCAAGCATCAGCTCTGAGTCCTGGGCAAAGTTCCCTACAGGACACCTCTCCATGCTGTAATACCCACCAAGGCTCCTGCCAGACTCGGCCTAAAGGAAGGTTGTGCCCTCATCCCTTCCCTCCCCCTTGGGACCATATTTAAATTTGCATGTGGATGGGTGTGTTGGGGGGGGAACAGGGGAGAGATGGGTTGGAGGAACACCCTGGTTCAAGGTCAGGAATCCATCTAGCCACATCCTGGAGCAACCAGAACTTCCTCCTCATGGTACCAGGCCTCCCAAAGTCAGCCGCGCACCCAGGTCAATAATCCAGACACTGCACTGTCCGTGGGCCCTGGGGCTGCCACCGTTTAAATCTCCCTCCCAGGGCACGGAGCTGATCTGCCAGGCTCAGCCCCTCTCGGCTGCTGGGACTCCTCAGTCTTGACCTTCTCGGTCTTGTTTAAACACCCTTTCTGTTCCACAAGGTGAAGTTTATCACCCAATTCCTCTGTTCCTGGCTTCCCCCACTTCCAGAAAAACAACCACCCACCAAAAAAAGAAAAACAAATAAAACACTTCTGGCTCCTTAAACAGGCACAGACGTTCTCCAATCCACCAAATTCCCCCTGCTCCAAACTCTCCCATCTCACGAAGGGCCACAGACCCATAAGAAACCATGCACTACCTTATCTCTCCTTCCTTAAAACAACACTAATAAAACAGGTGCTGGTGTCCCTGTCTGCTCTGCACAAGACGCCTTGCTCAGACATCTGAGCGGCTTGACTCTCGGGGCCTGCCGTCAGGCCCTGCAGCCATCCGGCTTTCTGGGTGCTGTGCCCACCCTCGTGCTTGGGGACCTGAGCTTGGACTCATGCTGGTCCTTTCTGACCCCTTTGAGACCCAGTTCCTTGTCTGCGCTCTGCTCTGTCACTCCACTCCACACAGCCGCGTGTGACGCAGCCCCCACCCAAGGTCACTGTAGCACTCGGGACAAGCAGAGACTGTGCCTCAGCCTAAGAACTAGCGTGCTCCATGCTCCTACCACGTGCGAGGACATGTGTGGCCCACCAAGCCTCCCCTTCATCCAGCCACCAGGAAGCTCAGGCTCAGGCTTAGCAACCTGCCACACTGCAGAGTCCCTGTGTTTGCTCCCAACGTCTTTCTAGGGCTCCTCTTACTCCTGCTGAGTTTCATGCTCCTGAGGTTGTGTGCTGAGTTTTAAGGCGATAAGGTGTATTTTTTTAAGTAAGCAGAGGAAAAAAGCCCACCTTCTTCACAGAGCTTTCCCTGAGCCCTGCAGCTAGCTCTGGGATCAGTCCCTTCTCTGAACTGCAGCAGAGCTTATTTTCCAAACCAAAGTAGCACTTCCCCCTCAGCGCACACGCGGCCTGGCTCTCCCACGTTAAAAAGAAGCCCTCTCACCCCAGGTCCCTCTGCAGGCTCAGGCCCTGGCCTCATCCCTTCTGAAGAAGGTGGTTTATACCCAACGCCTTGACTTCCACAAAGTGGCAGGACCACTGCAATACGGCTCCCACCATCTGAACACGCACGCACACACACACATGCATTTGCACACGCACTCTGAGGCACCACGGCTCGATTCCCCCTCCTCTGGGCCCACTCTCCCCACCTCTGCTCCACCCTCCCTGACCTCCCCGCCTCACACTCCACTTCCTTTGCCCCCCCCATAAGCACTGGTGTTTGCAGGAGAGTTCTGCCCTTCCTGCCCCTCCAGGGGCTTCCCTCATCACCCACACGCTGAGGATGCCCAACTCTGCAGGTGTCTCCACCCTAGAATTCCTCGTGGGCTCCACCAGCCCTTCCTACCCCATCTCACGCACTGCTGTGGCTTTAATCACCAACAGGGTGCCCAATAACTCCCAAGCCCATCTCTCCTCTCCAGCCTCAGTTCTCATCTCCACCCCCACAAGTCCAAGTGCCTCCCAGATGTTGCCATGGGGGTGGCAATGGTCCCCCAGGCACCTCAGTTGCTGCATGGCCAACACCACCCCCACTGAATGGCTCCATCATCCCGGAGTTACTCAGCTAGGACACATGGCGGTCACCATCCATTTACCCAACCAGGTGATGTTCACCACGTGCCTGGCTTTGTGTGCAGGACAGTGTGCAGTAAACAAACAGAAAGGGTTCTCGCCTCCAGGGGACATTCAGCCAGTCACCCACTCCTGTGCAGTCTACTTCCCAATCTTCTCTGAAACTACCCACTTTTCTCCATCCCCACAGCCAGTATCTTAGTCCAGGGCAGTAAGCCACACTGGAAGGAAAGCCGTATAGCCCGAATCCCAGCTTTGAAACGTACGGCTGTGCAACCTTAGGCAGTTCCTTCCTCTGTACCTTGCCAGATTTCCTCATTGGCAGATAAAGATAAGAGTACCCTCTCATAGCATTGTTGCAAGGATTAAATGAAGCCTCTAGAACAGTGTCCAGAACAGAGTAGGCAACCTATACACACCTGCACCTGTTGCAGGCAGGTCCCCGTCTCCCGGCAGCCTCCCTTCTGGCTCCCCCTGCCCTCGTTGTAGCCCCCCCCACATTCACGCCCCCTACAGTTCCCATCACCCCGGCTCTCTGCCCCCTCCAGCCTGTGCCATGCTTTTCCGGCTGACTCATTCCCTGGCTTTCTGTTTCTGGTTTCCCAAGGCTCAGCTTAAGCCTCCTTCCCTGAACCCCAGTCTGCAGCAGATGCCCTCCCCTGTGCTCCCTCCTGTAAGAGCCCACAGCCTCGTCCCACTGAGCCGGGTCACTCTCCCCTGGTCTGTGTCCCTGCTGGCCTGGGTGCTCCCTGGAGAGCACTGTGCTCATCTCTGTGAGCCCGGACTTCAGGACCAAGCGCTGCACACAACAAGAGCTCAACAAATACTTAACAAACAAACAAAAACATTACAATTACTAAGAGCCAAATTTCAACTCACTATAACCAAAAAATTTAAAAACCTCCTTCCTAATAATGAGACTACACTTATTAAGCATTTACTATATTCCGGGCTCTGTGCTAAACTTCGGATATACGTCATGTAATCTAACACTCACAATAACCCTGTGCCGTGGGTACTTTTATTCCTGTCTTACAGGTGAAAGGATAGAGGCTTGGGATATTTTTTAAAACCTGCTCGAGGTTACACAGCTAGTAAGTAAAGTCAGGATTCAAACCCAGGACTGTCAGACTCCAGAGCCCATTCCTCACTCAACACCGCACTGGTTCAGATCTCGGTTCAGAATGCACTGGCTCTGTGATTGACAAGAGCACCTTCCCTGATGGCCACAAGGCCTCTGCTGGGATCCCAAGGCTCTAGGACTCCCTGACTTTAAAGTGTAAGCTCCTCGGGGTGTTCATCTTGGTTTCCCTATAGCAGGAGGCTGGGCACAGAGTCAGCAAATGATAAACCTGTGCTGAATGAATGAATGAATGAATGAGTGGATGGATGGATGAATCGATGAATCGATGAAATGAATGAATGAAATGTATGGGTGACGATTCATTTTGTACATGTCCAAGTCAGTTTCAACCTTTTTGACACCCCTTCTGCTGGGTTTGGGGTCCTAAGCCAATGGACCCCAGGGAAAGCAGCGAAGGGGGACACCAGCCTGGGCTTGCGGGCACCCTCCTGCCGGCAGCCCCCAGGGGCTGCAGCAGCATCACTCTTACCGGCACAGGTGGTCAGTCCGGCACACACTGCGGAGGTCCAGGCAGTTGGGCTTCTCCTTGTCCTCGTAGGAGCATCTGGGCAGGATGGTTTGTCGGCGGCGCTCGGCGCACGCCTGGTCTTGGCAGGAGCAGAAGAGCATGCGGTAGGTGTACTCGCTGGGCACCCGGTCGAAGAACTGGCGCAGGGCCTTGTGGCACTTGCGGCGGTTGCAGCGCTCGGTGGGCGAGATCTCGCGGTTGCAGATGGAGATGTAGGAGGAGCGCAGCTTCTTGCAGTTGTCGTTCAGGTTGCAGGCCTTGGCAGCATCCAGGCAGTGGTTGCTCCTGGTGCTGACCACCGGGTCTGCCCCTGTCCCTGCAGGAGGAAGGAGAGAGCAGGTCAGAGGCCACAGCCTCCCTGTGGGAGGACACAGCCACCCACTTGCTGGGAGACGTCTCCCAGCGCTCAGTGTGCTTTTTTGTGCCCGCTCTTTGCCTCAGTTTCCCCACCTGTGAAATGGGGATCACTTAAGAGGACCTACATCCTAAATTAGGTTGTGGTGAGGACTGAATGAGTTAATACACAGGTTCATAAAGCACTTAGGACAGCGCCGGGTATGGGGTGAGCTGTACATACAGTGAGCTATTACCATGACGATTGTTAATCCAAGGTCTTAATAAAACTTGTCACAGTCTGGGCACAGCCTGCAATCCCAGCACTTTGGGAGGCCGAAGTGGGAGGATCACTTGAGACTAGGAGTTCGAGACCAGCCTGGGCAACATATTGAGACCCCTGCCTCTACAAAAACGAAAAAATATTAGCCTGGTGTTGTGGCGTGCACCTGTAGTCCCAGCTACGCAGGAGGCTGAGCAGGGAGGATCACTTAAGCCCAGGAGTTTGTTACAGTGAGCTACGATTGTGCCACTGCACTCCAACCTGGGTGAAAGAGTGAGACCCTGTTTCTAAAAATAAATAAATAAAACTTATCACAAACCTTAATCTGTCATGAGAGTTTTAAGGGAAAAAAAAACTATCACAAGCCTAAAAGGTAAGCAACTAGGTGTGCATGGCCCTGTGTACAAATGAGGGAGATAAAGTGACCGACTCAAAATCACCCAAGGGAAGCTGAACCAAGACTGGCCTCAGGGCCCCTGAGCAGCCCACAGCAACACATTGGTGTTTAGGGTGGGATAGTTCTCATTATGGGGTCCTTCAGTGACCAGGGTACAAACAAATAGCACACATGTGCCCTCTTGAGCCATTCTGGCAAGAGCCAGCTAATCCAACCTCTTTATTTTACAGATAAGGAAACTGAGGCACTGAGTGGGCAGGGCATCTGCCCAGGTCACCCAGTGCACTGGCAGCAAATCAAAGCAGTAGCCCTAGCACCACGGCATGCCGGGGACAGCCATCAGCTTAGGGTTTAGGATGAGCCATGGCCTTCTCATCCATTCTCCATCCACCCTACAAATGTTTCCCAGTATCTCTTGAGCACCACTCTCTCCACGCAAGGCCACATGGCGTGGCGGGCAGGACTCAGGGTGCAGCAGGCTGAGGCCACGCCTCCCTGCCCAGGGGGGCGTGGCCAGTGGACAAGCACTTCCAGCACTGGGTCATTAAAGGTCCACCAAGTCTCACCTCTGCACAGCCCCCCGCCAGGCCCCGTGTTGGATATAAAAGCAAGAGAGGAGGCCCCACTCTGGAAGAAATCCCAGCTCCAGCTAGGAAACCAAGGGGCAGAACAGCACAGTGGCTCAGGCTGGGCATTCTGGGACTGAGCCATCAGCATTGAGCTCCTGGCCTTGTGACCTTGGGCAAGTGACTGAACTGTTCTTTGCCTCAGTTTCCTTATCTGTAAAGTAGTACCTTCCACATAGGGTCACTGTGGGCATGACTGAGACAGCTCATTTTTTCTGTCTCCCCTACATCATGACTGCGCCCTGTCTTCTAGATCATTCCCATCAGCTACCGCATCACCCATCATTAATTTACAAAAAGCCCTTCTCGGGACCATGCACACCCCTTAAGTTTCCAACCCACCTCTCTGCTCCCTTTGAAAGCAAAACCCCTCAAATGAGCTGTCTCTGCCAGCTGTATCCTCTTCTCCTCCCCTGCCCTCTTGGACCCACTTCAGCCTAGGGTCCACCCCCACCTCTCCCACCAGGGCTCAGAATCCTCTGGCCCCATCTTCTCAGCCCATCAGCAGCCCCGGGCACAGCCGATCCCTCCCTCCCACCTGAACCCCCTTCCACTCTCCGCGGGGCTCCCTGAGGCCTCCCCACACTCTCCTGCTCAGCCCACTTTGCTGGTTCCATCTTCGCTACCCAGGGCTCAGCCTCCTCTTCCCCATGTGCACCTGCTCTCTGGAGCCCTCAGCTCACCTCATGGCCTGAAACACTTATCAGATTTATACCCTCCAGCCACACCTCCCCCCAGAGCCCCATCGAGCCAGCTACCTACTCGACAACACCAGCTACAAGCCCAATGCCTGCCTCTCACACGTAACACATCCAAAACCTAACCCCAGATTTTCCCCCAAAGGCTTCCTTCCACCCATAACAGTCACCCTCATCCTGTGGAAAACAGGCGCACCCTTCCAGAAGCTCAAGCCCAAACTCTTGGAGCTCCCTTGACTCCTCTCTCATTCACACACCACACCAGGAAAACCTGGCAGTTCTACCTTCAGAATGTATCCAGAATCCAGCCACTCCTCACCACCTCCATGCGGCCACCATAGGCCAAGCTGCCAACACTGTGTGCCTGGAAGAGCTTCCTTCAGGGCCCCCCTGTTCTGCCTGTGCCCCCACGCCCCGCCCAGGACAATCTTCCCTCAACACAGCAGCCGCAGAGAACCTCCTAGAACCTAAGGCAGCAGCTCTCACTCTCGGGCCCCAGAGCACCCATTGGCTTCCTCGTCTCATTCAGGCTGCATGCTTGTGCCATCCAATATGGCGGCCGCCAGCCACACTTGACCACTGAGCCTGAAACGTAGCTCGTACATTTCAAATGTACACACAAGGTTTTAAAATACATACCAGACTTTGACAACTTCATAAGAAAAAAATAAAGTATCTCATTAATAATTTTTTATTTTGATTACACATTGCAGGGATAATATTTTGGATATATGGTATTTTAAAAATGTAGTATTAAAATTAATTTCATCTGTTTCTTTTTACTTTTTTCAATGTGACTGCTAGAAAATTTAGAATTACATATGTCAGAAATGTGTATTATAATTCTAGGAGCCTGTGCTGCTCTGTACAACCTCACCTCCAACCCTTTTTCCCAAGCTCACTACTCCATTCCAGCCACACCTACCTCTTGATCTTCCTGGAACATGCCAATCGTGGCCTGGCCTCAGGGCCTTTGCACTTGCTGTTCCCGTGGCCTCTCCACCATCCCCATAACCACATTGCAACTTTCCTCATTCCGTTCGGGTCCCTGCTTATATGTGAGTCCTTCCTGACCACCCTGCAAACAATAACAACCCCGCACACACTCCATTTGCCCCTGCTCTGATCTGTTTTTCCCACAGCACGCAGCACTATCTCCCATAGCATGTGCTTATTTACTCATGTGTTTGTTTGGATCAAATACAAACTCCAGGAAGGCAGGGCTGTGTCGGCTGTGCTCATTGCTGGGCCGGTGATCCCCTGTGTTTGATACTCATGTGCCGAGTAGGCCTTTGATGAGGGAGAGAATAACTGTACTTGGACCAGTGTCTACTTTATAAAAAATGCTCAAAAAATGTTGGCTAATATCATTAAGGAGGCGCAACTGGCACAGAGTAGGTGACAGTGGTGGAGACAAGCGCACGTGGAACCCAGACCAGAGGGGCTCAGAGCTAAAGGTCGGGGGGTGACTGATGAAGGCTAAGCCGCTCACCCCAACACCTTGTCTGGCCAATGACAGCAGAAATAGCAAAGTGCCCCTCTTCTTGTCATAAAAGCAGGGTGTGAGCACATCCAGAGAATCGCATACTACTCGGTGATGAACGGAGAGGAGCTATCAAGCCACGAAAAGACACAGAGGGGCCTGGCAGGAGAGAAGCCACACGTCATCCCGCGTGATCCAACTACGCCATCTGGGTGAGGGAGAACCACGGAAACGGAAAGAAGATCAGGGGTTGTTGGGAGCTGGCGGGAAGAGAGGGATGCGCAGGCAGAGCACAGAGGATTTTTAGGGCAGTGGAACTGCGCTGTGTGACACTGTAGTGGAAGATACATGTCACCACACATTTGTCCAAACCCCACGAACCTGCACCACCAAGAATGAACCCTCATGGAAACTACGGACTTTGGGTGACAACTATGTGTCGAGGCGGGTTCATTCGTTGTACCAAATGCGCCGCTCTGGGGGGGTGTTGATAGTGGGCGGGGCTGTGCCTGTGCAGGTGGGGGCAGGGGGGGAGACGGGAACTCTCTGTACCTTCCTCTCAATTTTGCTGTGAACCTAAAACTGCTCTAAAAATAAGCCTTTTTTAAAAAAAGGAGTTGGGGGAAATTAGGCAGAAAGAGAATCCAGGTTTGTTTTCCTCGTCAATCAATGAACGTATTTTTACTGAGGGCCTACTACGTGCCAGGCACTTGCCCAGACACTGAGGCTGCAGCCTGAGCCAATGTGAGTTCTGGGTCGGGAAGTCGGGGTGCAGAGAGGAAAGCACGCTGCCCAGACCTGGGGGTCTCGGAAGCAGCGATGTCTCTGCTGAAACCTACGGGATGAGTCAGAGGAAGCAAAGAGAGCAGAAAGCGGGTGGCAGGCAGAGGGGAGCAGGGACTGGTCCTGGGAGGAACTGCAAGCTATTCAGTATGCCTGGAGGCAGAAACCAAGAAAGCTGCCGCCCAGAGAGGACACTGGAGCACTAAGCAAGGGCCTGCAGCCACGCTGGGGCTTTTGGCCTTCCAGGCAATTCCCTGAGCTGCTATCAGACCATTCTGCCTGGGCCAGAAGGCCCCCAGGACGCCTATCAACACAAAGGCTGTTGTGGGGACACTGCTTCTATGGGACCAGGGTGGGATGCACCTGTCAGAGGCTGGCTGGCTGCTGGCCTCCGGAGGAGCAGAGCAGCCTGGGGGCAAGGTGGAGGAGAGAGGACAAGGAGGGACCCCAGAGAGGAGCTGGGCGGTGACTGCAAGCAGAACAGCAGCTAATTTAGGCCTGTGGCTGCTTCCAGGATCCCCAGGTGCCCTGTACCCGCTCCTCTCAGCATGTTCCTGGGCTAATGCCGGTGCAATTACAGCCTTCCATTTGGAGCTTGAATAGTGAAAGCTTTGCTAGGGGGTGGGACATGTAAACCTCTGGGCCAAAACTTGGTAAATTTCCTAGAAAAAAAAAAAAAATCAAGAAAAGCAGCTACTGCCTGGTTACCAGGAAGAGGTCCCCTCTGATCCTCCCGCCGTGGGAAGAGGAAGAGGGGACGAGTGGGCTGGATGCTGGGGGCCCACTCTGCCCTGGAGAAAGGCCCCCGGGCAGGCCCAGGCTCTGACCCTCTGCCAGCCGCCTCTCCAAGCAGGCCGCCCGCTCTGGTTTCCGTCACCAGTGAGACAGTCGGGTCAGGGTTCGGCACAGGGCCAGCAGCTCCCCAAGCAGCCACTGCCTTTCCATCCACCCTCAGGCTCCCGTCCCTCCCATTGGGAAGGCAAGTCCCCACTCGGGAGTAAGGAGGTGGGGGACTCCAAACACAATCCTTGCTCTCCAGGATGCCCCACAATCCTCCCCCTGTGCTGGGGCCACAGCCCCCGAACTAAAATGTGCAAAGGACAGGGACATGGGTTCAGGAAGCCCATCCCTCTGCCTCCCTCTCCACCCCGCACAGAGAGCTGAGGCCACACGAGACCTCAGAGGGACTCAGGAGCTGGGCTGGCCCTAGAGAGCCCTTCCTCCATGCATGTTCGGGCTCCAACCCCACCTGTGCCCCCCAGGAGGAAATGGTGACCAGCTGCCCAAGGGAGAGGGAGGCGGGATTTACCAACACTTGCCAGTCTCCACACCCTCAGCAAATTCATCCTCCCAGCCCCCGGGGCACTCTTTGGCTTGGTTGTCCCCTCCCACCTCCCTCAGCAAGGGCGCAGGGGCAGCTCGCTGCAGACAGGCAGAAGGGCCCCACGCAGGACCAGAAGCTGTGGCTCAGCCTCCCCCAAGCCACACACCCCAGTCCTACCCCAGCCCAGCCAGCCTCTCCCTTCTCTCCTGGGGCACTGCCCTGAGCTAAAGACCCAACTGCACCACCGGGCTGTCCACAGAGAGTGGGGCATCCCAACAGGCAGGCATGTGAGCGCTCTTCAAACTCATATTCTTTAAATATTTATTCGACATGTATATTGAGTGGAGTTTACCAAACTTCAGCTGCCCAAGTACCACCTCTATCACTTTGGCCATATTAACAGTACCACCTGTGCTAATGTTTAATTTATTTTTTCTTTAAATCCCTTAAATCTTAAATAATGAATTTGTTTAATGCCTTTAAACTTTTCAATACCTACCTAGATTTATCCTAAATGATAACATCTACGTTGGTTCTGAATTTCTCTAACACATATTAAAATGCACTGCTATTAAGATAAAAATATGCATTCCTCTGCCCCATCTCCCATTCCAGCAGTGGCATGCAGCGCTCTCAGAGGGGAGTGACTGATTTGGAGCAGCCGTGCTTAACCTCTGGTGCACCCACCCCCGGCCCACGGAGTCTGGGCTCTGTGGCCAGCGCCTCGGCACCTGGGTTTCACAAGCTCCCTGGGATTCCAAAGCCACCTTCCAAAGATGCAGAACCAACAGTAAGAGGACAGGCCGAGCTGCCCTTGGCCCACTTCCCAAACACACACATACACCCCATGCAGCACAGAAGGTAGGCTGTGGCCCCGCTGTCACCAAAGCATTCCCCCTGGATATTTCGTCAGTCGCAAACAGGCCTCTTCCTGTGGCAGCCGAAGAAAGACGCTCACCATCCTGCAAGCCAATGAGGACCTAGCCAGGCGTTTCAACATCCCCTCTTGCCTTCCAGGAAACTGCCCCTAATCCCATTTGCAGCTGCAGCGTCTGCCCCTGAGCCCACCCTGGGCCTCTGGGCCAAGCGGTGCAGCTCTGCCACTTACGTGGGGGTTAGAGAACCTGGGTCCTAATTCTGTCTCTGCCTCTCTCAGCTGTGTAAGACCCCAGGTAAATCTCTGTCCCTCTCTGGGTCCCATGTCTTCACCTGAAAAATGCTGGGGTTTGAACTCTACAGTCTCCTACATTGTGCACCTCTCCTGCCCACCCACCTGACCCATCAGTGCAAGAGTCTGGGGGCTGGAGGGCCTGGGAAAACTCCCCCGTCTCACTGGGTTCCTATGAGCCAGAACCACACATCAACCCCAACAGGCTAGAAGGAGTTTACTCTGGTCCCGTGCAAACACAACAGCAGCGCGCGTGCACACACACACACACACAGACACACACACACACACACACACACACACACACACACACACGGACGCCCAACCACACCCACCTCTCCGCAATCAGCACCCGGGGCCCTGCAGTTAGCGCCAGTCAACAGCTATTTTCACACTGACTACATCCCAGGGCCTGGAAATCGAGCTGTGAACAGGAAGGAAAGAGTCCCTGCTCTCCGGGGGCTTTCACTCCAGTGAGAGCAAGACTGGTAATGAACACATAAATAAAGTCATTTGAAGACCCGATAAGTGCTATGAAGAAAATAAGGGAATTAAGAAGAGAATGACGGGGGATGAGAGAGGCCTCTCCTAGGAGGTGATGTCCAGTTGAGATAGGATGATGGGCAGGAGTGAAATATACAAAATCCAAGGTAAGAGAATTCCAAGCACAAGGAAGAGCAAGTGCAAAGGTCCTGAGACAGGCGCAAGCTTGGCATGGTCCTAGTCAAAAGGAGGCGTAAGGTGCCCAGAGCTTCCAGAATGATGCATGGGGAAAAGGAAGTCGGAGGGACAGTCAGGGGAGACCTTGCAGGGCAAGTAGGAACTTTAGATTTTATTCTGATATGCAAAGTGCTTGGAGAGCATTAAGGAGGGGAGCCCATGACCCCACTCGCTGACATACAGAAGAGTCTGGGTTGAGGTGGGGGGAGGGGAGGAAACCAGCTACAGGCTATCGCAGCAGCAGGAAGATGCTGGAGGCTTGGGTGGGGTGTGACGGCAGAGACTGCAAAAAATGAGGCCATTCTGTTTATAATTTAGAGATAAAGCCAACAGGACTTAGATTTTGAGTGGGAGGAGAGAGAGAAACCAAGGAAAACTCCTGGGTTTTGGGCCTGAGCACCAGGCAGATGGTGATATTGTTTTACGAAACAGTAAAGACCTGGAAGGAAGGAAGAGAGGCAGAATGAAATGGACGGTTCGTTTTGGACTTGTTAAGTTTGAGATGCTGCAAAGGCAGGAGGGACCAGGAGCCTGGAGTTCGGGAGAGCAGTCCGGGCTGGAGACGTAAAACTGGAGTAGTTGGTGCTGGAGGCTACGGACAGCCGCATCGCCACGTGGGGCTGCTGGGTTGAGGAAACAAGATGGAGGAAAGGGGCCAGGACAGAGCTTTGGGGCTCAATGTTACTGGAGAAGGGGAAGGAGTGGACCTTGAGTTGGCAGAAAACCAAGAGATGCTGGTTTTGGGGAAGCCAAGACAAGGGTGAATGGAGAAGAAATTCCCAATGAGACGTAGAATGAATGAACTCGCAGCAGGACTGGACGAAGGCAGGAAAGGCAGATCGGCAAAGGGAGGGGCCTGGAGGAGAGACTGGGCGCTGCCCACGTTGGGGCCTGGACTCTGGGGGGTGGTTTGTAGCCACCCGGACCATCACCTCCATACCCCATGTCCCCATGGGGTATCCAAGCCCAGCCCTCCCTCAAACCCACTGACTTCCACAGCAAACACTGCCAACCCAGCATGCGTCAAGCACCGTGGAGAGAGGAACAAAACCAGCAAGGCCCCTGCCCTCCTGGGGCTTCTATTCTAGGGCAGGTGCGAGATTATAACCAAGTGAACAAATGAAAACTTTCCCCTTTGCCTGGGGCTCACTCTCTCTGGTCTAGCGGTAGCTGGGGAGGGGGAGGACCCGGCTGGGCCACTGAGCAGCAGAGCAAGTGTGCATGGGCCATGCAACCTCTTTGAGCCTCATTTTCCTCACCTGCAAAATGGAGCACCCTGCCAAGACACAGGACTATGCTGCAATAAAATAGGACACTGTAAATGAAAATGCCTCTCACGGTTTCCAGCCCATAGTGCATGAGCAATAAATGCTTATTTAAAATGTGTTACCCGGCTGGTGGGGTCTTCTCTCCCATCTCTCTCTCCCCTTCACACTGTGACACCTGCTAGAAGAGACAGGTCCCATGTGCTCCAGCCTCTACACACTATCCCGCACAAGATAAAAGGGTCCCCCGTGTCCCCTGGTGAGCATGAGGAGGTCTTCAGAGCTCCCTCTGCTCCATCCAGGCAGGACCTCACCTCTGCCCCTGTCGCCTCCAGGAGTGGTGGCCAGGAGCCCCCACCACCTAGCTGGTAGCGACACCTCAGCTGCCCCATCCCCAGGAGATGACAGGACCAATCCCAGCCCCCTCAGTTGTCACTCAAAGCCCAGGGATCCGGCGGGGACCAAACCCTTGGCCCCTACTGCTCTGTTTGTCCAGGGCGCCCACCCTCCTCAAACCCGCCCTGGGAGTCCCAGTCCAAGCTCCCCCATAACCTCAACGTTCTCTCCAAATTTCCCCCTCGCCTCCCAGTCCCACCGCAACACCAGGGGAAGCCGCAGTTCTGGAAGCAGGCCAACCCCGCCAGAAATCAATTTGACAAATGGCAAATTCACTGAAAATCAATGCGAAAGAAAATCACTTTGGATGATTTCGAATCTCATTTTATATTTTGTCAAATTTTAACCACATTTAAAATTCTTTCTCCAAGTCCTCAAATGGCAGGTTAGTCTTAATGTCATGGCGCTAGTCATTAAAAATGCAAGTTTCATTCTTTCACATTTGAAGGGACTTTTTCAGCCACCTTTGAGTGCTTTATTCCTTTTAAATACAGTCTTGGAGTTTTGGGGGATTTTTTGTATTTAGGGTTTTTGCCATTCTCACACCACGACATGTCAGCTTTGATTTTTTTATTTGTAACAATTAAAGACCAAAATTGATGCATTTCATATTGATGAGTAACCCATCAGCTTTAATTTTGTATTTGTAACAATTAAAACCAAAATTGAGGCATTTCATATTGATAGGATTGACCTAAATCTTTCCTTAGCACTTTTGATTTCATGATGCAGTGAATGGACGTAGGATCTGAGGCACCAACCATAAGCTAGAACTTTGTTTACTGATTATTATCAAATATACTTTTCTCACCATAAGAAATCTTCATCAACTCATTTTTTATTCTACAAAATTGAGTATGTCTTAAAATACGGCTGTGAAGACTATTTGCAAAAGTCTTCAGAAGCCATGAAAACCATTCAATGTAAATTTCTAAAAGCTTTAAAAATAATTCAAAGAACTGAGTTTGGGTAAATCAATGCATTTGGTAAAATCAGTGACTTCATCATTGAGCATCCTAATCCATCCTAATTTCCACACAAGTAGCCACGGTGTGGCTCATGCATGCCAGACCTCCGGGTCTGGAGGGGGTGGGGCTTCCTGTCTCCTCCCCACCATTTCCACACCCCCGTCCTCCCATGACACTCACACCATTGGTCTCCACCCTGCCCTTCCTTGGGGCTGTCACCCACCCACCAGTCCCCTCAGGAAGGACCTCACATCTGCTCACCATCGCCTGCCCACCACTCCCGTACCCTTCCCAGGGGCTCCCACTCGCAGGCACAGTCTGTACAGACAAGAGAGCCCTCCTGCCTCCAGGGATCTCTTCCTACCTTAGCTGCCACTGCCATGGTCACACCCAAGGCCTTGGCCTTCACTGACATCCACATCACCCCTGAAATGCTGACGACAAACATCCCAACCTTGGGCCACCATCTCCTCTCCTTCCAGGTCCCTCTCTGATCCCTCCTCCAGCAATCTCTCAGCCTCCCAGGCCCTGACCCCTGACCCCTGACCCCCTGACCCGGCCTCTTGCTCTCCTTCCACCACCGCCCCACCCTGTCCTCACTGCCTCCCTGCCCAGCCTAGACTTCCTGGCCCCCTGCAAACACCTTGAGCTCCTCAGCCCCCTCTTTCTTTGCCATACTCACAAACCAACGACCCCATGAAACCCAGCCACCCCTGGGCATGCTGGCTCCTGAGCCGCTGAAGTCGCTGGAAAGACACAGACACACACATACACACGTATACACATACACACATGCACAACCAGGCTGACTGGTCTCAAGCCTCAAATGTCCTAAAATAGGCCCTTTCACACCTTTTCCTGCCTCAGTCTCCCTGCACTGCCTCCTCCCACCTTGTTCTAAGCCGATTGCCTTGTGTCTTGGTCTTTTAGGGCTGCTATCCCAAAATGCCATGGACCGGGCGGCTTATAAGTAACGGGGATTTGTTTCTCACAGTTCTGGAGGCTGCAAAGTCCAAGATCAAGGTGGCAGCAGGTTTGGTGTCTGCTGAGGGCTCACTTGCTGGTTCGTGGCCCGCCGTCTTCTCGCTGTGTCCTCACTTGTCTGAAGGGGCAAGTGAGCCCTCCGGGGTCTCTTGTACAAAAGCACCGATTCTATTCATGAGGGCTCCACTCTCAGGCCCCAATCACCTCCCTAAGGTCTCACCTCCTAGTATCACCATCTTGGGTGTTAGGATTTCAACCTATGAATTTAGAAGGGACACAACATTCAGACCGTAGCACCTTGCCTCATACTTTATGAGAAAATAAGATTTGGACAGAAATGCCCTCACCTTCGTACCGGTAGTGACCACCCTATCTCACCTGCACACCCAGCTCCGCCTCCTCTCTGTTATTAGGAGGAAGGGCCCCTGCCCGGTAGCGTGTGCTCATGCATGCCGCGTGGATCCCACCCCGCCTCCCTTCTCAAGGACGTCACTCCTGGAGTCACCCCTTCTCACTTATGTCCTTCCATTCCTCCCTCTCTGGAGGGTCAGTCTCAAGACCTACAAACGTGTGGCCATTCTGCCTGTCTTTCTCAAGACAGGACAAAAGCAAAGGCAAAACCTTCCCGTCGCCCCCTGGCCCCTCTGCTGCCGTTCCCCTTCCCAGCGAAGCTTGAAAGAGCTCTCTGGTTGCTGTTTTTAGCTTTTCTCCCCATGCTGTCTCCTCTCCAAATCAACCATCAAACCACACCCTCCACTACGGGTCCTTTGGCAAGGTCACCCGCGACCTCCATGGGCCGGATCCAGTGGTCACTTCTCTAAACTTCCCTGACTTGACCTCTCAGCTGCATGGTCAGCCTGGCTGACCACTTCCTGTTCCTTGAAACCCATGCATGTCTCAGCTCCCCTGACACAGCTGGCTGCTTCCCCTCGCTGTCTGGCCCCATCTCAGCCGCCTGCGCTAGCTCTCCCCAGCCCCCGCCGCCGTGGTTCCGTGGCTTTAAATATCATCTATATGCTAATGACTCTCAATCTATGCATCAACCCTGACCTCTCCCCACAACTCCGGGTCTGCATCAAACCTCTTCGCTTGGCACTTCCAGGAGGAGGTCTCATTGGCACGTCGTCCCTAATGTGGCCAAAACAGAACTCCCGATTTCTGCCCACCCCAAGGCCCAACCTGTTCCTTCCCTCATCTCCTCCAGCCTCACCATTGTTCAAGCCCAAAATATCAGGAGTTATCCACAATTCCAGCTCCATGGCCTCTCAACTCCACCTCCAAGACATATCCCAAACCCACGCATTCCTCTCTCCTGTGACCGTCCCTCCCCTGAGCCACTACAACGGCCTCTGAACTGGCCACTGCGGTGGCCTCTCCACTGCATCCGTCACACCGAGCCGTTCCACTGTCTAAAACCCACTGATAGCTTCTCATCACTCTTAAAATAAAATCCAAACTCTGTTCCTTGAGCAGCAGCACCTCAGTCACTTGGCACCCGCCCACCTCCATGCCCACCTCCCCTGCCACCTCCTCCACCTCATTCTCAGGTCCCCACCACGTGGCCTCCCCAGGCCCCACCATCCACACGTGGGTTCCCCCTGGGGGACCTTCCCTGGCTGTTCCCTCTGCCATTCCCCTGATCTTCCCTCGGTTGGATCCTTCCTGTGAGTCGGATTTTGGCATTTCCTGTCACCTCTGTCCCTTAGTCCTATTGTAACTCTGCTTATCGTCCATCACTCTCGTCCATGTTTCTTGTTAATGTGTTTGTTGGCTTGTTTTCTATCTTCCTCTGTCTCCGGCTACTAGAACAGAAGCTCCGTAAGAGCAACAGACTCCTCCGCTCTGCTCATGGTGTGTCCTCCGCACCTGGCGTGGCACGCGGAAGGTGCTCAGTGACTGTCCGGAGATGAGTGCATACACGTGTTCCCACAGAGAGGGTGCCTCAGTGTCCGGAGTTCAGTGAAATGGCCTCCGGGCTGCAGGACACCCCAAAATACGCGCACACAGCTGAGCCACTCGTTACTCTCGCTGATCGGGCAGAGATGGGCTTCCCGTCCTCTCACGCCCACCCCAGTCACCCGAGCTCTCCCTGGAGCTCCCCTAGGAGTAAGGAGAAGGGTTGGAGGAGTGGCTGGGCCCAGGGTGGGAGGTGAGACCGCTGAGGCCGTCCCCTCCTGTCCACTCCCGACAGAGGCCACTGCCAAAAACCTGTAGCCACTCCTACCCACACACACTGACATGACACACACACCACCCACACACAGACATACCCCCACACACTCTGCACACTGACACACACCCGTACACACAATGACACGCACACACCTACGCACACACCACTCCCGCATGTGCCCCGCATACTTACGCTCTCCACCTACACGCTGCGCTCACACACACGTTCACTTCACACAGTCACCGCTCTCCCCACTGTGCCCCCATCTCTGCACGCCACGGGGTCGAAGGACACGCCACAGCCCCCGCTGGGAGGGAATGCCCAGTGCTGGGGCTCAAACCCGCTCCCCATCGGGATCAACTAGAGTGGGGCTAGTTGGTGGCTACACCAGGGGCATGCTCAAGGAGAAGAGACCCCCGAGAGGGCCACCCCCGGAGTCAGCCAAGAGCCACCCTCACCCCAGCTGCCGGCGGAGTCCGTCTCACAGAAGGAGGGCCAAGCAGGTAGCTCCCTAGAGGATGTCATTTGAAGGGTACCCGAAAATACCCTCACCCAAAAAACTCACCCCAACCACAGCACCTGAAATTCCACCATTAAAAAGCCTTTTGGGGGTTCAATTTGGTTCTCTCTTCACCCTTTTTTCATAGCAATTTCTTCCTTGGACACAAAGGCAACCAAAGATGAAGTCACCAACACCCTGCCCACACCTTAGTGAGAGCAAATCCTTCTACCCACTGACAGCAGCCTGAGGTCGCTGGCGCTGACAGGGAGAGAGAGAAAATGGAAAGGGAAGAGGGGGAATGTAGATTTCCAGCTGTGGCACCCCCCTGGGGAAGCCGACCTCCCCCAAGTCCCAAGAGCCACTGGGCCACCTGGCCCCACCCCCGGCCCACCTCTCCTGTCCCCACAGGCCCCCCTCCCCCACCCCACACCCTCTCCTCGGCCATGAGATGAATCCCCAGAAAGGGGAGGTGTAAGAGGTGACAGAGCTGCAGCTAAAGCCCAATTTTCGTTGACACTCAGAGTCTCTGACAGCTGTTAGAAGAAGAATGTGATTTTGAAATTTAAATAACATGCTTCTGCATTCGGCTCAGGGAGACAACCTGAGGATAAGCAGTTTATCGCCTGAGCCACCATGAAGGGGGCAGGGAGAGAGGCTGCTGTTCCCCTGGGCCTCCCCCACCTGCCGTCCCCAGCGCCCCCCACCTCATGGCAGGGCTGGAACGTCACCACCTCACTCTCCTTTCTTCTGCCAGGCAGCCCAAGGGAAGGGGGCAGAATGCAGGTACAAAGGCTGGGACATCAGCCTACGTGGGGCCGGGGCACTAGGGGGCAGGTCCAGGGAAGGCAAGGGACCCAGCAGCAAAGCCAGACCCAGTCCTCCCCAGCCTCCACCAGGGCCATGGAGCCCAGGGAGATGTCTGTCCCCAACCAACGGCAGCCCAGGCCCTCCCTAGGAACCCAGCCCCCTAACCAGGCAGTCACCCCAAGCTCTGTCATGAAGCAGTCCTGGGCAGGAGCCTTAAGGGAGGAGAGGCCATTGTCCTGTCTGCCACAAAGGTCCCTGTTTACTGTCCCCTGAGCCCACCAGGCTCAGAAGACTTGGGGCTCCTTCATGACCCCAAGCTGGGCCAGGCCTCCTAGGCATGATGCTGCCAGAAATGTCATTCCCAGATCCCTTTCTCCTCTTTCAAGACTTCCCTGATTTCCCCAGGCACTGCGGGTCGCTGCCTCCCCCGAACTCTCGGGGCAGCACTCAGTCTACACCACCACTGACAATAAGCCGCCTACCAGGTCTCTAAGCGGGTGTCTGCCTGCCCCACTAGACAGCAAGGACATGGGTCCGATGCATCTCACAGCAGAGGCTGGCACCGTCTCTAGAACACACAGAGCGCTCCATGTTTACTGAACAAAACATTCCTTGAGTCCAACCCCTGCCCCGCTATTTCCATGAGCACTTCCTGTTCACCCCAGCCAGGAGCGACCTCTCCTCCATAACAGGCAGCACGCACACAGCACCTCACAATTGCTTAGCACACCCACCAAACCACGAGCTGCCTCTAGTCCCCGGGCAGTGACACCAACCGCCACCTGCTGGGGAGCTGCTGTGCAGCCATCGCCCCGGGGGGAGCTGCCTGTGCGCCACCACCAGTGCTTGCAGGGCAGCTGAACTGCTCCATTTTACAGATGAGAAGGAAGAGGCTCGGAGGGCCAAGCGGCCCTGAGGTCACACGGTTGGGAGGGCAAGCCCAGAATTCAAAACTAGGACTAGTAGCCTCAGAGTCCACATTCCGCCCACCACTCCAGGATGCTCTGTGGTTACGAGTTAGGTACAAAGCCAGGTGCTAGGTAGGCACCCCGAGGATGTGGAGGGGAACGGACATGATGGACACAGACAGACACCCACAATCACACACGTGACCCCAGCATGTGGTGTGAGCACCACGATAAAGGACAAAGTGCCCTGGCACCAGGGGAAGGTGATGGCCACCCCCCAGGCACATGCAAGGCTTCGTGGCAAGCAGCAGGTGTGAGCGCTGGTTTCCTCCCCTCCTGGGCTCCCAAGAAGGAGATCACTGGAGCAACCAGCAAGAATGTCCCTGGCCCACCCCAGGGGCTGGCAAGCCAAGGTCCCATCCATCTCCAACCCACAAAAGGCCACTAAGCCCAAGCCTCTCGCCAGCCCCTCTGTCCCTGTCCAGTCACAGCCTAGCACACGACAGCCGGTACCACCCAAGACGCCCGCTGAGCCCCAGGGTCCCACTGCCCTCTGAAAATCACCCAGTCATCTCCACCCTAGCCCCCACCAAGCAGGATCCCAGTGTGGGTATCAGCCTCATGTCACCAAAGGCAACACAACATTTCCACTTCTGGAATGCCAGGTTCTAGGCAGGCCCTGCCACCATGCGCCACCTGCCCTTGGAGAAATCACTCCACGGTCATCGTCAAGTAGCTAACATAGCTCAGGGTGGCACGCCAGGCACTAGGCCAAGCACCCACCTGCACTCTCTCATTTCGTCCTTACAAACCAGAGCAGGCGGGGGTTTCTGTCGGCCCCACGCTGGGCAAGAGGAGAAAGGGGGGGGGCAGCTTACTGGGCGGCACTTGCCTAAGGTGCACACCAGGCAGGGCTGGAACCAGGATTTGAGTCCCGTCTACGTCTGGCCTGTCTCTATGGGCCTCGGTTTCCTTTTCTGTCAGGCAAAGGGGTGGACGGACCTGCATGATCCCTAAGTTCCTTTCCAGCTACTGAAAATCAAAAAGAAATTTCTATAAACACGCTCCACGCACGTGCCTCTGGCCACACTCGCATGGCACACCCCGGCCCTGCAGATGCAATGTCGCGCCCCACACCCAGAATGCAGAGGCAGCACCTGATGGCAGCCAAGGCCATGTGCCCCCCATTCTCCCTGTCCCTCAGGCATGGCCCCAGGGGCAGTGAAGGGCACTGCTGCCCAGCCCACCCAGTCCTTTGCATCCCGCTATGATGTCCACGCACTTCCCTCTCACTACATGCAGGACCACACCCCTGCAACTCCACGTCACCTTCTAGGACCTCCTTCCTGGGCAACCTCTCTCTGCCTGAACCATCTCTCCCTTCTTCTCTGCCTCTGTCCACCCTCTCCTGCCTCCCCACGTGGGTCCAGCCGGGAGGCAGCGTTCGCAAGGTCATGGAGTCTGGGGACTGGAACTTCAGCTCCTCAATCCCCGCACCCCCCAGATGACCGCACACCTCCACTGGACACCCTGGGCAGACAGAAGATGACTGACCGTGCCAAGCCTAGCTCAGGCCTGACACGCAGTGGGAGCTTTGGCTACACCATTCTCACTGAGTCCTCCTAGTGGCACCACACACCCGTCTCACAAACACAGGCACCACAGCTCAGAAAGGCCACAGTGAGGCCCAAGATCACACTGCACTGAGTGGACAAGCCAGGATTAGAACCCAGGACTGTGTGACTCAAGGCCAGCACTCTTCCCACACACCAGGCACCTCCCTAAACACTCTGTGTCATGTTCAAGGGCAGTTTGAATTGCTAGAGACAGGACAAATCTTGCTGCTTCTCCATGAAATCCCTCTCCCAGTGCATAAGGGGAGGGTGGAGCATCTGGGTGAGTCCAACAGCACCGCGGCCGTGGCTCAGGGCACAACCAGACTGCTCCCTGCCTGGCCCTGGACTCAGGACTAGCTGAGCCATCACTGGACCCAGGGCTGTGGGGTGGGACTGGGCAGAGAGGAGGGGACAAGCCACCCTGCCCCAGGGCTCCTGGCGGTTTGCTTTGCCAACAGAGTCCCAGTAGGGCTTTCCAAGAACCCCAGCATGGAGACAGGCAAGGGACAAAGAACACATATTCCAGGGGGGCCTGCTAACAGAACCCCAAATTCACAGACAGGGATTGGCAAAGAGATAGCAGCAACTGAGTCCCAAAGATACAGCCCACAGGGGGCCACCAGGACTCCATGTGCCCACCCCGCCAGCCTTTCCATGCAGAGATGGTGAAGGGGGCAGCTCCCAGCCCAATTTGGTGCGGGGGAGTGGGGAGGGGCTCCCCATCAATTTCACACACTGCTACAGGACGGTGGCCTTGCAATCCCAGAGCACTAGAGCAGGACCTTGGGTCACCCAGGCCAAGACTTCCCCCCAGCCAGCGTGCCACACACAGGTGGGTGATGTGTGTGCCCAGGGACTGACCCCTCGCCCACAGGGCAGCCAGGCGGGGTCCCGAGATGGCCTGAGCGCCAAGCTGGTCTGCTCACCTGCCACATCCCATGTTCCTTGTGCCTTGGTGGGACACAGGGAGGGAAGCACAGCTCCAAGCTCATGGCGTCACTCTTCAGAAAAGAAACATAAGGTCTGGAGCAAGGAAGTGACCTGCCCAACACAGCTGGTCCCTGGCAAAGACTGCACTTGAATCGGCTGTGTGGCTCCCACTCCCACTGGCTTCTTCTGCACTCCCCACCAGGGCCCCCTTGGTTTCTTGGTGGCAGGGCCACCAAGGCCTCCCCACCCAGCTATGTGCCCAAGTCTCCCTAGACAGAGCCAGCCACCACCCGACTCCAGGGTGTGCTGCTGCTGTGGGTGGCGTGGAGTCAACAGGGGCAATGAGGAGGGCCCGTCACAGTCCCCAAAGCCCTGCCCCCATGGTGGGAGTGCTCCCAGAACACAGAAGCCCAGAGTCGCCGGGGGCTCCGTTATCTCTGGGCAGCAGGTGAGATGGAGCTGACTCAGTGAGCTGCAGACCCAGTAATTTCCTCATTTGTCTTGTCAACATCCTGTCCCACAGAGTGTCAAGTCCATTACATAAAGATTTTCTGCTAGGAAGATACTTAAGTGTGAGCCCAGGAAGCAGCAGGGGCCGGGACTGAGGGGAGAACCTCTCAGCCTTCTCGTCCAGGGGCAAACGCAAGTCATTTATTACTGGACGGAAACCCCACGGCACCTGTCCACGCGGCTCAGCCGGTCCGTAAGCTACAGGCCGGGTGGCACATGGGTACCCTGTGGGCTGCCAGGGCATCCACACCACAGCATCCACAGGCCAACGACATCCTCAGCCTACTTCTGGGCCCCAGAGCACCACGGCTTCAAAAGGAATAGTCCCAGGTGGATTTTCTGTTTATCACTAAAACTCATCAAGAAATGTGAGGATCAGAACGTCTGTGCTACCAGCCCCGCCAGGAGGGCCACACTCACCGTAGAGCTAGCACAGTCCCCACAGGCAGGGCCAGGAGGGAACCTGCTGTGACCCCAGCGCTTCTGCCATGACCCCCTGGGGGTTACGATGCTGAGAGCCCAGGGCAGGGTGCCCAACACAACTGACCGCCTTTGAGATCTCCACTCGCCACCACCCACCACTGCCAGGGCCCAAGGCCATGCCAGACAGCCACCCTCTGGCCAGTGCCTCCCTCCTCACGGGCATCCAGGCTTTCTCCAGCCAGTGACACTCATATCACCCCCGTTTCAACCTCCTAGAGCAGGGGTCCCCAACCTATGGTGAGTGGTATAATTTTTTCATTATATATTATAATGTAAAAATAATAGAAATAAAGTACACAATAAATGAATGTGTTTCAATCATTCTGAAACCATCCCCCCCTCCACTGGTCTGTGGAAAAATTGTCTTCCATGAAAACGGTCCCTGGTGCCAAATAGGTTGGGGACCGCTGTCCTAGAGCACGTGTTTTCAGTGGGAGGGGAGGGTGTCACCTCAAGGGAGCAAAAGTTGGTTCTTGGGTAAGCAAAAAAAAATAGATATTACAATGGTTTATGGCCCTCCAAAACTCGGCCCTTAGTGACAAAATTATATTCCTTGGCATTTAATTTCTCTAACTAGGGAGAATTAACTTTTCTCCTTGGGGGAACAAAAATGAAAAAAAAGTCGTTGAGAAACACTGCCCTGGAGAATTCTTCATTTGAAAGAGCTCAGGGCCTCGCTGGAAACTCTTTCCCACGGTTCACAGTTGAGAGCAGCGGTTCTCAGCGGGCAGTGATGTGCTCCCAGGGGGTACTGGGCACTTTCTCGGGACAGTTCTGGTTGTCACAACTTCTGAGAGTGCTCCAGGCATCCAGTGGGCAGAGGTCAGGGATGCTGCTACACATCCTACGATGGGCAGGACAGCTCCCCCCACAAGAAAGAATTGCCCGAAACGTCAATAGTTCTGTGCTGAGAAACCCTGTTTAGAGCAATAGAAACTTCAGAAGATTCCAAAGACGGCCGCAAACCTGCCTGTAAACCTGGGACCTGTAAACAGGCCCCCTGTGCTCAGAGATCCCTGAGAACGTCCCCACTCTGGCCCCCTTGAGCCCCAGTGGCAGCTTCTGGAAGAGCTCACTCCACCGCACAGAGCAGTCCCAGGCCCGGAACCACCTCCCCCCCGCCCCGCCCCCCGCCGCCATGCCCAAGCAGCCCAGAGTCTCCCAAACGCCAGAGCGAACAAGGCCAAGACGAAAGAACCGTAAGGCTCATCTGGCTCCAACACACGGACCCCGGAGAGCAAAGCTAGAGCTCGACATGGCCTTTCTCACTCCCCAGGGCAGACCAGCATGGGACCTGCCTGGGGACGGGAGATGTCCCCAGCAGACACCTTCCTCGGTGCAGTCCAAGAAGCAGAGCCCTCACGGGAGAGGCAAAACCCAGAGCAGAACAGAGCATGGCAACACTCATAGGACCAACGACCACAGCTAGCACTGACTGGATGTTTATGACCATTGGCCATTTAGACCTCATACCAATCCACCAAGGTAGGAACCGTTACTCTCCCCATTTCACAACTGAGGAAACTGAGGCACTGAGGCACAAGGAAGTTAAAAGCTAGAAGAGCTCCAACGCAGGAGAGCCAGGGAACTGGGAAGAAGGAGCAAAGGCCAGAGAGGCAGGTGACATCAGGTTTCAGATTCAAGACCTACTCCATGACAGCCGCCATGCCGGGCAATTTCCATAAACACTTAGCTCCACGAAAGCACCTAGGGAGGTAGGCGTCGTGGCCTCCTTCTCTACAGAGAGGAACTGGAATGTTCAGGAACAAGCTGATGAGCAGGAGAACCAACAGACACGAAAGACACCTGAGTCCCTCTACCACATCACAGGAGAACTGGCTGAGTCCCGGCGCGAGCCCGCTTACCTGAGAAGATTGAAGCAAGCCTGAAGATGTCCGACAGGCGGGAGGTCACGGGCTCGTAGGGTGAGGCTTCGTAAAACTCCTCCCCTGCAAGAGAGAACCGCCATCAGACACAGGCTCCTCCCATGCAGACTGTCCCCCAGCACGTAGCAGATCTGCCCAGGGAACGTGCCACTGCTGGGGCCGGGCTCATGCTGCCAAGGAGGTGAGAGATGGGGCAGCCCTTCCCAAAGCGAAAAGGGCTGTGCCAGGCGAGTTAGGAATGAAATGTTTAACATTTCATACGGGAAGGCATTTCTCTCCAGCTACAGGAGAAGCTCCCCCTGGCCAGAACTGCCTGACACTTCTCTCTCGTGACCTCCCTGCGTGACCAGCCCTCTCTGAAGGATTTCCAGGAGGCCACCGCCACCATAGGATTTGGAGCTGAGGAATCCTCCACCATCACTCAAGTACAGCTTCTCCCTTTCACAAGAAAGGGCTCGGAGGCAGCCCAGAGAGGTGAAGCAACCTGCCTGAGATCACACAGCTACTCCCGGAAGAGCCAGAGCTAGATCTGGTCTCCTGCCTCACACAGGTGTCCACTCCCATCACACCACACCTGCTCTGCCCAGGTCACTAAGGACACAGAGTTTCCTTTTTGTTTCTCATCATGTTGCCAGGAGAATCTTGCTGGAGGGGCTAAAAGTCTCTGAGTGGGTGGCCTGACCCCCAGCTCCTGTCCCCTTGAGCTCCTCCCTCAGGCCCCACCTGTCCTCCCCACACATGCCAGCTCCTCGGACCTGTCTCTGAGGCTTTGAGGGGGCATCAGAGGCTCATGAATGGAAACACAAATGAGTGACAGGAGACAGATGGCCCAGGGCTGCCCTGGAGACCCCCCACCACCTCATCGGGAATCCCACTGCCCTCGGCCAGCGCCTCTGCAGGAAAGGAAATGCCGTCTGCAGACGCTACCGGTGAGAAGAAATCAATGGCTGATCACTCGGCCTGCGTGTGTGTGGCAAGGGGGCAGGGAGACAGGTGACCAGAGCCTCACATCCAGCCAGGGCCCAGCACCAAAGGAGGGCACCCAAGGGGGGCACAGGTGCAGCAGCATCCAGGGGGTGCCCACAGTAAGGTGCCACTCATCCAGAAGTGGGACAGGCCCAGGTGTCCTCCTGGAAGGGGCTCCTTCCTGTGGTCATGTGGTCACCCAGAGGCTGGCACTGGAGACTCTGTTAGGCCCCTGCTGGTTCAGGGAACAAGGACTCTCTCTGCTATGCCCCGCAGACCCCCAGGAAAGGGGAAAGACCCCCAGAGGGGACGAGGAAACATATTCCCCCATGAGAAACAGCCTCCACCCTTCACCATACCTCCTGCAAGCACTCTTAGGCCCTGCCACACCCAGCACACACAGCGGGTGCCCGGCTGGCATCTGCCGAGTGTCCAAACACCACTCATTCAGGGGCCTTCAGGCCCCATCACCAGCCTGGATGATCTCAGAGTCCTCCACCCTGCCCAGTTAAGTGGCACTTAACTTAGATTCTCTGGAGAAACTTCTTGGGCAGCCATCGCTATTTATTGGGGCTGAACAGTGTAACAACTTAGGAGTCACTTTTATAATAAAAATAATGTTACATTGTGCTTTCTATGTGCTGGCACTACTGAAAGTGCTTTAGATACACTAACTCATTTCATCTCTTAACTGCTCTGTGAGGTAGGCACTAGTCTTCCTGTTTGATAAGAAACAAAGAGCACAAAGACATTAAGTAACTTGCCCAAGGTCACACAGTTGGTAAGCGGCAGAGCCAGGCTTTAAACCCAGGCAGCTGGCTCCAGAGCCCAAGTGTTTCACCACTATGAATGCCGTCTCGGAAAATACCCATTGTTACTAGAACCCAGTCATCCCTAAGTAAGTGCTGTTGTTGTTTCACTTTTCTTAGGATCAGGAAAACCTGCCACCAGGACAGCCCCCCAGGGCAGGGCCCAGTCTTCCCCACTGCGTCTATGCCCCCGGGTACAGATCAGCCAGTGAGATGGACGAAAGGGCCGGTTCGGAGGGGCCCAGCCTCTGTAAGTCAGCTCATGCAGCAGAATTCAGCAGTGGGAAATCCCGAGGCCTGGGCCACTGAAGCCAGACCCAGGATGTCAGATTGTAGGACCGGAAGAAGCCTCTGCTCTGCACGTTGGAAAGACCAGGGGACCCTGAATGTCTTGCCTTTTGGAGAAGGCAAAAAAGCCTGGTCTCAAATCCCCCATGGGGCTGACAGTGACAGCCCACTGTGTAACACTGCCCATGGTAATGACAGAGGAAGAAAACAGGCCTGGGGCCATGGGACCTCCACCTGAGGCAGTGAAAGGGGCCTGGATAAGGAGCTGGGGGCCCTGGGGTCCAGCCTGGGCTCTGCCACCAGCTTGCTGTGTGCCCCGGGGGAAGCCATCTCACCTCTCCATGCCTCAGTTTCCCTGCCAAATGGGGGGGTGGAACAGAATGACCCCCAGGTCCTTTGCAGGTCAGGCCCCAGGGGCTCAGTGGTCACATTCCCAGAGGCCACACTCCTCCCCAGTCCGCTGCCACCACCGGCTTTGCACACGCGGCCTCGACTGCACCCTGGGAGCCAAGCCTGGGGGAGCGGGAGAGGGTGGAGCAAAGCCCTGTGTGCATCACACCCACCAGCAGGGCCGGGGAAGCCGAGAATCCAAACCTGCAGGCGTCCCAAGCCGGGTTGCTAAGTGCTACTAAGGAACAGGGAGGAAGTACTTGCAGCCTCCCCCAGGCCTGAATAGTTAACTCTCAGGTAGACCCTGTCACTCGCAGGAACAGGAACGCTACCTGCTGTTCAAAGGCCTCCTGGCTTCCCCTGGGCAGCCCTGGGAAGAAACCACCCCTGGCCCCCAAGACCCAGGAGACGTTAGAACCCCCTGGGGAGAGAAACGCAGGCTCCTGCAGAAGGAAGAAGCAGGGCTGTGCTGTTCCAGGTGGGACCCGGGGCCAAGGCCCCCCAGCCTGGATGCTGGCCAGCACCCTCTGAGGCACAGAGCAGGTGCTTAACAGGTGCAGTGCTCAGCACAGGTGTCTGTTGAGTAAATGAATGAATGAACCCTCCCAAGACTGGGAACCAGGGACAGCCCTTGGGTTGAAGAAGGGGCCTTGAGGACCACACAGCAGCGTGCAGCTAAACACACAGGACACCAGCCTCGTTCCCTGGGCTCCATCAGCACGGTGCTCCCATGCCCTGATGCAGGATGCCAGAGGGAAACGAGGACATGCAACGGCTACTGTGCTGAGAGGCCCAGGTGCTGCCCCCCTCCGGCTCTTCCAGCTGCCAGTTCTCTGTCCCCACCCTGTGCACCCTGCAGCTGGCCACTCCACACCCTCGGCGAGCCCACCCCTCCCTGCTGCCCTGTCTCTGTGGGTTGGAACCAAAGGCTGCCAAAAAGAAGCCAAGAATCGAAACCACCCAGCTCAGGAATCAGGCCCTTTCATGTTCTGTATGCCACAGAGTCAGGCTCTGGGTGAAGATGGTGCCTCGTCTCAAGCAGAATAAAGCGTGTGTGCTTTATGGCAATGAAGGTCTTCATCTGCGCTTTTCTGGTGCTAGGAATCGACGTTGCTAGGGAGAAGTGACCGCTTCGTTCCTGAGGAATTACTTTGCTATTAGTGGTGGTGGTAATTGTATGAGCTTCTTGTTCCTATACACAGAGTGATATTTGAGCCACCGCACAGACTGGCCCAGGATCCCCCTCTGCCCAGCCCTGACACCCCAGCTGGTCTCCTCCTTCCCTGCCAGCACCCTGCAGGGGCTCACCCCTGCCCCACCATGTGCCCTGGGCCCACCGCATCCCCACCCCAAGGGCACCATTCCACGAAGACCCTTCTTTCCTTCACAGTAGCCTCTCCTTAGAGTGTAAACTGCTCAACTCCCTCCCACCTTTAGAAATATACATATATATATATATATATATATATATATATATCACTGTTTGTTCTCTCCCCTTCATACTAAAATTGTGAAAAGAGTTGTCCACGTTCACCATTCCCACCCCCAGCTCCCATCCGCTCCCTAACCTTCCCTCCCCTGCCCACCCTTAAAGGTCAATGGTCTCAAGGTCTGTCACTGCCCTCCTCCCACTGCAGTTGTGCCCTTGGCTCTGATGACCATTGACAGGCTGATGTACACTCCTCGATCTTTCTCTCCTGGCCACTTCCTCTCCTGAGCTCCAGACCAGCAGGGTGTGGCAGGAGAGAGGCACACACCCCAAAACAGGCCCACTCCCCTGCCCTCCCCACCAAAGCCTGGGCTGCTGCTCCTGACACACCTGTCACCCACCCAGGTACCCAAGACAGGAAGCTGGGTGCCCTCCATGACTCCTATCCCCCCACCCTCTCACCTTCATTCCATCAGCATGACCTGCGGATTCTACTTTCTCAATAGCTCTTATACCATCTTCTCCTTTCTTGCCACTGCCTTGGCTCTGCCACCACTGTTCCTGGCCTGTGTCACAGCAGTAGCTTCTCAACAGTCCCCCAATCAACTCTCTTCACTGGAACCACAGAAACACCTTGCTGAAGCCTAGATCTGATCATCTCCCTTTGAACCCTCGGGCTCCCTCCCTGCCCACTGCCTCTCTGTCCCTTCCACCCCACCCACCACCATGCCAAGCACCTGCAGCTCCGCAAGCTGAGCTCCCTGCTCTGCCTGGGACTGCCCCTACTCTGCCCTTCCTGCTCCCTCCCGAGAGGCCTGCCCTCCACGTGGCTTCTGGACCCCGTGGCTGGCCTTCGCACCTTCCACAGGGCTGGAGGCCATGTGTGGGCCGCAGGTTCCACATTCCTTGGCAAACCTGCCTCCAACTCCCAGGGCAGAACCTAGAAGCCCCACCCCCAACAACACCCCCATCCTCTCCCCGTCCAGACTGGGGTGTGGAGGGTTTGCACATACTTCAGGAGGGTTGGCTGCCTTGGCTAGATGTTCGTTTATTAGTTCCACACAAGTTTATTGAGAATGTACTGTGTGCTAGGTATAAGGACAGTGCAGCCAGCACAGCCTCTACCTTCACGGAGCTCATGGTTGGGGGTGGTGTGCAGACGAGTGAGGGGCTTCTGTCATCTATGGCGTGACTGCTGTGACAGGGAAAGCACAGCTGGGATGTGGCATCAGCTTGGAGGGGCATCTAAGCCCTTGTCACCAAATCTAAAGAGCCCTCCTGGAAGAGGCAGGCTCCAAGCTGAGACTGAAGAATGAGTCGCTTACATAGGTGAGGGGATGCGGGAAGAGTGCGGGCAGTAGAAGGAACAGCACGGCCCCCAGCCCTGTGGAAGGTGCCTAGGCCAGCCATGGGGTCCCCAAGCCACATCTGGGAGCAGGGAGGTGGGAACAGGAAGGGCGGAGTAGGGGCAGCCCCAGGCAGGGCAGGGAGCTGGGATGCACACACAGGCCTGTCCCATCTCCCACCTGGCTCCCACTTCTCCATCTGCGGGGTTACCCTTGCCTCAATCCTGGGCCTACTTCACATTTTCCCTGCCTGAGTCCCATGGTTCTGCTCCTGTCCCACCCCTGCTCACCTCCCCCTCCTCCAGCCTGTGTCTTCCTCCCACCACTTTCCTCCCCCTCCTCCAGCTGTCACCTCCACTGGTCTTTGTCTCTCCTGGCCTTCTCCTGGGTAGGGCAGCCACTTCCTCTGGGTTCTAGGCTCCCCTGGCAGGTAGACATAGGGAGCCCTTCCCCCTGAACCCCTGGCGGACCACACACCCTCACCACCACCCCATCCTGCCCCGGGCTCACCTTCAGTCAGCCCCAGGTGGATGCTCCAGTAGATCTGCAAGCACTGCAGCTCCTTCTTCATGCCCCGCTTGCAGCGGCAGTCGTACAGGGGGCTCTCCTGCAGGACCTCCAGGGCCGCCTGGCACTCCTTGTTGGCCAGCATGGTGTTGCGGTCCCGGCCCGCCAGGCACTGCCGCAGCGTGCGGTAGCGCGAGCTGCAGTTGGATTCGGCCGCGCACAGCTCATTGGCCCGGACACAGTCCACTGGGGGGCGCCAGCCGTGAAGCTCGGGGCCCTGCAGGGAGGAAGGGCTGGCCAAAGAGCGGAGGGTCTCGTCTGGGTGGTGGGGAGGGAAGACAAGCGTGAAAGAGGGCCGCCACAGTCTCCCACCCAAGACGCAGGCCTGGGGGCTTGGGCCCTTCGAGGAGCTTCACACCCACTTCACACCAAGACAGACTGGGAGCAACAGCCCTCCTCGCACCCACGGGAGAACGCAGCCTGTCACTCGCCCCTGGCTCTGCCAGTGTCTTTTCCGGTTTCCTGTCCGTTGCTCCTCAGCACCAGCCCTGGGCCTAGGAGCACAGCACAAGGCCAAGAAGGCCCTCGCCAAAAACCACAGACAGACTGGGACGCCAGGAGTCCAGGGAAGAATGTCACAGCCTCAGCAGAGAGCTGGGGGCCGCCGGGCTTGCTGAGGTGTGCAGAGCAGGGGACCGCACGTTAATACCGCCCAAGCCGCCCACGAACCCCAGCTCCAGCCAAGGCGCTGCGTTCAGCCTTGAAAGCAGTACAAAGTCACGTGACTTTCAAAGCCTGTTAGGACCTCATAGAGACCAACCATAGTGTCCTGCCCCCACAGTTTACCCTAGGGAAACTGAGGCCCAAAGAAGGGAAATGACAACTCAGGTCACACACAGAGGCGGGAAGGCCCCTTCCGACCCCTGGTCTACTCATTCTGAGCTGCTGGACTTTAAGAGAAGACAGGGAGAGACGAGCCCAGGGGGGAGGAGCTGCCCCTTTCCGGCCTCAGCACCCCCACAGCTTCCAGCCCAACTTCAGGCCAGATCAAGACCTGAAAACTTGCCTTCCACGGGACAAGTTCCATCCAGCTCCTTCCAAAAGAAAATGCTTTGGGCAAGCCTGGTGAGCACCGCCACGTCCTCCCTCCGCACTTTCCCGTCTCGTCTCTCACATTTCTCTTGCTGATGCCTCCCAAGAGGTCTGGCTCTCCATCACCTTCACCTTGGCTCTTTGAGTGGCCCTGTTTTCTCCCTCTCTCTCTCACCTCCTCTCTCTCTTTCTCTTTTTACCTCTTCTCCCCTGAAAGCCTCTCCCCCTCTGTCTCTCTTTTGTTTTTCTTCCTTCTAAAAGCCAAATAATAAATCAATTGCAAAAGAGAAAGCATGCCCCTCCTCAGACCCTGGCCCCGCAGATGGAGCTGGCTTCTCCACCAACAGCAATAGCCCCCAGCCCACCTCCCTTCCACCCGCTCCCCTGGGCACCGCAGAAGGGAGAGGTGAGGGAGAAACTGGGGGTGCAGGGCAGGGAGAGGCTCGCCTGATCCTTGCAGAGCCGAGCTCCCAAAATGGTTTCCTCCAGACACAGACGACATGTCCCCAGCCTCCCTCCCTGTCCTCTCCTGAGCCCCTAACTCCAGATCCTGCCCCAGGGAGAGCCCACACCATGGCCCAGAGCCACGACTGCCATTTTCAAGACCCAAAGAGTGGTTTGGGAGGCGTCCTCCAGTACATCTCGCCCCAAAACATAATAAATCCCAGGCCAGAAGTCCCCTCCTCTTAATACCGCAGCATCCCCCCACCCCTAGCCAGAGCGGCCTCCCGCCCTCCCCTAGGACGCCCTGCTCAGGGGGGCGCTAGCGCAGGGAGACAGCGACATCTAGAGGCAGAGCGCTGCACAGCGGGCCGTCCCTCCCGCCAGCCCCAGGGAAAAGAATCCACTCCAGGTGGCACTGGGCAGGGGGCCCACCCCCAGGAGACCGGAGAAGAGGAGCAGGGCAGGCCTGGGGTGGAGCAGGCCTCGGGGGCCAGAGCAAAAGACATGTCCTTTTTCCATTGACCACACCTGTGCCCCAGAACAGGAAGGCTGGAAGATGTGGCCAGACTAAGACCAGAGAAGAAACCAGCACGGAGGGGGAGCCCCAGCACCAGCTGGAGAGGTGTCCTCCACACGAGCTGAGGCAGCATCTTCCTTTCTCGGCTTCAGCAGATTCCTACCTCCCTGAGCAGGACCCGGGTGCATCTGGGCCCCCCAAGTGCAGCTGAGCCGACGTGGTCCGGCCTGCACCAGCTGCCCCCAGCCAGCAAGCCTGCTGGAGCCTCCACTGACATCCCCCCTGCCACCTTGACTGAGTGGGGGCTGCACTGTAAGAGGGGCACTGGGAACAGGACCTCCTAGCACCCTCAGCCTTCTGTAGGCTTAGGATTTACAGCATGTATAAAGGTCAAGATGTTAGTTGGGGGGCAGGGAGGGTTCAGGCAATACAGACATTCACTCTGCCTGCCCTACAGGTGGGGCCTAGAGCCCCAAGGGATGCATGATCCTTACACAAGCTCCCCTGCCAGAAGTGAGGGCTTCTCCCATCCTGCCAACTGGCACATGTGACCAGGGCAGGGACATGCTCTGCAAAAGGCCAGGGCATCCTTTCCCCAAAGTGCCCTTGACTTTTCTAGCCTGCCTTGTGACCCCAGAACCAAGTAAGCCCCACCAGAGGAAGGAATCATGGTGACCTGGAGCCTTTAGCCAAGGATCCTGAGGGTAAAGGCTGAAGGCGTCCTGGTGATGTCTCCCGATCCTGAACCAGGAGAAAACATGGACCCATCAGAACAGACACAGGGAGCAGCTTCTAGAGACACCGGGGGTAGCAGGAACGAGAGACCACACAGAGCTACAGCTGCCCTCCTGCGTCCAGCGTCCCCACCAGAGCCAGAAAGCCAGTTGGGAGTGGACCCCTGACCAGCCCACCATCCCCTCCCAGTCACATACCCCAGCTCCCTCTATCCCTGGGTCTGCCGACACTGGAGGTCAGGATGGCTGGGCAAGAAAGGCCTCTCTCTGCACCAACAGTACTCACCCCCAGACCTCGCTCAGAACCTTGGGAGGGCCCCACCAAGGCCCTTGCCCCCAGCTGAACTGCCTCCCGGCCGGCCAGCAGAATTTCCACCCAGCTCCTTGCCAGGAAAAGGACCCTGGGGCTGAAGTTTCCTCAACACCTACCCATCCCTGCCTCTGGACTGGCCTAACCCAGAGCTGCTCAGCCCAGCTCTGGAAAGGGACTTCTCAAGGGAAGGGGAACTTAAGGGCCGAGACCCAAGGGGATGTTCAGCCTCCTCCTCTCAACACTCAGCCTGCAGGGTCACAGACAAGGGGGTGGGGGGCCTCTGACCATCCCCCCTCCAGGCACATAATGTCACACACACATACACACCCACTATAAGCAGGACACTCAAGGCTACTTCTGGGCAGAAGAGTGACTCCTCAGCCTCCTGGGCTGGGGAAGCCGGCCTGCAGCACAGGGGTCTAGGCCTGGAAGGGGTAAGGGGCACAGGCTGCTCTCCCCCAGCTCTCAGAAGGCGCCCACACCTGGGAGCCCTGCCGGCCGGGGGTGTGCAGCTCGGCAGCGGGCAATCTGGCTGCTCTGCCTGAAATACAATTTTCTTCTCTTCTTGGCACTGATCATTCTCAGCCCCAGAAAGCTGGGTTTTCAAACCAGCAGTGGGAGAAAAGGTCAGGTTTTATAATAGCCCCTTCAGATTGAGAGTCCACTTGCTGGGGTTGCCAGGAAGGGCTGCAGATCACCGAGGACCCAGAGCACCTTCCAGATGCTCAGCCCCTCCCACCCCGGAGAGAAGAAGCTGCCTTGGGCAGAGGGAGGCAAGGCAGGTGGAGGCCACACCCCAGGGCAGGGCCTTGCCCCCTGGGGAACTCAGGTGGGGGGGGGGAATGGGAGGGCGGAAGCCCTTGGTCCTGGGCCTGACCAGCATAGACACCCGAGACTCCAAATTTCCTCCCCAGGCTGGAGGGCGCTTCTTAGACCACACACATCTCTGTGACCAGCTCCTACCCTGCACTCCGGGCCTTCCCAGAGCCCCTCCTGCAGGAGGCAAGGGTGCTCTCAGGACCCCACTAGGCAACCTAGCTCGCCTCTGGCCACACAGCTGGCCAGGGTGGCTCGAACAGCACCCTCACTGAAGCAGATGTGTGTTCCTCCAACACACACAGACACACGCAGACGCTCGCGCACACACACCTTAGTTACCAGGTTCCCTCGATGGAGCACCTACTCCCTGGCAGCAGCCTCGCCTGGCACTCCGGGCAGCACGAAGCCAGCCAGCCACCCTCTTTTCCTCGCCTTCTCCTGAGACTGCTTTCACTAGACCCCAGCTTGCCAGGCAGCTGGGATTTCTCATAGCGTACAAGGGGGCGAGGGGCTAGGAATTCAGTGCGGTAAAGAAACTGTGGGGTCCAGATGCCCCAGGCAACCCCTCCTCCCTGCCCTGGAAGGAGGGGGCTTACAGAACGAGCAGTGGTCTTTGTTCAGATCTGTTCCTCCCCCCCACCCTCTTCACCGGAGGAAGCAAACTTTGGCCTCTCTCCCTCCCCTTCCCACCAGCCAAGGGGTCCCCGGCCCCCAGAGGTGGGGAGGGAAAGGCCGGGAACGGCTGCTCACACCCTGCACGCCCGCCCACCCATCTGGCTCGGATGGGGGAGCGTCTGGGAGGGAGGCAGGGCAAAGGGTGGGGAAAAACTTGAAAAGTGTTCCAGGGAGCGGAGCCTCTGGGAAGGGACTCGGGGAGTGGGGCCGCGGGCCAGGCAGGTGGGAGGTGGCTGCCCGCGCTCCCCCGCAGATGTCCAAGCAGGAGCTGCTGGAGAAACCCATGCCCTCCACCAAGAGTGACTCGGGGAGCCGACTGGGGAAGGTGCAAGTGGCAGGATTTTTCTCTCCCCGCCACTGAGCCTCTCCCCGCCCTCCTCTCTTCCAGATCAAGAGTTGGCTGTTTTTTCTTAAGTTGCCGCAATTTGAACCCATTATTTTGAGGGAAATGAGTGCTATCACGGTGTGCCAGTGAGGGGGGGGGGCGGTGTGCGTGCGTGTGCGCGGGGACTGTCTGGCTATGGCTAGTCCTCTTCCCGATCCCCCCGCGTAGCCAGCCCGCCGTGGCTCGGGTGCCTCCGCCGGTGTCCTCGCTGCCCGGCCCGCCCGGCTCGCCAGCGCCGGGTCGGCTCGCTCCACGGCGCGCTCTCCCCGCGAGCCTCCTGCCGGCGCCCCACTCGCCCCCCGCGTCCCCGGCTCCTCGCCAGTGCCCGAGCGCGCGGCCCCGCGCCGCCCCCCCAGGCTAGCTGCCCGCAGGTACTCACCTAAAAAGAAGAAGAGGCAGAAGGCGTTTGCCAAGATCATGTTAAATAAATCCCACAGTTTTTTTTGTCTTTCTCCCTTGGGTAAAAAAATAAATAAATAACAACAACAATAATAATAGCCAAGCAGGGATATTCAGCCCCAAATCCAATGCGGAGATCCCAGCTAGTCCACCCGGCGAAGATCCTGAGTCCTGCGACTCTCGCCTCTGGCTGGAGGGGTGGGGTGGAAGGAGGGCGGTGGGCTGCCTCTCACCGCCCCCGACCCACGTAGCTGTATCTGCTTCTAAGCAGCCCGGTCCTGAGCTCAGCCCTCCCCTCCGCGCGTCCGGGAAGGCGCGAGTCCCCGCGGGTCCCACTCCCCTGCGCTTCCCAGGAGGGGCCTGGGGAGGTTGGGGACAGAGGCGACTTGCGAGTGAAGGGCTGGAAGGAAGCGGCAGGGAGGGGTTTGAATAAACGCAAATAGGAAAGAAATCCACCGACGGGTGTTAGAGCCGAGGAACAATCCAGCTGGAGCTTCGAGGACGAGGACGACAGACCGGAGTGGCTTCTTTTGCACCAAGACGAAGACAAGATTCAAAAAAATCTTCTCCCGCTAACCCTTGCTCGGCTCACTTTTTCTAATGGAATTCCAGTGACCGTGTGTCTCTGCGTGCGTGTGTCTTTCTCCCTCGCTCCCTCCCGCTCCTCTCCCTGCTCGCTCTCTGCTCTCGCTCTCTCCAGCTCTCCCTCGCTCTCCCCTCCCTCCCCTTCTCCCTCTCTCCCTGCTCCTCCCTCCGCCCGCCCCTTCCCCCTTCGCGGCTCCCTCGCCGCGGCTCTCGCGCCCGCGCCCCTCTCCTCCGCCCGGGGCTCAGCGCTCAGGCTCCCGGGCGGCTGGCGGCGCGCGCGGCGGAGCAGCGACACTCTGCAGCGGCAGCGGCGGCGGCGACTTGGCGGTGGCGGTGGCGCCGGGGAACGCGGGCCAAGGGGAGAGCTCAGCCGCCGGCTCCCTCGGCTCAGCCGCCTACCCTTCCCCGGACAGATCTGCTGCCTTGGCCGGAAACTGGCTCCCCGGGCTAGGACTCGGGCTCCAACCCACCCAAACGCCCGCACCCTCCTCCTCCTTCCCCCACTGCATCCCCACTCCCCTGCTGCCCCTGCCCCCGCCCTCTGGGCGGCAGGTCTCCCGCCTGGGGAGCTGAGCTGAGGCTGCAGGGCGCGGAGTAATGGGCGCCACAGCCATCCTGGGGATATGAGGGCAGAGCACGAGAAAGACCCCGGCCTGGTGGCCCAGGCCTGGGAGGGGGCTGCGGGCTGGTGCATCTCTCCACCGGGGAGCCGAAGCAGACAGAGCGTCCCCCTCGATGGTGCAAGGGAACAGAAGGACCCCCCTCTGGCGCCAGTCCCCCGGAACCCCCGCGCACGCACCCTGCCTGCCCCAGCCTAGCCCCGTGCGCACATACACGTGTGCTTTCCACGCCGAGCTCGAGAACTTTCCCCTCACGCCCGCGGCGCGTTCGTCCCCTGCCAGGAGAGCCTCGAAGCCCTTCGAGACTCCCCTTCACCAGTGTGTCTCCCCTCCCCCGGCTGGGGAGAAGGCTGCGGCGCGGGGGCTCCCCGACCGCGTCCTCGAGGGCTGGCGAACCTGCCGGAACCGCGCCGAAGGGATCAGGCAGGAGCGCGCACCCCAGAGACCGACCCGGGCCAGGCCTCCGCGCCAGGCTCGGTGGCGGGCTGGGCTCCGAGGAGCTCGTCCCGAGGCAGCTGACAGCTTCGGGCTCCTGAGGCTCTGGGTGGGGTCCTCCTCCCCCAGCCGGGAATGGGGCGATTGATCCATCTGCCGGTGGGCCGGGCTCACCGGCGTGTTTTAGTCATGGAATTTACAATAAACGCCCAGAAGGACCAAAAGGGAAGCGTCTGGCTGGGAAAGGGCTGGAGGAGAGGTGAGGCTGCTGACATGTTCCGGCAAGAGAGGGAGAGGCGGCGGGCCTTCGGACACGCGAGGGCACACACCCACGCGCGCCGGGCACCCCAGCTTCACACTCCCTTCCGACATGTCCTCACCTACGCTGGAGCTGCCCGGCATCCCCCGGCTGTCGCGCACACAATCCTTGCACGCAGCTCCGCGTGCGCACACACAGTGTGCCGGGGTGGAGTACACGCAGTGCCTCGTAAACTTTCCGCGCTGCCCACAACCGGATCTGGGCTGCACGTAAGGTGTATTTGGTCGTGCCTTTTAAAATGCATTTTTAAATAACAAGATTTTGGAACATAGTAAATGCTAGAAATCCACTTGCATGAGAAGGGAGGGGTCACTTTCAAAGCCAGCAGCCTTAGCCATTTGGAAAGCTAGGGGGAGCAACACCCATCTTGCGGGTGGTTTAGGCGGGAAGTCGGCTACCCCCGGCCTTGGAAGTGCAGAGGGCGGGTCTCCTCCCAACGCCCCTCTCCTGTGGCCCATCCATTGTCCGCCACTGAGTGGCGCCTGCTAGAGCCTGGGCCCTTGGGGGCAGGGGAGGGTCTGGGCAAGAAGGCCCCAGGATTGGAGCTGGGGGAAGGCCCTCCTGGCCTGTCCTCCCTGTCATTCCTCCAGGCAGCTGCTGTTCTAGGAAATGACTTTGTATCTCACAAGGTCTCCTGGCTTCTTTCTAAAAATTGGGGAACTTAAGGAACGGGCTTCAGACCAGTGTAGATTAAAAGATGAAAACTGATAGGAATTATACTGCCAGGAAGTGTTGGCCTAAATAAACTCTCCCTCCCCTCCCCTACTTCCAGGGTCTCGGTGGTCCAAATACTCTTCACTGCCACCCGTGTTGGCGTCCCACGCAAGCCTGCCCTCTTCCAAGGACCCCACACTCCAGACTCCACAATTACTGTTCAGCACCTTCCCCTTGAAAAAATAATTTTTCACTTTCTTTTAACCCCATCTGAGCATAAGGAGGAAAACCCTCTGAACCATATATGGGACCTTTGACCTCCCCCCCACCTCCAGGGTAGGGGACTGACACAGCCCCAGTGAACCTGCAGGGATGGCTCTCCCTGAGTCCCCATGGGGGCCAGAGAGGGGATTCTGGAAGCAGCAGGTGAGTGGCTGAGGCCTTTCTGGGACTCAGGACTACCCCACTATCACAAGGACAGTGGACAACACCAGCCATCACCGACATTCATCTTGTGGCTAATCACCCTAATGATCAACTTGCACTGCTCTTAGAAATGGCATCGCCCATGTACCACACCATTACTTCCTGAGCATCTGCTGTGTGTGAGACACCCCCACCACCTTGTGCTGGGATCTGCAGAGGAAACACACATAAACATGTACTAGGCAAGAGCAACTTAATTTCTCTGAACCTCAGTTATCTCATCAATAAAATGGGAATTTTTTTAAAAAACCCAACCTTATGGAAATTAGATGAGATACTGTACACAAATCAGCTTAGCAAAATGCCTGGCTCATTGAAAGCTGTTCACCCCTCTCCTCTGGGATCGAGAAGAAAAATTGCCTATGACAAGGCAATAAAACCTAAGTGGCAAATGAGAAGCAGAGATAAAAAGTGACGAGGGTTCAAGAGAAACAGAGATTTCTTTCTAGAGAACAGAAAATAGAAGTTCTTGTAAGAGGGAGTCCTGGGGGAAAGTGACATCTCTGAGCAATTGCGACGGAAGCCCCTAGGCTCACTGATATACTTCCACACACCCTTAAGTGCCCATGTGCTTCCTACAGCTTCATGGCCCATCCCAGCTGCTCCTGCGCCCACCCACACAGCCCCTCCCCATCACAGAGCCTGGAGCCGTAGTGTGTAAGCGGAGGGAAAGGGGATACTTAGCCCTTGAACTCCTTCCCTCCCTCTCCTCTTTCTAATCCTCCGTGTCTGTGGAGTGGATTCTCTGGAGGCCAGAGCGGTAGAGCAGCAGGAGAGAGAAGGACCAATGAAGGAGAGGAGGGTTGCAACCTCACCCCAACACATGCACACGTGCACCCAGGCCTTAGCCACGCGGCTCGATGACCAGAATCTTGTGTCCTTTGGTGGAGGGAAAGAAGGCTGAGGTCCCCCTGGCCCCAGAGCTAAAAATCAACCAGGAGTGAAAGGAAGAAGGTGCCTCCTATCCAGCTAAGACATGTCAGGAGCCACAGAGCTGGCGAGGTGGAGGTGCCCCCAACCGTGGGACAATAGCCTGACCCAGGTCACCCCACAATCAATCAACCAGTACAAACTTACTGAACGCCTTCACTGTCCCCAGCACAGTGCCGAGGGCCGTGGGGAACACAGCAGTACTGCCCCTGACATGGAAGCACTTTTAAGTAGCTAGTCATGCACCCATGAGAAGGTAGTGAGCAGCCCAAAGGCACACAGGCCCAGTGAGAGACAGGAAGGGTCGCTGCCACTGGATTTGAGGAGCACTGTCAAGGAGCACTTGCCTGAGGAGGTGAGATTCAAGCTGGAGCTGGAAGGATGGGTAGAACTTGGCTGAGCACAGAGGAGGACACTCCAGGCAAGGGAACAGCAAAGGCAAGTGCACCATGTAAGAAAGGTACGAGGAATAGTCCAACCTGGGAAGGAGCCGAGGGCACAGGTGGGAAGTTCCTGATGGGAGAAGATCTGGAACGTCCAGTGCAGGACCAAACACTGCAGGCTTCAGACTTGCACCCCAGGAGACACTGAAGGTGTCTGAGCAGCCAAGTGACATGATGCGAATGGTGTTTTAGGAAGATCGGTCTGACAACTGCGTGAAGCATGCAGACCAGAGACCAATTAGGAGGTGATTGTAACAGTTTCAGCCCGAGGTGATGAGGGCCTGGAACAGGAGGTGGCGGTGGGCGTGGACAGAAGGAGACTGTTGTCAGAGGCCTTGTAAAGATGAATCAGCAAGATGTTGGTGACGGTTGGAACACAGGGAGAGTGGCCAGGCCGGGATAAAGTGACCAGCCTGACTTTTCAGGCTTTGTCATTGTAGAAAATAATTAAAGTCTCCACCTTTATGGCAAGATGCCTGTTAATACTCCTTTCATTCTTATAATAACTCTATGGCCTGGTGCTATTAATAGCCCCATTTTACAAATGAAAAAGCAGAGGCAAAGGAAGTGATTTAACTTGCCTGAGATCGTATTTTAAGTGGCAGAATCAGGATTCGAACCCAGGCAGTGGGTATCCAGGGTCCTGCACTGGCCAGTTCTGTGCCCTATGTATATAAGAGAAGTGACAGCTCTCCAGGCCTGTACATTTTCATGTCTCCATTCAGAACACCTGAGATACTCCCTTTCTCCTGGCCCTGTCCAGCAACAGTGTAAAGAAAATATGAGAATAGAGATTTCTTTTTTTTTTATCTTTACCATGAACCTTGTCTGGCCTAACCCTTGGAGGTCAAGGCTAGAGCTTAGAAGGGATTCCATCAGGTATGGGGAAGCTCCGGTGCCCAGCTCGGCGCCCTGGGCCTGGATCCTCCCTGGGCTTGCCCAGTCCTCTCCCAACCCCATCTGCCTCCCACTGGCAGGCTGACCAACATTCCCTCCGCACGCATGGGGTCACTCCAGATCCCCAAGGCCCAGCCTAGAAAAAGCAGGCTCGTCTGGGAACGGAGACTAGCAAGGGTTTAATGAAACCATCTGATTTCCAAAGAGTAAGCCAGGCTGCTGGGTGGGACCAGGCTGGGAGAGAAGAAATGCACATGCACTCAGGGGCATTGATTTCTCTAATTGATTTTGGTCAATGTTCTCAGTGCTTCATCATTCTCTTTAGAGGTAGGCACCGGCAGGAGGTGGGGGTCTGCCTTTACTAAGCCTCTCCCCAGGGCCTCAGAGGCCTCTCTGCAGCCCCACACATCCTGGGAGCCCCCCAGACCCCAGAGAAGCCCATTAGAGAGGGAGGAACCCCGCTGCTGCTACAGCTCTCATGAGGGTGGGGGAGCGCAGAGCAGGGAAGCAGGTGGGAAGTTACTCCAACAGGAAGCCAGCCATACCCCTTCTGCAGACACAGCAACCCCCAGCTGCACAGAGCACCTTCCACCTCCAGCATCCCCAAGTCCTTAGGGCATCCCAGGGAGGGCAGCATGGCAGAAGTAGCTTCCCTTCTCAGTGAACAAACTCACACTTGAATGCCACCCATGGTGTGGCCAAGGTCACAATACAGCCAGCAAGTGGCAGAGCCAGGACTAGAAAGTAGATCCTCCCACAGCCTGGTCTGGTGAGCTTTCTGCTGCCGACCCAGCCTCTCTCACGGGCCAGCAATGAAGCGTCCATCCTGCTGCAGGCCCGGGCTGCTCTGCTACTTTGTCCCACCACAGGGGATCGTGGAGGGCAGAGAGAAGGCACCCACACAAGGCAATTTGGGGCATTCAAGGCAGGCCTGGAAAGGGCTGTCTCTCTGAACTCCTCTTTCACCAAAAATCCTAGACTTCCCGAGAAAACTGTGAAACGCCCTTCCTCACCTGCCCCCTTCACAACTCCTGGACGGCAGCTGGAGCTGAGCTAGTAGACAGCCCTTCTGTTGAGCTATTATAAGCCTAAAATATCCTAGCTCGTTTTCTGGCCTCCCCCTACCAACCCTCCTGCTGCCCCAATGACACTCTGTCTGTGGTTGGCACCGCACTGGCCACACCCCAGCCTATCCTGATGCCAGAGCTGCGCTTGCAGACCCCAGCTGCCTGGAGCAACCTCACAGCCTCTCTCCTGAGCACACGCACACCCACCCTAGCCCTCTGGCACTGGCCATCTGCCAGGTTACCCAAGGTCAAGGCAGAACCAAGGGAAAGGGGTGGTGACTGCTTCTGCCAAGCCTTGGGGAGCCAGCTCCTGCTGCCTGGCGTCCGCCAGGAGAGCTCTCAGCCCCAGCAGCTTCCCACAGGGACCATGTCTTTATTTAGCCAGACAGCGATAGGTCTGAGATGGACTGTCACTCCAAGGACCCAGCTCCATCTCCAGAGGCTGGAAGGCAGCTCCCAAATGCTTTGAACAGAAAATGGGGACCAGAATGTCCCTCCCTAAGGAGACATGCCTTCCCTGGGTTTAGCCAGGTGCACACATTTGCCTGCCTGCCCACCCTACTTACACTGATCTCTCATTCTGGGAATTTCTTTCCAGTCATCCAAAACTTTCTCTCCTTCCCCCACTGTCCCCACATACACTGCTTTCCTGCTGTCCTGTCTCTCTTGCCAGAAGAGGAAACCCGGGGTGGAATTGGGGCAGGAGACAATGTTTAACCCTAAAGAACCAACTGCTAATGGTAGAATTTCAATCATCAGCTGCCCTAGGCTCTTAGGGTTGGAAGGATCCTTCTAAGACAACAATAATAAACAGTTCATGGCCCTGAGCAACCTACAAAGCTTCTTTTACGAGATCACCTCCCCTGGGCTTCTCAACGACCCTCTGAAGTCAGTCAGTATTTCTCAAAGGAGAGAATTTACCGTTGGGTGTCCAGTGACCTGTCCATGGTCACATGGTCAATGAGTTGCCAACCTTAGACTTGACTGAGATGTTCTAGCTGGTTCCAAATTCCCTATCTGTGAGGTATCCTTTGCTTAAACACTTCAGTAAAATAAGATATAAAACACTTTGTGATTTTAAGAACTAAGACAGTTTCACACAAGCACCTCCAGTGACAGGGTCTTGTTTGACCTGGGGCCCCCAGTCCCTAGTCCCCAATAGCTTGGACAGTTGAATGGTTTCTCCTTATGCCAAGATGGATTTGTCTCCCCTTAACTCCATATCCACAAGGACCCAGCCTGTGGGGAAGGGTCCCCCAGAAGTCCCCAGACTGCACTCATCTTTTGACAGTCAGCAGGGCACCTGTCCCCTGGGCTGGCCTGTTACGGAGGCTGTTTGCTTTTGGTAGAGCAGAGAGAGGCTGCTCCCGCCACATGGATCAGGTACAGTTCCCCCCTCCTACTCCCCAGCCCAAGTCACCATGGGAAGTCCTCACACCCACAAAGTGAGCTCCAGGATGGGGCATTCCCAGGGGGCAGGCACCTGCTGCTCCCTACTCCAAAGTGGGTGAGTCCCTTCTCCCCCGGAGGGGGTGGGGGTGGGGGTGGGGGTGAGGGTGGGCTGGGCTGGGTGTTCTGCACCCCTGACAGCTACAGAAGCTCAAGATTCTGCAATCCTCCCTTGCCATGGGGTGGTCCCATCCTTTCATATTCTTGCTACCTGGCTCTGCAGAGGACACCCCAAGCAGCAAATCGTGGCACTATGCAAAGCAGTCTGGATGAGGGTTTGAGTGCTGGCTTTGACCTGGACTTGCCGCCAGCCCAGAAAAGAGTTCAGTACTACCTGGGGGTAGCACAGTGCCCATGGCCAGCGGTCAGTGCAGATTTCCTAGTTGAAACAAAGAAAAAGAAAGGAAGGAAGGAAGGGACTTATGTACTGTGGGATCTCTGTGCTCCCTTGTCTCTGCTCCATCCTAACTCCCCAAGTTCATCTTCCATCCAATTCACCTCCTGGAACCAGCCAGCAAAGTACACTTGGATTCTAACCACCAGCTTTGCCACCAACTGACCCTGTGACCTCAGGGGTCCCATACCCTGCCAAACTCACAAGGGAGAAGGATGATCAAATAAGATGCTAAATATGACAGTGCCTTGAAATGTATGAGACACGCTGCAGATGCAAGACACTGTTGTGACTTCTTTAGACAGCTCACATCCCATGCTGAGTTCTGGGGACCACCCTTTCCCATCTGTTTCAGAAATGAGTACCACAGTGCACTACTTGGGACCAACAGCTCTTGCTACTCTGGTGACTTGGAACTCCATGGCAAAGAGGAACATGCCCCTTTCACAGGTGGGAAAATCGAGGCCTCCAAGTCCCGCTGCATATGCCCCTCTAGCAACTTCTCACAGCCTGTTGAAAATGCCCCAGTTCTTGCCTGGACTCCTCACTCGACTCAAAGCTCTATTCGGACAGGACCTACATCTCCTTCATCACCATATCCTTAGAGGCTGGCACATAATGAGTGATCAATATGAATGCTTGTTGCATGAATGAATGAGCATTTTATTGAATAAATGAATGAATGTTGAATGAATGATGCCTCTTAGCTCAGGATTACTGGCCCCATTCAAACCACTTATCCACTCTTCTGGACTCACTGGGGTCTAACTGGCCCATATAATAAACACTTCTCTCCCCTCCCATTCTATTCTCCTTAGGAAAAATTGATAAATCTGACCAGAGGATTTTTTACCATTTAAGTTCTTTTAATTCAAACTAGATTGGCTTATGCTCTTGACTTTAAAGTCTAATTCTATAACGACCCAGTACATTCATGGGAGTCAGACGCGGTAGAATTCCAGATGAACACAATGAACTGCCTCGTTCCCACCCCCTGCTCTCCAGCCCAGTGAACCCAATAATTTTTTAGTCCAAAGAAATGAAGGAGGAACTGCAACTTCAGTTCTACCCCCAGGTCAACCCCCTGAAGCGGGTGACAGTGGCACAGCCCACAGGGAACTGGCAACAGAGCCAGGAAAACAGGACTCTCTCAACACAGAGCCTCTGTCCTCTGCAGACAAACCAACCATGTCCCTCAGGGTGTCAGATCCAGAGTTGGTGGCTTCTAACCAGAGGACAAAGTAGAGCTGGTCTGTGCCCTCCACAGGGAGATGGCACTTCCATACCTCTGCCCACCCCCCGGCCGGTGTCCCCATTGCAGGGGGCACCTCGAGTTTCCAACCTCACCTTCCACCAAACTGACCTGCTCTCCAATTTCCTCTCAGCCCAGATGTAACTTTGGAAGACAGTCTGATAAACGCATCCTAAGTGAAGTGATAATCTATTTATTTTAAGAGTTACCGTTGCGTCACATTTTCCAGAACCAGCAGAATCTGATAATGGTCTTTTTATGCAATCAATCTCAATCAATCACTGAATTCTTCAATACCTTCCTGGGACTCCTCTCTGACACATATGCATTTTAAATAACCGTTCACAGAGAGACAAGGCCTTAATGCAAAGTAATGGCTCTCTAATCGTAGAAGTCGGGCACCACGAGAAAGGGATTCAGATGAGATCCGAGAAGGCGAATCTGCGGCATTCACGCGCCACTCCCTCTCCTAACCACAGCAGATATTGTTAATGATCGAAGCTAAGACTCGTCAATGCCATGCTCCAGGCAGCCACAACCAGCCACTTGGAGTGGGCGCACAAGTCCAGCCAATCCATCTGCAAGTGCTGGTGCTGTGAATGCTGAATCCCCTCCCATTCTGGGACCTGGGGCTCTGTAAAGTGACAGAGAGGCTCCCTTCACCCTTCATCCTTCAAACCACACCCCAGGCGAACCTGTGTTACGCACAGCCGGGCTGGGAGAGTCCAACAGCGGCATCTATAAGCCCTTTCAGAAGACAGAGACCATCCCACCTCCCTAGGGAGGACAGGGAAGGGGGTTGTTGGAGGAGACCTATTGTGCCAAGAAAAGCAGGCAGCCCCTGCTGGAAGCTGACAACTCATTAAAACAAATCCCTGCTGCAGAAGGGCTTCCACATCCAGCAGCCCTGAGGAAGGTAGGGGTATTTCTTCACATGGAATATTGCCCATAGCCCTTGCCGCCAGTCCTTGCCCAGTGCTCTGTGCATCCGCCCCTTGGAGCAGAACCAGAATGAGAAAGGGCCCCCCCTCGGGCCTGGTGCAGAGGAGCTGGGAGTGGGGAGGCAGGAGGGCACCAGTGACGCTGACGAGCGTTCTGGCAGCGATGAAATAGGCTGCACAGGGGCCACCATGAGCCAGCCATGCACAATGTCATCTGCCCAGCAGCCAATCCAGCTGACATCTTCAAGGGGCTTGAGACAGACACCCATGTGGGCCCAAGGGATTATGCAGCCAGAGGGAAAACAGGAAGGGAGCCCCAGCAGGTTCCCCCCGTAACCACTGCCTTCACAGTCAGTCCCTTCTGAGCTCACACTAGCGCCTCCTTTCTTGCGTTCCCTGCGTTCAATGAAATGGCGTATTGGACACCTACCATGCTCCAGGCGCTGTCATGCAGCTGAGGGTGTGGCACACGAGGTCTCCTCGCCCAGGGAACTTCCATCCTGGTTCTCTGCGCTACGTGTGCCTGACTCCAGCCAGGTCCTTCTCCAGTCTCCAACGCCACCACGTGGGACTCCTGACCCGCCCTTTAGAGACAGGAAATGTGAAAGTAACAAGAATGCCTTACACTTCTCCCTCACCAAGTACGGAGTCCCCGCCAACACACGATCTCATTTGATCCTCAAAACTGCCTGTGCAGGAAACACTCCGTGCTTGTCACGCAAGGCTCTGTAGTCGGAAGATGGGGCTCTGTCACCTTCCTAGCTGTCTGACTTGGGCAGATCTCTAAACCTCACTGCACCTCAGTAAAACAGACATAATAACGCCTGCTGTACCTACATCACATAAATGGTGACTCATTCAGTCAGGATTAAAGCACCTACTATGTCCAGGTACTGAAATAGACACAAAATCTGCAAGCTATTGCCTACCTTCAATAAGACAGGATCTGGGAGCTTCCAACCTGGTAGGGGGAGGCAGATTACAAGCAAACACATGCAATGTAGTTCAGAAACGACAGGGCTAGAATTTGGGTACAGTGAGGAGACCGGCTGAATAATGAATATATGTAGACATAGGGATTTTAGAGAAGTCATTACATAAGGAAATAACACTTGCTAAGCTCTTACCAGGGGGCATTTCCATATACATAATTGTTCTAAGGATCAAAAAAGATGAGTATGAGCCTACGCTATAATAAACCGCGGAGAGCTATGCAGTGCAAAGCATTCACGTAAAATGTCAGACTCTGGCCAACAAAAACAGGTTGTATTTGTTAAGCTATGTTTGTTGCTGCCACAACAAACAATGGCAAAGTCTCAGAGGGTTAACACCACAAAGGTTTATTTCTTCTTCATGCAAAATGTTCAGTGTAAGTTGGCAGGGGCCTCTGCTCCACACAGTGACTCAGGGATCCAGGCTGATTGATGCATTATCATCTTGTAGCCACTGCATCTGGAACACGAGGACTCCTCAGTCATTGAGGAAGGAGGAGAGAGAGCTGGAGGGCAGAGAGCTGGCCAGAAGTGATACATGTCACTCTCACCCACAGCCCATTGGCCAGAGCCACTTACATGGTCCTGTCTCACACGCTGGGACTAGATATGAGGAAACAGATGGGATGTCTGGAGAGCATCAATGTCTCTGTCACAGGCACCAAAGAAGAACTCTCTGCATCCTGTAGAACTGGAGTATTTGGCTAATCAGAGAGTCCTTTAGGGAACTCTGAGTCTGCCCCCTCAGGGCCAAGCAATCCCTGGGGCTCAGGACCAGATACCTATTCCACCTAACTCCAAAGTCACTGGCCACCGCAGAGAACTAAGAAACAACCACAAGACTCAGGTTATTTCTGTGATTCAGATGAGCACTGAGTTAAAACAATAATAGTCATAACTAACATTAATTGAGCACTTACTATGTGCTAAGTCCATATCCCCTGAATTATTTCACTTAAGCCTCGCAGTAGCCCAGGGAGATAAATAGTACTGTTAGCCCCATTTGATAAATGAAGATAACATAGAATAAGTCCAAGGTTCCTCATGTTCTTCAATTAGTAAACTATCAGAGCAGGAAACTGAATGCAGAACTACCCTGTCATTTTACCATCAACCTGTACTGCTTCCCTCTGTGCACGCGTGCACACACACACACACACACACACACACAATTTGTAGTGCCAACATCTGGATTCTCAACCTGATCTTGTCACTAGCTATATAACTTTAGGTAAGTCATTTTCACCTCTCTGAACCTCAATTTCCTCATCTGTAAAATGGAGATAATAGTTATTTCTATTATGCCTAGTATCTCATTTAATTATCTTATAGAAAAGAGTTGTTGTCAACTATAAACTTCTATGCTATTACATGATTTTAAAAAAAAATAGCTGTGGATTAGAAATCCCCTGGAGGTGAGTCAAGGATCTGAAGAGAGGTCACACCTGCTGGATGCGGAACAAACCTGGGCAGGTCGCCCCGCCCTGAGGAGCTTCGCTCACACACCTGCGACAGTCCCACCTACAGCTGGAAGTGGCCCTGCCCGCAGCCTCCTCTGCTCCCACGCTCTCTGGCAACTCTGTCACAACCTTAGATTCGTCTGTTTTTCCTGCAGAGGTTTTTGCAGAGTCTCTCCTAAGTGGGACAGCTACATCAATAAGTTCCATTGCATCATGAGTATCACTGAAGAGCAGAGTGTCTGGCCCGCCGGCTGGGGCTTCTGGTCTCACATGCTCCCCCCACCCCTCCCACTCCTGCAGTCTGGCCCCTGGCGTCCCTTCCAGCCCTTTCCGCCCTAATCGGCCTCCGATTCCATTCTGCGCTGGGATCCCTGCTCCAGCCTGCCTGGTCCACACATCTGTCCCCAAAGCGCCCACCACGTGTCTTACCCTTCCCCACCCTGGAGCCTTTACTCGGGCGTATCTTCCACCTGGAATATCCTCCCACCATCTCTGCCTGTCAAGGTCTTCCCCAGAAACACAGACAATGTCAACAGTGTTTGTCTCAGGGTGATGACATTACAGATTATCTTTATCTTTTTCTTTCCAATTTCCTGTATTTGGAGATCTGGAAGAATAAGCACATGCTATTTTTATGATCGCAAAAACACAATGAAGCCATGCTTTGAGTCCCCACCCTCCTCTGCGCCCCTTACCCTCATCCCAGCTCATGTTTTCTCTCTCCTGTGAAAGTCTCCAGCTGTCAGCCCCAGCATAAATCGTTTTATACTCTAGGTAGTTTGCTGGGTGTGAACTTCTGATATCCCCAACCAGATGGGAAGCTGCATGAGAGCAGGGGACACATTGCACACATCTCCCCATTGCTGCATACCCTCTACACGGTTCCAGGTATGTCTAAAGCAGTGAGTGAGTACCCCCCCATCACAGGGGCATGGTGACAGCCAAGGTATACCTGGCAGTGGCTTGCGGAGGTGGAATCATGAAAAGCTAGAACTAAGGGCCCTTAGAGTTTATATAATCCAACACCCTGCATTCATATGGACTGTTTCTGACACCTCATTTGCCCACTAATAGGGTTTGGTCACCCCCACTACATGAGCAGTCAGACTGAGGCTGATTTGGCCCAAGAGCCAGAGCCCACATCTCCCGTGGTCCTGCCCAGTGCCTTAACCACTAAACCACAGCTGCCACTCCAAGACCTTATTATAATAGCCATTTCTCGCCCCAGTCAGTGGCTGGACATGGCTTGCCAGGTTAATAATTTGTTCATTAGGCACCTAATGAATTACTTGTTAATTGCTAACTTGATGAACAGCCAGCAGTCCCATCTGCCTGGAGAAATGACAGCAAATAACCACAGAAGAGCCGGCCAAGCCCCAGCGGCTGCAGAGCAGGAGCTTTTGGCCCAAGAGGGTGGCCAGTCCTGGGGGAGGCGGGGAAGGGGAGCAGGGAGGCCTATCTTGACCAGTCACCTGGAGCACAGCTGAGCCAGGGGTGGGCACCTTCTGCTAAGCCACCTCTTGCTGGAACATATAACTGCCCTGCAAAGGAACATAGAACTCCCCTAATCCTTCAAAATCCTTCACACTTCCTCTCCACAAACCTCCCCTTTTTGCTTTCTTTTGTTTTTATTTTCTCTGAGTTTCCACTTGAAGTCAGAACTACAGAGGGTCCCCAATTTATGAGGGTTCAACTTAGGATTTTTTGACTTTACAATGGCGCGAAAGCGATACACGTTCAGCGGAAACCATTCTTTAAGTACCCATACCACCATTCTGTTTTTCACTTTCAGTGCAGTATTCAATAAATCACATGAGATAGTCAACACTTTATAATAAAATAGGCTTGGAGTCAGATAATTTTGCCCAACTGTATAAGCCTTCTCAGCATGTCTAAGGTAGGCGAGGCTAAGCTATGGTGTTCAGCAGGTTGGGTACATTAAATGCATTTTCAACTTACGATATTTTCAACTTACAATGGGTTTAATCGGGATGTAACCCCAACGTAAGTCGAGGAGTGTCTGTCCTCAATTTAAACTTTATATACAAATATAACAATATGCCATCATATTTTCTCAGAGTATTAGTCCTATCTCCCCATCTCGAAGGCAGTTACAATGTCCCTATTGTCACTTTAAGCTTCCTATAAGAACAGAAACCACATCTTTCTTGTTCATCTTTGTGTCTCCTGTACCTAACGTGGTGCCTAGCTTATGAATATTTATTAAAGGAGCAAGTTACTCACACTTTTCTGTACAAATCGGTATTAGTTTGCTCAGGCTGCTGCAATGCTTTGAAAGTCTTCTCCAAAACTCATGTTGAAATTTAATTGTCATTGTAATAGTATTAAAAGATGAGACCTTTAAGAGGTTGATTAGGTCATGAGGGCTCTGCCCATATAGGGGGATTAATGGCATTATTGAGGGGGTGGGTCCGTTATCTTGAGAGTGGGCTTGTCATAAAATCGAGCTGGGCCCCTCTTGGTCTCCTGCTCACTTTCACCCTCTGTTGTCCTCCCTCCTTCGGCCAGGGGTTGACACAGCAGGAAGGCCTGCGCCGGATACCAGCACCCCGCTCTGGGACTTCAGCCTCCAGAACCCTGCGCCAAATAAACTTCTATTCTTTATAAATTGCCTGGTCTGTGGTATTCTGTTATACAGCACAAAGCAGACTAAGACAGCTGCCATAACAAAATGCCACAAACTGGCTGGCTGAAACAACAGGAATCTATCTTGTCACAGTTCTGGGGGCTGGAAGTCTGAGATCAAGGTGTCGGCCTGTTTTGCTCCTCCTGTGGCTTCTCTCCTTGGCTTGCAGATGGCCACCTTTGCTCTGTGTCCTCACGTGGTCTTTCCTCTGTGCCCACACACCCCTGTGTCTCTTTGTGTTCAAATGTCCTCTTCTTATAAGCACTTCAGTCAAATGGGATTGGGGCCCACTCTAATGACCCCATTTTAATCACCTCTTTAAAGACTCTACCTTTAAATACGTCATATTCTGAGGTCGTGTGGGTTAGGGCTTCAACATATGAATTTTGAGGGGGACCCAACTTAGCCCATAACAACTTCTCCCCCCACAATGCCTACCTCAGTGCTGGGCACGTATTAAATAGTCAGTACATGCTCTGAAGATGACAGGCATTCTGTGTCCCCTGGGGGCAGGCTTCGTCTTTGTGACCCAAGTTCCTGGTCCTGCAAGGAGCCCTAGAAAACTCTATGGTGGAATATTTAAGGCAAACCCTCTGGTCATGCCGGCTCTCAAATCCTAATGGCTCTGTTATTTTTGAAATCACTTTAGAGCAGCACTGAATAGAGATGATGATTTCTTGCATTTGCATAGCAATTTTTCTTATCAGAGCATGGTCTCATTTTATCCTTGCATGGTGCTGTAAGGGAGGAAGAGGAGGTGTGATGATGTCCATCTTATGAACAGAGAATTGAAATAAGAAGGAATTAGTCAACTTTCCCAAGTCAGGTCAGACCTAGTATGTGGCTTCCACTCCCAGTACCCTTCCTTTGTGAGCCCCTGTAGGATGGGACTCGGTCATTTTCTTCTCTGTCTAGAGACCCAGCCCAGGGACAGGGGCAGAGGGGATGACCAGGGGAGGTTCAGCATTGAAACTGGAGCTGCCAGAGGAGCCTCCACCCAGAGCAGCTGAAGAGTCAGGGCTGGCTGTCACCCAGCCCCCCAAACTAGGCCCACACTGATGGCCAACTTCAGGGTCTGAGCTTCCCACACCAGACCTGCTTTTCAGCAAAGGCTCTGAAGCCAAGGTTGAATTGAAAATGAGCTTGGGAATATATCTATTATCACTTCCACACAGCTGTGAGTGACAATAAGGAAAACGAGTTTATGGTATAATTGTAAAGTGATTTCACATATTATTTATTTTTATCTCTTTATATCACAGGTATTTTTAGAAGCTGCCACAAATACGTTGTGGAATGAAGCAGGGTATGAATTTTTAAAGTACACTATCTCATTTCATCCTTGGTCAATTCTTCAAAGTAGATAAGGAGGGCAGTATGCCCATTTGGCAGATGAGTAAAGCAAGGCAGAGAGAGGTCTAGTGTCTGCCCAACATCGTGCAGGGAGCGGGTTAAGGAGCTGGACTTGCACCCATGCTTTCTCCTCTCTGTTGCTGGAGCGGTGTGGGAGGAACCCGGAAGAGCTGGACCAGGGGAGATCCCTCCTGAGGGCAGGAGGAAAGAAGGGCAGTGCTGTCTGCAGGTGTATCTCCTTTAGCAGAGTTTTTGAACAATTTGTGTCTGAATGATTTCAGTTGCGGCCCACTCCCCAGTCCCCCGCAGGCCCTCACCTGCCCCTGCATCACCCCCGTGTTGTTACCTGCATGTTTATGCTGCTGTCTGCTGCGAATGGCTCTTGAGTTTGCAACCCCTGTTTGGTCTTTGAATAGCAGCCTTGCAGTGACTTCCTCGTGAAGCCCAATGACATCGGGGAGGAGAGAGGTCTTTAGGTCTTTAAAGGGCGCAGGAAGTGAGTGGGGGAAACAGCAAATGCAACTTCACGCACACCTTCTCCCAGCAATAGAAATTTGCACCGGCAGATGGGGTACGGTACCTTGAGCCACCAGATGCTGCTTCTCCTACGGTCCTGGGCGTGACTGGACCACATTTTTTACCCTCTGTGATCGTCCCCACCACATGGTCTGAAATAGGCTGCAGGATAAACAAGTCTTAGTCTCTCACCAGCTTGGCTCAGCAAGGAGAACTTGCGAGGCTCACAGGCTCCATAGAAAGGCAACTACAAAAGTCACATGGCAGGTGATCCCGCCCCTTACACACCTGAACCACGCCCACCTCAGTCCTGCCTTTCCTCTCTGATGAACACAGGTGTCCCAGACCGGAACATGCCCCGGACACCACCCATGACCCCCACACACCCACAGAGACAGGATGAGCAGCCTGCAGAGGGCAGGGCCAGGACAGCAGGCACCTGCAGCCCGGGCCTTGGAGTCCTCGGGGCCGGGAGGGCCGGTGGACCCAGAAAGCCCCATCCCCCTGCACTTTCTGCTTCACGCCTCACCCCTCCCTCCCACTGGAACAGAAGCAAGACTGGCCTCCCTGTGAGGCATCCTCACCTGCAGGAGGCCAGGACTGGAATTGGGGGGCAGGGTCTCTCCCGGGCTCTAGCCCCTCCTAACCTCCCAAGCCAGGAGACCTCACCATTTCGCTTTGCCAGCTCCTAGAGAACTCAGGGTAGGTTTTCCCAGGCTGGATTAGAGACCTGCCCTCCCAGGACTAAATCCCAAAGTATCTCTCCCCAGCAAACTCCTAGGCAGGAGCCGAGAATGTGGCATCTCTGGGTCCTCCACCCAACTAGAGCATCCAGGGCTGACTCAGGGCACAGCCCTCATCTGTATTCCCAATGTCCTGGGCCCCTTGTCACAGGTGCTTCAAATGCCAGGGACTCCGGGGTTCTCCTGCTTAGGGATCCTCCCCCAGGCTGTCCCCACAGCTTATTTTCCCCACAAGAGAAAGGAGATCTGCGCCCCCACCCCCACCCATACCCCCAGGGCCCTCGTTGCAGAGAAAGGCTTGGCTTTATTTTTTTCTCTAACTTTTAAAAAAATAATTCTAGATTCCCAGGAAGATATAAAAATAGTACAGAGTGGTCTCACAGACCCTCCGCCAGTTTCCCTGAACAGTTACAATTTATGTAACTTATACTACAACATGAAAACTAGGAAATTGACGCGTGTGTGTGTGTGTGTGTGTGTGTGTGTGTGGTTCTGCGCCTTTTTATCACACTCGTGGATTCCACAGCCACCACCAGATCGGATTGAGATCCACAACTGTTCCCTCACCACAAAGACCCCTTCCTCATGCTACCCCTGCACCCCCAGCTCCCCAGCTATCACCAGTCTGTGTTCGATCTCTATCATTCTGTCAGGTCCAACCTCTGGCCGCACTGAGCCTACAGTCATTGAAAACCACCCCAGAGTCGGGCAGATCCCAGCTGAGAAGGGGACGGAGGAGTGGCAGGCCTGGGACAGAAGTGGCCCAGGAGGGAGGGGGCCCAGTCTCACTCGGATGCAGACAGCTCATACCTGGCGCCCGTGTGCCACAACCCAGTATTTGTCTGCCTGCTTCAGCTGCACCTGAGGGCTCATATCCTGTCCAGACCCCAGGTCCATTGCAGCCCTGCCTGGCCCACACGGCTAGTACCTTCCCCTCTAGTGCTGTCCTCAAGCACCTGCTCTCTGCTGCCCCCAGCAGGCAGCCTGCAGCTCACAGCGTCCCAGCCCCAAGATTTTAATTTGAAATTCTCCCAAGTCATGCTTCCCCCCATACTGCACCTACATAATTCACTTTTATTACCTAAATATAGGGCTTAATATTTGGCCCTGCTCAATTTCATCTTGTTTGTTTCAGGCATCATTTCAGCTTATCAGGATGTTTTCAAATCCTCAGCTATCTCCCTTCTGGACTTCAATTATCTCTTCTAACTGTCATCTAAAAATTTAATCATCCTGCTCTCTGTGTCTTCATCCACGTCATAGATGAAATCGTTACATTGAACAGAGTGCTCTGGCACGATCCTAGGTGCCCCCCTTCTAGATGGAGAAGACAGATTTGAGATTTTGGCAAATCCCTTCAGGGACCACTCACTGCTCAGAAGTTCCAAGTCCACCCAAGTGCACCGTCAACTGGACTTCATTTTTCCATTTATTCTTGAGCTTGCCAGGAGTGATTTTACACCGTGGGCTCACGATTGACCAACCCAAACAGCTAAGCCTCCTCTGCCTATAGGTAGAAAAGGAGGTCATATTTCCTTTCATACCCAATTTGCAATGGCTTTGAGTTCCCACCCACCCACCCAGGGACCTAATTCCCAGATATTCCCCAGAACACCCAGGGATGTATACACTTGTCTAAAACTCAGCCGTCTTGAGGCTACTTGGCCACTACCTGCAAAGGAAGCAGAAACGCAGAGGGTGGCTCTGCTGCCTGGCCTTGCTACAGATTTCTGCTTGATTTGGGGGCTGTGATGGCTCTCTTAGGTGAGAAGAAGGACATCAAATCTGCCCAGGACCCAGGTATTGCACTTTTTATCAAAACTATGCAGCTTTTCCCCAACACCCAACCAGAGTTCTCTATTGGTGCTAGGTCACTGTGCATTCCAACTTCAGCCAGGTCAGCTGAAGCCAGCGTCCCTGCCAGTGTCCCTGCACTTCCAGCCTGGTGAGCTTGCTGTCAGGGCGCATGCTGTTCTCTCCTGCCCGCTCACCTCTGCTGCAGCCATTCCCTACAGCGATGGGGGTCCCATTCCCTTATCTCTGTGGGGACCCTACTGCTTCTGTGGCTTCAGAATTAAAATAGAGACATAAGAGAGGCACAGCCTACAAGGCCATCCTGAGATACCTACGTCCCACGTGCACATGGATAACGTCAGGAGAGGAGTAACCCCTCACCCACCACCCCGATGGCTCCTGCCGAGCCTACGTGCCCTGTTATGCCAATTTGCCAATCAAACAGCTATCACAAAGAGGACAAGGAGTTGGGGTGATCTGTTTTGTTCTAAGTGAACTCATGCTGACTTCTAACAATCACCTTTTTTTCCCAAGAACTCACAAACCATCAGTTTCAGTCCTCTGTTTCAGAATTTTGCCAAGAATCAACATTGAAATTACCAAATAATCATTTCAAAAATCAGAGAATGTTCCAGGCTCCCAGACCTGATGCATGGGTAAGATCGTTAAGTGGAAGTCAGCTGTTCCTTCCCCTCTCACTCACCGTCATACTCACACACACGCACATGCACCCGTAAGGCACCCCCAGAGACTGCGCTCAGAGGACCTGACACAGACATGCGGCCTGGCACAAAGACGCCCAAAGTCAGCACCCCTGATTCTTCCCCTCCTGTCTTCCTTTCACCTCATTCAGAACTGCTCTGTCCTCTCTCTCCGCCACCCACCCCTCCCCCTAGAAGTAAGAGACATCTTCATAGCTCTGTAATTGTGACTGTGGCTAAGCAGCCGTGTGATCGCAGGGACAGGGGAGCCAGGCACACGGGAGGGCGCTCGGGCAGGCTCTGACCCATGCTGCCAACACACCTCCATCTGTCAGCCGCGGCCCTCCCTGTGCAGGGAGTTGATGGAGCGATGACTGCCAGTTTGCTAACGTCCTTGTCTGCGGATGCTGCAAAGACACAGTTTTCTGTGGAGGAATTCTAAGGCTTAGACTTGAGTCTTCTCAGAATTATAGTAATTAAAGTTGAGAAGAGCAACATGCGAGAGCCCCTCCTCAACCTGCCATGTCTGAGCTGATGACAGGGCTCCACCGTCAAGGTCACTCTGTCCTCCTCCCTCTTTCCTTCCTGCCCCTTCTCTCCTCTCACATCAGGCCTCAGACAGTTAAGGACCTGACCTTCCACAGTCACAAACAAGGGGCCAACCAGACCCCTGGAAAACCAGGCACCTTCAAACTCCAGTGCTTGGGATTTCAAGTGGAGTCTTACTGGCTTGGTTCCCAGCAGGAAAACATTTCATCCAGGCTTTGTTGGGGCTAAAGATTGGATGAGAGACAATAATCAGAACTGGAAGAGACTCAAGTGCGATCCAGACCTGTCTGTCTGCTAATTCCACAGATGAGGAAACCAAGTGTCCAAAGACAGAAGTAACTTTCTCAAGTTCAGCCAAGTAGTCACAGAGCCAGGATGGGGACTCAATTCTCCAGACTCCTGGTTTATTCCACTACCCCAGGACCATTTATTGAAGCCAGAAACTGTGCTAAGCACTTTGCATAAATTATTTCTACTTTTCATAGCAATTTTTTGAGGTATCATTATCCCCATTTCAGGATTCAGATAGTGGAGAGATTCGTTCAAGGTCACATAGATAGAAAGTGGCAGATGAGAAAATTCAAGCCCATTACACCATTTTTTCTCATAGATATCCCTCCACCAAAGGCAGAGGGAAGCGAGTCTGAGTAGATTTGTGAACACATAATGGTGATCCAATGGGAGAATTCCTGGAAGCCACCTGCTGGAATGTCCCAGCTACAGGTTTCCACGGATTACGTTCAACTCAACATGTCCTGCTTAACGCAAACAGTAAGGAACACATGTGGCCAATTGTCAACAAACAGGTGCCAATAAGGAAAAAGGCACCTGAGTCCACGTGCCTGGATGTTGACCTTCAAGGAGGAAGATCTGGAAAAGCAGATGAAAGCAGGGAGGACCCTGGAATTGATGGAACATGAAGGATGAACTAGTAAGACCCCTAGGTCTCCCTTGGGTTTTGGTGACAAGGCATATGGGAGAGAAAAGGACCATAGACCCCCAATCTAGTGTCCAGATGTCTGTCTACCCCATTCCCTGCATTGTCCAACTCCCTCCTGGGTTAACAGGAGGATTGATCAGACTTTGGAGAAAGCAATGGAATCATTGTGCTCTTGGAGAACTAGCTCCATGCACTGCACTCCTGCCTAAGTCCTTAGAAAAGGTAAGAGGCTTTGGCAGAGACAAATCAGGGCTGAGAGAAGAAAGTGGCCATGTTTCTGGGGAAGACCCAGCCCTACACAGCTTGGGAATGGGGTAGAGAATGCCTTGCATTTGTAGACTTAGGGCTAAAACATTTGCAGGGAGGAGCCCTGTGTGCTTAGACACTGCAATGGTAGCTCTCTTCATGAGGTGCAACAATTGGCATGTCATTGCCAGTTGAGTTATACCAACTTCCTCATCATTTTTCTTTGCAATATGAGGATGATAATGGTATGCACTGCACAGGATGTTTGTGAGAATTAAATGAGATGCAAAGTACCAAGTATAGTTCCTGGCATATAATCAGCACACAATAAATGTTAGATTTTTATTATTGTTTTTATTTCTATCTTGATGAAAAATGTATTATTTTTACACTGTTATAAAACTAAGAGAACCATGAGTTAGGTTCCACAAATTTCATTGCTGAAATCATGTACCTTGGACAGTTCTATTACATTTGTGTTATTTAAACAAAAATTTCTCTTCTCAGGATAGTTGGGAGGAAAGTACTCCCTAAACCACCCTGGGGCGGTGCTTCCGCCTGCAAAACACCTTTTCCTTTCAAGGTGATTTCTCACTGCTCCTCATCATAATTCTGAGGTCAGTGGGGTAGATGTTGTTATACTTCCTTTACTAGATGCTGAAACTCAAGGGAAAGGAAATTCGTGGAGCTAGATCTAAAGCCAGATCCTGATGCCCCTCCCTCGTAACACTGAGCGTAGACAGCTAGCCAGACAATCTGTCTGTCTGCACCCTGACACACACAGTGGGTCCTGTTTGTGGCCCACCCCTGCCCTTTGCTGAGATGTTCAGAATCTTGAGGAGTTTACAATCATCTGCAGAGATGAAAAGGCTGCGCTTTTACAAAGAGCTTACTGCAGAGCTGTTTTTCCATTTCACAGGGACTTCCGGTAGCCAACCCTGCTCCACCCCACTCATGCTGTAACCCCTCTCTTCGCCTAGTCATTCTCCAGAATGGTGGTCAACCTCACACAGGCACCATTGCTCTGGGGGTCACCGTCGGTGCACACTGATTGGTCAGAGCCCACGCTGTTCCAGGTGTTAGAGCTGTTCCAGGTGTTAGCCATATTGAACATCACCTCTGCCTGTTTCCGTATTTCCCGTTACCTTCCGGGGTGCCTGTTCCCCTGCAGAGAGGCTGTCCCCATTCCTCAGACATCTACAACTGTCCTCCAAGTCCTCTCTCCTGGGATGACTTTTCTTTACTGATCCAGCTCCTACCCAGCCTCTGCCACTCTGATCAAGGGTATTTTCGCCCTGGGAGCCCTCCTAGACCATCCCTGGCCCACAGTGTTTACCTGCATGTTCTAGCTCTCTAAAGTCTTTTTTTTTCCAAACCGCAGGTTGTGTATTATTAAAGGGTCATAGAAATCAATTCAGTGGATCACAATGAGCATTCTTTAACAAAACAGAATACAAAATATCAGAAGACATCGCCGGTGATAAATATTGATCACAGCATGCACATGCACGTGTATCTGTGTTGCATACTGATGAACTGTAAAGTACATTTCTTACTGTGAGATGCAGTCAAAACCTTCGGAAACACATTGGTTATTAGTGCCAATGTTACCATGAACCTATAATCTGCCTAACCTCTGCCAAGGATACCAGGAATGAGGGAGCAGGGAAGAGAGGGGGGTGAGTGGTTGGAGATGGGCTGGCACCACTCCCACCTGGGAGAGAAAGCTGGAGTCGGTAAAACACCGTCAGAACTGGCCACCGCTTGGCAGGAGTGACAGGGACTGGGCTTCCCTGCTCTCCTCTCTCCCCAGCACCTGCAACCAAATAGCAAGAGTTCAAAAATAGGTGTTGGTGAATGGATAGCACAGGTTAGGCTAGATGACTCCGAGATAACCAACAAAAAGTCAAAACCTCCATGACTTAACCTAGGTTTATTTCTCACTCATATACGTCCACTCTGGGTCTGGCAACTCTCCAGGTGACTGTCCCCTATGCAGGAGCTGACAAATCTAGGCTGCTTGCATCATGTCACACTGACTGCTGGATCAATGCATGGATAACTATGGCAGGGAAAGAGACAGCCAAGGGCTGCCCATGGTAACATATGTTCCTTCTACCCCCAGCCATTGGCCAGGCCTGGTCATAAAGCCCCACCTAGCTGCAAGGCGGATGGGAAATAGACAGGAGCGCATAGATATTTAGTGAGCAGAGGTGCAAACAGTGGCAGGTGAAGCCCCCAGAGCAAACTCCCCAGGAAAGGTAAGGTCTGAGCAAAACGGGCAAAGAACAGACAGCCCTGGCTTCAGACACCAGGGGCTGTCCGTGAACTCAGGAGAAGAAAGAAGCAGACAGCAAATAAATGTCAGCACAAGTTGAGAGTGCTACAATGAAAGAAGCAACCACGTGTCCAGGGACGCAGAGGAGGTAGAGGTTGGTCCCCTGGAAGATCCAAAAAGGGTTGGTCAAATTCAGGCTGGTTCCTGAAGGTCAAGTAGGAGTTGCCTCTGGGAAGAGGAAGGAAAGGAAACGCAGTGGGGACGTGCACTGTCCCTTTCTTCTGGGCCAACCTGGCTTCGGTGCGCTGTACTCAGTCCCAGGTGCTTCTCCAGGACTAGTCTAAGCCAGTCATGGAATCCTTATGCCCGTTTGCCAGAGTCTTGGTTTTCCAGCCCCTCTGGCACCCGGCAGTGGGCACGTCACCCGGCCCTGGACAGTGAGAAGGGGGTTCTGCTGGAGGGGTGGTTCTAGGACAGCATTTGCTTTCCTGAGCAAAAGAACAGATGTATTTGCTGCTGTCTTTTCCTCTTCTCCTGTCTTGAATGCAAATGTGATGCCTAAAGCCACCATAGCCATCTTGTGACCATCAGGTGTTGAGCATGAGAACAGAAAGCCAACAAGCCAGGGACAGCAGAGTGGAAAGGGAGAAGGAATTCGGGAGTCTGACAGCATTCGTGAACAGCCAATGTCTGGCCACTCCCTGCCTTCTTGTCACATGACACATACAAGGTCCTATAGGTTTAAGCCTATTCGCTCTAGTGTCTACTCATGACCATCCTAACCAACCCAAGTGGGAGACAGCCAGCAGAGGGATGTTTGTGCAATAAGCCATGCCGGGGACCTGTGAGAGGTTCAGTTTGGCTGGAGGATGGAGTGTGCATTACGCAGTGGAGGGAAAGAGGTTCCCCAGGAAGATTAGGAATAGAACAGAAAAGGCCCACTTTGCCATGCAAAGGAGTTTATAAGGGAGGTTTACAAAGCTTCAAACACGGGAGTCAGATGATCATATTTGTGTTTTGGAAGATAATTGTATTAATCGTATAAAGGAAGGACTATCACTCCCTTAAAGACACGGATGACATCCTTGCACAGTGTCCAGTACTGTTTTGTGTTATCTGCTGCCTCTGATACAGTCACCATTTATTATAATACTTGAATTGAATTGAAATGAAGTTACGCTCATTATTTCCCTGGGACCCAGGCTACTTCAATCAACTGCTATTCAGAAAGGTTGCAGGTGTGTTCCTGGCTCTGCCACTAACCCAGTTATGAGCTCTCCGGGTCACTTCCCTCTCCGGGCCTCGATGTCCTGATCTGCACAATGAAAGTGTAGGACTTAGTCTGCAACCGGCTCTATCTGGCAACCAGGTGACTTGTCCTGACCTCCCTCCTCTTCACTCCCACAAAACACGCTGGGGAAGTCGGTGGGACAGTTCGATCAGTGCCCTCAGCCCCCAAGCACTGAGCAGAGAAAATGGGTCAATAGCTATGCCACCCCATGCCTGATTTGGGAAGAAAAACTGTAGATCAAATATACATACTTCTGTAGGTCCCAAATTACCCAGGTCCCAATCTGGCTCTTTCTCTATATATAACATATATGCAAGTTTGGGTTTTTTTGTTTTTTTTTTACTTGTCCAACTATTATTTCAAAACCAAGGATGAGGGGAGAGGGGAAGTCAGATGTTTTATCATGTGGCATTCAAATAAAAAGTGATCAATTAACCCCCCCAAATTAGTCAAGTACCAGGGAGACACACAAAGAGGAGACATTGGACTTCATGTTCATACACCCATCAGCACTCCTGCCCTAAATTATATTTGACATTTAATTAAAACCCCAAGGCAGTGAAGTCAAGAGCTGAGCTGCCACAGCACTGGAAGAGGAGCCACTCTTCAGGATGGATTCATTTATCTCCTGTCACCAAAGGCATCAACACCCTCCCCTCCCACCCAGCCCGGCCCCGCGCCACTCACCACCGCTGGGAGAAGGAGGACAGAGGCACAACTGGAGCAGGGGGCCCTCTCCTGCCCTTCCCTAGCCCCCTGCACACACGCTCGATGCTGTCACTGCCAGGACGGAGCTGGCCCTTTCCAGGCTCCACACCATCCAGAGCTAACGGCCCTCCTGGCCGCCTGCCCAGGCCCCAACCCCAGCTCCCTACTCACTTCCCTTCCTAGAGACTGACTTTATGTCTGTCCAAAGAGCAGGAAAGTTTTCAGCACTGAACTTCTTTTCTTCTCTCCCTCTTTCCCCCCTTCTGTTCTTCCTTCCTTCCTTTCTTCTCCTCCTTCCCACCCTCCTTCCTCTCTCCCCTCCTTCCTTCATTCCCTCCTTCCCTCCCTTCTTCCCTCTTCCCCTCCTTTCTTCCTTTCTCTCCTCCTTCCCTCCTTCCCTCCTGACCCCCTGCACAACTCACTGAGTGGCCTCCACATTCCAGTGCTGCACTAAATATCACAAGCACCAAAGACCTATAAGACAACTCCTGCCCTGTGATCCTCTGGTGGAAACAATGGAATTCACGAGATGTTGACTGTCTGTACTGGATATAAGAAAACAATGTGTAGTTAGCGCCAACTAGGGGTCCAGGAAACAGAAGCGTTAGAGGAAGGAGAGACTGACTGGCTAGGAAGGGTGTCACAGAGGAACCAAGACTTGTGCCGGGGCCTCCAATGCTGATACGACCTAGAAAGACAGGAGCAAGTGGACAGGCACTTGAAGCAGAGAGACGAGCACATGCGAAGGTTTAGAAATAGCGAGTGGAGGGTCAGTTGTTGACGAAGTGGCTGTGGGGTCTCAGGATCCTGGGGGTGTTGATGTCTGTGGACCACGACAGCAGATGAGCTTGCCTTGTTTTCCTGACGTTGCTGGGGACTGGCTGCCTCCCTCTCTGGGCTGGATTTTCTTTTCCCTGTGAAGTGGGGAGGGTTACCCTCATACCCACTTCCCCCAACCCACCTTTCGGGATGAGATCAGTGCTAAATGGTACCACGTACCAGGCTCAGTATTACAGAGAGTGTCCTTGGACCCCAGAGGCTGCTCTCTTCCTCAGCTTTTGAGACATCAGAACAAAATGATGCTTTCCTGACACAGATCAGAAACCCAGCACCGAATCGAGACACATTAGCAGTGATTCGAACACACGTGAATCCCGCTCTGTTAAAACCAGAGCATTTCAAAACCCGGTGACTTATCTTGCTCCCAATTCCATCCCTGGAAGGTTTAGGAGGTAACAATGGCAACAGTCTTCTCAGGATTAATTCCCATCCACCAAGAAGAAATTACTGGAAACTGGAAATGACAGAAACCATGGATGGAAGAGACAAGATCTTAGAAGAAAGTGAACGTGTCATCTTAGAGTTCAGGGCAGCCCAGAAAGAGGACAGCAGAGAGACATGTGCCCAAGACTTTAGGAAGTAGAAATGCCAGACGTTTAGAGAACAGGTAGCTACAGTCCTATGCCCAGAGACTCTACAGGGGAAGGCAGCTTAAGAACGATGACAATTCCAGAAGACAAGGTTCTCTCTACACAATTGCAAAATACTCCAACGGGGAGAAAGGAGAGAGAAATCTACAAGAGCACAAAGCTTCAGCTGCGCTGGCACCTCTCTGGCTTCAGCAAGAACGCACGGGTCCTAAGCGCCTACCTTCTTCTACATCAACAAGAATGAGTGACGCCCTGAAAATCCAGTTTTAATCACAGCACTTCCCAGCTCCAAAATGTCCCATGGCTCTCTCATTCACCATGACATTTAAAGCTCAAGAAACCCTCAAGGCTCTGCCCAAGGTGGACCTGGCCTAGATTCCAGCTTCAGCTCACCCCACCTGCCACATCCCATGCCCGGGCCAGGGGGCACGGCAGGCAGCAGCTCACCCACCTTTTTTCACAGGCCACAAGCTAAGAATGGTGTTTGCATTTTTAAGTTGGGGGAGGAGGATCAAAAGAATATTATTTTGTGACATGTGAAAATAACGCAAAATTCAAATTTCATAAGTAAAGTTTTGTTGGAACATAGCCACTCTCGTTCGTTTACATAATGCCTATATGACTTTGCTAAGGCTGCCTTCCCAAAGTACCAAAGGAGCAAAGACTGGGAAGCTGAAACAACAGAGAGATTCTCTCACAGTTCGGAGGCTGGAAGTCCTAGACTGAGGTGTCGGCAGGGTTGGTTCCTTGTGAGGCCTCTCTCTGTGGCTTGCAGACGGCCACCTTCTCCCTGTGTCTTCCTGTGGTCTTCCCTCTGTGTGTGTCGGTGTTCTCACCAACTCTTCTTATGAGGACACCAGTCACGTTGGCTCAGGGCCCACTCTAGTGAGTTCATTTAGCCTAATTACCTCACTCAAGGCCCTGTCTCCACATACCGTCACATTTCGAGGTTAGGAATTCAACGTATGAATTTGGGGTACACACTCAGCCATAACATGCCTACGGCTGCTTTTGTGCTACAACAGCAGAATTGAGTAGTTGCAACAGAGACCGTATAGTCCACAAAGACTATTACAGTCTTTTACTATCTAGCGCCTATGAACTACCAGGCTCTTTACAGAAAACGTCTGCCCACCCTGCCCTAGATGATCTGCACTCACTACACATTCCTCAGGCACTTTCCTCACTTGCTTACTGCTGGATCTGAGCTCACACTGAAATGCAGATGCCCCATTGTCACCAATAAAGCCCTTCCTACTCTTCAAGACACTAGCAGTGGTGATGGCCTCCTGCGTGGTCACTCCTGGGGGCATTGAGTTTAAGCCAAAGAAATGAGTGTCTGATGAGAAACTTTCAGGTAGTCAGATGAAGTGAGTAAAAGCGCAGTGGTACCTCTTGCGCTCCGCATGAGGGTAGGCATTGGGGGTCAGGAAACACAGCCGGGACTTAGATGCAGGTACAGCTGCCATCACTCCAGGAATGGGTAGGTCGGAGGAATAAGCTTGAGAGATACATGTGGGAAGAAAAAGTTCCAGATGCTTCTAGGCCAGAGAGCTCCAAGAGGCAGGAGGTGTCAGAGGGGCCCTGGAGAGAAGAGAGTTGAAAGAGGAGGAGGCAGAAGGGGAGGAAAGCCAGGTGACAGGGACCAGGAAGGAGGCGCCAGGGAGCACAGGGTCATCGGGACATGTACCGCAGCACACAGCATCCTGGCGCTAAGCAAGACGCCAGAGCTTGAGGGAAGGCACAACGGAGAGGTGGGAGAGGGCCACGGAGCTCCAGAGCCATTAGGCTGCATTAAGGGGCAGGTGACCGGGGCACACAATCTGGGACACAAAAACATTGATGCAACAAATAAGTAACATGGTGCCCAAAACGTGGGCTTCTACACCCAGCTTCTTCAGTAACCTTGGTCCCCACCCCACTGAAATAGACAGGGGTTAGCAGGAACCCCCCCAAAACTCCTCTTAGGTGCCAACTCCAACCCCACTAAAAAGTGTGGGACAGATATTTTTTAAAGCCTGTTTGAAGGGGCGTCAACACACACCCTGCCTGAGAACCTATGTGACTGGTCCAGGCGCTGGCCCAGCTCTGCCAGGCACTGGCTGTGTGACCCTGGACAGCCATGTCCTCTCTCAGCCTCGGCATCCTCATCTGAAACACAAGGGGCTGGGCCAGGTCTTTCCAGGCCCTTCCAGCCCAGTGTTCTGGGAGGAACGGCTGTAAGAGATTAAGCATCGTGGAAGTCTTGCAGGGGCCTCAATACATGTGGGCTGAGGGCCGGGGGAATGAGAGAAAGTGTGGGCTGGACAAGGTCCAGAACCACTCTCGGTGGCTTGTTTGCTCTGAAAGCTTGATAAGGGCGTGTTGCAAGGGGGGAGGACAGCGACCTTGCAAAGGGGGCCCGCTGGCAGATGGGGTGTGCTTGGCATGCCAAGCTCACCTATGTGAGAGTGTGCACACGTGCACATGTGCATACACATACATGCACACACACATAGAGTCGGCCTGGGTGTGCTCCTGGCAGAGGAGGGACAAAGCAGCTCAGCAAGGAGCTACAGCCACAGACAAAGAAGGGACAGAGCGATGGCTGGGGGACCCTATTCTGCTCCAGGTCTGCACAAAGCTAGCGTCCTGGAGTAACTTTCCCCATTTTACAGAAAGAGAAACTGAGGCAGCCCTCAATAAGAGTATTCCCACACAGAACAAACTAGAAGCGAGAAGGAGGCCTCAGGCGGGGCGGGTGGCTGGGAGGAGAGTGTGGCACGGGCGGCCCCAGTGGAGGCTGGAAAACATCTCACCCCTGACAGAGGAAAAAGCCACAGCCAAACAGAGCTGCAATCAGCAACGAGGAGAGACAGGAACATTCTGGGCACCGAGGCCTGAGGTCAAATAAGTGGCCCCACGGCCTCATTTCCGCTCCCTGCCTGGTGTAGATTTCCATTCGCCTCCCCTGGCGCATGTGCCCAGCCCCCGGAGGAAGGAGCCCCTGAGAGTAGCTCAAGCCCCACATCTCTGCACTCCTACCCCCGGTTCCAGGATACCTTCCCCTTAACTCCCAGACATTGCCCAGGCCCCGCCCTCTGCCATCAGCCGCTGAGACTTCTCTATCCATCATAGACTCCTCTCGGAACAAAACTCAGGCTTATCTCATTGAATTCTGCTCTTTAAATTCAAGCCGGAGATGGAGTCCTAATCCTTGTGGCATGAGTCCCATTTGTCATTTAGGGCCGGAGGGGAGGGAGGGAGTTGGGGACAGCCATCGTCCCATACTCTCATCCGCAGCATTCTTTAGTCCCCTTAACAGCTTGTCATGGAGCCACTGTCAGCCAAGTCCGTGAAGCCCCGAGTGACCTGTTTGTATTCCAGCGTGATCTCCTCCCCAGGGTGGTGTGTGCATGAGTTACTACGCACAGTACACACAGGGCCTGCTTTCTGTTTGGCCTAAAACTGCTTCGCCCAGGCTCTCTGGGGACCCGTGTTCGGGGTTTAGTCCTCCCTGGCCCGTGGCAAGAGGCTGCATTCTCTGGCCAGTCCTGCCGCCACATCGGGGAGAACCTTCTAGGCCTCGGGGGTCTTCCGTGGGGAAACCGAGCTGCCAACACAGCCCCCGATAGCCTTCCCTGTTCGTCATGCCCCTTGTGCTGGACAGACGGATTCCCACCGGTGTGAGCCTCCTGTGGGGGCCGTAACAAAGCCCCCAAACGGGGTGGCTTCAAACAACAGGAATTGATTCTCTCACAGTCCTGGAGGCCAGAAGTCCAAAGTCAAGCCCAGGCTCCCTCCAGAGGCTCTCGGGGAGATTTCTCTCTGCCTCTTCCAGCTTCTGGGGCTCTGGCATTCCTTGGTTTGAGGCTGCATCACTCCAATCTCTGCCTCCAACTCTGTGTGGCCTTCTCCTCTGTGTCTCAAGTCTCCCTGTCCTTTCTCTTTCATATCAGTCACTGGATTTAGGACCCACCCTAAATCTAGAATGATCTCACTTTGAGATCTTTAATTGTACCCGTAAAGACCCTATTTCCAAATAAGTTCACATTCCCAGGTACCAGGCGTTGGGACCTAGACATATCTTTCCTGTCATCACACTGTACTGGTCTATGGGTCATTCTCTTGCAGGTGATCCTCCTGCCACATTTGAGGTACAGATTGTCCCGTGAGTCATGCAAGGCCCCTGCCTTTCTTATCTGGCTCACGTCCCAGGTTCCCTGCCCCGTCCCCCCACACAGCCCCCTCACTTGTGTTTCCAATCTCTGCTCCAGCGGCCCCCGCCCGAGGCCCTCCCTCCTTCCCTCCACCCACGTCCCTGCCTCAGAGCCTGCCCCGGCCACGGCGGCCCCTCAGGGACACTGGGAAGGAAACCGTTTGGCCCCACAGCCCTGAACACTGGCTCTGTCACATACCAGCTGCTTGAGTTCAGACAAGCCTCTCAATGACCCTGGGCCTCAGTTTCCCCACCTGCACACAGAGACAATCCCTTCCTCCCAGACTGGTGAGGATTAAGTGGCATCAGGCACATGAAAGAATCTGTCACCCAGTAAACTCCCAATAAATGTGTGCTTTCCAGATATTTGATCTCTTCCCCGAGCCCACTCCCGTTTATGGCCAGCACGGCGCATAATTGTTTCATCCTGCTGCGAGTCTGCCTGGGCTCAACTTCCTGAGGAACGGGAAGGATTTGGGGCTTCTCTGGGATCTCCCATGGCGCCCGGCATAGCCTCGAGGCAGTTGGTCCTGGAACAGACACCAAGGCAATGCCCCAGGGCCTGTATTTTGGCCGCAGAAGCAGACCCTGTGTCATTCTAGTCACCTCCCTGGTCTGCTCGCCCAGCGGCCTCGGGCCTCCAGGAAGAAGAATGAGCATTAACGGAATGCGGGGCGCCGAGATCCAATTCCACGACACTGAGGCGAGAGGGACAAACTCCAGAGGCCGATGTCTGGGTGTCATGGGAGTCAACAGTGAATTGCGACAGGCCAAGAAGCTGGAGGCCAGAGAGGCCAGGCCCATCCCGGCCCGGGGGGAGCCCTGTGGTCCAGGCAGAAGGAGCTCTCACACCGTCAGCCTGGCAGGGCAAGCGAGTGGACTGCACAGCATCATCTGGGGGCAGCGCTGAGTGGATGTGACATAATTGAATGAGGCCTCCACGTCCTCCACCCAGAGCCGGGGAATTAGCAGGCCCGGCCCTCGCCTCGGGAGCCTGCTGCCCTCGGCTGCCCGCATTGCTGCACTGCCGCCTGCCCACGGGGTGGGGTGCCGGGAAAGGGCTGGGGGGGTCAGGGGGGGTCGTGATGGGCCGGGGCAGGGAGCCCCAGGCCTAAGTGTTCTCCAGACAGATGGCAAGGAGAATGCCAGAGCCGGGAGGGAGGGCGGATGGAGGGCGGGGAGAGAGGGAGCCGGGCAGCAGCGGAGATGGGAACGAGATAGGCAGGGAGATAACACGACAGCGGCCAGAGATATGGGATGAGCTGAGCCATGGAGGGGGAGACGGGGCAGATAAAAAGGAGCTCAGTGAGGAAGACGGACAGATTAGCAGCCTGAGGAATAAGCGACAGGGAGATAGGAAATGTGTGGAGCATCGGCCCAAACCCGCCCTACGGGGTCAGTGACGCCTCCTTCCTCTCCGCATGTGCTGTGCAACAATCTCACTGCAACCTCCCAGCACCTTCTGGAGTTGGGACAATTCCTCTGTCTTACAGAAGGGGACCTGAGGTTGAAGAGGCTAAGCCGCCTGCCCAAGGCGAGCCAGCGAGAAAGCAAAGGCGCCAGAGGTGAACGCAGTTGTGGCTGGTTTCAGGGCCCCTCCCTCACCCGGCGCCAACGGCCGCTCCTGGTTCAGCCACAAGGGAGTCTGTTCCAGCCCAGCGGCCTCCCTAGGCTGGGTGGGTATGGAGGACTCCCTGGTGGCTGCGGGGATGGGTGAGGTTGGGGACTGTGTCTCTTTTTACCTTTCCTGGTCTCTGTCCCCAACTCTGGGACCCCTGGTTCTGTCCCTGGCCAACCGCACAGGCCTCTCCAACTCTCAGCCAGATAGCGGGGAATCTCCACAAAGGCATGCACTGATGTCACTTGAAGTATGGCCTCTGCCAAGAGTGGTTACTGTCAACTGGGGGCTCCAGGTGTAACAGCAGAGACATGGGGAGGGGCAGGAAGGCCTTCCCCGTAACCTTTAGTGGACAGATTGCTCCAATACTTACTCATCAAGCCAGTCCCGGCTGTGTGACTGGCTTTGTCCAGGTGGGGAGGAAAGATGTCTGGGTACCCATCACCTGTTGCCTTTGTGCCCACCGCCCCAACTCCCACAGGAGAGTCCCAGCCACAGCACCGGCTTGGAAGGCTCTGCCAGCCAGATCAACCTCTCCCCAGGGACAGGGCCTTTGCTTCTGGTGGGGACCACCAAACAACTGTTTCGTCTTACCCAGGAAGCTCCCCTGTTCTCCCTGGCTGCCTGCTGTCAGGGTTGGGAGGGGCTTCAAGGGTAGGACGACCCCCACCTGGGTAGCTGCTGGGCACTCTCCCACCCAGCCAGGCCCACCGCCCTGCCCACTGCTCCCCAGCCCCTGCAGGAAAGGGAGAGGGTTGCCCATGTCAGCTCACAGAGCCCTGGAGGGTGGCGAGAGCCATTTCACCTTCACAGGCAGTAGTTTCCTAACAGCAAAGCTGGGATGCTCGGTGCCCGGGAAGGAGGTGCTGGTCAACCCCACCCGGCCACAGCAGGGCAGAGAGAGCAAATGGGTTCTCCACTCTGCTTACAGGAAGTGGGCTGGCAGACCAGGCTGCAGGGAGGCCTGGAGGAAGGAGGAACAGCAGGAAGAGGTAGGAGACTGGAGGAGAGGCACTAACACTGGGACCCAGAGCTGGGGGGAAGGATTGGCTCCAAACCCCTACTTTTACCCGATAAGGACCCTGAGACCCAAAGAGGCAGAGTGATTCACCAAGGCCACCCAGCTAGTCCTGACATTGAACGGGGTCCCCCCATAGGAATCTCATCATCAGATCCTGACTTATAGCTCAAGAGGAAGCTCATGGCTTAGGCACCAAGGGACTGGGAGTCCAGCTCTGCCCTGGGAGCCAAGAAGCCACATCTCACTCTCCTGCTCAAAACCCTTGTGACCTCCTGAACCAACTCCTTCCTGAGCCTGGCAGTCAGTGCCCATCCCCGGCTCTAGCCTTCTGCCTTTCCATTTGCCCCCACTGTGCTCCCACACGTCCCTAACCAAGCTCTGCTCTTCTCCATGCGGTGACACCCTGCACTCTCCCATCTTGACTCCACCACATCCCAAGCTCAGAGGGGGCAAGGGGAGGGTGGGAGAGAGGAAAGGCAGGATGAAGAAGGATCACGTCCCACCCTTTGCCTCCCCAGACCTCCTGGGCTGGAGGAAGAGGCTCATTAGCAAGCCTAGAGGGATTCCCAGCTGCCCAGAGGGGAGGGCTTTCAATGAATATTCATAGTCACCGGGGATGAGGCCCTGTTCGCATCATCGAATTTCCCAAATGCCATAACACATGGCAGCGACTGTCCTCTCCATGCCCCTCTCCTGGGACAGGATAACCTGCCGCTCCAGTCACTATCACCCCCGCAACCCGCCCACCTCCCTTCTCGTCCACCGACTGCCCTCACCCAGCCCTCCCTGGAGCCCTGACTGTGGCGTGTGTCCAAACCCTCCGCTGCCAGCACCAAGCTGAGCAAACAAGAAGGTCTGAGCCAGGCAGGGGTTGCCAAATCCCTGCGAGGGAAGACCAGTCGACCAGCCTAGCAGGGCTGCAAAGGAAGAGTGTGGGTAAGGAAGCGTTGGGCCCTGCGGTGTCCCTCACCCCCTCTAGGAAAGAAGAGCAGGAAGGAAAGAAAGGCCACTTAGCACCATGCCTGGCGCCCTACCATTAGGGAAGCCTTCGTTCCAGCCAACCCTCGCCCTGACCACTCAGGCCTCCTGCAAAATGCAATTTCCATTTAGCACAATGCAGACGTCCGTCAGTCGAGAACTGGTTACATAAGCGATGCCTTCTGCACAGCACAGAACGTTATATGGCCATTAAAAAGAACACGGTATAGATTTTTAAAATAAAGACGTCACTGTGTGTTGTCAGGGCCTATAAGAAAACCATAGTGCTATGCTTAGCAAGGTCCTGCCTTTGTAAAATAAAGAAATAAACTGATTAAGTAAGTTAGTGAAAACATCAGGAAGAACATGGGTAAGGGCACACACTGACTAGTGGCTGTCTCACGGGGCACAAGGAGGGATAAGGGATTTTCTAACTTTTCATGTTAAATATTTCTTTGCTGTTTGAAGTTTGAGTGCTTTACAATGATTAATTTTGTAGTCAGGAAAAAAACATTTCAGTAGGGGTGGGGAGCAAATTTCCCATGAAAAGAAGGCGTTGGTGTAGTCAAGACAGAGCTGCATAACTATGGAGCCAGGAGAGCTGGGTCCCTGGGCGGGCAGAGGGGACTGCAGGGGAGCAGATGTAGGCAGCTGTGCCCCCCCCCAGCCCACCCCAAAGCCACCCCCGAAGGCCTTGCTCCAATCTGGCCTTCGCCTTGAAATACAACTCTGTTTATTTCATTAAGTGTGTGCCCAAGGCTTACTCTCTGGAGAGCATATTAACTAACTTTTGTAAATTCCTGCGAATTTACAAAGCACTTACACATTTTCATTCATTCATTCGGAAGTGTTCTGAGCCTCTCCTATGGGCCAGGCACTGGGTGCTGAGGAGACAGAGAATAAATAAGCCGCGGTCCCTGACCATGTGCGGAGCTTCCCGGGCCCAGGGGAAAGGCCTCAATGGGCCATGTGGGTGCAGGGTCCTCAGGGCTATGTTGCAGGGGTGCCCAGGGCAGGTCAGAGCGCAGAGAGGCTCCAGCCCCAGGCCGAGTGGCTGAGCTTTAAGGAAGCAAATACATTAGCCAGATGAGGAAGGACGATGCTCTATAAACAGAAGAGCACTCAGTCACCAGACACCTACTGAGTGCCAGGCCCTGTGCTGAGATGCAAGACACCTCTTCATTTCATCTCGAAGTACAACATCAACCCTCCAAGGTCCAACCATCATCACCTCTATTCCGTGGAAGAGGACAGATTGGAGAAGGACAAGCTTGGGAAGTGGAGTGAGAGGCTGGGACAAGGCAGCTCAGGTCCACAGCAGCAGGGGACAGGGGCCCTGCTGGTTTCACGGAGGCCTCCACAGTACCCTGGTCTCCCTCCTACACTGTTTTCACCTCTGAGCTTGACTCGTTCAGAACCGCACGCCCTGCCCCACCACCCTCATACTAACCAAGGTGCGTTCTCAACCCAGTGTCTCCCAGCTCCCTGGGTCCAGAAACAGCCAGTTCACCTGGGGGCTCTGCAGCCACGTGGGGAGAACCACCCTAGACTCTACGACACCCCAGGCCGATGGGTCTCCTTCGGGGTCCTCTGAACAAACAAGGCTCACGTGAGCTTCCACCTGCTTTGTTCATGCTGTTCCCCTGCCAGGAATGCTGTTCCCACATACCTCTACGTACAAAGTATAAGATGCACACACTCCCTCCACCATAAAACCTTCTTCATTCATTCCCACCTGGACTAATCCCTCTCAGACCACCTCAATTGCATCGACAGAATGCAAGTGCTTAATTGTTCTGCAATGATTTCTCTTTGTGTGTGCACCTTTGTGTAGGAGTGTGGTATGTCTGTATGTGTGTGCGTGTATACAACTAAATTGTAAAACCCTGAGGGCAGGAAGGTGGTCTTGTTCCCACTGAGCAGCCAGTATGCCCCAGTGTACACCAGCCACAGAACAGGAACTCTCTCTATATCTGCCCCTGTGGTCACAGCCTCCAACTCCTGCGACACCCCCAAAGGGCCCCCTGCTAGACGCATAGTTCCCTGAACCTGTATCTCCAGGGCTGGATGTCCAGGGAGTGGTCGACACAATCATGTTGAATGATCCTTAGATCCTTGTTGGTGGCTCTTATGTCACTGAATGGCACCATCACCTCCTTGTCCATCTCCCCCTCCCACCCTATGGCCACCTCCCTAAGGCACCTGGCCGTGGGACTGAGAACTCAGAGAAAGACTTTTCATTTGCATCTCAGAAACCAAGTCAGAGCCCCAGAGCAGAGGGAGCACATGGCGGCTCCAGGAACCCAGAGCACGTGTCCTGTGGCCCTGAGCCCTTGGGGGCCCCTCCCCAGCCCAGAAGGTGCTCGTGTCCCCGCAGGGGCTCCCAACCACAGTGCGGGGAGCCTGTCCTTCAGGAAAATGGCTCAGGAAGGTGGCCAGAGCGCCTGGGGGACTCCACTACAAAAGTGGGTCACGATGAGGGGAAAGTGGTTAAAAAAAGCAAAGATCTGTTTCTGGAACCTGGTCTCAGTGCTGGCTGGGAGCTGAGTATTCCCTGAGGGAGTTCTAGAAATCTCACGGTTTTCCTGCCCAGAATCCTGCAGGCCACCAGGTGTCAAGCCCTGGCCCCCCGAAGGTACAACGAGGTCCAGGTGGGAGCCAGGGGAGCCCAGGCCCTCTCCCTGCCCACCCACCACAACCACACCAGCCACCGGGAGCTGGCACCCGCCCCTGCAGTGGGGGCGGTGGGCTGCGTGGGCTGCGTGGGCTGCCCGTCTCTGCTTTCTGGGCTGTTTCTAAACTGCTCCACTTCCCAAGAAGTAGGACACACCAGGGAGCTCCGGGAGGGGCAGGGAGGGACTCACGGAAACCGAAGCAGGAGCCTCTGCTGTCCAGGCCAGGGAAGAGGTGGAGACCCCAGGCGAGGCCCAGACAGGAGGGGGCTCGCCCTAGGGAAGGGACTTCGACCACTGCTCACAGCGCTGCAGTCGTCCTGACAAACCCAGGGAAGAGATCAGGATGGGAGGTCAGGACGCCCAGGCCAGCGCCAGGCTCTGCCTCGGGCAGAGGCCTCAGTCTTTTCATCTCTAAAATGGGAATAACCGTATCTCCTTCATGGCTGTTGTGAGGACTGAATGAAATGCCGTGTGTAAAAGATATTCATGTGCAAGACTTAATAGTATTCTACACAAATATAAGATATTGTTATTATTCTAATCCGTGATCCCTTCTGTCACTAAAACCCCCCAATTGGCCACGTGTTGATACATGCTAACGTAAGGGGGAGTGTGCTGTGGACTGCTTCCCCGCCAGCCCCCAGCACTCCCTCTCCTGCAGCCACAGCAGCAGGGTGGGGCCTGACTTCCTTGTCAGGAAATGCCACCGGCAGATGGAATCCAACCCAACCACTGTGGCCCCAGGCAGACCCCTGGCTGCCTTCCACAGGGGTCTTCTCCTCCCTCCAGGCAAACTCTCTGTGCATCCCTGGAGGTGGCCAGCCTCCCCATACAACTGCCCAGCCTTTGGGACAGAACTGCAGGCAGGGCTGGCTTCCCCAGAGACACCTACACCAGGAAGAGCTGCGCTGGGAGGACTCACGCCCAGGTCTACCCTGGGGAGCAGGGACTGGAATAAAACACAAAACACAAAACCTCCCCTCCTGCCCCTCCCTCAGTGGCATCACATAAACTGCATTCGAGCCTCTGTCTTAAAGCAAAACTGAAATTGCCCAAGGATGACAAGGAGGACATGGGAGGGGTAGAGGGCAGGGCAAATGTGTATAAACACACACCGTGCATGCACCTGTGTGTATGCATCTGTGTGTGCGTGTGCGTGTGCGTGTGTGCACACACACATCGTAAGCCTTTCGTGGTCACATCAGCAGGTAAAATCGGCCCCTCCTCCCATCCCAGCCCCTTCCCACCGCACACACCCTTGCAGCCCCTCTGCTCTCCCTTTCCCTGGTTAGCCCTGGGGACAGCTGTGCAGAAGGGGCCGCTGAGCTTCCAGGAAGCAGCCTGCAGCTGAGATTGCAGAGGCAGGTGGAGGGTAGGAGCCCCTCTGGGGCCAGGAGGGCGGGAGAAAGGCTCTTCAGGCCAAAGAGGAGATAGAGCTGAACACAGCCAACCAGTCTAGGGGGAAATCACCAAGGACACACCTGGATAATGAGATGCAAATTGCCAGGGCTGGGGGGGAGGAGATGCTTATATGCAAATGAGCAGACCTGGCCTCTATCGGATTAAGCTCAGTTATATTTTTTAACCTCCTTTGGACAGAATTAGTCCTCAGGCTGAGGGCCAGGGAGCGGCACTCTCCATTCTGCAGAGGGGAGAAGTGAGACCCGGCCCTGTTTGGACAGTGTCCCAGTGGGCTACGGGGAAGTAACCAAGTGCCAAGCTCAGAGGGAGTCCAGACCCCACCCCAGAGCCTTGCAGCCAAAGATGCATGGTTGCAGGGGGCCAGTGCCTGCCCAAGGGGCCAGACCTGCATCCGGCAGCAGGAGTGTGGGGCCTGAAGGATGAAAGGACCAGGAAGAGGAATCAGGAGGACGCCGGGGAAAGGAATGAAGTGGCAACCACTATGAAGAGCCGGAAGAAGACAGGCAAAAAGGGCGGAAGGCGCCTAGAACAGTGTCTCGTGAACCAGCTGCTCGTCCTGCAGCTCCTCAGAGGGAGTTTGCCTAGAAGGACATGGGTTCCAATATCCCTTCTGCAGTAGGTACATGACCTCAGGCAAGTCACTTAACCTCTGGAGCCTTGGTTTCATGATCTATAAAGTAGGGAAGTGTGATTCCAGCCCTGCCTCCCTCCCAGAGTAACCAAGGCTCGAGTGAGATAATGGATGTGAAACAGTGTCATCAAGCCACGCATTATTCCTAGACAGGGGATCGGCCCGGGAGCTGGGGCCGGAAGCTAAGTGCCTTCCCACCACCGAAAGCGATTAGGCGTGCAGGGCTGTGCCGGCTTCATTCCTAATGTTTTCTCCCTCCTGAGTTCCCATACCTGGTGATTTGGGGTGAGGTCAACCCCAAATGACCTCAGAATCAGGAGTCTTAGCTTCTGTGCCCGTTCTGGCACCAGTCACCTGGGTGGCCTTGGGCAAGTCACATCTCTTCTCTGGGCTGCCCCACGTGGAAGATGAGGACGACGACGAGGGTGGTCTCCAAGGCACATTGCGGAAACCTGCTTTTTATGCAGAGCAGAGGGTCCCGCTGAACCCTTGGTGGGTGGGTGACCCATGAGAACTCAATTCGTGTTTGGTTTTAGTTTCTGCTGCTGTAGCAAGAAATTCTGCTCTCCATCACACGGATGGATGGGGAGCACTTTCACTTCCCCCTCAAAGAGAGGAGGACAGGCTCTTGCGTTTCTAAGAACTGGGCCTTTCTTACCCTGGAAAGTGGGTAAGCAAGTGTTTTTCGGTGACATGGGGGTCGGTCCTTCCTCTCTGGCTGTCAAATCCTATCGTGGAAGAAAAACCGGAGGCGCTTGTGGGATGGGCCTAAGGAAAGGTGGGGTAGCAACACGGTGGGGGGATGGAGGGAGGAACTGGGAGAAGAGGCCCTGGATATGGGTTTGGACCCCAGGGCCCCATCCCCCAAAGTGCAACAGAATGATCTGTGACCCAGAAAATGCCAAGCCTGGTGGGCCCAGACTAGTGGTGCTACAGGAACCACACAAGCACCCCGGCTTCCTCTGCGTGGAAGTGACCGGTGCAGGCTGGCCCCAGCTACAGGCATGGACACTCTGCCATCACCTTAAAGTGGCATTTCTCCACCTCAGCAATATTGACATTTGGAGCCAGGTAACTCACTGTTGTAGGGACTGTCTTATACAGGGGCATCCCTGGCCTCTACCCACTGGATGTCAATAGCAAGCCCCCAGCTGTGACACCAAAAATGTTCCAGACGTTGCTAAATGTCCCCTGGGAGGCAAGATCTCCCCCAGTTGAGAACCGCTGCCTTAAATGTTCAGAGAGGACAGGCCCAGGAGAGAAGTAGGCTATACCCCCCCCAAGGAAGGCCTGACGTTTGCTGTTGCAGGTTTCCTCTCCCCCAGCACTCCCAGGCCCACCTTATCGAAGATCAGGACATTTGATGAGTTTCCGAGGGATGACGAAAATCATTCTTCTCCTGGGCACCATCCCGCACTGCAGCGCAGTGTGGACCTTGTGATAGAATCAGCTGGTAGAATCCATGAGCCTCAGATATAAGGGGGCCAGCAGGGAGAGGAGGACGATTTCAGATATGAGAGAAGGGACTCAGACACAGAGCTGGCCCCACTCCACTCCTGGGCCCAAATCAGAGCCCAATTTGAGTTCAATCAAGCCGCTGCCGACAGCCATGTGTCCAGCGGATGCAGTCTCCCAGCGGGAGTCCTCACTGACTTCAGAGAGCTCTGTCTGGGTTTAAGCAGAATCCTAGCTCACGCCTGGAGGTGCAGGAAACAGCCCTGGCTGCCGTAAGAGCTGGCAAAAGTCAGCCAGACAGAGCTCCAACCAACAAGGCTAGGAATGAAGAGGGCATCATTCTATGGAGCAGCTGAACTGCAAACCAACACCACAGCCAGCCCGCTGGACCAGTCACACACAACAGAGCTTGGAGGAAGGCCAGAGCTCACAGGCACCTGGAGACACCAGGGACTCGCCCAGGACACACATACTGGCAGGGGAGGAGCTACCAATGTCCTAGGTTGCCCCTGATTCGGTGGCTGGACCCAGTCGGAAGGACAGGGCCTGGTGCCGGGCTGTAGGGCAGCGGCACTTACATCTCAGAGCCGTGCCATCAGTCTCGATGCTGCAGTCTGGGGGATTTCCTGGTTGACAGATTGCCCATCCCCCTTGAATGTGGAATTCACAATAAAGTCCTCCACTGTCGCCTCTTAACTAAATCAGGTTTGACATTTATGGGACCCAAGGAAAGACTTAAGCCGGGGAGGCTGTGGGAGGCAGCAAGAGGCAGCATGACGTGACATGGGCAGCAGAAAGAACCTGGGCTCTGGACTCAGGTGAACCTGTATTCAGGCCCGGCTCAGTCGTGCACAAGCTGTTTGGCCTACAGCAAGTAATTTAGCCTCTCTGAGCCTCACGGTTCCTCTCTATGAAAGGGAGCTAACAAGAGGTCCCTACACCAAAGGACTGTGGGATGAAGTGGGATGACATACCTAAAGCTCTGGCACAGCACAGAGTCCTCAACAAGTGTGCTCTATTCTTACGACAACCCCATCTCTCAGACATTCCAGGAGTGGCCTCTGCCATCCCAATGACGCAGTGCACAGAGAGCATCTGCTGGCGCAGGCGGCAGGACCCAGAGACCTCTGGCTCCCGATGTCTGCACCTGCAATCAAAGTTGGCAAGCCCGGCCCAGGGCACGCCAGCACTCTCCTTGCACTTCAGGGACTCAGAGAGCAGATTCCTCAAAGGAAGGATGACTCTTAAGTGCACTGTGTTCGGACCCCATCAGGGAAGTTCACAGACTACAGGTGCAGCCCACATCACCTGGAATTCGGAGGTCTTTATTTTCTCCTGTCAGGGGAGCCATAAAACGTGTCCTTGGGGTGACTGTGCAGCATTCTCGGTGGTACAGCTCCCAGGTGGCCATCAGCTGGGCCCAGGGCACCTCGAGAATCAGTGAGCACGCCCTCCCAGGGCTCTTCCCACCACCCTCTGGCACGGCAGTTGAGGGCCAGAGTGCACATTCCAGACTGCAGTGCCCAAGGTACGCCCATTGACGGCAGCAACCTCAGATCTGCAAGGTGATGCCTTCAGGGAGAAGCCACCAGGGCAGGGCCAAAGCTTCTGGGGAAGGAATCAGAGGCCTGGATTTGCATTACAGGAGCCCAACCAGAAGACAGTGCCAGCAAACTGCCTCAAATTACCTCCGAGAGGTGGGCATCTGTGAGGACAGTCAAGGCCAAGGCCACCTTGCAGTAAGTACACATTGTTCACCTTCCTTTCCTTTTCATAACCCTCATCACACTGTCTTGATACCCTCTGTCTCCACCACTCAACCGTGAGCTCCATGAGGGCAGAGATCAGATCTGACTTGTTCTTTGCTGTGTCTCCACCACTTACCCCTGATGTTTGATGAATGAATATTCATCAATCTATCTTTAGAACCTATCTTTGGAATACAGAATGTTACAAAGCATGGACTATCATTAAATCGGGTGATCTGGAAACATCTCATAAACCCAATGAGTATCATTGATGCTAATGCCTAATGGTTTGCTAAGACTTGGTGGAGGCCACAATGCCCTGTGATCAAGGCGTTTAATCTAGTATAGCCCAGCAATGAATCGACCTCCCCCTCTTGCTGGACCTTGCCCCAGCCTATTAAGAGTGAATCCATAGAAATGCTGCTGGGACCTTCAGATAACTGTCACTCATTGAGGGGCATCCACAGTTGGGCACCTTAAAATGTAGGACTCGTGCTGCCCCCAGAACTTCCCCACACATCCAGAACTCCAGGTGTGGAACCATGGTCTGATATCGCCCTGATCCTGAAATCAACAGAACACAAACTCATAAGGAGCCTTCATGAAATCCTACACCATCTGCAAACAGGTGAAGAGAAAAGAAACGTGGAATTGGACCTCACTGCCACCACCTGAGACTACCATATCGTTGTGCTCTAATTAGCCACTTCTTGCCTCTCCCACCACGAGGCTGGGTCTATACGATCCATGATGTGTTTGTTCTCAAAACAAAACAATAGCTTCCAGCCTTCATGAGGCAACTCCATTTCTATGATGTGTTCCATCCTGGAGAAGCAACAATCCCAAACCAATTTAACACCTGCTAGGACAATGTTTCGTGGTATTGGACTCACCATCCTGAGGTCACTTCCAGAAATGTCAAGCCATTATGGACCTCTAAGTCCGCACCAGGCTGTTACAATAAACATAAACCATCTCTGACCAGGGACGCTCCCCTCGTCCCACTGGGGCTGTACACAGCCACAGGATGCCAGGGAGTTCTGATAAGTCAATTGCTTATGACTTGAGAGCAACATTCTCTGGCCATAAATTGATCAAGAAGCCCTAGAGGTTATTGCCAAAGTCAAGAAGTCTTAAAACTACTTCTATGTCCTTGCAATTAGAAGCGCTTCTGGAAAATCCTTTGCAAGGACAGGCCTTCATTCTTAATTATGCCACAATGTATGCATCCCTGAAATTACAGGCTTCTGCTCGGCACTTATGACTGTATGCATCTCTTCAAGCTTGAATATGCACTTTGACGTGCTGATGTGCTGAACCATCTACGGCCCCTGAAAGTGGCCTAGAGAGAGAGGGGATGACCGCAAGCATGCAGGTGTAGATTAGACATGGTGAGGAGTGGAGTAATCACAGTGCGCTCCAGAGAGAAACGATTAAAAAAGGAACCTACTGCCTTAAAGGAGAAAAGACCCCCTCTTCCAGTATGAACAGCAGAGCAGACTGGGGGAACACTGAGTGTAGGGGCAGGACAGAGGCAGAGAAGTGTAATGCTTGTCCCTGTTTTTGAGGCCCTAACAAGCTAATGGGGGAAGGCAGTGTGCACACAGGTTGCAAGTTAAATGTCCAAATAAATGACACAGAGTAAGGGCTCAGGAACACAGGGGAGAGTTGACCATAAGCTTGGGTGGCCACGAGGGGACTTATAATGAGTGGGAACTAGACGAGAGGAGACAAGGAGACAGGACCCTCTAGAAGCAGTTTTGCCATGGAGAGAAGTGATCCTAAGGCCCTGGGGTGACTAGAAAAGGGCCCCAAGCCCGTCCAGGGCAATGGGAACAAGGTGCGCACACAGGTGGGGTGGACACTGGCAGAAACCTGCAAAGCAAGACAGAGTGTAAGGACCAGAAATGCAAACTCCAGAAGCAGAGTGACCTGGTTTGTCCTGGTTTGTCTGAGACAGGCCCAGCTCACTTCTGTTGTCCCACTGTCATTATTAATAGATTCCCCTCACACTGTCAAGTGTCCCAGTTTGGGTGAAAAATTATATGGTCACTCTAGTTGGCAGGACCTTTGAGCAGCCACCTGCTCTACCCACAGGTCTCTGACAAACAGATCCAGAGGGTCTGAGATCACGCAGTTCCCACGCGTCCCTGTCTAGCCCAGATCTAGAACATCCCATTCTAGATCCCGCGTCCTCGTTCCCATAGAAGCCCCCCTTTCCCCAAGCACCCAGGTTCTTTCTCTCTCCCATCACCATCCTTCAGAAGTCCTGGCTTTCCCTAAAAAAGGAAGAAGTTTAATTTAAATTTAAAAAAAAACATTTATGCAGAGCAAGAGACTCCATAAACAAATGAAAAAGTAAGCCAGACACTACAGGCAACCGGGAGTGGATTTGTAGTCAGGACGTGTAAGAAATCCCTATGTATCAGTAAGAAAAAGACAAAAAACCCGATGGGAAAATGAGTAAAGAACATAGATGATTCACAGAAGTCCAAATGTCAATAATCACAAAAAGATGTTTAGCCTCACTAATAATGTTGAAATATTTAAAATTTAAAAATTAAGGTACTGTTTTATAGTCACCAGACCAAATTTAAAAACAAGGTACTGTTTTATAGTCACCAGACCAAAAAAAAAAAAGTAATTGAAGTCTGACAATGGCAAGGGATGATGGGCTAATAGCTACTCTCACGTTTGACAGGAGGTCACTTGGAAGAACAATTCAGCTATCTCTACTAACGCAGGAGATGGACGTCCTCCTCACCCAGCAATTCTACTCCTACGAACATGTCCCAGAAAAGCTCTCTCACCCACAGCGTAAGGACACCCCACATCCCCTTGCACGAATGAGTACTCAGGTGCCCAAGAGTGATAATGAAAAAAATTGGAAAAAATCTAAACATCCATTAACAGAAAAACGGACAAGTTTGATATGGCCATATACTATGTATTTGATATAGCCATATGCCATATATTCACACAATAAATACTAATATCACACAGCAGTTAAAATGCATGAGCCAGCATCAGAAGGATCACATAGAAAAGTCTCAATCATGTTGAGGGGGGAAAAGCAAGTTGCAGATTTATATAGTATAATACTGTCTATATGCATTTTTAAATATGCAAAACTTTATGTGTACACGTATATGTATACCTGTGTGTTTCTATATGTATATATGTGTGTGTTTATATAATAATAGTTTATGGAAACACATATGCAGCAAAAGTATAAAATTATGAGTGGGATGATGAACTCCAAATTCAGAATAGTGATTCCCTAAGGGGAAGAAGGTAGGATAATGGGATTGGGGAGGGGTATTCAGGGGGCTTCCAGTGAATCTGTAAGATTGTGTTTTTTAAAAAAGATCTGGTGGAAATATGGCAAAATGTTAAAATTTGACAAAACTGAGTGATGGGTAAATGAATGTTCCTTATATTATTAGATTTATTAGTAGCCTCCCCACTCTTCATATTCTTCAAACACTTCACCATTGATAGTGGATATAGGAGGGTTGGGTAGCAGAGGTGTCTTAAGGAGCAAAGGTTAGAGAACTAAGAGGCCCCAGGTGGGGATAAGTGTGGATGTTGGAAGCCCCCATCCCCCTGCAGGTGGAGCACCTCCTCTATAAGCCTGGTGGAGTCCAGGCAGGGTCAGGACAGCACTCCAGCCTCAGGCTGAATGGGGACAAGACTAGCAGGTGGGGAGTATGGTCCCCTCAGTCCCCCTTTCCCTCTTCTGTCTTTGGTTGGCCCCTGTAGACCGTTTTCCCAGTTGGTCCTCATCACCTCGAAACAGCTACTGGGACAAATTTCCTCTCCCCGTGTTTATCTCAGGAAAGAGCGCAGTTTTCAAGCCTACCAGACCGACAAAGATTAAAATATTTGATACAGCACAATACAACAGGTAAGAATTTGTTCTGCAACACTCTGGTGCAAGAAATGTCACAATTATCATTTGTCTAAATCAAACTAAACTCGGCTACGAGCTCCCAGTCTCCGGAATTGGCAAGAGATTCAATCTTGGTCATGGTTTGGAAGGTTCCTGTCCCACTTGAAGATCACACTAAAGTGCTGGGAGGATTGCACATTCCAATACAGGCACCACTGACAGACCCATCGTCCCAGCTGCCATGGTCCTTTCAAAGGCACCGACTCCTCTCCCTCCGTGCCAGACTTAGACACACTTATCAGTCTGTCTCCCAGAATCCAGAAGCCTCCCTATCAGAGGTCCAGCTGCCTCCCAAGGCCCTGTGTAAGTTGAGTTCAGGTCCCCGGGACTCAAGGCATCCTGGCAGTGCAACCCCACTGCAGGGAGCTGCCCCCAAGGCTGAGTCCCTGTGCCATGTCGAATTCCAAAGCAGCGTGACAAAGGGGATGACAGCCCCTGTGGACACCAACCCTGACGTATTGTCAAGCTTTGGGGGAAAGAGCTGAGGTTGCATGTGAACTACCAGAGCTACAAGCCTGGAATCTAGGCGGTGGCTGTGGGGTTTTCACTCTGCTTGACTTTGGGATCAGGTTGACCTCTTTAGACTGAGTAAACCCCAGGGTGGGAGGAGGGGAGACCCCGGGTGGAGATACTCGATTTACTAATTTAAGAGAGGGGCTGATGTGACCACATTTTAATCCCAAGCTCAAAAATGTCATCAAGGTTTATGTATGAGCCACGGCATTATACAGGGATTGTATTTTCTTCTTCTGATTTATTTGTGTTTTTTCAATTTTCTAAAATGAACATGTATTGCTTTTACAATAATAAAAAGAAAAACTATTCACTTTAAAATTTTCTAAATATTTTGAAAGTAACCATTCTTCTGGGCCCACATCTGAAGCCACTTTCTCCACGTGCTGCTCCCCCACTGCCGGGCGAGCGCCTTTCCTACCCTGGGAGCCCGCAGGGACGGACATCTCCGTGCTTCCTCTGTCTGGACTGTGGTTACGTATGCGCGTGGTTTTGCTCCACCACTAGACGCCACCTCCCTGCACCCCTTAGACAACACTGGCCCACTCAGTGTGGCCCCTGTCCCATGCTAATATTAGGCACAAAACTGGACAATATCTACTGTCTTCCCGATTTTGTAGATTAAGAAAGTGAAGCTCAGAGATTGCTGAGCCACAAGCCTTGGGCAGGGGTGCACTAGAGGCCAGGCCCTTCTGACTCCAGGTACTGACAGCAGAACCACAAATGTCACTCAGGATCAGACCCCAGTAGGAGACACCTGAACCCCTGTCTTTGGGGCGTACATCCACTTCACCTCCCTGAGTCTGGGCCATGCTGCCTGCCATTCTAGGCAAAGAGGAGTTTATCAGAGTGGGGACGGAAATTGGGCATGTGTGGCTCAAAGCAGTGAGTGTCCCCTTCCTCTCTCTGCCATCTCAGGCCTGTGTTTTTGAGGGAGATAAATAAATACAATTGAAGGGTGTAGAATTAGCAATCTCCCCCAAATAACAGACTAAGACCCTGTTCTCCAATAGTTTTCTGAGTAATAAGGGAAGTATTTTGATCTCCTGCTGCCTGATTCATGGTCAGAACTTGGGCAGAGAAGACAGGGTGTCATATAAAAACCCCCTAAAACCCCAGCAGAATTCAGCTGACCACGGGGAATGCAGACGTCCCTCCTTCTGTTAAATGTGTTGGGTTAACTCCAGGGCAAGGTTTCCCAAGCTCAGCACTATTGATATTTCAGACTGGGTAATGTTTTGTTGTAAGGGGCTGTCCTGTGCATTCTAGAATATTCAGCAGCACCCCAGCCTGCCAAAGGATGCCAGTAGTGTCCCCTCAGTTGTGACAACCATAAATGTCTCCGGGCACTGCCAAAAGTCCCCCAGTTGTCCCCCAGTTGAGAACCACTGCTCTAGAGTTCTGTGCTCCCAGAGCTGTGCCAGGATGTTAATCAGAATATCAGACTGGACCCTTTAAAACCAGACCCAGGGGGAGGCAAACAATATAAAAGGAATAGGAGCTTTGACACCAAGTCAGGATAATTACTGAGCAGTCACAGACATACACGTTCCTAGCAGAGAACGATTAAAAGCCATAAGGAGCCATTCAATCAGTCGATCAACATCTATTCATGGATTAATCATTGAGTATTGAGTGCTGTGCTAGATGTTGGAGGCACAAAGATCAAGGAGATGAGCAGAGTCTTTGCCCTCACACAGCTTATCTCCCCTCGGGAAGACAGATCCTGAGCAATGGATTACAGCAAAGCGTGGGAAAGGTTATGATGGAGAAGTCCAGGTGCTCTGAATGGATTTGCAAAAGATGAGCTCAGGGGCTGGAAAAGGACCCTCTGGATCATCTCGGACTATAACATCTTGGCCTGCCCAGAAAGTTACCCTTGTCCCACCCCAGCCGCCTCCCCACCAGGCTCAGAAGTCTCCCTTCGGACTGGAAGCCTGGTTCTGACGGCCGTCACCTGGGACCAGGTAGGACCCGCAGTACTGAGGGTGTGTCAGGATCCAGTTGACTTTGCTCCCAGTTGTAACTTTTGATTCCATTTTGAGCCAGCTAAGGCCGCGGTGTAATCGAATTAGGCAAATATTATGGGGAAGAAAATGGGCCTGTAAGTAGCTTAAAGTGATGGAAATGACCTGAAGGTGGCCATGCAAATGGTCTGTATAATATCCTGTAATAACCCTGTCCAGGCAGCCCGAGGAGGCAGGCTTCCAATAATGAGGTGTCTGATTAGAATAATGTTCGGTGGGAGAATGTGTGAGTGTCCGCATAAATCAGGCCTGGAGAGCCTCCCCAATTAGCCGGGAAGGAGACAGGCAAGGTGGATGCCAGCTCTGAGCCAGGCGGCTGCCAGGCGAGCTGCAGAGGTGGGGGAGGGAAACTGATCATAACAACCCCTGACATTTTATAACACTTGCCAGTTTATAAACCTTTTTCCTGGGCAATATTTCATCCGATCCTTATACCGTTGTTTCGAAGATTAAATAAGATAACTTATCTTGGGAGACAATGTTCAATTTGGGTCGTGATTTCAGTCCCAGCACCCAGCATGATACCTGGCACATAGTAGTTGTTCAATAAATGGAAGCTACTGAGGACCATGATTTCCAAGCATCTGCTTTTCTTCTCTGCTGCCCCTGGGGGTGCAAGGAGCTGCAGCATATACCCTCAGAGGGCTTCCTTTCCCTTCCTCTGCTCCCCAAACAATGGAGGAGAGATTAGCGTTGTTCTCAAAAGAAAGCTCCTCACACAATGTTCCTTTCCTTCCTTCTCCTTCTCCTCCCATCTCCACTCCAGCTGATAAGAACAGGGCCTAGGTAGAAGGCTTTAATGGGCCCCACCTGCCCAAGCCTCCTCATTCCATTCAGTAATTGCATTTTGAGTGTCTACCATATGCCATTCATTCATTTATATATTCAAAAATAATTATTGGATGGGCCAGGATCAGGTATATGGAGGAAAAGGAAAAAATAAAGGCAGTGGACTGCAACTAGTGGTCACACTTCCCCTCTGGGTACCAGAGTCAATAAGCCTCAGGGGGTATGGCAGGGGACTGTCAGTAGGCAGGGCCAGGCCACACAGCTTTGGGGCAGAAGAGCACCTGGACTCCTCACACCTGGGGACAGCTGTCCCATTGACAGGGGTTTTCACACTCCCTCTCCTGTAATCCTTACAGCTCGCCTCTAAGAAACACTTCCGTCCTTGCTATTTCACCACGGAAGAAACTGAGGCCCAAAGAAATTAAGTGTCTTGCATAAGATAGCATAGCTGAAAAGCAAAACATTAGTTTCAACCCAGGGTTTCATATTTCCAATCTAGTCTTTTATATGTAAACAAGTGTACGGGGTACTCAAACCCCTGGGCACGCCCACAGCCCCACTGTGCAGATGCCTATGCGACGCTTTGTACTCACTTGTCCACAAACACAAGCCCACACACAGACACAGCTCCACGTCCCTGTGTGCACCCAAGCAGCTCCCCAGAATGACACCTCACCTCTTGGGCTTTTCTTCTTTTGATGCCAAAGAGTAATAACTTGAAGAGAACAGTTAAAGGGCCAAAACAGGTGTGAAATAACTGTATGCTAAAATTCTGAGCTGGATACGAGACTTCCGGAGAAGTCTGGACCAAGATAGGAAAAACTTGACACACAGTGACCTTGATGTGATCACCCAAAGCCCAGACAAGTTTAAAGACTCCTTACAGGTAATGCATACATATAAATGTGCTTCCTGCTTGAGTGAATGAATGAATGAATGTTCCTTCTTGTCTCAGTCAGCTCAGGCTGCCCTAACAAAATACCATAGAATGGGTGGCTTAAACACCAGATATTTATTTTCTCACAGTTCTGCAGGCTCCAAGTTCATGATCAAGGTTCCAATTCATTTGGTTTCTGGTGAGGCCTCTCTTCCTGACTTGTAGACAGCTGTCTTCTCACTGTGTCATCACACAGCCTTCCTCTGTGTGTGTGCACAGAGAGAGAGATCTCTGGTGTCTCTTCTTCTTCTTATAAGGATACTAATCCTTATCAGATTAGGGCCCCACCCTTATGACCTCATTTAACCTTAGTTACCTCCCTAAAGGCCCCTATCTCCAAGTACAGTCACACTGGGGGTTAAGCCTTCTACATATGAATTGGGAGGAGGTGGACATCACAATTCAATCCATAATGACTTCATCCTGTGAGCTGGAGACAAGCTTTGGAGCACAGGAACACAGGAACACATAGACAGATGCATGTCACATTCACCATTTGAACAGCCCCTGTGGGTTCTTGGATGCTGCAAATCTCAGACACAGCTTCCTTCTGCTCCAGAGCCCTGCAGCACATGCCCTTGGAGGAGACAGGCTGTCAGGATCCAGGAAGGCTGGAATGCAGACTCTTCCCTGGGTACTCAGAAGCCTTCCCTCCTGGCCCCTCCCAACATCAGAAGACAGGGCTGGGAAAGTGCCTGGTCCAGGAGCAGCAGAGAATTATACCTCTGACCCCCTGGGTGACCAGCTGCAGCCTCAGTTGAGAAGCAGGCCTGAGAGGAGAAGAAATGAATAACCATACCTGGGCATGAATTTAAACATGGGCAGAGAAGCCTGGCATGGTGGGTGGCTCACACCTGTAATCCCAGCACTTTGGGAGGCTAAAATGGGAAGATTGCTTGAGGCCAAGAGTTTAAGACCAGCCTGGGCAATATAGCAAGACCTCATATCCACAAAAAATGTATTTTTAAAATATTAGTCAGTTGTGGTGATGTGCACCTACAGTCCTAGCTACTCAGCAGGCTGAGGCACAAGAATGGTTCGAACTCAGGAATTCAAGGCTGCAGTGAGCTATGATCATGCCACTGTACTCCAGCCTGGGTGACAGAGCGAGACTACATCTCTAAAAAAACATAAATAATAAAATTAAATTTAAAAATAAACAGAGGCAGAGCCATTGAATTCTAGCTTGCAGAGCTGGAAGAGCCCCCAGAGCTGAGCCCATCCAAATCTCTCATTTTATAGATGAGGACACAGAGGAGAGGGACTTGCCCAAGCTATAACTAGTGTCCATGCTAGGTGCCACCAGCTTTCATCAACCCATACTCCAAATTTCTTTCAGCCTGTGCCTCCAGATTGGTGTTTCTCAAAGTGCGGGCTGAGGACCCCTGTGCAGAGCACCTATGGGCTGCTTGTTTTGAAGGTGGAGTCCTAAGACCCTCACAGGAGAGTCTGTTTCATTACGTTTGAGATGGACCCCAGGAATCTGCATGTTAATAAGCTCCCCAGGGGGAACTGGTGTACTTCCAAACTTGAGAATGATGCCCCAGAGGGTTCTGGTCTGCTGCAGCAACTCAGAAACTACCAAATGACACAGGCACAGGGAAAGGGAGAAGACTCAGAGGCAGCATCTAATGGTGACAGGGGCATGTAGAGACAACCCCTCCACCTGTAACCAGCGCAGAGTATGGACAGTGAGGGCAGAGTGGGACCAACCCATTCATAAAGTTCAGCCACATACACCCTAGTGAGCAAGGGGATGCCTGCCCCACAGCCAAATTGCCCTTAGATCAGAAATGTAGGTACACCATTTCATTTTGCAGCAGGAGGGAGGACCCAGGATTTGGTTCAAAGCATAGCAATAACCAGCTAAGCATGGAAATCTGAACTCTTGGAAACCTCATATAGATAGAAGCATCTTGAACATTTGCACACTGCCTCTCCCAGCCCTCCAGAAGTCACACCAAACCGCAACCAAGCTGCGCTGGTGCTACGAGGCAACCTGATGGCCACAAGAGGAAAACTGTCCAGCCCAACCCTCTTCCTGACTCAGAGATGACGTATGACTCCCCTCCTGTTTCTTTTTCTACCTTTTCTTATTGCTCCTTCCAGTAGATTCCCGTTCAGATCATTTCCCTCATACAATCACACCCACATTCTTTTTAATCTCTCCCTCTTACCAAATGACATCACTTGGGGCTTTCAAACTCAAATGCCTACAGGGGCTGAAAAGGAAATATTTTTGTTAAATGAAGTGAGCCTGGCCTGGTAAACAGCTTCGAGAACAGTTGCTATTCAGCAACAGCCTGTTGTCACAATGTGGAAGTTCAATACCATAGGCCCACATTGCTAGGGTCCCCAAAGCCAGAAATCTGAGTATTTTTAAATGAAATTTTTATATCCTGGCAGATCATTTTTTTAAAACTTTAAAGTGCTATGTGAGCCAGCATGGACAGCCCAACGAGACATGTCTGGAGGTCACCAGTCTGTGCTGTGCTGGAGAATTCTCTCTCCCTCTCCACTTTCCCCTGATAAGCCCAAATTATTGCAATAGCCATTAGACACGAGAGAAAGACTTAAGTCGATGCCATCTCAAAGAAAAAATAAAGTGGTATCAGAGGAAACCTTAAATTTTTAACCAAAATCAGACATTTCGAGAACGTGTATCATCAGCCCTAGTCTAAATCCCTTGAGAGAGCTCAGAAGAAACATTGCAGATTCTCCCCACACACATTTCCATAAACCTCTTCCCCTTTTAAATTAACCTGCTTCCCTCAAGCACCAGGATTCTAGATAAATAAAAAATGAGTTCTTATTCAATGAAATTGTTTTTCTGTTTTGTTTAATTACTAGTATTGTGGCAGCATTGTTTCCTGCCATTTCCAATGCAAATGTGTAGTGTTTCTGCTTCATTGTGGATTGAGCAGGGGTTTATGAGCTAGCCCTGCAAAGCTAACCACCACTTAAAAGACTACCCCTATGGGAACATATGTGCCAAATTTCAAAGATCCAACTTTAACAGATCAGCTCTGGGAAGCACAGTCTCTTATATGCTGAGGGCTGCCTGGGAAAATGCTGGGTTTTGAGGGGTGCATTTTGCTTTTCACACCACTCTTACTAGCATCACAGACTATGAGGGCGAGAAACATCCTTAGAAATCACTTAGTCCACCCCCTCGTTCTACAGATGAGGGAAATGTTTACATGTGAGAAAATAGCAAGATGAAGTGACATGCCCCAATTCTCCCAGCTAGACAGTGACCTGGGTCCCCAGAAATCCCATGCAGAGACTGCTGCCTGTTCAGAGGATGGAAAACGCCATGGCCACCGGGCAGGCAAGAAAGAAAAGAAATAAGACAAAAGCATCCAACATTTATCAAATACTTGGTATGTGCCAGGCACTATGCTAGGCACTTAGGCTCATTTAATATTGCAGGAGCTCTATCAAGTGGTAAAATTCTCATCTCCACTATGCAGGTGAGGCTCCAGAGGTCAAGCTGTCTGTCCAAAGCCACACAGTGAATAAGAGCCAGAGTTGGGATGGGAATTCAGGCAGCCACACTCTTAATCAAGACACTGCTCCAGAGTTGCCCCATTTATCCCCCTGCCCCACTGTGTTAGTCCATTTTGCATTACTTAAAGGGATACCTGAGACTGGGTAACTTACAAGCAAAAGAGGTTCATTTGGCTTATGGTTCTGCAGGCTGTATGAGAAGCGTGGTGCCAGCATCTGCTTCTGGGGAGGGCTTTGGGGAGCTTCCAATCAAGGCAGAAGGTAAAGGAGGAGCAGGTGTGTCACATGGCAAGAGAGGGAGCAAGAGAAGAGGAAGGGGTGCCCACGCTCTTTTAAACAATCAGCTCTTGCATGAACTAATAGAGTGAGAAATTCACTGCTTACCTTGGAGAGGGCACCAAGCCATTCATGAGGGATCCACCCCTCACCAGGCCTCACCTCCAACACTGGGGGTCAAATTTCAACATGAGATTTGGAGGGGCCAAACATCCAAACCATATCACTCATCATACGCACAGAGGAAGACCTTTGCAATCCAGTCTTCTGGTGGATGTAGTACATCTTTCTTTCCCTGTTGAAGGAGAGGTGGCTTCCAAGGTGTAGGATTTCTCTGTTGAGAAATACCAGTAGCACCTTTCATTTTCAGGTCCTATGACAGTCTAGATGTCCAGAAAATCCTCCCAATAAAGAACACCAAAAATATGATGAGTGAAAATAAGTGAATTTCCTACATGCATAGCAGAGCTGGTGAGAAAAATACTCAAAGGCCAAAAATCACAGGAAAGCCCAATCCCAAGATGTATGTGCCTACTGAAGCCTGGGGCGGGTGGTGAAGGGTGATCGGATGACCCCTGCTGACCTGGAGCTTGGGTTTTAATGGACTAACATGAAGGGAAGGGGTTCCAGAGACAAAACCTGGGGAAACAGATGAGAGAATTTTTGCTCTCACAATCAAAACCTACAAGACACAACAGGAAATGAGAAGTACCTGTAGGGAAAAGCCACAAGAGAAGAAGTAAAGTGGGCTCCAAGCTACTAAAGCCAATCCTAGGAAATGAGAGTAAAACTAACTATCAACAGTCACAAGACACTTACTATGAGCTGTACCCCGTGCTAAAGGCTTTGCGTGGACATATCCCTGTAACCTTTAACTGCACATTAAACCAATCGATCACTGACTGGCTTAGAAATAAGCCTAAAATATCAGAATTGGAAATGGCATTATCGACCACTTAATCTCATGTTTTTCAAACTGGAAGTCTTGCAATTTTGGGTTCAATTGATAGATTGATAGGTCTGATAGGTAGATATATATTATAGATAGATGGCATGCACACATATAAGGATACATAAACGTATATGTGTTTATCCATATATACACATACAAATATGAATGCATATCCTGGGTCCAGTGTAAAATGTATTTCTTACTACAGATCAAGGTAAAAAAATCAAGTCTAGAAAACACTGATAAAACCCCAAGCCATCAATATCTTTTGTGGGAAACTGAGGCCCAGAGAGGGTGCAGCCAAAGTTCCTCACCTGGTAGAGCAGAGCCCCGGTGAGGGCCATTTTTCCCTACAGCAGTAAGGTGGCACTGAAGCCTTCCCCCTGCACAGCCCTGGGCTGGGAAGCTCCCTCCTGTGCCTCTTGGGGAGGGAACCCCAGAGCAAGTCCGGCTCTGCACAAAACTGAGCAGTAGGTAGTTTGCCCTCAGTGCCTCTAACTCCCTGGTGGGGCCTCCTGCATGTCTTCCTGCTGTCTCTACTGTCCTACAACCAAGACTTGGCATCAGGAAAGGATTTAGTAACAGGCACACAAAGCTAGAAATTACTCCCATGCTATTTTCTCCATGACTGTTTGGTCTTGTCCAGAAGGATTACAAGTTTAAGCCAAGACAAGAATTTCTCATTGTAGTCTTTCCCTGCTGTCAGAAAACCAGCAGAAGCCTGTAATCCTAGCACTGTGGGAGGCCAAGGCAGGAGGATCGCTTGAGGTCAGGAGTTCAAGACCAGCCTGAGCAAGAACAAGACCCATCTCTACTAAAAAATAGAAAAAATTAGCTGGGCATGGTGTCTCATACCTGTAGTCCCAGCTACTCGGGAGGCTGAGGCAGGAGGATCACCTGAGCCCAGGAGTTTGAGGTTGCTGTGAGCTAGGCTGACACCACTGCACTCTAGCCCAGACAAATGAGTGTGACTTTGTCTCGAAAAAAAAAAAATAAAACCAGCAGAGAAGGCATTGGGGGCAGCAGTAGGGGAGGGAAAGAACACACTGGCCTGTTTGGTATATGGTGACCCAGCTGGGTTATCAGGTGCCACCAGGAGACATGGGTGGCTCCAGGGGTGACTAGGGGGTGGCATTATTCTTCTCCCTAGGATCTCCTTCAGTACTCTTTTCTTTGACATGGAATCTTCTAGTCCTATTTGTTGCAAGGTTGGTAAATAGAATAACAAATAAGATTATGAATCTGCTTTCTTAAACACACTTAGCAAAATTTCTAATTCTAGATCAAGTATGTCCCTTCAAAGCCATCCCTTTGGGGGACATATCACTTATTTCAATAACACTTCCATTCATTTCAGGGTCTCTGTTTTAGGAATATTAATAATTACCTACCATGAAAGGCCTGCTATGGATCAAAAACTATGCCAGGCACTTCGCACACTATACATTATTAAATCCTGTGAAAGAATTGTCCCCTTTTAAACAAGACAAAGCTAGTTTTATTCTACCTGTGTCAGACCTCATCAATGGCCAGAAAAATTCTAATCCCTAATTTTAGTCATCACACTTAGCTCTAAAAGACTTCAGACTGTTTCCAGAAATCAAATCTACCCTTGAAATGCAAAAAATGATCCCCACAGAGAACAGTCAAGAGAATGTGTCACATGCTCAGTTAGATTTCCCAAAAAGGAGTTCCAGGAATATTTTCATTCCATGGGAACATCTTTGTGATAAGTTCATGGCCTCCCAAGATGACTACTTTGATGTGTAAACTCGTGTGTGTGTGCGTGTGCGTTTAATCAGCCAAAGTACTTTGGAGATATAGACTATACCCTTAGATCTGCCTAAATGTCTGATCTGGTACTTTGAGAGGAGAGGGGGCAGGAAGAAGGTGTCACAGAAGTTTCTTTCCTGATGGGTGAGAGGTGTGGCCGCCACATCCCCTGGTGCCTTCCTGTCTGGTTCTGCACCCTCCTTCTCCTCTCGTGGGTTGCATCTCTTGTGACTGCACACAGCTAGTGACAGAGGATGCTTGGCACCAGGCTGTAGGTCCCCCCTCATCTCCTCTTTTCCTCAATATGGACGACTGAAGTTCTCTCGACCTTATGTTGGTGTTTTGTGAGTTCATGATCAAGCTCCCTTCCTACCAGATCTGTGGCCCCTCAGTGCCTCAAATAGAGAAATTCCAGAGTTGCCACTGGTCAGGGGAGCCCTTAGTGCAGCTCAACAACTGCCACATTTCCTGAAGCCACTTTCTCTTCTCTTCTGTCATTAGACTTCCAGCATCTCCTCCCTCTCAGTCTATGATCCTTGAAAAGAGACTCGACAGACACCCCGGGCTTCCACCACTGCGTCTGCCATGCCACCGGCTGCCGAGCCCACTGTCCCCGCTCTCCCTCCGGTAGCAGTGACTGCTCAGCCACACTTAATGAACAGGGTGGATCACGCCCTCCTGTTCCACACACTTCCTCCAAGACCACACTCACTGGTGGTTCTCTCCTGTCTCCAGCAGTATTTGCTGACTTGTCCTCATAGCCCTGCTGATGGGAGTGCCCCATGGATCAATCCTTTCCGTGCTTATCTGTTCAATAAACACTCACTGTCAAAGTGAGCTCATTCTGTCTCGTGGCTTTAAAATACCCTCAACGCTAAGAAGGAACTCGTAAGTTTCTATCTCCACCCAGACTCATACAGGCAACAGCCCACCCACCACCCTCCCTTGGACGTCACATCTTATCCTTGACTCACCCCACTCAGAACCCTTGAGCTTCCCTCCAGATCAGCTCCCCCAGCCCTCCCCATCTCAGTAAGTGGCCACTCCATTCTTCCAGTTGCTCCTCCAATCAGTAAATCCCACTGGATATACTTTCCAAGGAGATGCAGAATCTGACCAATTCTCACCACTCGCCACCCACCACTGCCGGCCCCACTGGCACCGCCTGCCCCCGTCTGGACATTGCGGGAGCCTCTCTCTGCTTCTACTCTCGCCCCTCAAAGTCTGTTATCTTCAGCACAGCAGCAGGGTGATCTGTTTAAAATCAAGTCCGATTACTAAACTCAACAGCAAAAACCAAACAACCAGGTTCAAAAATGGGCAAAGGACTTGTATAGACATTTCTCCAAAGCAGATATATAAATGGCCAAACATGCACATGAAAAGACGCTCGATATCACTAATCGTTAAGAAAATGCAAAAAAAAAATGCAAATCAAAACTATGATGACATACCACCACATATCGATTAGGATGGCCTATCAAAAATAAAAACTAGACAGTAGACAAAAATAAAAACTAGTCGATGAGGATGTGGAGGAATTGGAACACTTACTTGTGCACTGGTTGGTGGGAATGTAAAATAGTGCAGCCATTTGGTGGAAAACAGCATGGTGGTTCCTCAAAAATTAAAAATAGGGCTGGGCTCACATGCCAGTACTTTGGGAGGCCAAAGTGGGAGGATCACTTGAGAACAGGAGTTCAAGACCAACCTGAGCAACATAGTGAGACCCTGTCTCTACAAAACATAAAAACAAAAAAATTAGTTACACATGGTGGCACACACCTGTAGTCCCAGCTGCTCGGGAGGCTGAGGCAGGAGGATCACTTGAGCTCAAGAGTTCGAGGCTGCAGTGAGCTGTGATCATGCCACTGCACTCCAGCCTAGGCAACTGAGCAAGGCCCTGTCTCTAAAATAAAATTTTTTAAATTTTTAAAAATAAAATTACCATATGCTGCAGCAATTCCACTTCTGGGTATGTATCTAAAAGAATTGAAAGCAAGGTCTCAAACAGATGTTTATATACCTATGTCCACAGAAGCATTATTTATTATACAATAGCCAAAACATGGACACAACCCAAGTGTCCAAGTATGGATGAATGAATAAGCAAAATGTGGTCTGTGCATACAATGAATGGAATGTTACTCAACCTTAAAAAGGAAGGAAATTCTGATACATGCCACAACATAGAGAATCTTTGAGGGCATTATGCTAAGTGAAATAAGCCAGTCACAAAAGAACAAATACTATATGAATCCACTTATCTGATGTCACCCAGAGGAGTCAACGCATAGACACAGAAAGTAGAATATGGGTTGAATTTTGTCCTTCCCAAAAAAATATGCTGAAGTCCTAACGCCCAGTGCCTCAGAATGTGACCTTCTTTAGAAATAGGATTGTCACAGACATAACTAGTTTAGATGAAATCATACTGGAGTAGGTGGGCCCCTAATCCAACGTGACCATGGTCCTTACAAGAAGACAGCCAGGTGAAGACAGAGAACCACAAGGACAGTGTCATGTGATGAGGAAGGCAGAGATTTGAGCCATGCAGCTACAAGCCAAGGGACACCCATGATTGCCACCCAACCCACAGAATCCATCAGAGGCAAGGAAGCCTTCTCCTCTACACTTTTCAGAAAGAGGTGGTCCTGCTGGCACCTTGATTTTAGACTTCTAGTCCCTGGAACCGTGAGACAACAAATTTCTGTTGTTTTAAGCCATTTTGTTTGTGGCAGCCCTAGGAAACTTAATACCAACCTTGATGACCTCGAGGAGAAAGTCTCATTTGGTGGCTAGCAGGTTTTCAGCACCTTTCCAGCACTTTCTAATTTCCTTTTTCACAAAGAGAAAACAGTCCTCAAGCTAAGTGCTTTCTGCAGAAAAGACACCTAACTCAATTTTAATAACATTGTTTTGATTTCATTATATTTATTTTTATGATTGCCATCTATTTCTGGCAAGTGATAGCTGGTTTTCCTTGCACAACAGTAAAACAAAGTTTCCCTTTCAGATAAATAAAGTTAAAAAATGAGTTGATTTAAAGAAAAATATTACATCACATTAAAAGAAGTGGCATAAAAATATGGCAAAAATCGTGAAGGCAGGGATGGTAACTGACGTTGGGCATATACCATCTTAAGGAAAGCCCAGAGCGGATACCCGCTATTGATCTTCCTTTAATGTCCCAAATCATAAATGCAAAATAGATAAAAATGAAAGTGACAACACATATACTAATTAGGAAAAATTTTGAAGTAGGCAAAGTTGTCTTCCCCTTGGTGTTGCCTTTTCACATCTTCCCCATCCTCCTTTGCCTTCCCTCACCTGGGGACTCGGGGCCTGCACCTGGCCAGGCTCCTTCTAGTCACCAAAGCAAACAGATCTGATAAACCAGCTCCAGCTGAGCTCGGAGCTAGAGGACTTGGTGACAGCCACATCATTGTCACTAACATGATGAATGACTTTGGGCAAATCCCTTAGTCTCTCTAGACTGCAGTTTCCTCTGTACAAGAGAAGATGAGATAATCTTCAGGGTCTCTTCCTGCTCTGAATTCTACACTTCTGGGATGTTAGTGATTTAATGTGTTCCCCTCTTAGGGACTCACATTTCACTTTAAAAAAAAAAAAAAAGCCCTCAGAAAAAGGATGAATAAATCCATAGGAATGAGTTCCAAGTAGTGGAATTTCGGGCTCAGTGGCACATGAGGAAGAGAGATTTTTTTAGGGTGTTTGGGTGGGGTGCTTCTAAAATCACATAGTCGGACACCTCCGCCTCTACGTGAGGCTGGCTTCACTCCCAGATGACAGGCCAACCATCATCTCAGACCCCCCACCTCCGCACAGGGCCTGTCCCTGCCCCTGGGGTCGCTGCCTTCCACTCCATCGGGAATCAGGACGTCAGACCTCTGACAGGGCTGAATACTACATTTTTAATTTGGAGGAAGCAAAACATAGGTGTTTATTTACATGCATGTCTGTGTACACACACACACACATACACACACACAGAGTTGGGGGCAGGAAAGGGCCAAGAAGAAAAATCAGCTTTGACAACCTAATAAATGTCAATTTCTGAGGGGGGCTAAGTTGGAAGATGAATCCTCAGAACTTTAATTGGAGACATGATGCTCGCACTTTGCCAGGCAGCCCCGCCTCTGCGGCAGATCCCGCCACAGATAGCAGGGCCCTGCCTTCCTCTAATTGACAGGAGGCCTCTGTCTGCCAGGGTTTGTTTCTGGGATGTCAAGAGGCAAGGAGAGTGGGCTGGGGGTTGCTCTAAAGCCCCTCAGAGAGGAGAAGAGAAGGGCCCCAGAGGACTTGGGCCCAAAGGCAGAGAGCCCCGTGGGCTGAGCCATCACACAAGTGGTACCCACACTGTGCCTGCCCTGCCTGAGATCCAGCAGACAAAGGGTCCCCCCTGACTAGTGATGTCTGCTTCCCACCCAACAGCAAGTCAGGCGGCTCCTTTCTGACGCCATGATGGTGTCCTAAGCCAGGGGCAATGGGAGGGAGAGAAAACACACGGGAGGAGCCCAGGAAAAAAGGGTTCTACCTGGAGACGCGGTGGCTGGGAGGATTGTTCCAGAGCCAGGCTGCCTGGACTCATGGCCCAGCGCCACCACCGCTGGACCTGGGTCAAGTGCTTGTCCTTCCTGTGACTCAGTTTCATCCCTCAAAGCACTGTGAGAGGATCAGAAGGGCTAATCCAGATGGAGTGCACACTCACACTCGTGCCAACATGGTATTACTCAACAGGAGGAAGCCCTTCTTCAGCCCACCGTGCCTCTCTGCCAGAGCTTTGGAGCCAGCACTCCTGAGCTAACTGTGGAGTCCCAGCCCCATCACCCAAACAAGCTGGATGTCATGCCGGGGACAGCTCAGCTAGGACAGACGGCCGCCACAGCAGTCTAGCTGGAAAAGCAGCCATCGCCACCAACTCCTGGGCCACCACCACACTCTGACTGACCACTTTCTAATAAAACATCGAGGACCACATTTCCTTCCAGAAACCCAAGCATTCTCTTTTTGGCCACCTGCAGCCCCTATCCTAGCCATGCAATTTTGTTGTGTTTATATTAGTAACTAGCATCTGCACAGTCCTTTATGAAGCGATTTTTAATTTACATGTTTGAATTGATAATGCACTCACATGGTTCAAAAATTTAAAAATCTATATTAAAAGGCAAACAGTGAAGAATCTCCCTGTTATTCCTGTTTCCTACCTTTCCAGACCCCACCCTTGCCCCCCTACCCCAGGTAACCACTATTATTAGTTCCTCCAGAGATCCTTCTAGAGTTTCATTCCGTATGCAAAGGCAAATATTCCTATTTCTTCCCTTTTTAAATACAAAATGTAGCATACTATCCACACTGTTCTGTACCTTGCTTTTCTTCACTTGATGATATGTCTTATATGTCAGTACAAAGCTTTCTTTCCTTTTCCTTTTCATAGCTCTGTAATACTCCATTATGTGGCTAAAACAAAGTCTCTTAAAGAGACCCCTCTTGGTGAGCATTTACATTGTTTCAAATTTTTCCCATCACAAGCATCATGTAACAAATAGCTATAAACAGATCCCTTGCACTTACCCAAATATATTTACAGAATAATATCCCAGAAATGGAATTGCTAGGTCAGAAGATACGTGTATTTAAACTGTCGAAAGCATTGCCAAATGGCCTTCCCTAGAGGTTATATGAATTTATCTCCCCATGAGAAATACTAGATGGCCAGTTTTTTCACAACTGCACAAGTATTACAGGGTGTTATCAACTTTCTGGACTTTTGCCAATCTGTTAGGTTAAAAAAAAAAAAGTCTATTGGTGTAATTTTAATTTACGTTTGTCTCATTTGGAAGGAGGTCGAGCATTGTTGTATGTTAGACATTTAAGAGCCAGTTGTATTTCCTTACTTTAGATGGACTTTGCTATCCATTTATCTCCCTTGTCTTCACAATCCCCCTGCGAGATATGTGAAGCAAGTATTAATAACATCTGCACTTTAAAATGCTATAGCTAAGACTCGAAGCATTTAAGACACTGGCTCAAAGCCGTAGGCTGGTATGGCAGAGCCAAAGTACCATTTTGCATTTGTTTCCCAATTGTTTTATGTTTTGGATCTTCCCAACTGAGCAGTGCACTTCTGATCCGCATTTGAATCACCCCCATGAACCTAGAACAGTGCTGTGAGCTGGGACCAAGGGTCCAGACCCGGTTTCCTGCTGTGGCTCTGTGAGTCACTGGCTGTGTGCCTCGGGGCCAGTCCCTTCACTCTCAAGGCAGACTTTCCATATCTATAAAGCCAAGATTTGAACTGAATCACCAAGGTCCCTTCCAGGAAATGAGTATAGTGGGAAGCACTCCATGAATCTTTTATTATTATTTCTTTTTGAGCGGATAAAATAAAACAGTTTTCAGACCTCCCAAGTTGAGATTGTTCACATCATCCCCATTGATGATTAAGCCCAGTTTAATCAGAGGTGGAGGGGAAAGGGACTAGGGGGGCTCCAGGCCCTGTCAGCATGGGGAGTGCCTATCGCAGTGGTATGCTGCAGTCAGCCTGTCCTGAGAGCCTACCGTGAGATCTTTCCTGAGTTTTGCAAGCCGAATGACATCCAACTGACAGTTTGAAACCGACCATGGTGGGAAAATTTACACATGGGAATCAGCAAATGCAACATAGGAGAGCATCCCTGCCCCCTGAACCCAGAGCCAGCTGTTTGCTGGTGTTCATTTGCCCCCACATCCCCACCAGAAGGTCTACAAAACATCATAAGCAACTGGGTCGCCGGGGAATTGGCAAGAATTTCAGGGAGCATGGAGGGTTCTAGGACTGAGAAGGGCTCACTCAGGCCAGAACCCCAGCCCTCCACGTCACCTCCAGGGGTCAGAGCACGGACCCTGCAGCAAACTGCAGGGTTCAATCCCTGCTCCCCACAGCCCAGCTATGTGACCCTGAATACAGTTGCTTAACTGCTGGGCCTCAGGCTCCTCATCTGAAAAATGGGGAAGTGATAACCATGGTGCCCACCTCAAGGGGATTTGTGAAGGTTAATGCATTAACACCTAGAATGAGCATTTAGAACTGGCACAATTAAACACTCAGTAAACAATTGCTATTGTTGTTCTTTAACTGCTCTACAGGGCAAGAATGGTGGCTGAGAGTCTCAGGGCCAGGCTTCTGGTCCTCCCCGGTCTGTAGCTGTGGGATCTTGGGAAATCTCTTCATCCCTCTAGGCCTGTTTCCTTATTTATAAAGAAAGAGAGCAGATAACCACTAGGATCTGTTCTGCCGTTCCTGTCCTGTCTGTCATGCTGGAGTCCCCTGATCCCACTGGGTTCTCGTTAGGGGTGGCTGCTGCTGCATCACCCCCCTGGGAGCCTCCCCAGGTGCCCTGGCAGAGCCGGGCCTCCCTCCGCTGGGCTCCCGCGCCCCAGCACTGTGCCTGCCGGTGGCCCCACAGCCCTTACATGCCACACCGTGGGTGACTGTTCACCCGTCTCCCCACTAGACACTAGGGTTGTGCCTCTATCTTCTCCATCCCCTTCCCCAGCAAGAGAAGACCCTCGATAGTGGAATTAGGAAGGGAGAAGACCAGGCACCTTCTTAAACAAGCCCTTACCCACCTAGCCTGTACCCTCCCCAGCCCCCACGACACCAGCCCAGGCCTGGACTGTCGGCTGCAGAGAGATCCCGGGTCACCCGGCAAGGCTGCACTGCTCCCCCTCTTTCTTGGTGTGAAGAAAGAGAGAAGCCGCCCAGATTAGGGCTGGGGAATGAGCCAGCACCACATTCCCCACTGATCTGGGCTGGTCCAGAGCTTGCCAGCCCAGGGGACATTTCCAGCCGGCGGTCTGGCAAGGGGCAGGCTCCCGCATGGACCCCTCTGCTGGGACCCTTGAGCTCTCTAATTCCTGGGGTGTTGGGTGGTGGAAGGGGATGGGCAAATGCAGAGGGCAGGTCTCAGGGCACTTGTAGCCCCTGAGGGTGGGTGAGGACCCCCTCAGTGCTGGGTCCTGGGCACCTTGCCCACTTCACCCTTGTTCGGGTTCTAGCAGAGATGCAGGTGCTCGTCCTTCCCGCATAGCCACGCCCTCCTCTCACTGGAGACCTCCCCCCTCCCCTGCTGTATTTTTCTCCATGGCACTTACTACCATCTGACATACCATAAATTTTATTTGTCTTTTGTTTATCGTCCTGCTCCCTACCAAAGAAGGTAAATTCCACAAGGGCAAAGGTTTTTGTTCTTTTCTTCACTCTATCCCCGGGACCAAGAACACTGTTTGGCATTTCATTAGCACTTGATCGATATCTGTGGAATGAATGAAAAACTACATCTCCAACCCTCAACCCAGACACACACACACACACACACACACACACACACACACACACACGATACTTCTATCCAGATCAAATTTCTTGCTGTCACCTATTTCCTGCTCCAATGATAATAATTGAAGTGTTGACTGGTAATGAACTTAAGGCATGACCACTTTATAGAGGTATTTGCATTTTATAAGGGAGGCTTTTAGAAATGATAAAATCATTCAGGAGCCAAGGGAGTGAAGCTCTAATGGGTGAATTATATGAGGGAGGTATTTTGGGGCCCCCTCCTGCCTGGCTCAGATCAGCATGTAGGAATCAGGACCCCAAATCACACAGCCACCCACCTCACCCCCTCAACAGAGTTCAACTGTCTCTGATTCCTGGGGAAGAAGTATCAGCTGTCCTGACCACTGGAATCCTCTGCTGGCTCCCCTACCCCATCCTAGCCCCTGCACATAAGGACTCATTTTGTCTTTGTCCAAACAGTCCAATGGAGCTGCCAGGCTTGGGGTCGGTATGCCAGGAAGCATGGCTTTCTGACGCGGGGGTTCCCGACCAGGGCAGGGATGGCCAGTCCTCAGCTCCCAGAGGCCCCCTGGCATTTCAGTGATGTGTTAGGCACCCACCCAGAAGAGCCAGCATGCTGGTGCTCTGGGCATCAGACCCCACAGCACAGGCCAGAATGATCGGGGATGAAGCAGGGGCCCCACAGAGTGAGCGGTCAGTGGGTCTATCAATGGAGTCGTCCCCATCAAGCATCTTGTATGTGCAGAGCACGCGGTTGGGCTCCAGGCAGGGGAACATCTCCAGGTCCCTGTCTCCTACCCCCAAAGCTCTCATCAGCTCTGATCTGGCCGGGCGTGGGCAGCTTCAGTGGAACCAATCACAAAGCTAGCGTTGGAGAACCCCCGAAAACAGAGGGTGTCCTTCAGATTGTCCCTGCACTTAGAAGAACCAGCACGCCAGCCAGATGTCTGAGCTTTCGCACTGGGGACCCCAGCCTGCTGAGCCAATCCTACCCCACCTTGAGGGCGTTCTGAACAGCGGGCGGAGGGAGTGTTCTGAACGGAAGCAGGGACATTCTCAACAGTGGCTGGTCCCGGGTCCAGACCTCCTGAAAAAGGAGCCCATGGTGTAGCAGGGCTGTCCCTCTGCAGCCCCCGTCCTGCAGACAGGAGGAAGGCCCAAGCCAGCAGTGACCTAAGGGTACCTGCAGGCGCCAGCAATGACAAGCCTGGGGACATTCAGAATGTGACCTCATGCAGACACTGCAATAGGAGTACACCCTCTCAACCCCACCTGCTCAGTGTTGTCGGGGACATACCTTAAACTGCCAGCACATTCACTCAGATCACAACCTACGATGTCTTGGACAGAGCCTAGCTGGGGTTGGGTTCAGCAGCAAGGGCTTCTGGGCTGTCCTAAAATCAGGGCGAGGGCTCCAGCCAGAACTGTTCTCTTCTATGGGGGCAGGGCAGGTGTAACAGGCTCCAGGGAACCCCAGCACTAGCCGCCGGCCCCTAAGTGCAGGCCCTCCAGCCAGATGGTCTCCATTGATCTGCTGGAGATTTTGCAGACTGGTCAGTTCTCCGTCCCATTCTTCTTCCAGCTCTGATCCCCTCCTCCTCCTCCGGCCATCCATCATCTGTCCACCTGCCTGGATCAGCAGGAAGGGGCAGCCTCTTTTATTTTTTTTATTTTTATTTTTTAGAGACAAGGTCTTGCTCTGTCGCCCAGGCTACAATGCAGTGGCGCCATCATAGCTCACTGCAGCATCGAACTCCTGGGCTCCAGCCATCCTCCTGCCTCAGCCTCTCTGCCCGGCTAATTTGGGGGCAGCCTCTTAGAGGAGCCAGAGGCCAACCCTCGGGTGCCTTGCAAGCTGCCTACAAACACCAAAGCCTCCTTGTGCCCTGGGCCACTTGCAAAGGAGGTAGCTGAGCTAGCAACAGGTAAGTCTAAGAGTCTCATACCCCGTCCCCTCAGTGGGCCCATCCTCTGTCCCATCCTCATTGGTATCAGTCTGATGCCTTGTGGAAGCTCCGATGACCCCTGAGACATGAGCTGAGAAAAATGTAGGCATTTGCTTGCCATTAGCGACTCTGGAGAATGACAATCACTTACAATTGAATAGAGGTGCACAATTTCCACCTTCCTGTGATCTTATTTAAGCCACAGGACAACCACATGAGGTCAACGGGTGCCACTAACCCTATCTCCCAGATGAGAAAACCGAGGTTCAGAGCAGTGACATAACTTGTCCTGTTGCACAGTGGTCAGGGACAGAGGCCCTGGAGGCAGTTCTCTTGCCACCCTGCTACACTGCCTCTTGGAAGTCTTCAAGTCACAAAGGAACAAGCAGCATTGGCAGGCAGGCTGCCTGCTGTGCGGGGAAGGGCTTGGCCGAGTCCCAGCATGGCCACTTATGAGCCTGGGTGGCCGGGGCCAGGAATCCCATCTCTCCAAACTCAGTTTCCTCATCTGTAGAACACAAATAACACCCATGTCTTGAAAGGAACAAAGGAGAACTCAGGATGCCCTGGACCCTCAGAAGCCCTGCGCCCTGGGAGGGGTCATGGCCACTGCACCCCCAGGCAGCCCTCTGAGTGTTGGGGATGATGTGACATTCTGTGACAAAAAGCAGCCTCCACAGCTAATTGTGACTTCCATGAAGAAAAGCTGCTGTCTCCCTCTCCCTTCCTTGAAGAGAGACCTCTGTGTCCATGACTCCCTTTGTAAAGGAACAAAGAGGACCAGGCCCATGGCGGAGAGGAGCAGCAAAGAAGAATGCTGTGTGAAGCCGGAGAAGGGTCCGGCCAGGGATGATTTGCACTTGGAGACAGACATTCCTGGTAGCTGAAGGACAGGGAGCCCAGCTGGGACAGGAGGGAGAAGAGGCAGCTGGGCTTAGAGCTGGGGGACAGCTCTAAGCCCAGCTTTCAAGGAAGGGTGAAGCCGGATTTCACAGCCACCTGCAGGCACCTGCTAATGAAGGACCCTAGTCCATGAAAAATGCCTCCCAGGTGTTTATGGCTGTCCCCAGGGGCTGGCTGTCTGCCTTCTGGAACTGGTGCCACCTCCGTCAAGAGCACCGCCCCTAAACTTCTATGTCCACCGGGCACCACAAACTCCCAAACTCCTGAGGTTGCCTGAGCTTGGATCTGCAGACAGTACCTCGCATCCCGTAGTAAAGTCAAGAAATTGTCACCCTCCCTTTTCTGTCTGAACCTCAACTAGAGGAGTGCCCAAACGTGTGGCAAGTGCCCAAAGGCCTTAAGAGCTCTAAGTGAAAGAGGGCTGCTGAGAGACAAGTCCCAAAGACAGAAATCCAGATACAGCTCCACTGCGGGCTAATGGTGCCTCCTTGGTTTGTGCAGTATACAGCTTGTACAGCTATACATGGTGGCCCTATAGACACTATCCATCCTCAGAACACCCCATCTCCCTGACAACCTGCTCTTTATTCCTTGGTCAAGTTTGTTGTGCTTGCCTGAGCCCTCATTGCAAATGGCGCCTCCTAAAGTTGTTCATTGTTCAAGCTGCATAAGCATGCACAGAGAACCTGCAATGCTATCTCCTTCCTTTAGGATAAGTTCTTTCCCAGGGAGCTCCTCTGTCCCTCATGCTATTGGACTCACCCTACCATTTCTCCAGACATGTCTGAATCCCAGCAGTGGGCCCCAAGACATGTTCAAATCAAGACTCTGAACCCATATTTTCTACACTCCCTCCTGGAAAAGTCATTTCTGCTGCTTTTTCTGCTGGCAAAGTCATTGCTTTGGGGATGACTTCCCCAAAACAGAGAACTAACCATACAGTTAGCCAGTCAAATTTTGCCCGAGTCGTCACCAGGGCACAGACCCTGGAAGTCTGGCTCTGAGACTCTCATAGATGACCCTCACCGCATCACTGTGGGACCTCAGGGGCCATTCCCAGTCCCTGCCCCAGTTTTCCTTCATATGTCCACACCTGCCTGTTCAACCAGACCCGTGTCAGCTCTGCGCCCTCCCATCAGCCCGGAGCCCCAGCACCCCATACATCCTGGTGCACCAGTCTTTCCTGTCTGAAGGTGGAAGCAGGAACTGGAGCTGGGAGCTGGCCGCAGCACCCTGCTTTGAAGTTGCCTGCTGAGGAAAGCTACCCCCTGGGGTCAGGGCCAAGAGTCACATGGGGGGTAGTTATCAGAGGAAAACTAAAAGAGTCCACACGGCTTTCCTTCCAGGATGGGTCAGCAAGGTAACCAACACAAGGAGAGCAGCCTCGGTCTCAGTGGCCCTTGATTAACCTGGGCCCCTCGCTCGCTCCCCCGGGCGCCGGCTCCCAGACTTGCAGGGCTGGCATTGGGGGGAAGGAATCTTTGCTCAGAGCTAGTGGCCCTGGCAGGAAGGTAGAGTAGGCAATACGGAATCCCCTACCAGGCTGCTCCTTCGCTATCCACATAAAAGGTCAAAAACGATCTCCCTGTGCACGGAGGAAGCCTCAAAATCACTGATTTAGTCCTTTGTGTCAAGCACAACCATAAACAAATCCTCATAAAATGTAAATACATCCAAGAGGGATTTAAAAAAGATTTTTAAAACTTGGCCTCAGTGTCCATAGTGGAAAATAAGGACTTAGGCTGGAGTGCTGCTAAGGCCCCTTCTGGCTCAGACATCTCACTCCTTGAAATCTCAGTGATGAGGGGGTTTCTCAGCCCTGGGGCCCCCGGAAGGCCCAGCCTGCGTAGAAGGGGGCTACAGTGAGGAGATGGGCACAGGGAGAGAGGGGGGCACAGGCTGGGGAAATGTGCCCGTGCCCAGCCCCTGTCGGCACCTCCTCTATCCACAGGCCTGGCTACCAGGCTTTTAGGGTACACTAGAGGTACAGCACCAAATGGCCCCCAGATTCCAGGCCCTGGTCAGGGCTATTCTCACCTTTAGCCCCTCCTGAGGACCATAGGGACCTCATTTAATCCACTCATGCCCCACCCCAGGTCATTTGCATTTTAAAAGGGAGGGAAGGAATCCCACCCAAAATACAAATGGTGGGATTCTTGGCATCAGCAGGGCAGATGCTTCCAGGTGGGGAGTTCTCCAGGGCGCTGGCCACAAATCATTACACACTGGAGAGCACCTGTGTCCCCCAGCAAGCAAAGTGAGCTTTGTTTATTCTTTCAATCAAGAGCCACTTATTTGTGCCTACCTTGTGCCAGGCATTGTGCTAAGTGTCAGGGACATAACGATAAATTAGGTAAAGAATGAAGCCTGCCCTTTGGACATCTACAGTCTCATGGGGGAGATGGCAACCCTCCTTCAGAATGTTCTCTTGGCTCCTTTCTACCTAATTCCTCCCCAGCTTCCTCCTCTTAGAACTATTCGTATTCCCAGAGCTCCTCTTGCAGGCGGCAGGGCAGTGGCCGCAGGGGCAACTGGACCAGGTGCTCCTCCCCAGCAAGGAGCCTGTGTCCATGCCCTGAAGTGCCCATTGCCAAGCCAAGAGTGGATGTGGCAGCTCAGATAAGGGAGGAGATGTCCCCTGCGGCAGCCTGTTCTCCACCTTTGCCTCAAGCCCAAGGTCTTCTAGTCCATGAAGCAGCTTCCTGTTCAAGCTCACCCATTTCTGGGCATAATGAGGCACTCGAGCATCGCCTTGTCCAGGTGTGCAAACTCGCCCGAGATAAGAGACCCCCGTCCAGTGGCTAAAGGGCCATTGACGTGGCCCTCTTCCCCTCCCCTGCAACACCCTTCTGCTTTTCTTCCTTCCCAATCTAGTCCTTCCACCTCCACAAAGCCTAAGTTCACCCTCCAAAGACAAGGAGGAGCTCTGCTCTCCACCCCTCCCTTGCCTTGTTGGTAAAATTGGGATGTCTCACCCGGCACCCCTGGCAGAGCTGTTGGAAGTAAAATGAGACCATGAGTAACACCAGAGCTCTGTGTGTGTCAGGCACTGTTCTCAGAGCTGTGCATTTATTCAGTCATTTCACCTTCCCCCCAAGCCTCTCAGACATGTTATCATCATCTGCCATTTTTGTTTTTTTTTTTAAGACAGAGTCTCCCTCTGTTGCCCCGGCCAGAGTGCCGTGGCATCAGCCCAGCTCACAGCAACCTCAAAAACTCCTGGGCTCAAGCGATCCTCCTGCCTCGGCCTCCCAGAGTGCTAGGATTACAGGTGTTAGCCACCGTGCCCAGCCCATAGTCCTCCTTTTACACATGTAGAAACAGAGTCGCATACCCAAAGACACAGCAAGTAGCAGACCAGATTTTGGATCCAAGCAGCCAGGCTACATACAGTCTGTGTGCCTAACTGTGGACACTCAACTGCCCTCGAAGCAGTTTGCAAACAAGGCCATGCTATGCAAGCTCAAGAACACTCTTTTCATTCTAAATGCTGGTGCCCCTTGCAAATACCTCTGACCCCAACCCCACCCACGCTGCTCAGATCAGACACCTGGGTGCACAAGGCTGACCCTGCCCTGGGTGCCAGTCTCAGAATTACTTAGCCCAGCACTGGCACCCCAGCTCCCCCACAAATCCAGCAGAACCCAGCACTCCCCTCGCCAACCCCCTCAGCCCCCACCAGCCTCTGGCCCAGAGATCCAGGAGCTAGTGCCAAGAAGAGGGCTTCAGAGGTGGGGGCAGGAGGAGCAAGGAGGACGGAGGCAGGCCTGGCCAGACCCTGGGGAGCGATGGAGTCTGCTCTGCTCCGGCCAGCATGGGATCTGCCTGGGAGTGGAGCTGGGCAGTGATGGACAGCCCCTGCCATGGGCAAGCCAGCCTGACACCTAATCAGATCAGACCCCCTCTCCCAGCTCCTCTCGTCCCTCCACCTCCTCCTTCCAGCTCACTGGCCTCCCCATTAGCATCCCAGCCCCACCCTGCCTGAGATCTCCAGCTGCCCAGTCGGTTTTATAAATGGCCCTTGTAGGAGGTGGGCACCTTGGCTAATTGAATCAGCGCCCGAGAGGCAGGAGGCAGGAGGCTGGTTAGCATCACAGCTGAAAAGTGGTGGCAGCAACAGCTTGAGTGGAGCTATCAGGGAGGAGCCTGGGAGGTGGGGGTGGGGGGAGGCCTCAGCAAGCTTGGCCTTTACAGATTCTGAAGCTCCAGGTAGGAACTCATCGGAGGACCTGGCCACCCCCATTGTCACAGGCTTCCACGGTGGACCCCATCCTGACCCCACCCCCACCCCCACCCCCACACACCACTCATACACTCTGGAGAAAGACATTCCAAGGGGCAGCAAGAGAGAGAAGAAAAGAAACAGGAAGGTGATGTAGTGTGCTTGTGTGTGCACACCTGCTATCTATGAATCTGCGTGAACATCTCTGCTGGGTACCAGGTGTGATGCATTCTTACCTGCCCGGATGTCACCTGTGCACAATAATGAGCAAACGAGACCAGGTCACAGGGAAGCTTCTCACAGTATCAACAGGTGCCAGGCAGCAGACCCTGGAGCCAAAAGACCCTTTCTTGGTGGACCTGTCACTCGATCTTACATTGCCCTGTGCCTGTGGAGGACGGTCTGTCTCCTTACCTAGGAATTTGCCCCGGCCGGCCTGGGGGGCGCAGAAACACGCCAAGGAGGGCTTCACCTCCGTGTGTCCATTGAGGACGCGGATCCCTCAGGCGAACCCCTTCGTTAATCCATTCGGCAAACATCCGCACTGTGGGCTCCCTGAGGGTGGGCCCGGTCTGTGTTGCTCCCCAGCTCCTGGCTGGGGCTGGTCCATGGGAGATGCTCCTAGTGGCACTTGTTGAATGAAGGAGTGATGGGCACATCGCGGGTGACAGCAGTGTCTGTGGTGGCGCTGACCCACCGGCCGGATCACGTCTTCTGAGAGAAACTTTGACGGCATGGTCAGCGTGTCCTCAACAACTGTCCCGAGAACTTTCATTACCCACCCCCCAACTTCCCCAAACGTCCTACTTCCCCTGTCCCGCCGGCCCGCACCCCACCTTTCCCGAGGGCCCCAATCGACCACTTCCCCTTCTGAGGGAAGAATGCGGAAGTCCCGGGCCCTGGAAGGTGGGGAGGGGTTACGAGGGGAAATGTCCGGCTTCGACCCGCACCTCTTGCAGGCAGCGTCCGCACGGCTGAGAGCGGGATTCGGAGGGTCTGAAGGGACAAGCTCTGACAGGCAGGTTCCTCAAATTATCCCCGAGCCCTTCAGGTGGTCAAGTCCTTCCTTCCCTCAGGCCAAGCCCCCGAGCCCGGCGGCCGCCAAGCCCCCAGTGGCCCTTTCCCCAGGCTCACACTGCCCCCTGCTGGGCAGAGCCAGGACGGCCACGTCTAGTGCCGCCCGAGGAAATATGAAACGTGCCTCGACTGCCGGGCCTGAAGAGGGGAACGACTGAAATCCTCGCAGGCCTCAGGCTTTCCTGCCTCCGGGAGGTCCTGGGCTGGGAATGGACGGTGCCAGCAGGGGGCAGCCCTTCGGCAGGGACACGAGATCCAGGGCAGGAGGCCCCTCAGCCGATCCCTCCAGCCCACTCACCCACTGCTCAAATTCCTTCGAAGAGGGACAAAGCCACAGTGTGAGACAAAGCCACAGTGTAAGGCACACAGTGTGTGCCTTAGGTCACGGCACACCTGAGAGGCTGGAGTCAACCCGAACTCTACACCTCACTCCCTCCTACGCTCTAGCTCCTCTGTCCAGCTTCTGCCGTGCTCCTCTGGCCGCATGGATCCCAGTCATCCTCACCTTGACAGGCCGGAAACCAAGCTCATCTTGTCCTCAAAACCTGAGTCTCTAAAAACCCTCTTTCTCTGTATTCCATATCCAACATATGACTCCAGACCTGCAGGTGCCACCTCTATGACATCTTTCCACCCTGTCTTTTCTGAATTTCCCCCTTTGAATTCAGCCCCAACCTACCCTATCCCACCCCAAGTCTATCTTCTCCAGGGCTATTGGGGTTACTGCCCCAAAGCTCAGCTCTTACGGGACTCCCTGTTCAAAAGCCATCGCTGTTCCTTCTTCCCCTCTGATGAGGTACAAATTCCCCCAAAACAAGGTCAGAATCTGCATTCCCGAGATTCTTGCACGTTCCCTCCACTCTGAGTGCAGAACTCCATCCTGAACACATCTGCACCTCCTTCGTGGTTTCTGTCTTACTTCTACCCAGAATGCTCCTTCACACCCCCTTAATCTCCACTGATTTCCTTCCCACCCACAAAGGTCCATCTTAAATGCCACCTTCAATATGAAGACTTTCTAATCTTGAACTTAACACATGGGGGGAAAAATGAAGCCTTTCTTGGGCTCCCAACAAATTATCTCTCTGAAGCTCACAGCTCTGTTTGGCCTCTCATGGCACTTACGTCCCCCTCTTGTGACAGACACCTGTGCCTTGTCGCATCCCTTTCTGGGCTATGTGCAGTCTGTAGCCTCACACCAACAGTGCTGTATTGGCTGGCCCAGCTGACAGCAGAGGTGTGTGGGCGTGCCCTTCCAGGAAAGCGGGTTTTGACAAGGAGAGACCACAAAGTCAGAGGCTGACCTGTGGCCAAATGGGATATGCTGGGACCTGGGATCCCCTATGACAGATGGGGAATCACAGAGCTGGAAGGGTTCTCAGGACCCCTACAGTGCAACCCTCTCCTTTTACAGACAAAAAAGGGGAAAAAAAATCTCAGGGCAGGGAAGGGTTGGCCCAGGACCACCCAGCACGTGAGCCCCATTCCTAGCACACAGTATCAATAAATCCCAGTTCTGTCCTTTCTTGCAGTCCAGCTTCCCCCACGCCCCACCCCCGCCATGTTTCTGGCGTTGACCTTGTCCTAGCACAGAGCAGACAAGCTTGAATACCTTTCCCAGGGCACCCTGACTTCCCCGGGCCTCCACCTCTGCGAACAGATGCTCAGGACCCAGCCGAGGCCCAGGGAGGACCTTGCAGCTGGGAGAGGAGGTGATCGGGGTTCTATTGGGGCCTTCACCCCAGGATGGTGTGGCTGTCCCATCCCCACCCCCACAGCACTCAGGCTACATGAAAATGTTTCAAAAATGCTTTAATGTCACAGAGAAATCCAAAACCTGCAGAAAGCTGCAGCCATCTCCTGGGTGCCTGGAGCCAGGGTGGCCCCCTGAAGGGGCCAAAAGCAGGCAGGAGGCCTGCACAAGCCAAGGACCCAGGGCGATTTGCTGACATCCTTTTGTCCTCTGCCCTAAATGCCCCAGCTTCCCTCTAAGCCCAGGGAAAGAAAGAGAAGGAAGTGGGAAAGGAGTAGGAGGAGGGTGGGTCTCTCCAGAGCATTCTTCCTGCTTCAGGTGGTGACTCACCCAGCCGGCCCTGGGAGGGACGGCCCATCAGACCACACCACACTACGGCAGGCCCAGGAAGGAGCAGAGGAGGTTTTTCTGATGCAGTGGCCAAGAGAAGTCACCAGCAGAAGACAGAAGGGGAGGTGGCTGTCTCCTCCTCCCCGGTGTACACTTCAATGCGGCCTGCATCTCTGTCACTTTGGGCCTTTCTTAAGTACAACATTGTCATACTCGGTTCCCGGCTGCCAGCCAGAGACAGAGAAATCCTTCCTGGCTGGGTGGACATGCTGGAGGCTGCTAGGGTCCCCTTCAGCTGTGGCCTGCCTCCTCTTCGCCTTATGCCTGGGTATCTGCGGGCTGTCATACAGGGACAGAGCAGCCACTCCCTCAGGCTCATCGTAGATGTGGTCAGGTTGAGGGCGTGGGTCCTCTTCAATGCTGTCGTACAGAGGGTCGGCCGGGATCTGGGGAGGGCCTACCAGGATGCCCCTGAGGCTCTTCCCCAAGGACCGGGCCACTGCATCGAAGGGAACCGCGTACTCTCCCTCTGGGCCTGGAGGCTGTGGGGCAGGCACTAGTGTGCTGGGCGAAGGAGGTGGCAGCGAGTCGTGGGGCCTGGGCGGCGCGGTGGGGATTGTGGCTGGCTGGGGGTGGGGCCCAGAAGGGGCGGCATTCTTCTGGGCAGAGATGGCCTCTTCCAGGGCCAAGAAGATCTCATTGCCTTGCCGGGTTTCAAACTCAAAGTTGCCTTCTCCAGAGACGCAGCGCCGGCCTGCCTCGAAGGAAAACGTTACCTGGGCCCAGGGGAAAGGAAAGGAGGTTACTGACCGGGACACAGACAGGGTTGCTTTCCCTGGGCCCCACTCCAACCACAGGCCCTTGGTCTCCCGCTTACCCTGCCCAAGACTTCTCCCTCCATGGTTTTTCCTTCCAAGCAAAGACTTTCCTCTCTCCCCCACTCATGCTCCCTTCCACTCGTTCAAGTTCAAGTTTGCAGCTTGGCATCAGTTCAGCCACCATTCACCCCTCTGACCTCTCCACCTCTGTTCATTCTCCTTCCTGCTCTCCCACCTGCAGCACCTCATCACTCTCCCCTCCCACATGTGTGCCTCTCCTTAGCCTCTCCTCTTCCTCCCCTGCTTCTCTGCCATCCCCTTCCTTTCTTCTTCCCTCGCCTGCCCCCTCTGCCCCTCCCTGACCACCTCTCTTTGTTCACAGCTCATGCTTTCTCTTGGCCTGCCCCACACAACAGCCCCTCACCTTGTCCCTCCCGAAGCGCCGCAGAAACCTGTAGGGCCACTCATACAGCCGGGAGCCTGGCTCGGGGCCGCCCCACAGCTCCAGGGCACTCTCCCCAGCTCGCAGGGTGTAGGATCCCCGGAGGCGGCATCTCTCACTGGCTTCTGTAGGTCTCATGGTCACGGCAAATGCCTTGCAGGGGACCACTGGGGAGGAGAGGAGAGAGGAGAAGGCAGTTAATGGAAAACAGCTGGCCTGCCTCATCCTACCCAGTTCTAAATGAGCATGCCAGAAGGTTTCTAGAAAAAAGTATTATCTGTGTGTCCATGACCCCCAGCCTGGATCTTGAAGGCCGAGCTGCTCCCTGCTGGGTCACAGTCCCCAAAATGCCAGGTACCTCTGCCCCCTACCCAGGTAGGTACCATGCCCCTGGCCACATCCACCCAAACTCAAGCCCACATCCTTCCTGCTGCTGTCGCCAGAGCCACAGCCTGTCTTCTCCACCCCACCTCTCACCGCACAGCAGCCGCCTCCCCAATCCCTACTGCCACAGCTGCGGGTGAAGCCTGACCTGCCCTCCCACTGCCGATGCCCATCGTGTCCCTGTGGGTTGAGCTTGGGTGGAAGGCTGGGGACAGTTTCTCCTCTATCCACCAGCTCCTCACCTCTCCCACCTGCAGGGCCTGAGCAACACGGGGTGCACAGTGGGCAACATGCAAGGCAGGCCAGGCTCCCCGACCGTGGGCCACACCCGGAAGTGAGGGGGAGAGGCTGAGAAGGGGGCTGGCCCCAGCTGGGGGCAACCACAAGGCAGAAAGACCCAGGCCTGACACCTCCTCCCAACCTTGCCCCGAGGACAGCGCCCCAGGGAGCACAGGGCAGCCCCTGCCCCTCACCTGAGGCCGCGCTGCTGTACAGTTCATTCTCCTCCATGCAGGGCTGGCTGCTCCTCCTCTCTGGCCCCAACAGCTCCTTCCTCTGCCCCTGGAGAGGAAGCCCCAAGTCTCACCACCATCCCCAATCCCAGGGCCCACCCCAGGCCCAGGCCTTCTCTCAGGGCACACCCAGCCTGCTGGCCCTGCCACATCCTGACCTTGACTCTCCTAACCCCTGCCCACAGGAAGTATCTAGTGCTCCCACCCCGCATGCCCCATCCCCTTTCTGCAGCCCTGGTTGACTCACGGGGAAGGCCAGCAGGCAGATGGCCTGCATCCAGTCGCCACGCTCTGCAGCGGGGGCCGCCAGCAGGTACAGGCGCTCCTTGGTCTCCAGGAAGAAGGCGCTGGTGTCCCGAGGACTGCTGGCCTCCCCATCTGCCTTGGCCACCCGCAGGCAGTCACTGAGGCGGATAATCCTCCGAGCAGCCTCTCCTCCCCGGCGTGGTGGCTTCTCTGGGCTGTCCTGGAGCTCCAGCCGGGCCAGGGCACAGCCCGACCCTCCGTACAGCACGGCCCCGAACCGGCGCCATTTCTGAGCCGAGACACATGGGCGGCGGGGTGCCGGGAGGGACACCCAGAGAGGGAGCAATTGTGAGCAAAAAGGAGAAGAGGAGCTGGGGGAGAGGGATGGACAGGACACCCACGGAGGTGGACAGGATGACAGGGACCACAGGAATTAGAAAGTGGAGATCAGCCGCAAGCAACCACGAAATAGAGCTGCGAGAGCAGAGAGATTGCCCAGGGTGCGACACAGCACAGCAACGAGCCCCACAGGTGCAGGCTGCAAGACGGCCAGGCAGGCCCAACCCCAGAAGACACTAGTCTAGAGGAGAAAAGCCAGTGAGTCACCGAAGCCCGGAGGAAGGAGGGAGGAGGGCAGCGTGGGGCCCAGGCTGGAGACCTCATCCTTGATCTGTGTGAAGTCCCGAAGGGGCCCGATCTCCACGACCTTCTCTCCACCCTCCTGAACCGTTCTGCCTCACTGCGTGACAGACTGGGCCACAAGAGAGAGAGAAAGAGGTTCCTCCCTGTGCAGGTCAGCTGAGGGAAGAGGACTTCCTCATCCAAGGAGGCCAGGGAAGGAGGAAGATGGACAGGCTGGGGTCCCGGCTCCCAGAGGCCCCTGCCCAAGCTTCACACCAGCCAAATGCATCTCACAGAGATGCGGAAGGGAAAGGGAACCTCCACTGTCATCCCAAATTGTACCCCCAGCTGTTCCTTCCATTCTCTTTAAGTTGTCCCCATGAGAAGAAGTCAACATAGCAAGAGAGCCAGACAGAGGCAAGAGGTTAAGTCAGTACCCTCCCCCCACCGCCTAGGGCAAACAGCCATCCGTAAACAGCACAGTTTGGGGCCTAGTTTGGACCTGGTTTGGAGGCAACATCTGGTAAGGAAAGAGCCCTGCTGAGGTGTCTGTCGAACTTGGTGGAACCTATAAAGGTTCTGGGACACCCAACTCCCTCTCCACCCCCAGAGGTTTCTAGCAGCCCCAGCCTCACGGCTCCCACCTTTCCAAACGTCTGCTGCTGCTGAAGGTACAGGCAGCCGAGCTTCACCGCCTCCTCGCCCATCCTCTCACCATCTCGCTGCCCCGGCTTCAGCTCTGTCCTTCCACTCCCGCCCTCTTTCCTCTCTCTTCTCTGCTGTGTGTTCCCCTTCTCTCAAGTTCATTTCCTCTCTGCCTAGAGTTTTCTGCTCTATTCTAGTTTGCTCGATGACGACAGGCTGATAGGCCCTGTGGTTTCTTGTGTGTGCGCCTTTTTTTTTTTTTTTTTTTTGCTGAGTGAGTTTCATGCTCAAGCTTCCTGCATTTCCAGTGAGTTAGAGACAATTTCCAGAAAGCCAAATGCCAGCTCTTCAGTGAGCAGCAAGTCCAGTGCAGAAAGCTGGCACAGGCAGGCACCACCAAAGAATGGCTGCACCACAGGGAGGAAGAGACCCAGAATGCAAATTGCACAGTAAAGCCACTAGCAGAAGTCCCCTCCCTGTGCCCCCAGGCTGGATGCTGAGCAAGACAGCTGGAAGGGACAACCACGCAACACACTAAACTCAAAAATGAGGAAACCAGGGCTCAGAAAGGTCTGCCTGAGGGACTTACTCAAGGCCACCAAATTGGAACTCAGGTTTCTCAACTCGAAGAGCTGAACCTCACACACAGCACTGCACACAGAGACACATGTGCACACTAACCAATACCACTTTCTCTCTCTCACACTCTCACACACACACACAGACACACACACACACACACACACAGATGCAACTGTTTCACTGCCTGGGAGCACTCTCTGCCTGCTGATGGCAACATACGCTTACACCACCCCTGTGAAGATTCTAGAAACACGAACATCCCTTCTGGAGAAGGGATTTACTCCCCAAGTACATCTAACCTGTTGGATTTTGCCTTCTTTCCAGCCTTCCTGAGCATTAGAAAGACACTTGGGTTTCATCTGGAGATTAGCTCAAGTTACAAGAGCAATGACTTTAACACATGAACTGTCATGTGAGTTGTATTTAACTCACACTAGTTTTGAGCCTGGGGCCTCATGAAGCATATGTAACTCATACATCTCTTCACCTTGGGAGCCTCGTGAATTATCTTTCAAGTTGCATATAACTCACACACAGAAAACAAAATAACAAATTTTTCATTAAATTAGAAAGGATTGTTTTGTTTTTGAAGTTTTTATTCTATTTTTGTAATAAAAAAACACCGTGGCCCCAAGGAAAAAAATTTTTTTTCTAGTGTGGCAGTCAATGTGTTAATATATATTTTTAAAATGCTTCATAGTTACTGAAACAAAAGTGCTTCATCATTACCAAAGCTTGCAGACACACAGGTTCACCAGCCACACTATTCCTTGGCAAAGGCAGGACAGGTATGAACACACCTGTTTGCAACTTGCCTGTGGACACAGAGCTCGTGGCGGGCAGAGAAGAAAGTAAAGCCCAGGGCTCCTGGTCTTTAATTCAACATTTTGCTTAGTGGAATCCCAACTCCACGCAAGATACGTTGCTTTGGGGACATCCAGCCTCCTCGAAGAAATTTAACTTAGAGCCAGACGGCTTAGAGAGGCAATCTGGATGGAGGTGTGGTGCAGAAATGTTGGGGAAAACTGAGAATTAGACCAGCACTCTTGGGGTTCATCCCATGATGGGTGCTTATATTAAAGGGCCCATTTCCTCTACCACAGGGGTTCAGTTGCCCTGGGGAGGAGAGCAGAGCCGTGCACATCTCAGGCCTTCTGCTGCACATGCTATGTGCTGGACCAAAACAGCTTGAAAAGATTAATGTTATGAGCCCTGGGAGTAGCCAGCTGAGTCACTTCAAGCTCACGGCCCTCAGCCCTGCTCCCTGGCTTTGAACAGGTTGATCCAAAGCCCAAGGGAGTACCAAGAATGTTGTTGTGGGGAAAGCACACCTTGGGAAGTGGTTTGGGGTACAGAAATGGGATGTGGCCTATTCTGTCTCTCTAGTCCCTAAGGAGAGCCAAGTATGCACGGGTGCTTGCATGGTCTTTAGCTTGTGGACCGTCCTGGGGGCTGCCAGAGCAGTGCCTTTCAAACTGTAATGTGCAGATCTTGTTAGAAGTGCAGATTTCAATCAAGTAGGTCTGGAGTGAGCCCTGAGATGCTGACGCTGCTGCTGGGTGGGCCAGATGGCACTTTGAGTAGCAAGGCAATAGCGGACGTTCCCACCACTGCTCAGATCGCCTTCCCTGAAGGCAAGCTGGGCATATTCCACTAGGAACCACAGGGGGGCACCCGAGCTTACCAGATTACTTGAAAACTGTTTAAACCTGGAGGCCTGAACCCCAGGCAATCCAGACGCCCCCCGCCCCCCGCCCCAATCTCATCCCTTGTCAGGAGAAGCTGGAGAAGTTCTCCTCCTGTGGCCATAGTCTACAGAAGATATGATAGCAAGAGAGTACCAAGGGCAACACCCTTGAGTCCTTCAAGGCCC
>CM052451.1:15076561-15100649 GCA_028533085.1 Varecia variegata
ATGACTCAACAAATACTTGAGATTATACGAAATTTTACATTTTAGCCAGTTACCTAATATCCATGAGAGTATTCTGAGAAATGTTATCAAATGCTTTGCTGAAATCCAGATACATTTTGTCTATAGCATTTCTGTTTTCTACTAAAATTGTTGGCTTGTCTTAATTCTTTCATGAAGCCTTTCTGAATATTCAGGCCATTCTGATTTCTCTAGCATACCTTTGAACTCAGCAATATACATTTTTACACTTTAACCATATGCTGCCTTCTTCTTTCACTTTTTTTTTTTTTTTTTTTGAGACAGGGTCTCTGTTGCTCAGATAGAGTGCAGTGGCCTCATGACAACTTGCTCACTACAACCTCAGACTCCTGGGCTCAAGTAATCCTCCTGCCTTAGCCTCCTGAGTAGTTGGGACTACAGACGCGAGCCACCAAGCTTGGCTAACTTTTCTATTTTTTTATGGAGATGGGGTCTTGCTCAAGCTGGTCTCAAACTCCTGGCCTCAAGACATCCTCCCACCTTGGCCTCCCACAGTGCTAGGATTACAGGCATAAGCCATGGCACCCGGCCTATCTTTGACTCTTTAATGAGAGTTTATTACTTATCTTCCCATGATATTTAACAGTGTTGAACACAGAGCAAGCAACCAATAAATAACTGCATTTTTTTTTTTTTTTTAAAGAGACAGAGTCTTGCTCAGTAACCCAGGCTGGAGTGCAGTGGCCCAGTCATAGCTCACTGTAACCCCGAACTCCTGGGCTCAAGCGATCCTCCTACCCATTCAGCCTCCCAAGTAGCTGGGACTACAGGTGCATGCCATCACTCCCAGGTAATTTTTAAAATGTTCTGTAGAAATAGGGCCTCACTATGTTACCCAGGCTGGTCTCAAACTCCTGACCTCAAATGCGTCTCCTGCCTCGGGCTCCCTAACTGCTGGGATTATAGGTGCAAGCCACGCGCCCAGCAATAACTGTTTTTTTACAGTAGGATGTCTTTTAAATCTGTAAGATATTTGTGGAGAAAATGAGAACTCTCATCTTAGCCCCATCCTTACTAGCGGGAAAATGGGAGGGAAGAAAAAGGATTCTATATTTAGTTACCCTCAAGGGAAGGAAATAAGGAATGCTGTATGTGTTAAATAAAATTGCTCACCCTTAAATACTATCAAAATCTGCTTTCATACCTGTAAATCTTATTTCTTTAAACAAACTGCACCAACAAACACTTCTCAGAAAAATGTATTCAGTTACAGCAATCCAAAGAATAAAAGGGCCTATATATCTTTCAGATGATGTGAAATAGAATATTTTGAAACAAACTGTCAATCACCATAGCACCCTAACACTACAGTCCTAAATATTTTATTTAATTGAAGACACTCAAAAGGAATTACCATAAAATATCAGGTTCTTAATTCTCGACAAGTCAGGGAAAGCCATATTGTGTGCCAATTCCTTAAAAACACAAGAAGTTATTTTCACATCTTTCTCAAAAAATAAACAAGATGAGTGCTGAGTATAACAGCCAGTGAGACTATATGAAGTTCTTTAGTTCAGTGGCTCTCATGATATGGTCCATGAACCTCTGAAGGTTACTGAGACTCGGGAGCTTAATGCAAAATTTATATCTTCTTTATAAATCATTTCAAGACCTTTGAAGATTTTCAGGTACCCATGTAACATTTCTATTTGTAAAAACTGAGTATCAATTTGAATATAATAGCTGCTTAACAAATATACAGTTTTTATAAAATAGGAACAAAGATGCCAAGAACCAGGCACTGATTTCCCTGTTGATCCAGGGTATGTAGAGGGTCTGCTTGACCCTCTACAGTTAAACAAAGTTACAGTCAATAACTTCCCATGATCTTAGCAAGCCTTTTAGTATTTAATAAACTCAAAAAAGAAATACCTTCCCTGTGCTGGCAACTGGCAGGCTGTAATAGACGGGGACACTGCAGTGACAGGAGCAGTGATGGGAACAGAAGGAAATAGTTTCGAGCTCCTTCAGAATCCTAGGGAACTAGACAAGCACAGTTTGAAAAGTATACTGAACTCAGCTCCTGTGGAGTCTGCCAGCAAAACATCAATTAGAAGTCTTCCCTACTATATGAGTACTAAGAGGTTTAATTTTCTTGGTAGTGGAGAGATCAAAAGTGCTTCGGCATGAAACATAACAGATGAAGATGTTTTAAAAAGTGAATAAGTAGTTTAGTGAGGAAACTCAAATGTGTTCTGGAAATACATTTAATAAAATAAACCCAAATAAGACTGATTGATTCATTTACCAATATGAATTTGTGTATGCTCTAGGGTGGTAATTTATAATCTACCAGCGATTATGTAAATTATACATGTTACTCTAAAGGCTGATGGCAGAGTAAGTTTTTATTTTGTTGAGACTGGTAGTGCAATAGCAGGGCACTTACACAGGTAGTGAGTAGCTTAGCTAACCATTCAACAATGTTTACCTCTCGACTCTCACTTCACCCTCAAAACCACCCTATAGCAAGTAGACAGGATCCCTCTTTTTCAAATGGGAAAAAAATTTTAAAAAAGACCAAAAAAAAAAAAAAAAAAACCCCCAAAAATTCCACCTACAGAGCAGTGAGTGCTTTACACTGGCCATTAATAGGATTACATGAATAAAAGAAATTCCAGTTTAGGAACTGCCAAGTTAAAGTCAAAGCATTTTTAAACAGAAGAACTGCTAAGAGCCTTCAGTGTGCTAATGTATACCATGAATTTCTAAGAGAAAGATACAATATATAGTTTCCCAGCTAAGACCAAATAATCCTTTTTTGTGTGGATCAGATGATGGACCAAGGAATCATGAAATACTGAGGAAATGCTGCTTTTGTGGCCTCACAAAATTTGAAGATCCATAAAAGTTTGGACATTAATCTTTTGAGACTACCTTTAAAATATGTATTATTTAATCCTTATGGTAACATTGGTGAAAACAGGCATCACACATTCTTTACAGGGCAAAAATCTAGTGACCTGGGTGTTGTGCAAGACTGCAGACTCTGAGATTCAAATGGCTTCTGTGAAACATCTCTGTTGACTGTATCTTATGGACATAAAGATAGGCCAGATGGAAAGAAAAATTATCAGTGATCTCCAAGTAGTTATCGATCAGAATTACTCAGGGGTGCTGACCTTAAAAATAAAAAACAAATTGCCACAAACTTCTGATACTAGGCTGAGGTGGGGTCCCAGGTGATTCTAACACAGGTAGGGTTAGCAGACAGATGGAAGAGACTGGAGGCTGACTTCCATGAGGATGAAAGGAGAGGGCAGAGATGCCTGTAGCTGCCATCATAGAAGGGAGTCAAGAAACATAAGACATGGCCCACAACTATAAGAATTTGGTATCTTTTAGATCTTTAGTCTATATAGCAGGATTGTATCATTGGAATAGTTCAGATTTTGGTTTGAATTCCTACTCCTTAACTTACTAGTTGTGATAAAATCTAGTGCCTCAGGTTCCTCATCTATAAAATGAAAGTAGTAACAGTATATACCTGATTGTGTTGTCAAGAGGTTTAGATGATATAAACAAAGCACTTAGCAAAATGCCCACTATGTGAGGAGAGCTCAATAAATACTGTTGTTATTGTTATTCTCCGTCAATCTTTCTAGCAGTGATTAGAAGTAAAACTGTTAGGGGGAAAAAGGGTCCCATAAAGTTGTTTTGGGGAGAAACACTCCACAATAAAGTTTTAGAAAAGAAAGTCATTAGCTAGGGGTCACGGCGCGTGCCTGCAGTCCCAGCTATTCCGGAGGCTGAGGCAGGAGGATCACTTGAGCCCAGGAGTTTGAGGTTGCTGTGAGCTAGGCTGATGCCACGGCACTCTACTCAGGGCAACAGAGTGAGACTGTCGCAAAAACAAAAAACAAAAACCAAAAAAAGGCAGCAAGCCCCAAGGAGAGACAGAATAGTTAGTGGCAACTACCAAAAATGAGGAAAGCAGACTGAGTCCCTGGAACTTTAAGAAATAAGGGAGTGAGAGAGAGAGATCTTGCCTCACACATACCCCTTATGTGGACTCTGCACTGGCATGAGAGGGGCTGTGGATTTAATTAGCAGGAAGAGACAACACCAATTTACATATAAGAAAATTAAAGCTCTGAAGGTTAAAGTTATTTACCCAAGGTCACACCACTATTAAATGGATTAAAATTTAGATCTTGCCTCAAAAAAAAGAAAACAAAAAACAAATTCCTCTTAAAATCTTTCTACGAGAAGGAAGCAAAAGGCCAAGCTAGTCAGTGAAAACAAATGTACACACCAAATATATGAGCTAGGACTATCTGTATTTAATGGAAAGGAGGGAGTATTGGAAAGATACCTGAATTTGAAGCTCAAGACTAGAGTTTTAATCCTGAATTTCACTTGTGTGACTTTGGGCATAAAGTTCTAAACTAGTTTAATTTCCAATTAGTTTGTTCACCTGGAAGAAGCTTGTACCTTGATATAAAAATCAAAAGAAATAAGGCATTTGAAAATACTGTGTAAACTAGGTTGAGACTTTGGTTCCAGCAATATCGCAAACTAGTTATCGTCAAACCTTCCTGAAACAAAAATATAGAGCTGCTATTTAAATAACACAAAAACCCTTTTAGATGCATGGCTGCACTAACTAAAGAGCACGAGAAATCAACTAGGGAACTGAAAACTAGTTAGGCAGGAAAGCTAATCTGTGAATGTCCTGATGCAGATGGGGAGTGTTGGTTTTTTTGTCTTGGTAATCTATGGGCTTGTGTTTTGACATCTTTGCAAGGATGAGATGCTTTGGGCCTGCATGAGCTAAGGAGCTGGAACCAAGACCCTAGGGATTCTCGATTTATACAAGAAAAGAAAGTATCTCGGCCGGGCGCGGTGGCTCACGCCTGTAATCCTAGCACTCTGGGAGGCCGAGGCGGGTGGATCGCTGGAAGTCAGGAGTTCGAGACCAGTCTGAGCAAGAGTGAGACCCCCGTCTCTACTAAAAATACAAAGAACTTATCTGGCCAACTAAAATATATATATAGAAAAAATTAGCCGGGCATGGTGGCACATGCCTGTAGTCCCAGCTACTCGGGAGGCTGAGGCAGGAGGATCGCTTAAGCCCAGGAGTTTGAGGTTGCTGTGAGCTAGGCTGACGCCACGGCACTCACTCTAGCCCGGGCAACAGAGCGAGACTTTGTCTCAAAAAAAGAAAGTATCTCAATAAAAGGGTAGACTAAAAATACAATAATGATATTAAAAGTTGTAAAATTTGCCCACCAGTACAGGAAGATAATAAGAAAGCTTGCCTGTCTTGATCTGAATTCTGAGCAAAGGAAAAACAAAAATTTCCTGAAATTTTTTAAGTAAGGACTAGTGTCATACTCTGGTTCAGGAAATTGCAGATTAAGAAACTAACATATAAATTGCCACTGGGCCAACAACACTTTTGTGCTAGGACAAATTAAATGCAAAACCTTTCTGGATGAGGGCACCTCCAATCCAGGCCACACAAGGTTCCCAAGGATAAATCTCTATTCCGGTTTAGCTCATAACCTAAGACTTCAAGAAACTGGATAATATGACAGAGATGAGTAGAAACGTTGAGGTGATCAAAACCTTAAGAGAACAAGGCACTATGAAAAAAGAACAGGCAGATTTGAATACAGATTAAACTCCGAAAAATGTAAAATATAAGCCAATGAAATCAAAAGCTCCAATGGATAGGTTAAAAAGCTGAATAATCACAGTTGAAGAATGAGTAAAAAAACAAAACAAAAAAAAAACAAAACCAAACCTGTGGAAATTATCCAGAAAAGAGAAATAAAGATATGAAATATGAGGTTAAGACATACAGGAGACATCAAGTGGATCCAATGTGTGTCTAAAAAGGCTTCTAGGAGAGGATAGAGAATGGAAAAGGCAATAGTCAGAGAATTCTCCAGAACTGGTGAAAACCACTGATTCTCAATTTTAGTAAATGTAACATATGTCAAACAGGATTAACAAAAAAATCAATCTACCCCAGACACTTTGTAGTATCATGTAAAATAAAGAGAGAAGATCTTAAGTAGGGTAACCACATAATGCATTTTCCAAAATGGAACACTTTTCTCTGAGACAAATGCTAAACCAGATGAGACTCCCAAGCAAAAAGAGTAAATTGGGACTGTTCCAGATTATATGTCCCAGTCAAGACACGTAGTCATTCTACTAAATAACAAAGAGTGACAGCAGACTTGCTGACAACAAAAGACAGAAGATAAAGGAATAAGCTCTTCAATAGGTGAGACAAAATGACAGTATTTTCCATATTTCTACATCCGGATACACTATCTTTCAAAAGTGAGAGCTAAATAAAAACAGTTTCAGATAAAAGGAGACTGAGTTTATCATTCTAACACCCTTGCTGAGATGCACATATATGAGAAAGAAGGAAATTCATTCCAGAAGGATAGTACAGAGATTAAAGAAATAACAATTATATTAATAGTAACTATGTCAATTAATTAGAAAACTCTGATAAAGTAAAAAGAATTTTAGAAAATTACAATTTACCACAAATGACTCAAGAGAGAAAAGAAAACCTGAAGAGTTCTACTGCCCTAGCTCCAAAAAAATTGGGCTAGATAGTTTTATGATGAATGTTGCCATATATTTAAGTATTATACCAATCTTATTAAAACTGTTCCAGAAAGCAATAAAAGAAAAAAAGAAAAGAAAGAAAAGAAAAAAAGGGAAAGGTCCTCATCTGAATCTGAAGCTAGATTATAGGCCAATTTTCACTCATGAACAGTTAAAAAAAAATCCTAAATAAAGTATTAGCAACTCAAATCTAATACAATAAACTTGACAAGCTGATTCTATTATGGAAAGAGAATAAGGGCCACGAATAATGGAGAGCATTTTGAAGAAGAACAAGGTTGGGAGCACTTGCCTTATCAAATACCAAAACTTGCAAAGTTATAGCAATTATGACCATATGAAATAAGCACAGGTAAAGAGAAACGGACTAATGGAACAAACAGAGCACTGAAAAACTGACTCACACACGTAGGGAAACCTGTTACAGTGACATAGTGATACAGTATATATAGATATAGTGAAACAGATCAGTAGAGAAAGGCTGATGGACTATATACAATGAACAGTGTTGGGAAAATTCATGTGGGAAAAAGTAAAATTAGATTCTCTAATCAAAAATGAATTTCAGTAAAGTTGAAAGTATGATAAAATGTAACTCTTTACATAGAAATAGCAACATATTCAGAATAGTATCATTTAACCAAAGAACATTAAATATTCTTAAACAGTTTGGTTTACTATGAATACTAGAATAAATGTTCCAGCAAGTTGGAATTAAAATTACCAGGTTATATACATGTAACATAACAAGGTGTATTACACACATGCATGTACACATGATATAGCAAAACACGACTTTAAACGTATATATAACTAGTATAGTCCTTAGAGATAAATTATCTTGGAAAAAAGGGTATTTTATTCAACACACAGTCTTCATTTATTAATTAATGCAAATGTCCTTATTTTAGTCATCTGTGAAAACATGGTTTGAATGCCTGCAAAACAATCCATTAGTTCTTGCTTATCTCTTTAGTCTCATCTCCTCCTTGGCTCACTGAGTGTCAGCCAGGATGGTCTTCATCCAGTTCCTGCAGAGGAGAGGTCTTTCTCACCTCAGGGCCTTTAAACATGTCATTTCTTTCTGTATGGTACACTATCCCCTTCCCTCCCTTAATACTCCTACCCAAGAGTAAAAATAAGCAATCAGTTTTCTCTCTTCTAACATTTCATTACAATCTTTTCCTTCACAGCACTCATTACAATTTATAAATATATATTTATTGGTATAATCCGTTAAATATCTGAAAGCACTATGAAAGCAAGGACCATGCCTATTTTGTTCTCTGCTTTACCACCAGTATGTAGCACAGTGTTTGCCTCATAAACGTGAAATATACAATTAAAAAAAAAACAAACCTATTTTCTTGTCCAAACCTTCCTTAAGCATGTTTACTTGTACTTTTTCTTTCCTTATGCTAACTACATAACAAAATTAAAATTTTAACGGTTAGAAAAGTTAAAATTCATACATTATCTCCGAAAAAACAATAATATACTGTTAGCTACCCTCCTAAAAAAGGGCATATGAATTTTTTATTGTATAATCACCCTATAAGATTTTTTTCTAGCTTAAAGATTATCCATTATCCATTATTCTAACGCCATTTCATTAACCTGCTACCAGTATTATTCTGAATACCATAGACATACAGTAAAATTATAGCATTCACAAATGAAACATTCCAAATAATCAGCTATGGGTAAACAAAAACAGTACATTTGGTAGAGAAATGTTAACTGGCTTAAAAATGCTATCTTAAAACACCCACATAAATAAAATATAATACAACACGTGAAGGAAGTTACTGTTGTACATGATTAGAATAGCCCTGTCTCTGTTTAAAAACAAGGGCCAGGGTCATATTCCAATGTCAATCAAACTTGTATATATGATCCAGAAACTAATGGTATATATAGCCCTGAAGCTTCAAATTAGAGGACTTTTCAAACTGTAGCACATAAAATATTAAATAACAGTAAGAACAATAACACTGTAAAATCCAGCAAAAGGAGAAAGAAATTTCAATTATTTTCTAAAACCTTAGAATGCGACGTATGCCTATAATCCTGACAGTAAAGTACTACAGCACACCACATGCCAATAAATACTTTCTTGCCCTATAGAAACATACTTTTAATTCTGTAACAGAGGTCAATGTGAATATTAGATATATATTACTGTCAACTTTCCTCAAATATCCCCATTTTGTGTATTTTTTATACCTGTATATCACAGGTATAAACTATGAACAGCCTAATGTTTACTGGACTAGCTGCTACTGTGTTAAGACTTAGCATCTCCTCTGGCCTACTGACTTACAGTCTAACTATTGATATAAACAGTTAAAAGTGAGGAAGAATGAAAGAGGAGATAAGAAATATAGGCATAAAGGAAGAAGACAGAGAGTTTCCACTGGCATAAAAATTCAGAAGAAAGCTTCTCAGCTCTCCTTATCTCTTTTCCCACGAGAAAACCCCAAACACTGTATGTATGTACTCCTTTAGAAGACTCAACAAGAAAGAAGCATACGAAATTCAAAACAGAACATTAAAGAGAAAAAAGATAAAAGCAATCACAATACTTAATCTTGGAACCCTGAACTTTGATTAGGAGAGGCAAAGAATTCAGAGGACCGTATTTACCCTCTGAAAAAAAAACAGTAAAAGAGAAGACTAAGTAAACGTTTCTTTAGAAGTTTTGACATACATGCTCCACATGTTGCTGGTTTTCTCATGCTCTGGAATGCTAAATCATTTTCCCCTAACAGTTTTGTAAAATATCAATTTGCTTTTCAAGTTTACACTACTGTATGATCTATGGAAAAAGCTTTCTAGGAATTCATCAAGCCAGCAATTAAGGAGGACTAGGCAAGCTGCAAAATACAAGATTTAGAAGAATCTTCTAATAGAAGATTTAAAAAAAGAAGTCTTTTCTGGAGATCCCTGAAGCAACAGTTGATGGCAGATAAAGAAAAACAAATCTGGTTTTCCAAAAGTTAAATGGGATGGAGGGACAAAACAGACCAAGGGCAAATGAAGTAGAATTAGTAGAAACCGCTAAGAGGTTTTGGTGGCCTGAGCAGTCAACACTGTATGGTTTATTCAAACTCCTGAGAATATGATCTCTTCTCTTTTGCATTAAAAATGCATGTCAATAAACTAAATGCATGCCAATTTCATTGCTGATTGTCAAAAGCATTTTATTCTCACCACTGGTGACAAAATGTGAGGTTGTTCCAATAAACAAAGTAGAATAAAATACTGGAGTTTCACTCAAGTCTTACAGTTGCCATAAATTAATAAGATAGGTACATACTATGAGCAGCTAACATTTTACGTATTTACAGTACCTGAAGGCTACTGAAATCAGTTTTCGCTATGAAAATGTGAGTTCTAATTCAACTTGATAACAGATAAACAATTGCCTACTGGACATCTCTGCTCAAATGTATACAAGTACCTCAAATTGTATATTTAAGACTGATCTTCCTATCTTTCTCAATATCCTCTTTACTCTCCACTTAGCTGCCCAGAAATGTGGGAGCCTGCCCTCTTACTTTACACATTCAACTGTCAACCAAGTGCTAACCTAGATAGACTAACCTCCTTAATATCAATTTCCCATTCTCTGTCCTTGGGGTGATTACCTTAGTTCAAGCCCCAATTACTTCTAACGTAGACTAACGCTTCATCTCCTACTTTGTCCGCATCCCATCAATTTCCTATGCCACTGCCACAGTAATTATCCTGTCACTTCTACTTAAAAACCTTCAACTACACACCTATAATACAAATTCCTTATTATGATAAAATATAATAGGCTCTTCATGTTCTGGTCCCTTCCTACCACTACAATCTCATTTCTCATTACTCCTATTTCCTATACAGAAGCCGTATTTGCTTTCATTTTCCCAGAATGTTCTGTGAATAGGTATAGCTTTGCTTATGGTACTCTTCTTGCCTAGTGTGTTCTCATTAACCTGGAGAACACCAGGTCTTTTTAGATCTGGCTTAATCATCCACCACTTTAGAAGCCTGGCTCTCCTAGGGAGGACTGACTGACACTTGTGTCTCATTATGTTCTATGCACACACATTGCACATCACTGGTATCACGATATAACCCTTACTGGTATACATTTCCAGCTATTAAGGTCCTCGAGCAAAGATGCTGTATTTTATTTACATTTATATTCCCACTGCCTAACAATATGGCACACAGCATGTGATAAAAAAACACCAGTTGAATGAAGGAATGTTTACTGATATGTGTATTTAGTTGTCACTTCTCTTCTCACTAAATGACCAGGCGGATACTACTATTCTAAATAATACCATTCTGTTAAATAGCAAATAGGTAATACATTTTGGGTGTATATGAGAGACATCAGGTCAATTAGAGAATGTGACAAAAACTACACTTGAAACCAGAAATGGCAGATGTTTTTTTAAAATGTACCTGTCTGGAAGCTTCTAAAATACCCATTCATTATATACATTTCCTCCACTTTCTCAGTGTTAGCTGGTGTGCATTTAGATTCCTACCTCAGCAAAACATTTATTTCTAGGATGGATCAGGAAGATACTGATATGAGTAATCAATCACCGAAAACTTATAAAAAAACTGTATTTATGTTAAGAACAAAATAATCCATAATAATTACTGTTTTTGCCAAAGAAGATAATGACTATGTTAATAACGTTTATTGACCTCCACTTCACTGTTTAGAATCAGTATGACCGTCCCTCAGAGTAGAATCACAGAAAACGGTTTTCAGTAAGGAAATCCTTTAAATTCAATCGTCAAATAGGCTATCTTTAGCCAGTTTAACTCAGAATATTTCTGGATTATTTTCAAAGCTAATGCTATCATTACGAAAACTTTAGGGTAAATAATATTTTAAAATTAGAAGCTGAAGGGAACCAGGATTGCTAGTATATCAGTACTTAGCACCACAAATAAATAAATGATTTATTTCATGGCTTAATATCTTCCTAAATATTCTCCATCTTATCTGTAAAATTGTTACAAATACATAGGAATTTTAGAAGGTTTGGTTTTGCAAAGTGCTTTGGGAAAGAATACATTAGAACTGTTTCTCTTCTTAAAACACTATTTCCTATCAGTAAAATTCTGAATTTCTTTTATGAGTTAACTGTTTCCTCTCATCAGGTGGCCAGGAGAACAGAACATATCATAGGTTAAAAGTGTGAACAGAAGTAATCTTAAATAAATTATTTAATATATCCATTTGCATTCACACACTCCTGGGAGGATGAGGATCTAGCTGATTTTCATTGCCATCCAGGAAAGCAATTCTATAACCTACGCTCCACTTTTGCTTCTAATCCCTTTGGTTTAGTGACAAATGCTTCTTATCCTAGAGTAGCACTGTCCAATAGAAATTTCCATGATAATGGATATATTTTATATCTACATTGTGCAATAAATATGGTAGCCATTACCCACATGTAGCTACTGAGCATTCGTAATGTGGTTAGCGTGACTGAAGAACTTAATTTTTCCCCCCAGACATCTTTACTTGAAGGACTGAAGAACTTATTTTTAAATTAAATTAAATTAAAATTAAACAGCAACATGTGGCCAGTGGTTACCATTTTGGACAGTGCAGTAGAAATCCCAGAATGCCACAGCCAACAAAATGTAAAGTAATTTTGGAGTTTGACGTGGCTCCGTTCAAACCGGGCTTGGGTTAGAAGCACACTGGGTTAGCACCTCCCCCACCAAAAGTCAGGCAATAGATGTAAAGGACACATCAACAACAAAGCTATACCAGGAGCCTGCAAACTTTTTCTGTGAAGGTTCAGAAAGAAAATATTACGTTTTGAGGGTCATTAGACCGAAAAGTCTCTCAAAACTATATAACTCTGCCCCTGTAGTACAAAAGCAGCCATAGAGGATACATAAATGAATGCGTGTGGCTGTGTTCCAACAAATATTTATAAACAGTGAAATCAGAATTTTATGTAATTATCATGTGTCACAGAAAATTATTCTCTTTTAGATTTTTTTAACCATTTAAAATATAAAAACTATTCTCAGTTTGCAGCCCATACAAAAAAAGGCTGTGAGGCCACCCAAACTACCAGCCTGGTTTGCAAACCCGAGATACATGAAAGGTCAGTAAGCACATGAAAAGATGGTAACCATCGTTAATCATGAATGAAATGCAAGTAAAAACACAACAAGAACCCACTAGAATGGCAAAAGAATGACAATACCAAATGTTAGTAAAGATGTGGAGCAACTAGAACACTGCTGGTGGGACAATAAAATGGTCCAATGACTTTGGAAGACTGACAGTTTCTTTCAAAATTTAACACATACACCATAGGACTCAGCCATTCTACTCCTAGGTATTTAAAAGAAATGAAAACATACATCCATAAAAAGACTTGTATATGAATATTCACAGCCCCTTTATTCACAATGACTAAAAACTGGGAACAACCCAAAACCTCCCAAGGGGTGAATGGATACATCAAACGTGATACATTCACATAATGGAATACTGCTCTGAAATAAAAAGTAACCAACTACTGATACTATGCAACAACTTGAAGGAATCTCGAAATCACTGTGCTGAGTAGAAGTCAGAAAACAAGAGTACACAGTTAAATCCAATATATCAAATTCCAGAAAATGCAAACTAATTTATCAGGACAGAAAGCAGACCAGGGTTGCCTGGGGCTGAGGGTTGAGGGAGAGATAGACTGCAAAGAGTTAGGAGGAAATGTTCTGTATTCTGATCCTGGTGAAGGAGTTGTAGGTGTATATATTTGTCAATTTGTACACTTTAAATGGATGTGGTTTACTATCACATAAAATTTACTTACAAAAGATTTGATTCCACTGGCATCAGATTTACCCAATAGCAATCTTTATCAATTCAAATATCCACTTTAACGAGTGCTATTTACATTTGTGGTGATGGGTAAGGGAGGGATAGATAACAAATCAGTTTTAAAGTCTCACACTACTACTGCTGATGGGAAATGTGCTCGTGGGAACCTCCAGGGAACATTAATCGTAACCCAGATTAAAGAGTTTGGATGAACAGGTTTTAGGAATTCTGTGAATTGAAAATTTGCCTATTCACAACATTCTGATCTCCTTATTTGTAATCTGGCTTTTAAGTTAACTAAAATGTAGAATTCCAAGAATTAGTAAATTATCCTTTATATGAGAACAAATTTTCACTTGTAATACCTTTGAAATTATGTCCTTGTTTTATTATTTTAATTTTTTTTAGAGATGGGATCTTGCCATGTTGCCCAGGCTGAACTCAAATTGGGTTCAAGCAATCCTCCTGTCTCAGCCTCCCAAGTAGCTGGGACTACAGGAGAGTGTCTCTGCATTTGGTTCGTCCGTATTTTAAACGTGCATTGTTGCTTGGGTTCAATTTGTCTAAAAATAATTTAATATTGGCTTTATGAAGGTTTGAAGAAAGTTACTCAGTACTGGAACATTATCAGCTCAAAATATTAAGAGTAAGGAAAACAAGGTCCCATTTTCCAGTAAGATTTATCTTATCTTTGAAATTCTTAGGTATGTCTGACTTGTTTTTGACAAGACCTTATAGGGATTCCTTTGATGGGTTGAGGACAAGCTGAACATAAAAATGTCACTTACTAACACAAAACATTACACTCTAAATATGTTGTGGCTATATATTAGGCAATATATATTTAATATATATTTTATATTAGGGATGAATTTTAAAATATATAATATATATGTGTGTGTGTGTGTATGTGTGTGTGTGTGTATATATATATATATATATATATACACACACACACATATAGGATGAATTGTTTTCAACTGAGTATAAAATATGTAAAATTGTGAAATACCCACCTGGCTTCCCCAGATTCTTTTCAGAGCAAACTATATGTTACAGGTTCCTAGAGCCAAATTAAATTTCATGACTGACTTATTAGACAATGTCTTTTTGGAAGAGAGGAATAAAGCAACACAAATCAGGATTCAGTGGAGGTGAATGAGGTTAAAAAACCAAGCTTGGAAATTATTTTTGCCAAACTTATGACACATGCTTGCAAACAATTCTAAATAGGATTGGAAAAAATCCTAAGAAAAGCCATCCTTTCCCTTTTCTAGCCTTAAATATACCTCTTTTAAGAACACAATTGACTCAAATTTTAGGGCAAATGTCTAGTGTAATTCTCAATTCTTTCTCAGACTGCACAGTTCAAATACCACAATTTCTTATCATACAAAGTACAAATGTGATCAGCATTTGTGTCCAACGCAAGTTCATATACTTACAAGTCAAAAGGCCAACACAGCTATAAGATTATAACTTCCTGAAGAGTACAAAGGATATTTTAATAACCTGTTTTCAGGGGAAACTTATTTTTCAGAAGAAAACTGTTTTCATAGGCAAACAATTTGATTGTTTCTCATCTAATGTTTTTCTAAAAGAGGTTTAAACCCAGGACTTTGAGGTGAGAATCATTTCTCAGTCTACCAGCATCAATTTCCGAATAAAAATGTCAATTTCTTGCCCCATAAGAAATGTTCATGGCTTATTGTCCAACTAAGAGAACTCTTTATTTATTTGTTTGTTTTTTGGTAAAGATGGGGTCTTGCTATATTGTCCAGGCTGGTCTTAAACTCCTGGCCTCAAGTGATCCTCCTGCCTCAGATTCCCAAAGAGCTGGGATTATAGGAGTAATCCATCACCTGGTCCCTCTTTACTTACTGTCTGGAGGATAACAGAGCTCAATTTGTGAGAAGTGCTACAGATTACTAGATCCTAAAGAAAAAAACTCTGGGAGTTTTTAGAAATTACAGGAGTGGAGTATAGGAAGATATATCTAAGACAAGTAAAATGGAAATATTAGTATGAGCATGAATCTATTTAGAAATTTTATAAGTATGTACATACGAACTGAGAACATGGTGGTACATTTGGGAGAGACTGGTAAGGATGACAATTGAAAATCCCATTCAGAATGCTGAAAGTAAAAGGGACTTCGCAGATCATCTAACCCAGGCTAGAGACCAAATGAGTTTCCCAATTAAATGGCATAATATATATAAAAGGCTTAACATGGTGCTTGGCAGATGCTCAGTAAATGTTGGTCTCCCCTTTTCCCCATGCCCAACAAAGGTTTCACTCTAGTAAGTTTTATAATAATCACCACCAGAAACATCATATAAATCTTCCAACAGTTAGTTCTCCAGTCTTCTGGGGTTACCAGGTCTTTTAAACAACTTATTTCATGGAAAATTCCATCACTATTATCTCTATAGTACCGATTTTATAAAGTTGCTTGAGGATTAAATAAGATCATGTAGAGTGGCAAGCAGCTAAAAGTTCAATTAATGCTAGCATGAAGTTTCCTGCCTTCTCTCAAACACATCTTTTTCATTTTATGGCAGTGGGAGTATGTGCGTGTCCTTGTGTGTGTGTGTGTGTGTGTGTGCACACACGTGTGAAGGGGTGAGGAGTTGTGGATGCAAACATCAGAAATATTTAGGACCTAGCTTTTTACAATTCCCCTCCCTCCTCCAAGATTTTGATATACTCCCTGGTACCAACCTCATTCCATTGAGAATTCCCTGCTCCCCAGTCACTATAAATATGAGGAGTGAATATATTCCTCAGATGCACTGGAGTAGGGGAAAAAGGTAATTGGGTAGTAACTGCACCCCTCAGTCAGGAACATGTTTACAAAATCAGTCTCATTACAAATTCACAACTCAGTAACCCAGGCTTCTTATGTTCTCTCCAATTCAACATAAGGCCCCTGAAAGTCGGATACTACATCTGGTACTTCCTTCCATGTGTCTGCATAGTAACAAGCATAGGACCTTAGTACATGCTTGATGGTCGCTATTAATCATCCTCAAGAATGTAACTCAGTATTTAAAAATTCAGTTTGCATGTAACTCTCCAGAAACACATACTGTGGCCCCGAACTAGCTTTCCAAATAGGTCAAAAGAGAAACACTTGTAAATCAGTTTCTCAATAAAGTGTTGTGACTATTTTCATCTAAAAAGGAACATATCTTCAAACTCTAGTTTTAAAGTTTATGAAAGGCTTGAAATTGTTGGCAAAATTTTGTGTAGGTACATACACTCTCCCCACCACAGCTGAAGAGCAGTAACATAGCTTCCATCACATTCTACAATAAATAAATAAATACATATCCCTCCCCCCAGCTGTATAATCACTGCTCTATACTACTCCCCCCAGCTTAGAAGTTAAAACTCTCAAGTTACTTAGCTTGAGTTCTAAAAGCATAATTAAAAATAAAATGACAGGACAGTAGTTACTGGGGAGCAGGGAGGCATAAGTAGTTGTTAAGGGGGCACCAGAGGGACTTCTGGGGTACTGATAATATTGATTTGACTTGGGGGCTAGCTAAAGAGGAGTGTTCATTTTGTGACAATTCATCAAGCTAAATACTTATGATTTTTGCATCTGTCTACAGGTATATAATATTTCAATAAGAACATTTTGTTTAGTTTTGCAGAGACAGGGTCCTGCTCTGTCACCCAGGTTGGAGTGGGTGGCATAGCTCACTGCAGCCTCAAACTCCTGGGCTTAAGTGATCCTCCCACTTCAGCCTCCTGAGTAGTGTGTGCCACCACGCCTGGCTAATTTTTATATTTATTTATTTTTTTAGAAATGGGGTCTCACTATATTGCCCAGGCTGGCATTGAACTCCTGGCCTCCCAAAGCGCTGGGATTATAGGCATGAGTCACTGGGCCTTAAAGAAAAAGTTTGTGAAATAAAATAACAAAGATGGATCACTTATACAGAGCAGATATAATTACAGAATGTAAAGAAGTCCTTAAAAATGATGCACTAGGAAAGGGCCACGTAGTAAGAACTCTGGACAACAAACAGCCAGTAAGGAACTGAGGCCCTCAGTCCACCGGCCTGGCCTGCAAGCAACAGAGGGCCTGCCGAGGACCACACAAAAAAACTTGAAAGAAGATTCTCCATCCTCAGTCAAACCCTGAGACTGACTGAAGCCCCAGGTGACAGCCTGACTTTGATAAGAGACCCTGAACCAGAACCGTCTAGCTCAGGCACCCCCAGATTTCTGACCCTGAGAAAATCTGTGAGATAACAAATGTTTGGTGTTTGGAAAAAAAGAATGCAATTTCAAAACACTATCTTCCCGACACATATTGAAATGAGCAAAGTAGCCTCAACAGTTGTACCTACAAAGAGAGATAAGCTTATTGGTCTAAATTGGCAACTTTCCCTTCCCAAAGGCCGTGGTACAATTATTTCTTTCAAAAGCCAATGAAGAAAAAAGAAAATACAGCTGGTGATTATGAACATCAATTTCTGGGTCAAATGAAAGCTAACTTCTCTGTAAGATACAGAACAGTGATCTTCTTGATGATGCTTTCTACTATTCCCATCTAAATTAGAGATTATTCCATCACAGTACTGTATTTTGTGTTTTACTGGGTTTTGAATGATACCACTTGCGTATGTATACATCAAGGCTTCCCTCACAGAGGAAATATACTGAAGTCAGAGTTAATGAGTAAATATATTTTCTTAAAATACGGACATATTATTTGTACCAATTCACAAAAGAGGGGTGGGTGAGAGGATATAGCTATTCCAGTATTACCCAACACAGATGTTTTGAAATCAATGTATTCACTCTTGTATGTATGTTTGTGCTTCTGAAGCTCTGCCCAAAGACAGCACCAGAATTTGACACTTCAGCAGTCTGGCTCCAGTGTCTTTCTCATTCTGCATCCTCTGCAGTGCCCAGGACAGCAAGGGCCTTGCACACATTAAGCATTCTGGTACTAGTTTAACTAGAAAAAAGTTATGTTACTGTTTTTTTTCCATTTAAAATTTTCAAAAGTTGCATAGAACTTCCTTCTCAAAATGGACTACCCATAGCCTCTATCATTTCCTTGCATATTTTTAAAAGCTGAAAAGACAACTATCATTTTTGCTATAATCAGGCAAAATTTTGCACCCTGTTCAATTTCAACCTGCCAGTTGTAATGATTCTTCACAACTCCTTAGAGTTACATTGGCAGTCAATATTTAATTACTGTGCCTGGAATTTAAAACAAACTATGACTACTTTGAAAATAGTACTCTGTTACTACATAGTCGTAATACAGTTAAGATTTGAGATAAGACTCAGCATAACCACATAACAAATCCAACAAAACCCCAGAATTATTCATTCTTTATGTTATTGTATATTCTATATACCTATATATTAAATAGCATATTCAATATATATTATTTTATATTCTTTCCTTTTCTTCTCAAGCTCCTTAACACCAGCTAACATCAGATTCTTAATCTTTTTCATTACCACTGTTTGCTTAGCGTTTGTCCTCATCTCTTTTGCAATTACTAGCCAGCAAAGGAAGATACTGACTCCTCACTATTTTCCTTTAACTTTACATATTTAAAATTATGTAAAGGAAGGACAACTGCAGATCATTAAATCCAAATAAGTTTGATTTTCCCCACCCAGGGAATGCTTCAATGCTTTCTAACCACCAGGGTGGGAGTTAGATAAGGTCATCTAAGAGGAAGAGTAAGAAACTTATCACATCAAGGAGTAGCTTAAGGCTCCTCTTGTAAAGACACTTATGGCATCAACAGAGCTAAAGGACAAACCAAAATATTATAATTTTTCCATTCCTAAAGTTTTATGGCACTTAGGATCCTCCATAAAACACATATCCTTAGAAGAGAGATGCCCAAGACTTCAGCCAGAGAGAACCTTAGAATCATATGACACTTGCTTAGCCTCAATTATGAAAAAACTGCTCACCCTGGTGGTTCAGAAAAGCACTAGATATAATGACTCAACTATTTAGTTCCACATATGCAACTCTCAAATAATCACTGTCTTGAAAGTGTAATATACTCCTTTATAAACTTCATGTTTGAAGAATGTTATGAGAAAAATATTCCCCCTTCAATGCACTCCAGACTAGTCTTTAATGAATCCTGTCATTTATTTATTCACTCACTCTACCTGGGGGTGGCTGTATTTTTTTTCATAGGAAGATTTCCTGTCACAATAAAGTACCACCTTAAAGTCTGTGAGTATCTATCCAATAGTACTAAAACTTAGTGGTCTAACAAAGAAAAGCAATATGCTTCACTCTCTAAAGAGAAAAAATTCACGCACTTACCCTGTTTATATAAAGACCACTAAGCACTAATTTACAGTAACATTACAGCTCTTAAAAGTAAATAAAAAGTAAAAATAAAACATCATCCAACATGCTTCCCTTTGTTTTAAAAAGTTAATAAATTCTTACTTTGGTAGATTTATTTTTGGGTGGGTAGGAGGAAAACATCTCCTTACTAAAAATTACATCTTCTTTTGAGCACAAAAATGCTATGAAGATTGCTTTGATGCATCTTGACTTTCAAATAGTTAGGAATGACAACCTTTTTGCTTCAAAACTGTGGGAGAGATCACATTAAGAGATATTTCTTTACAGGAAATAGAACAACATAGATTCATAAAAGTACTGACTTCCTCTGCATTCCAAAGCATCGTTCAGAAAAGCTATCTATTCAAAGCATGTTCTGGAATGTTCATGGACACTTTTTCCCCGGTAAATAAAAGCACTAGGCCCAAACTCTGAAGCTTTGGTCCACCTGGCCTTACGTTAAGCAAATCTCATTATCAGACTTGTGCTTTGGCTCTGTTCCTTTAGGTGACAGGAGTAATTCCTGCCTACTTACCCTTTTAAGATACAAGAATTTTTAAAAATCACATAAAATCTTCCACACTTACAAATGGCTATTATAAAAGTCAACGTGCTACACTATTATCACCTTGTATCAAGTACTGCTACTTCTGAATTAGGCTCAGACACTGGTTTTAAAACACAAATTCTGTGGTTTTCCATCTGTGGTTACGTTTCTTGCTATAGTGGTTATGTTTCTTGCTATAATTCTGTCCTGATAACTTGTCCTGCACACTCCAAAGATCTACCTTACTGATCCCTGGCCTGAAAAATCCAGTCTTTTATTTAATCCCTTCTCTCCAATCAAAGAAAGGGGTAGAAGTCACACCACTCCAGCTTCTTGTAGACATATTAGGAATGAGATCATTCTTTTTACTTGAGAAATGATGCTACATAGTATGCAAAATAAAGGCGACCCATCTTGCTCTCTAATCTTTACTTCCCACAACACATAACCTGTGCGGTTGTTACCTAGAAAATCTGAAGGTCCCCGACAACTGATTTGTGTCAGTAACTGTCATAAAAATATCAGATCTAAGGCACAGAGAGGAAAAACTTTATCTAGTTTGCAAGAAATAACCCTGCACTCCTCCAGCTACGGAGGGATTTGGTATGTGCTGTCCCCCTTCTAGGGCCTGTGCTGTGTCTTTGAGGAAAAGTGGCCTGGCCCCCAAAACGCGCCCGGGGCAGCCCTTGAGCTGGATCGAGACCCTCCCGAGCAACGTCTGCACCAACCCTGCGTCTCTCATTTCAGACACACCCCCCTCCACCCCGTGTTTCACAGGAGGTGTGGGCGCTCAACTCCTTCACTGTGGATAGGGGGACGCGAGGGGAGGCGGACCGAGGCCTGAGCACCCATTTTGGAGGACTGGGGAGCTCGGCCCTTGGGGCTGTGCGGTTTGGAGAGCCGGAGCGAAGGGCGCACCGGCGGGAGGCGGAAGGAGGCCGGAGGGAGGGGGGGGTCTCTCGTATTCGGGGGCGTGAGAGGAAGGCGGCGGGAAAGACTCCGGAGAGCGAGATTTATCGGCGTGAGGTTTCCTTTTTGTTATTTGCTGAGGGATGGCGGGTGTGATGAGGGAGTCGCCCTCAGGACAGAGTCGGCGAGGGGGTCGCCGTCCCTTCACCGGCGGGAGGAGGGGGTCACTGAGGACTTGGCGGAGGCCTCCCTCCAGCGCGGAGGCAGTGACTGAGAAGCGAGGCGGGCTGAGCGCGCCGGGGCGCCGAATGCTACCCCTCAAGCCCCGCGCGCGAGGCGTGGGACCGGGTGGGAGGGGAGGAGGAGGCCCCCGGCCCGGGAGGCGGGAAAGGCCCCAGAGCTCCAGGACGGGCGGCGGCTCCGAAGCCCCGGGTGGTGGCGGCGCGGGCCTGGCGAGCCCCGAGCCGGCCCGCGCCCTGTGGGCCGCGTGCGCCCCCGACTCCACTCCCCACTCTCCGTGGCCGCCCCCTCCCCCCCGCGGCTCCTCTCACCTGCACATGATCCGCCATTTTGCTCCATTCATGCTCCTCTCCGGCCCCCCCTCCCCCCCAGCGCGCACCTCGGCCGGGGCCGCTGCCGCCGCCGCCGCCGTCGCCGCTGCGCCTGCGCGCTGGGGGCCCGTCGCGCTACGCTCGTGGCGTAGCGCCGCTCGGCTGCGCAGGCCCTAGCGGCCCGGGCCGCGGTTGGAGAATGCGCAGCACCGCTGGGACGGCGTAGAGGCGCGGGCAACGTCAGCGGCCCGGAGACGCCGGGTGGGAGGAAGGAGCGGGCCGGGGGAGCGCGGAGGAGGGGCAGCTGGGGGAACAAAGCTTTGTTTACATGGTTCTTAAAGGGGCCGCGCTCGCTCTGGCGGGCGGCGCTGGCGTAGGAGTTGGCGCTGCCTTCTGAGGGTCTGCGTGGTGCGGGCTCCTGGATGGGCTGGGGTCTGTCCTCGCCCGGAACCCTTGCATCCCGTGCCTTCCTCTCTTCCCGAGTGTCTTCCCCCTGACTTGCCCCTGGACCCCCCCTCCTGTCCTCACCCGGCCGTGCCGCTACGGAGACACCGGACCCGGGAGAGGTCTTGCTATGCGCCCACCGCCAGTAACCACCCACCTAGGATGCCTGCAGGATTCTTTACTTTCCTGGGCCCTGTTCTCAGCGGGGGCCGAATCTGTGTCTGTGTCTTCCTAGCTTAACGGACCAGGGCCATTGCTTTCTGATCTGGGGTTTCACCAGCAACCCCAATAATGATCTCCTTGTTTTCATTTGTGTCCTTTTCTTCTTGAAAAACATTCATGGAAATAGCGGCCAAATGGTGGTGGTGATCAAAATATACGGAAGGCACAATTCTGTCTTCCCAAGGAGATTGTTATCTTAACCAGTCCTCTAGGCTGTCTCCTGAGAGAGGTCAGATGCTGGTGCTGGTGGTTAGGACCCCTGGGCTGAATCTGAGTGGGAAGGCCATCCCTCTGGGTCACATGAGGTCACTTGCTGCATGTGGAGGCCAATTCCAGTCTTTCCTACTAGAAATTATCTTTATTAGATAATGTCAATTCCTGTTTTCCACTGGATTCCTCCTCTCTGGCTTCCATTCAAGGCCCCCAGTCTAGATCTTGGCTGAATTCTGACGGCAATGATTGTTTGAAGTTTGTATTGGGGGCGGGGGTACAACGTGTGATGCAAATGATGCAAATTACACACCCTTTCTGTTGTGGATATAGTGGACGGGCACTCAGTGTTCATTTCCACTTCTATCCTCCTAATGTGTCTTCCTGATTTGCAGAGGTAGGACACCTAAAAACTACATTACCCAGACTTCTTTGGAGCTAGGGTTCTGTATGCAAGGTAGGCTGTGCTAATTAGATTGACTCAGAGATTTAGGAGGCTGAAGTGAGGTAGAGCTTTTGACTGTTCCTTTTGACCAGCCTAGCCCTTGATAAGTTGGACTGGTTTTTTTTTTTTTTTTTTTGCAATAACCTTCCAGTGTCAAACCATTAGCTCTGAGAGTATAAAGAGGCAGGGTAGTGGGTTCAGGGGCTTCCTGAGCTTGCATTGTGCAGCGGTATATTTATTCTTGGCGTCACAATCACAATGGCAGTCTTTGGATTCCCTACTTGACTGGATAGAGGTAACAGCTTCCTGGTGGGCCAGGCCCCAATCTCTGTCTCCCCTGCCCCTTCCACACTTGTTTATTCCTTTGTCTTCCCCTTCTCAGTAAATGGTACCACCATTCATCTTTTCGCTCCAAATAAACACCCAGTTGTCATCTTTACTCCTTATATCTTATCAGTCCCCCACATCCAATCCACGTGCAAGTCCTGTAGAATCTATATCTAATATAGATCCAAATCTGGCCACTCTGTTCATCTCCACTGCTAACACCCTGGTCTAATCCACCATCACATTTCTCCTGTGCTCTGGTAATAGATTCTGAACTAGTTTCCCTGCTTCCTGTCTTGCCCCTAGATAATCCATTTCCTATAGATCTGCAGGACATTCCTTTAAAATTATAATTCAGATGATTTATACCCCTACTTAAAATCCTTAAGTGGCCTCTCATTGCACTGAGAATCCAAATATTTGCTGTGTCCCAAGAGGTCACATGAGCTGACCTCATCTCTATCCTGCCTCCACTTGCTCATAGTGCACTGGTCATTCCTGCCTTCTTGCAATTCCTGGTATCCAGGGTGCTCCTGCCTCAGGGCCTTTGCACTTGTAGTAACTTCTGCCG
>CM052451.1:15101149-15195759 GCA_028533085.1 Varecia variegata
TTTTTTTTTTTTTTTTCTATTTTTTTAGTAGAGATGGGATCTCGCTCTTGCTCAGCTGGTCTCGAACTCCTGACCTCAAGCAGTCCTCTGGCGTGGCCTCCCAGAGTGCTAGGATTACAGGTGTGAGACACCATGCCCGACCTCCCCCTTCTTAATTTCCTATGACCTTTAATATCTCTTTGTGCCCATGTGTGCCCATCGATTAGCTTCCACTAAGATCTTTTTATGTTCTTTGAATGTCTCCTGTTTTAGACCATCATGGTATTCCACAGTTGCAATATATATTTTTTATCTCGTAGGTGGGCATTATGGTATTTTTTCACTTTTTTCTTCCTTTTTTTTTCCCCAAGTTTCCTTCTCCCTGCATAATTTCTGTTTGTTCCAGAGTGCTTTTTGTGTGCTTGTTTTGCTCTCTATCTTCCACATTAAATGCTTTCTACAGATTTCTGATAATCCTTGATTATTTGCTTATGATCAAGATTACGAAGATACAGAGCTGATTGGAAGCTCTGAGTGTGGGTGAGGCTAGTCTGCTTGAGGCATCACTGTAGAGTAATTGAGTGTGCCATGTGTTTGATAACCCCAAAGTCAGTGTATCTTCAACTGTTTCCTTTGAGACTGATAAGGTTCTCAGGGGAAAATCTTCCAAACTCCTGCCTAAAGAGTATGCCAACATTTCTAGATGGAACCAGTGCAGCATTCAGTGCATGTAGTCCCTTAATGGACCTGTTTGTTACATAGTGCCCATATCCTCAAATGTGCTTTTGATTGGCTTGTTGTCTCCCAGTCCAGAGAGATGGACTGTCATTCAGAGGCTTAGAGTAAGGAAAGATATTTGGGAATCTGAGTTCTCAAAAACTTCCCCTCAGTTCTTCCTTGTTTGGGCCACCCCACTGCACCTTGACCTCTGAGCGTGTAAATTAGGCTGATTTGCAGCTTTTCTTACTGCTGGCAAGGGATTTGGCTTTTTTGGGTCATTTAGGTCAGTTACCATTGATTTTTTTGGATTCCAAAATTTTGTTGCTGTTGTCTCTGATCATTGTGGGATTATGCAGTTTTGGGTTTTTTGTTTTTGTTTTTTAATCCCTTTAGTGTTGTGTGTTTTGTTTTGTTTTATTTTAATCAGCTTTCTTGGGTTGGACCTTTGGTGTTGCTTTAGTTAGGTTTGGGGAGGGAATAAATTAGGTGTGTGATCAGTCTGCCATTTTAAATTTTAACCCAAAGTCCCTTTAGAAGCTTTTTAAGACTTAGGCTTATCCAAATGTTAAGACATTTTTATGAAGCTCCTACTGTGTATCAGACACACTCTTTTCATTTCCATCCAGTGTGTGCATTAGTGCTCATTAAAGTCACAATACATACATAATTAATATAAATGGCAATTTAAGCAAATGTTTGAGACAATTGTACAAGAATTTGAGACAACGATAGAGACATTAATGTGAAAGTTATATAGATTAATAAATACCTCTGTTTGAACAAATGCCTTTAAATGATCGCAGTACGTACAGTTATGTTTCTGTGGGGAAATATGTATTGAATACTACCTGGTGTTGCCAGAAATACAACTGATCCTCATTATTCCTTGTAGTTATGTTCTAAAAAGTCACCGAGTACACTGAATTAGCAAATACTAACCCACTGCTCCTAGAGGAAATACAGGATTAGGTTCCTGCCAACCTCTGGTCACATGTTCATCAAAATCAATACATAATCTTGTTTTATTTGTGTTTCTGTTTAAAGACACTTTATTTAATATATATCATTTATTAAACTCATGGCCAAAAGCACTATAACTCATGCCTGAATGATGCTTATCTAACACAATTTCTCCATAAGGCACATCACAGCCTTCTTGCACTGTGGAACACTAGACAGTACTTCAGTGCTATGCCATTTTAAGCACTGTAATCACCAACAAAAAGCACAAAACTCCAAAAAACATGGCTTTAGATAAAACACAAAAAGGACCTTACACTTGTTTACAGTGTAAGAGCTGAAACAAGAAGTTAAGAGTATCAGAGTGTTCAACCTCAGCTGGGAATGTGTGAATCAGGTGACTCAAAGTTTTCACCACTCTGCGCATGTCCCATGAATGGCCGTGAAAGCAGCATGAGCGAATGTTGATTTGGGGATTACAAATAGATTTTAGCAAGTAGGTGAATTCTCAAAACAGAATATACAAATAATGAGGATCGACTGTATATCCTGGCCCTCCAGGGGAGGGCATTTATAGTCCCTTTAGGAGAAACAGTGCAGATTCTGTGTGCATGTATGCAAGCATGTATAAAGGCTGCTGTTCTCCAGGGCTTTTTTTAGTGGCCAGCGTAATCCATAATAGCTGGTAATAAACTCAGTAATTAGCAGTTTACATACATTACTTCATTGACTTTTACCACCGTGTGAAGTAGGTGTTATTTCTATTTAAAAGAAGGAATAAGTAGTTTGGGTGATTTGAGTAACTAACTCACACTCCCACAGTAGATGGAGGAGTAGGGATTTGTCTGTCACCTATAATCTTAACCATTACTCTGTTGGACCTCAACTGCAAAAGAACCCTTGTCCCTGCTGCCAAGTCACTGAAATTGTTTGTGGGCAAAGGTCTTGTGCTACAGTGACAGGGATGTGAGTATTCTGTGGTTTATTTTTAAGTGTAATTCTCACTTTTAAAAAAAAATTGTTCTGACTCTTGTTTTCATGATCATTTTAACATTTGTTTACTTTTAATTCTGATTTATGGAATTAAAAATCATATAATAAAGTCCATTTACACATGAGAAAACTGATCCTCCTGGACATTAACCTGACCAAAGTCACACAGCTGTTAAGACCAGTATCCAAATTGCTTAACTTTCAGTCTGTCTCTTTTCTGAGTTTTATGTAGCCCCTTGTACTCAAAAGATTGTTTTAATCAAGTTGGCAGAGTTAGTACCCAGTTATGACAAAATCTATTGTCCAGTCATGCTCATTGCTTTTTTTGAGTTTGACATCCTGGAGTGAACCGCTGATAGGAGACAAAGTTGCCAGAGAGCAGGGGGAGGCACCGCTGTCTGCAGAGCAGTCAGGGTTAGCTGGAGATAGCCTTCCCGGGCAAGCACTCCCTCGGCGTCATCTGACCGGTGGCACTTCAGAATGCAGGTCTGGCGTTTTCAGAGCCTCTAATTTTTCATAGGAAGCTGGAAAACCAGATACTATAATGAAATATTGGCAACCGCCAAACTTTAAAACCACACTGCAAGACAAAAAAACGAAAATGGCCGTGGACTGGTTTCAGGCTGCTAGATTGAAACCTCTGCTTTAGAGGATTCATCTTACGCTATGGGTTTCATTCCTCTGCACCATTACTGACTACGAGAAGGAACCAAACCAGTTTCTAATGACAGGTTACGTGAATGCTGTTGGGTCAAACTTCAGTAGTCACTAAACCATTAAGTGACCAGGCACAGTCTGGCTGTTTACTTTATGGAAAAATCTGTTTACATGTGTTTTGGTCGCATATTAGTGTTTGTTCCATGTTAGAATTGATTAGTATTTTGAAGTGAAATGTAGAATTTTGCAGTCTCATGTGTTAGCAGACTTGCCACTCTTATCTCAGGCACACAAGGTTCTGACGTAGCATTATCACTTGCTGAAAATATGTATTTTATCTTGTTTTACGCCTGTAGACATTACACAGCATCCGCATCCAAACAGTGTTACTCATCCTCTTAGTACTCTCAGGAATAGACTGTCCCCAGATGCATCCAATAGTCTTACCTTAGTTCTTTCCCTGAGAAGCTAATGGGAGTCATGGTTCTAAAAGCATGAAGTGATGTAAAACTAAAGCATTCTAAGTCTAAAGTGCAGCTCTAGGTTATTGGTGAACTTCTCCATTAGTATCAGAAAGTAATAGATAAATACTTGGAGAATTAGAGGAGAACTGTGGCATTCATCGATTCATATAGAAAAATATTCAAAGAAAAAATACAAAAATTATAAATTATAGAAACACAAACTCAGTGAATTTTCACAAAGTAGACATGCCTGGGTAACCAGCACACGGATTAAGAAATGACACATTTATCCATAATACTATTGATGGGCACTGGCTTTCCATTTGGGAACTATTACACTTAGTGCTGCCATAAATTTTCGTGCACATTTTTTTTGGGTGGGAGGGGGCGAACTTAGCACATGTCTTTATTAGGTATATACTTAGGAGTAGAATATCTTGGTCATGGGGTAGCCATATGTTTAGCTTTAATGGATACTACCAGTTTTCCAATGTGTTTGAATCAATTCAGACTCCACTGGCAACATATGAGTTCCAGCTGTTGCACATCCTAACCAGCACTTGATCTTGGTTTTTTTCGTTTTAGTCATTCTAGCATGGTTTGAATTTAAATTTCTTAAAGATTATTGACATTGCACTCCTTTTCATTTGTTTATTGGCCATTTGGATACTTTTCTTGTAAGGTACATATAAGTATTTTGCACTGGCTTTGTAAACTTTTCTTAAACTAACTTTTAAAAATAAATAGTTTTCATTTATAAACATTCTTGTTCAGAGAGCTAGCTAGTTTCCTCCCTTGACTCCACCACAGTAATAACTTCTGAGAGTTGATCTGATACATGTGTAAAACCGAGATGACTATGGCCCATTCACATTGCCTTCCAGATTAACTTTATAAACGAGGAAACCTTGAGGGTTCTTTTCAGGCCATTTAAACTACCAATGTTGGTAAGAAAGAAGGAAATAGAACTAGTAATAAACACAAACATTTTTTTAAAAACTAGTTTTTGGAATAGCTTTTTGCCTTTTTGGTTTTATGAATTTATTTTATGAGTTCTGATTGGTAAGAGAATCAGCTATTAATTAGTAAAATGTTACTTATTACAAGAGTTAACTTAGAAAAAAATGTAGCTTAATTGCCCCTTTAAACAATATTTATCTGTGTGGTTGAGATTTTTTTCCTGCTTACAGAGTAGTGTATGCTTGTCATCAAAAATTCAAAAGATACAGAAATATATAACGTAGAAATTGAAAGTCTCCCATTAGGGATAATTGTTTGGTTTGTATTCATCTAGATTTTCTTTTATAAATTTACTAACATATATCACAAATCATATTAATAATATACTCTGCATTCTGTTTTGCCACTTGCTTTTGTAACCTGAGAGTAATTGTTATTCCTGAATTTTTAAGAGTTTTTTATTATATATGATAATTGAATTCTCATTGACAATAAGAATTCCTTATGGAATAGATTTTAAAAAACAAAATGTAATTGGTATGTCAATTTTATTAACCTTCTAGGTCCTTAAAATGGTTCATTTTTCTGGCAAGTTTCAGCATGCATCTTTTAATTTACTTAACATGATATTTCCTAATACACAGAAAAATTCCAACTAAGGGAATCTAAATTAATGGGATTCATGAAGAGGTTGAACATGGCTTGATTTTTCAGCAGTTTTTTTTTATATTTAAGACATCTTAATTATGAAAATTCAGCTATAAAATTATTAAATCTACTCTGTCTTCATTAGCACTTCTCTGGATTGCACCTACACGTTGTAATATGATGGTAGCTTCTGCTCATTTCAGATGATTGGGTGGCAGTCGGGTTAAGACCTGCAGATAGGACTGATCCTCCAAGGGTTATTCTTGTTTCCAGTTCAGCACTCCGCGTTACAGGGATTGTCTTCAAGTCCTTCCTAAAAGCCAGTATGCTAGTCTCTGATTGGAAATCTCCAAGTGTATATATATATATATATTTTTTAAAGCAGTGAGGCTAATTTAAAAGTATATATATATATCATTAGGCTATCTAAAAAGTAATATTATACAAATTAAAGTAAATTCCAAGGTATTCTACTTTGTGGAATAGTATAACATCTAATGTACCAACAAAATCTTCATTTTCCTATAATCTGGAGGCAACTTGTCAGGTAAATTACTATATTCTGAGGTCTATAGTCTCAACAAATCGTACCTTATATTGAAATGAGAATAACCAAGCTGTATTTTCTTTATCCAAGTTGAAAAGACTGTATAAAATAATGTTGCTAAATATTAAAGAAGATACATTCTTTTAATACCTTCATGGTGATTATTGTTGTAGAAATCAGTCTGGTTCTAGATTTGGGAGTTAATCGTCTTGAATTTCTTGTTCTAAAGCAGTACTTTGCTAGTTGAAGATCACCTTCCAGTTTTATAAAGTATTTCCCCAAATGTGCTTCTCTGTTCCAGCAAGATCAGGTGGAAGTTTCTCTGTGGATTATAGATTTGGCAATCTCAGGAACAGAAAATAGACATTCTTCTCTGGAGGCTTTTCTGTGACCAAAGTGGCATCACATAATAGATGTCCTTAATAAGAACTGGCGAATAGGAAAGCATTGAACATCAGTTTTATAATGCAAACGAGGAGAATGCTATAACATGTTGTTTGCCACCCTAAGTGTGAAGTACGAGTTTTAATAGCTAATCAAATAATTGTGTAGGATAAATTATTTCATGCTAGGTCCAAAAAAATGGTGATTCAGAATAACCTAACCATTAGATTTGCTTTGGAAACCCTAACAACCAAAAGAGGGTAAATGTAAACATCTCACTTAATTCTCTTTCCTTCCGTGGGTAATATGGGCAACCCAAATAAAATGACCCTGTGTTTTTTATATGTTTCTACTAATTGTTTAGGAAAACAAAATTGTTTCCCATTTCTTCTTCTGGCAACAAAGAAATGGAGCTGTAGTTCTTCAAATTGTTTGTGTAAATGGTCAAATTACTTTTTTGTTTTTTAAACAGTCTTGTTTCCTGAGCTGAGAACTCATTACCAGACTTACCCTGCAGTATGTTTTGTCTGCTAAATTAAAGCAAATCAAAACAAAACAACAGCAACCAAAAAAGCCCACCATAACCTGCATTTAGATTTTTAGTAGTAAGGCACTACCTGTGACAGATGCTTAGCCATTGTCATGTGAACAGCTTTGATGTAATAAACATAAATGAGAGTTGCAATGGGGGAGCTATGGGAACTGATTGATCAGACTTTGAGGAGTGTCATTATCCCTTAGGCAGCGGGACTGTTTAGGGAGTGTGTTGAGGGGGTTGGAAAGCTCAAAGCGTGCGGTGGCTACATAGGTTATGAGGCAGCTGCTCCTCCCTCATACCTGGTACCAGAGTCTATAGCTGGCTTTTCATTTTAGTTACACTGTTCTGCTGGTGATGTCTTCTGTGTTACCTATTTTTTTTAAATAATTTGTTCCTTTTCTTTTAAGTGAATCATTTTATAGGAGAGGAAAACCAGACTTCACAAACAAAACCTTGTGAAGATTTAATCCCATGCTTAGGAACGTGGGGTTTATAATTAAACTGATTCAGTTTTCAGTAGGGTCTTGAGCCAGTACTGCCAAGCATAAAAATGACTTTTACATGTATTTCATGGAATATATGTAATAGGCCTTATCTTCTATTTCTTGTGTTTGTGAGCTGTATGAAAAAACCAGCCACTGCTTGTAGAGCTTCATTGTTTGCAATCTGACTTTGCAACTGCAGTTTTCTCTGTGCTTTTGGATTGAAGGAGGCAGTGAGTGGGACCCCTGAAGTCAGAAACAAGTTAAACATAAGCCTCATCAAGTCCTAAGGTGTTTTGAAGGAGGGGTTATTTGTTTTGTTTTGAGGTCAGGGTTGTTTTTGTCCTTCTGGGGGCTCTCTGGAGTGAGACTTAGGATCTTAGAGTGTCAGTATTCATTTTTCTTGTTTCCTTTCGGTTAATGTTGGACATTTATTAATCGGGTTTAGTAAAATAGGAATCCTACCCAAAGGGCTTTCCTGCTTAGTGGAGAAGCTGTGATTTATAAAGTCACAGCATAATGAAATAAAGTGATAATGAAAAGCCTTGGGCAGAGTGGCTGTGTAATATATCTTAGGCAATTTACACAGGTTGGTTTGTTTAATTATTATTATTTTTGTTCTTGTCAGGATTGTCATGTCTAATAGTAGGATCCCTCAAACTGTTTAAACCAAGTCTTGCTTGCTACTGGTGAATATAGCCACCAATTTCTTCTTAAAGTCCAAACCATTTCTTTAAAGCCTAACAGGTGTTTACTCTCCTATTCTGGCAGTGAAAGATGATAGTTAAGTATGTTCTTAACTAGTTCTTCTGTCTTCCTTTAAACACGCATTAAGTGGAAGTAGCTTTGCATCCCTTTGGCTTTTTTGACCAAAGCACACACCCATACCCCTCCCTGTCTCCCTGGAACTGGTTCAAGGTTTGGAGAGAAGGATTTGCTTGGGGGTGTTTCCCTTGTCTTATCTGTGAGTGAGCATATGCTAGGGTTGAATTTATTTTGACCCTTTAAATTTGGAACTGAAGCAAGAGTTTAAAGTACAACTGAAGAGTCTGCTGAACTTTAGACATGAGGGATCCAGGGAGGAAGGTGAGTACGTATATTCTGAAGCTTTCGTATAGATTTCTCATAGAGGTGACCATCTTTATACGTATATATCATTGTAAGCTAATAACTGCTACTCAAAGGGAAGATATTTTAAACTATATAAAGATATATGTGGCACTTACATCATGTGTTTATGTGCCTAATATTAGTAACAATTGCTGTAGGATGGCAGAATACATAAATTCTAAATTTTTATTTGAAAGCCTTTTGGAAGAGCTTAGGAGGATGGGCATTTGCAAGGGGAAAAAATGTATTATTTGTGATTTGTCTCCAAAGGAATGACTGAAAAACTGTATAGATATTTTAATCATTCTATCATTTTGTCTTCTAAAGCATCAAATGAAGGGAGCTACAAATGGTTATTAGATAAAGACTACCCAGGTTCTCCTCAGAGTTGAGAAGCAATTCTCTCTTCACTGATTATTATTTATCTTTGTCCAGTAATTTCGAGCACAGTTCCTTGCATATATAGGAGGCTGGACTGATGTCTTTCCTGACTGATCTTTTTCAGAGCCTGGCCCAACTAGAAAATCTGTGCAAACAGCTATATGAAACAACAGATACAACCACTCGACTCCAGGCGGAGAAAGCCTTGGTTGAATTTACCAACAGCCCCGATTGCCTGAGCAAGTGCCAGCTACTCCTCGAAAGAGGAAGTGTACGTAAGATTTAAAAAATTCTAAAGGATACTAGCGGCTTAGGAAATGGTATTCTGTTCTGACTTTAGGGATGAATTGGGCTAGTTCTGTTCCCTGATTCTTGTAGGTGTCCCTGACTTCTTAATTTCACTTTTGAAAAGCACCATACCTGCCAGGTGGGCAAGAAAGCCCACACAGCCTCATCAGGAAAATCTTGGAACATAGTCCTGCCATTTCTCAACTTGAGTCAAATTTCTGGGACTTGTTTTGTGTGTTTACACTTAAGCGCCACCTTCTGTCCTTTTCAGAAGAAGACAGGGCTGTATATAAATGACCTTTTGTATCCAAAGTCCTTGTCACTGTGCAAGATCCTCATTCTTGGTGTTTTTCCTCCTCTCTACCATAGCTGCTGTTTAGTGCCTTACAAATCCAGGAAAAAATGACCTTGACAATAAGAATTACAAGGTATAGGATTTAAAATAGAATTAGAACCTCCTCCAGCTTAATAATGACATTGCAGTGATAAAATAATGCTTCTAATGAGACATAATTTGATAAAATTACTATTTTTGGTGAGATGGAAGTCTAAGGAAGGGTAAGATCCCCCCAGGGTACCATGAAAGGGCACCGAGAGAGTCAGAATCCCAGCTAGACAGTAGCAGCAAGTACCAGCCTTGTTTCAGCAAAGTAGTGATATAATCAAGTGTTGTCCTCCTATTTTTCCTAATGCTCAAACAACTTTCCAGGCATGTATTTATCTTGTTTCACAGATGAAAGGGACAATAGTAAAAAAAAAAAGTACAAGTGTTAGTCATTATTATTATGAAGAAGTGACAATACAATATTATATCCTGAACAACAGTGTAGCCCTAAAGCATTGGTTAATAAAAATTTACTTTCGAAAAAGTATCCTTAAGACCAGAATGAAATGTGAAAAAACGAAAGCAGTTAATTTGTTGAGAGGGTAGAATTCTAGATGACTTCATTTTTGAATTTTCATTACTATTATAATATTGTTTATGCAATAAATAGAACAAATTATAGTTGGCTAAAATTATCCCTTGGTAGCTGAGGGATCTAATTCTTTTCTCAGCTGTCTGAATGATACAAGGTCATGATCAGAGATTGTGTAGTGGTCTAAGTTTAGCATATGTAATTTTTTTGTATATTTCTTTTAAATCACTTGGTCTTTGGATTAATCCAGTGACACTTGTCCTGTGGGAGATGCACAGCTAGCTCTTCAGCTGACTCTTGCTGGAACCCCACAGTAAAATCTCTGACACTGAACTCCAGCTCCTCCTCATTGACAGTCAGCAAGCTGGAAGAAAATTGGATTGGTGCAATACTAAAAGCACTTAATTATGGTGGATTCTTACTTTTAAATCTCTCTATTGACTTCTTAGTGACTTGATACATTTATTGAAATTAAACTACTTACACATTATGTAGTATGTAGTTTTATGTTATACGTTACATACTGTAATTACAGTAGCCTCTCACATATTAATGGTTTGACACACCTGCTTTAACAAATCAGTCTAAGCCATGTTCAGGTGTGTTGAACAAAAATCACTTGTCAAAGTCACTTTTATAGATTTTTTTTCTTAATCTTAAATTTTTATACCCAGTAGTATTATGTAATACTAACATAAATGGATAGCCTACTGTGTTAAGAACTTTTACTTTCATGGAAAATTATCCTTGACCCCTGAATAAATTATTTTTAATGGTTCTTAGTCTGTTCCTGTTACATGACATTACACAGTATAGCCACATGGAGGAATTCTTATATGGTTCTTTCTTATGTATTATGATCAACTGGAATGCTTTGATTCTCCATAGTTAAAATTCATTAAAAACCACATTTGAGAATGTGATGATGCCATTCCATTGCTTAGGGCATACTTTTTCTTTTTCACAAGTAATTGTTACGGAGTTTACTTCATTCCCCAGCTCTATAGCTTATTGATAGCTGTGCTGATGGGAAGATCTAACTTGGGGGTTAACTATACAGCATAGTGCAGTGGTTCCCTCTAATACTTGTCTTTTTTTTTTCTTTCTTATACCATACTATAGAAGTATTTTGAGGTGAAACGTTTTGAAACATCATTTTAACAGATACTGAAGGAAGGATATTTCTTGGATTAAATGAGAGAAGAGATTTTTGTTCTGATATCTTTCTGAAAAGATGCCCTCCAGGGTCCATCCATCAGATTGAAGCAGATACCCACGTTTGTTTTAGTGCCCCTTGTTAATGGCTGAAGTCAGCTAAATAAGCATTATGCTATGTGGGGCTCATTTTTCCTCAGTTGCAGACCCTCCAAAATCCAGAGGATCAAATACAGAAAAACTGAATGCCTTTTCTTGAATCTGAGCACAGATCTCCAAGTAAAAAACCCTGTGACTGACTTACCCAGTATAATTCTAAGTCCTTTGTCTCCCTCTTTTCACAGTCATCTTACTCCCAGTTACTGGCAGCTACATGCCTTACCAAGCTTGTATCACGCACAAACAACCCCCTACCATTGGAACAACGAATAGATATTCGTAAGTAGAGAATTTACCATTCTGTCTTGAAGAAATCAGTCTAATTAATGGTGTGCTGGTAATAGTTCACTTTGTGTGCTCGTTTGATAATATGCTAACATTGCTAATCATACAGAATATCTAGAATCCGGGTTTTTTCCAGAAGTTTGGGCTTATGAAAGTGAAAAGGACCCAATACAATTACTTCTAAATAAAGCCTAATGATCCCTTTTGTTGTCAGGAGATTGCTTTCATACAGTCTTTAGTGCCACTAGTAACTAAGTAAAACATTGTTAAGGATTTTGAATTCTGGGTAGACCATGTTATTTAGCTATGTAGGGGTAAATTCAAGGCAGCTATACTTCACATTCTTCATTGTGACAGTATAAGATTCTGAATTAGGAAGGCTACTAAGAATCTTAAATTTGAGGTCCCACTTCAGGAATTAAGAGAGCTTAGGGTAAAAATAGTCTAAATTTACCATTTCTTGACCATTTAGCATGTTTAAAGATATGTATCTTTCTCTGGCAGAGCTTTCTATTATGTGGATTGTTTTTGCTTTTTAGGGAACTATGTGCTTAACTACCTTGCCACTCGGCCAAAGTTGGCTACTTTCGTGACACAAGCGCTTATTCAGTTATATGCCAGAATCACAAAACTGGGCTGGTTTGACTGTCAGAAGGATGACTATGTCTTCAGAAATGCAATCACAGACGTCACAAGGTTTTTACAGGTATGATGTATATATTTGATATCATAGGAATGGGAGAAGCAACATATATATACTTATATGCTTATCTGCTTTTTGAAAATTACACAAAATAGAAGTATTTAACATATTTTCTTCTGCATCTTTTTTACCCTTAATCTGTCTTAGGAATGTTTGCATGTCAAGACAAACAAACCCTACCTCATTCTTCTGAACACCTACATACTATTCCAAGCTAAAACACCGTAATTTAATTAATCTTTTATAAATGGGCGTTTACTTTGTTTCTAGTTTTTGGCTGTTAAAATAAATATTTAAGTGAATATCCCAGTACATTTTTTTTTTTTTTTTTGGTGAGGTAGGGTCACACTCTGTCACCCAGCTAGAGTGTAGTGGTGCTATCATAGTTCACTGTAACCTCGAATTCCTGGATTCAAGCAGTCCTCCCACCTCAGCCTCCAGAGCAGCAGTTGGGACTACAGATATGCATCACCACACCTGGCTAATTTTTTTGTGATATTTTGAATAAGTGTGTTTGTAGGGTGAATTCCTAGCCTTGGAATTATTCAATCAAAGGGATATGTATTTTTTTTTTTTTTTTTACTTTCAAAAATATTTCCAAATTGCCCTCAAAAATATTATACAGCCATACACTGCATAATGATGTTTTGGCCAGCGACAGATGGCATATGGGGCAGTGGACTTGTAGGATTATAATAGAGCTGAAAAATTCCTAGTGATACAGCCATTATAGTACAACACATTACCTTTTCTATGTTTGGATACACAAACACTTACCATTGTGCTACACTAGGAGCAAAAGGCCATACCACATAGCCTAGGTGTGTAGTAGGCTGTGCCATCTAGGTTTGTGCAAGTGCACTCTGTGATGTTCACACAATGATGAAATTGCCTAACCATGCATTTCTCAGAGCAATGCATGACTGTACCTAATTTATTACTTCCACCAACAGTTTGTAAGAGTGCCTGCTTTCCTGTACCTCAGCCCTGGAAGCTAAGCTTTATTATTTTTCCAATTTAATAAGTAAAAAGAATTGGTATCTCATTGTTTGGGTTATGAGTGAGACTGGACAAATTTCCATGTGTTTATTAACTGCTTATATTTGTTTTTCTATGAACTTCCTATTTATATCTTATACACATTTTTTCTTAGATTCTTTGCCTTCTTACTATTGTATGTAGTCTCTTTGTAAATTGTGTTACTCATTTGTCATTTACCTTAGTGTGTTTTGAAGTTTATCTTTTTAGAATGTGTGTGCTATAATGCTGATGGGAATTTTTAAAATATAAAAGTTTTAAATGTTGATGAAGTCAGATTTATCAGTCTTCCTTAATGTTACTTAGGTTTTATGTGCAACAAAGTAACAGTTTTGGCCGGGCGCGGTGGCTCATGCCTATAATCCTAGCACTTGGGAGGCCGAGGCGGGTGGATTGTTTGAGCTCAGGAGTTCGAGACCAACCTGAGCAAGAGCGAGACCCCGTCTCTACTAAAAATAGAAAGAAATTATCTGGCCAACTAAAAATATATATAGAAAAAATTAGCCGGGCATGGTGGCGCATGCCTGTAGTCCCAGCTACTTGGGAGGTTGAGACAGTAGGATCGCTTAAGCCCAGGAGTTTGAGGTTGCTGTGAGCTAGGCTGACACCACGGCACTCACTCTAGCCCGGGCAACAGAGCGAAACTCTTGTCTCAAAAAAAAAAAGTAACAATTTTAATCTATAATTTCTTACTGCCTTGTCTAGGTGGTTTTATTAGTGACATAGGAATCTGTTATTCAAAAGTATGAGTGCATTGCAAATGCCGATTCTTTCTACCTTACTTTTTTTTTTACCAGGATAGTGTTGAATACTGCATCATTGGTGTCACGATTTTATCTCAGCTAACCAATGAAATTAATCAAGTAAGTGCTACAGCCTTCCTCATTGAAGTAAGTGCAATATTTTTTCTTAGTATTGGTGTTTTCTGCTGTGTGTGGGATGATCTTTTTTGGCAGTTGTGTGCTTTTGCGGTAAGTGATTAATGCCCTTTTGAAACAAAATAGTTCAATTGGGTTTTCCTCTGTAAGTGCAGCCTACTTCACTTTTTATCCTGGTCCCCTTCTGTCTCCAGAATATTTTACCCTCCCATCTCAGCTTTCCTTATTGGTATTAATGTTCATTTTAGAGATGAGAGTGATGTTCCCAAGTCAAAACCATAGTGAAATACTACCCTGCTAATGAAAGAGAATAACTCCAAAAAAGGGATTATAAAAGTGGAACCAGCATCATTTGTGTGCCCTTTCTGCTCCTGTGTACATTAATATGTGTTATAATCATTTCAAAATCAGTTGCCATGTACTACTATTAAACATTTTGCTGGTATCTTTTCAGAATGGATGAAACATTCTGCTAAATACCAATTAATTTTTTAGTCATTGATGTCACAGAATGCTACAGAGGAAATACCAGTGGCTTCCTTTTGCTCTGGCTATTATTTTTTCAGTCATTTACTTTTGTAGCCCACTAAAATTTTATAATTATTGAACAGGCCAGTATTAATATTAGTTGTAACATCTTACCCATGTCAGCATATTAATTACATTAGCATTACTGTTGCTATTGCTCATAATTATGCAGACATTTTTATTAATCCTGAGAAATTTTAACTGTGAACTGGTGCTATTTTAAATGTATTAGCTTATAGCCTATTAAAATCTGGAGTCCACATTGTGTTCTCTATGTCATATGCAGTCCCCCTTGTGATCAGTAATTATCACAATAATAGTAGTTTACACTTTCAAGTGATTCCTATGTGCCACTGCTTCTTATAACAGTCCAGTTTGGTATGTGCTGTGGTTACCTTATTTCTGGATAAGGAAACTGAGGCACATAAAGATTAAATAACTTGCCTATGGTTTCCCAGTTAGTAAGCAACAGTATCTGAATTTGAACCCAGACAATCTTATTCTAGAACCTGTGTTTTTAACAACTAACTTACTGCTTAACCACTGTTACTTTGCAGTAGGAGAGCGCATGCATTAACTAAGCACGGAGATTGTGGGCTTAATGTTATCCCCTTTCAAGTGTGTCCTCACAAACTACATCAATGTTAGTATTTAAAAAAAAAAAAAAAAAGACCATTTCCAAGATTTTACTTAGAAAATGATGAAATTGTGTGTAACATACTTAATGTGCCAGCATTCTATTATGATCAGTGTAACATTATATACAATTTATAATCTAGAAATACCTTTATTATGTAAGACATACACAATAACATAGTGACACTGGAGCTAGAATCAGAATATTTTGAACCTCCAAGTCACTTTAATTTTCCATTGTTTTTTGGTTGTCCGATTCAAATCAGATAGTATATTTCTGTTACCATTCCTATTTGAATTTAGAAATAAAATCAAGGAAGACTTTATTGTCAGAAATCTGGCTGCATTACTCTTTAATGTGGCAAAAACAAAATGAGCCTCCCCTTGGATGAATTGATGATATACAGGAGAGATTCGAGCTTTCAATAAGTGGTTCAACTAAAAATACCTTTGGCAACCTTGAGATTCTTTTATTCCACATGTTGAGTGCCTACTATGTGTTAGGAATATGGGACATACTGAAGAAGTAAAAGATTTAGTTCTTAGCCACAAAAACATTTATAATTTAGCTGAAAAGACAATAACAGGTGAGTGAGAGACCGATACAACCATTTAAATTAAGTTTTCACTTCCCTGGTATAGACTATATGTTGAAATAGGTTAGAGAAGGAAGAAATATTACAGGCTACTGTCATTTATCTTAAGTTCATGGCTGTTAGTTAATGACTGTTTCAGGAAATTCTCCAGTAACTTCGGCTTTGAGGGGATGTTTTTTAACTTGTTTTTTTACCAAAATCCAAGCCTTATTACTCTGTTTTTGAGACTAAGCCACAAAATGACATGACAGCAATTATTAGCAATGTCTGCCAACAATTTGTTAAGTTTTACCTCCCTGAATACAGAGGAAAATAAGAGTTTGCGGTTAAGATACTCATCCCTGTTTTTGCTTTTCCTCCATAAGCTGGAGAGAAGTAACATCCTAGCTAGCGGTTAGCAGCCTACTGTCCTCTGCAGCCTTTCACTAGATATGGCTTCACAATAATTTAAATGTTTAAAATGCATTTTGTATCGATGTTGCTTTCATTGGAAATCTTTCTAGTTTATGTGAAGTCTACATGAAAAATTCTTTTTTTACAACTAATTCTTTGTATTGGTTTATTCTTTTTCTGCACAGGCAGATACCACCCACCCTTTAACCAAGCACAGAAAAATAGCCTCTTCTTTTCGAGATTCATCATTATTTGATATCTTCACACTCTCCTGCAATTTACTAAAACAGGTGAGAATGTAGTTTGGGTCACGCTTTCCGGTTCCTTTTAAAAGGATAGTAATGGGCGGGAACTCGTTAAATCTCAGCTCCTAACTAACCCCATGGGAGTTTATACATCTCTTTCACCCTCATTGTCTCTCACATAATACACCTCTCAGAGGTATTGGAGAAACTTGCCAGATTGACCACTGAAGTTAGAGAAGGATTGAAATTTCCCTATTTCTGCTCTAGTCCCCTAGGTAAAGAGCAATAAGTGAGCATTTATCCCATGCTCCTATCTTAGAGGAGTAACTTCCTAGTTTACTACAGAGTTTGAAACTTTGTTGCTGGTGGCTTTTTTGGTTTTTTTTTTTTTTTTTTTAATCACATAAAATCTTTCTATACAGAATGAAAGCATGTTAGTTTTATGGTGTTTGGATTCTTAGTGCTCTGAAAGCAGGTTTAGACTACATTGTTAGCATACAAGAACTAGGCAGGCTTCTCTGTCCCCTGCTGAGTTAAAAGCAGCAAATAAACAAGCAACATCTGTAAGGAAAAGTAGATTTTGAATTTTTAACATCCATTTAGATTTAATAACCCGAAGGGGTAGACAGTATCACATAAGGAAATTACTTGTTTTAAAATAGAAAGTTGGTGTTTCAATTCATTTATTGATAGAGTTAAACTAAGAAAGAAATGTTAACCTAAGAGCTCTACACATTTATATCCGAGTTTGAATGCCTTGTCCCTGTAGAAAGCTAAATGGGATTAGCTTCTGGCTTTTCGCTCATTTTGGGGTTTTTGTCCTCTACTTAAAGTATTTCCCAATTGTAGTTTTAGAAGCCAAGTTTGGATTCTTTCTGTTGTCCCAGTTAATGATATCCATCTTTTCCTTAATTACTTAGTTTTACCTCAGAATTCCCAAACAATCCTCAGGTCAGGCGACCTGCCTGCCAAAAGCTCTCGTTCCCCCTGGAAGGTAAAACTTTTGACAATACTAAGGATTGACTCTTCTTAATTGATCCTGATATCAGGAACAAATATTTAGCCAGCACTGAGGCTCAGCCGATCTACCCTTGGAATCTGACAACCACAGTAGCTGTGGACCAGTATTTAGCTATAGTCTGCAGGGACACTGCAGATGAATAGATAGAATTCAGTGATGATTTTGTTTTAATTGTGGTTTGAAAGATTTTTGGTGATGGTGCTGTTAAAAAGAGCAAGGAAGGTAAGGCAAGATGTAAAACTCCCTCAGAATTCCCTCCAGAGTTTAGTACTAGCCCTGTATAGAAATAACTAGGATCTCTCATGCCAGTGAAATAACCACACATCCATATTGTTTCAGAATTCCCTAGGGCCATTATGTCTACCACATAGGAAGAATAAGTGTTAAAAGGGGGCTCTCTTTAAATACCAGCTTCATATTTTTATAGTATATATGTTTTAATAGTAAATAAGGAGCTAAGTATTTTTATAATAACATTAAGGTGACAAAAGTACAGCGTCTTTGACCGGGGCATTTTACTGTGCTGAAGCAGAGCCCTCCTTTTCTGGCTTAACAGCTTTTTCATGAGTCTGGGAGCAAGCTAGGAAGAGAGGAGTGATTGTTTGGGGCTCATTATGTGGTAATTTTTACAGGCTTCAGGAAAGAATCTAAACTTGAATGATGAAAGTCAGCATGGCTTGCTCATGCAACTGCTCAAACTCACTCACAACTGCCTAAATTTTGATTTCATCGGCACTTCTACTGATGAGTCCTCAGATGACCTGTGTACAGTACAGATTCCCACCAGCTGGAGATCAGGTAACAGAACATGCACCATCTAACACAGTCTGCCACTCAACCCTACAGTCTCCATAGGATGGATGATCTAAAGAACCCCTGGCAATCTCTTGGTTATTCTGAGAGGGAATTTAGAATTTTAATGTCTATTTTTATAATGTGGGGGCAAGGTTGTTGGAGTAATCTTATATATCCCCCAGCATGGGAGAACTCCTTATGTTACTGATTAACACAGGGATCCCCAACCTTTTTGGCACCAGGGACCGGTTTCATGGAAGACAGTTTTTCCATGGACTGGGAATGGTTGCGGTGGGGGGGTGCCGTGGTGCAGAGCGCAGGTAGTGATGCTTGGCCCATTTCCCAGCAGGCCATGGAGCAGTGATGGGCCGAGGCTCAGGGATTGGGGACTGCAGTGTATATTTCACCTTCTTGCATTGTCGTCTAGAGACTTCTGTTTTCTATTTATTTAGGGTGATATCTATCTTTAAAAACACAGTGAAGCAAAAGAATTTGTACTTATGTTTGTTTTTGTGTTCCAAAAGGATAAAATTTTAAATTCTTGCTGTGGACAAAGGTGCTTGGATTGGCTTAATTTCCCTGAGAATCAAAAGAATGAATCTGTTTTTTAGAGAAGCTAAAACTAGTACTTTAAAAAAAAAAGGAAAACCAAAAAGCCCCTATTAGCTTATTACTTTCTAAGGAAATAAATATTCTGTAACATAAGTAAGCAGAAGGAAATGGTCTCTAATATATAGTGCCAGAAGTATGCCAATAGCAATATGCATACATAATAAAGTTATGTCTTTTATCCTTTTTTTTTTCCCCAGCATTCTTAGATTCTTCAACTCTGCAGCTGTTTTTTGATCTGTATCATTCCATCCCTCCTTCATTTTCACCTTTGGTGAGTCAGGACCACAGTTTCTAAAGCAAACCTATTTCTATGAAGTAGAAATGGTGAATGAGCCTTATGTTCATTTTGTTTTTTAAAATCATAGAAGTAAAGCATAAAAATACTAGGTTTAGTTATCTAGCCTTTTGAGATTAAGCTTGTAGCCTAAAGGTTCTAGCAATAAAGTCTAATTATTTTTAAATTATTCCTGTCTGATGGTCAATTCCTACAAATAATCAAGCTCTTTCGGTCTCATCTTGTATCTGATTTTATACCATGCCTCAAATCGCCACAGGCTACACTGTAAAGATTCACCTAATACTGTCTAGTTGAACCATTAAGATTGTCCTGACTGAGAAAATCCCTCAGGCATACATTAGTGATAAGTGGAAACTGTAATAGGAAGGCTAATTTGCATACTTACCCTGAAAAACATTTGAAAGCCATCAGGAATGGTCTATTTCTCCTTTGAAGCAATAATTAACCTAAAATCTCAAAATGCATACAGGTTCTAAAATACTATTGGTCCAGTATTCCAAATTGTTGGTCTAAAATACTGTTGTATACAACGTATATAGAGAAAACACAGTAAAGTAATGAATGTTTTCATAGAGTTTCTGCAGTAAATTACTTTCCTGGCCATTGCAGTACTTTTCCAAATTAATATAGACCTTTGCTTTAGTAGAAACATGAATTCAGTGTTGTCTTGTGTATCATTAAGGTTACTACAGGAAGAGGTTGTGCTGTTAAGAGGGGTAATTAATGAAAGGACTATTTGCAAAGGTGTCAGCAAAATTAAGGGACTCCCACAGGGAGTGGTGATGCTCACCTCTGGGGGTGGCAGTGGGGAGCCTCAGAGGGCAAGTGAAGGAAACCCCGAAGCTGTGGCTCAGGGGAGGGCTGTACAACAAGAGCTACAGCCATCAGAGAAACCCTGGCACCCCATAACCAGCTGGAGAGTAGGGAGAGGGTCCCTTTTTCCTTCTGCCTTCTCATCTGCTGGTACTTTCCATTGTTTGAAGCCAGCTACAAGCCAGAGGGCAAGGGAGCTTGGCTGTTGTTCTGGACAGAAGTCAGCCTCCCAGGGAACAGCAGAGTGGAGAAGGCTAGAAAGTGGATCTGGAGGAGCAGAGAATATAAATATCCAGCACAGTGAGGGAAAGGGGAAAATGTTTTCAGTGTGAAAGCTGTTTTTTTCAAGGCATAGATCTAATGTGGTTATTTCATTATAGGAATATGCAGCAAAGCCTGATTAGTCAAAAGGCCTTAATAAAACAAACCAAAAAATCCCTAAACCTACAGCTTTATTTAAAGTGTAAAGTACTTGATACTTTCAAGCCCTAAGTACATACCTTAGCAAGAATCAAAGAAGCCATTGAAGTGGTCAAAGAGTAATACCTAAGGGAATTTCCAAACTATGAGTTTAACTAGTTGCTGTGACCAGCTTGGCTCTAATGCTTTTTTCTTTTCTTCTTTCTTTTCTTTCTTTTTTTATACAAAGCTGTTTCAGATATCCTAAAGAAGAGTAGTATTATAGGAGGGGGAAGTTCTGGTGAAGATAGCTGTGCCATCTTTTTAATCGGTTGTGTTGGGATTGTGCCCTGCTTTCAGGTATTATCCTGCTTGGTGCAGATCGCCTCAGTCAGAAGGTCCCTGTTCAACAATGCAGAGAGGGCCAAGTTTCTCTCCCACCTTGTCGATGGTGTTAAACGAATACTGGAAAATCCACAGGTAAGCTTTTTGAGAATTTGTATACATATGCAGTTAGTATATACCTAGCCATTATGAGTCAGAAGGAATTCCATCTAGAGGCCACACTTTGCAGAAATTCCAGAAAACAATTTGTTGTGTTATTTATTCTTCAGAAAATATATGTAAATCAGTATTTGTAGACAAATTCTGAGAATATTTGCCCAAAAGAGGAGCCTATATCCTCCAGCCTCAGAAGTACAAGAGTTGTGGGAAAGGGATCACTTTGATAAAGGAAAATAAATAAGAATGGAGCTAATCATTTCCCCCAAAAAGCTAAAGAATCTAAAATTTGTTTTTTATTTTTGTTTACCTTTTTTAAAAATGTATATTAGTAACCTAAGTGTATAGGGCTGCTGTTAGGTGGGAAGGTAGATATTTCTCTCTCAGATATTCATTCTGTAACTCAATTGCCCTTTTTTTCTTTTTCAGTCCCAAAGATTCAGACAACATATACCTTTTTTCAAAGTGTCACATTTCTACACTAGGAAAAAATCATAAAAGCAGTTTGTTTTTGAATATACTCAGTTCTTTCCCTTTTTTAAAAAATAAATTTAGTCATTCAACAAACTGTACTGAGCATCTAGTATGTGCCAGAGTATACAGTGGTGAACAAAACAGTCTATGATTTCATATTCTAATAGAGGAAGTCATACATAAGGAAACATAAATTAAATATACTAGTATAATATGTAAATAAATAAATATTTGATATAAGTATAGAATAAAATCTATAAACCTATCAATATATGGATAAATTTATTATATTAATGATCTAAATAAATGAAACATTTGTATTTAATATAACTTTGCCACTGTAGGTTAGTTGTGCTTAATGGTAGGTTTGACAGATGTGAAAATGAAAATTTCATTAGATTTCCTTTGCGAGAAGCAAACAGGCCAGTCACAGCTTTACATTGTGCCCATTTCAGCCACGGTCAGCTTTACAACCTTAGACAAGTCGTGTGCTCCTTCTGGGCTTCTGTTTCAAATTCTGTCAGTTGAGGCTAATAATCCCATCTCGTGGCATGATTATTATGAACAGAAGAAATAGTAAATGTGACTGTTCCTTATAAAAGTGACTTTTTAAAAAATGTTTTTAAACATTATACAGATATATTATTCTGAATTATAACCTGCAGCCAAGAAATTAAAAGTAGATTCCTCTCGTTCCCCCATGCCATCCCAGATATATGTCATTCTTGAAGTATGGTGAATCACATTTTACATTTTATTTTTCTCCTGTGCTGTTGCCAGAGTTTATCAGACCCAAACAATTACCATGAGTTCTGCAGACTACTGGCCCGGTTGAAGAGTAACTATCAACTGGGAGAACTGGTAAAGGTGGAAAACTACCCTGAGGTCATCCGATTGATAGCTAACTTCACAGTGACCAGCCTACAGGTTTGTCTCTGATGGCTTATCACTTTCTTCCTAAACATTGGAGTCTGTTCTCTTGCTCATTGGTTTTAACTTTATAAGAATATTCTTTTTTGAGGGACAGGTGTGGTGGCTCATGCCTGTAATCCTAGCACTCTGGGAGGCCAAGGCAGGAGGATGTCTTGAGGTCAGGAGCTCAAGACCAGCCTGAGCAAGAGCAAAACCCCGTCTCTACTAAAAATAGAAAAATTAGCCAGGTGTGGTGGTGTGCAGCTGTAGTCCAGCTACTTGGGAGGCTGAGGCATGAGGATCGCTTGAGCCCGGGAGTTTGAGGTTGTGGTTATGATGACACCACTGCACTCCAGCTCAGGTGACAGAGCAAGACCCTGTCTCTAAAAAAAAAAAAAAGAATATTCCCTTTTTTCTTGGCAGAGGTGACTATAAGCATAGGGTAGCCCTGCAGCCTGTCATTTATACTAATAAAAGTGCAGGAAGTGTGGTCAGAGGAACAAGTGCGAATTACAAGGATAACATTTAGATTTAAGGCAGAGAGAATTCCCTCCTAATCACCCCCCAAAGGCAAGGATGGAATAGGGAACTAGACGAAAGAGTTAATGACCTCTCTTTTTCAGTCATGTAATACAAGACAGTGGATTTCATCAGAATCATCTAGAAGCTTGATGAAAAATTACAGGTGCTTGGGTCTTACCCCTGTAATTTCTGGTTCACTAGGTTCAGGGTAGAGCCTTGGCCTCTGTATCTAACAGGTTCTCCAGGTGACTCTCACGCATACTAATGTTTGAGGATCATTTTCATAAGGCTCTCCTTGTGGTGAGGTTTACACAACCAGCGTAGAACAGCTCTTCTTACTAGATGCTTAATCTCTGAAATACTGATAAACACATTAAACTAGTTGCTGTACACAGAACAAAACCCATAAAAATCTATTCTCTTTTTTTAAAAGAGGTCTTTATGCATTGTGTCAAGTGGTATGGAACTACTGTGCACAAAAATGAAAAATATGCCTTCTGCTCTTTTGGTTTTCCTTAGCACTGGGAATTTGCCCCAAATAGTGTGCACTATCTTCTGAGCCTATGGCAGCGGCTGGCAGCCTCTGTGCCGTATGTCAAAGCCACAGAGCCCCACATGCTGGAAACTTATACTCCCGAGGTCACCAAAGCCTACATCACATCCCGGTTGGAATCTGTACACATCATACTGAGGTAAGGAAACTTGGGCAGCCTCCCTTATTTCCCCACCAGTAGCCTGCTGTCAGACTTGCTAGAGATCAGACGCCTAGTCGGGGTTTTGATAGGGGTCTTGTTGGAGCTAATACTGTTAGTAGTTCTTTTTCCTCGTCAGCAGAGTAGCATAATGAGAGCATAAAGTCTGAGGGAATGGTCTCACCTCTTCACCCTCCTATTCATGTCCCCTTTTTGCCATCCATAGCAATATCTTTGAATATAAAGTATGTCTGTGTAATGTTTGTCCTTGCCACTGATATTCTTTAAATGTGAGAAACATTTATAGGATGTAGATGATAAGAGTTATAATGTGTAAGTTATAGGTACTTAATGTGAATTCCTAAAGAAATAAGTGGATAAAGATTACACAACCTAGTTATCAACTCTAATTCCAGAGCTTACTAGAACTCGTAAGAACTCTAGGCAACTGATTATTGATTGCATTACATTAACATGGTTTCTGTCTACCTTGACTATTAACTGGACCAGAAACCTGTAGCTAAAGAAATGGCAGACCCTTTCAAAAGTGACCTATATTATATGAAGTTATCTTTGTTTAGGGGCCTTTCCTGTGTAGTTTTTCATTGGCTGTTTGTTTCTCAGGGGAATTTATTTGGACTGAGGATCAGAGGTCTTTTTAAAGTCAGATTCTTAATTTGCTCTGAGTTAAATGCATTTAATTGTCATGAATTATAGTCTTAACTGCTTAGGACTTGAATTATTTCAAAAGCTGAGTATTTATGTAGTTCATTAGAAAGTGTTGTTCTGTCAGCTCCATAGCTTCTGTTCCTGGCTTCAGTGAGGGCTTGTTGGGGAATGGTTTAGTGTGTGGGCTCTGAACCCAGATAGCCAGTTAATAGCTGCCTGCTCTTAGGCAGGTTTTTCAGTTTCCTTATTTGTAAAACACAAATAATAATAGGCCTATCTCACAAGGTTCTTACAAGGATTAAATTAATATGACCTGGCACAGTGTGTAGCACATGGTAGGCACACAGTCAGCTGCTGGTTGTAGTAGTGGTGGTAGAGGTGCTGCTGTTGGCATTGTCATACTGTGATATACTAGTAAGGAAAGCTCATCATTGGACAAGATGTTAAAATAAGGCAAGACCTGGTACAGATCCACAATGCCTTCTCTGCAATTCTGAAATCTAGGATGTGAAAACTAAATTTTCTCATTGGTTTTGCACCAAAATTCACTTGGCGGCAAAACTTGACATGAGCTGATTGATATGAGACCATTTATAGAGTTTTTTTTTTAATCCTACTTGGTATGATATTTCATAATATTCATACATTTTGCTATAGGAATACTGAGTTTGATATGCCACAAAGCCCATCGAGGGTTTTACATTACATGGTGGAAACATCATATTGCCTTCCTCAAATCTGAAAATTTCTGAATTCCAAACACATCTGGCCCCAGTGACCTCACACAGAGGACTGTGTACTTATAGTCCCAAAGTTTACTATAGTCAAAAACAGGTGAAAGATTTAGAGCTAAGAGCTCAGAGAGATGAGAAACATGGGCCTGTGAGGTTCATGGCAGACAGATGTTAAGGGAGGGGCATTCACATGGGAAGATTTGATGCCACCAAGCAGAATATACCTCAGGACACAGACTGATTCTAGGGCAGAGACATCTGCCTTCTGACTTAATATTCTTCCTTGGGAAAAAGCAGTGTTGGGGTATGATACGGGCCTCTGCCATTGGAAATGGTGGCTAAATTAAGAAGAAAGGGAGCTGCTGCATCAACACTGAAATCAGTAGGCATATTTTAAGAGAGCTGCTTTCCTTATCCCCTTGGGAGTAGAGATGGCCTGGAAGACCCGCTGGAGGATACAGGTCTGGTGCAGCAGCAGTTGGACCAGCTGTCTACCATTGGGCGTTGTGAGTACGAGAAGACCTGTGCGCTCCTTGTGCAGTTGTTTGACCAGTCGGCCCAGTCCTACCAGGAGCTGCTCCAGAGCGCCAGCGCAAGCCCCATGGACATTGCAGTGCAGGAGGGTGAGTGTGCAGCATTCAGGGAACTCTGGACCTGGGAAGGGATGTTGTCAGACCCCTTCTCTCATTGCCACCTCTTTCCTGCCTGGCCCCCCCAGAAAAAGCTGCTTTCATCATCAGTTACCTCCATATACACCAAAGAATATTTATGAATGAATAAATGCCACAGGGAACTAGGGAAGAGGAACTGAAATCCTATCTGCAGTGTGTGTTTTTAACTCTAAAGAAATACTGCAATCGAAAAATAATGGCCTTGTCTGATACAGGAACATTGATTATCTAATGAATTTCCCCCTTGGCATCACCTTTACCAGAGCAGAGTAGTAGCTATCGTTCGTAAAAAAAAAAAGTAAGACTTTATGGCTTTACCAAAGTGTTCTTAAGATTTAAGGAAGCTCATAATGCGGAATGTCTTCACAAAATTGTCGCTGGAGGTGACACTGATGGGTCTTCCTCCTGCTGCAGGGAGGCTGACGTGGCTGGTTTACATTATTGGAGCGGTGATTGGTGGCCGGGTTTCTTTTGCCAGCACTGACGAGCAGGACGCTATGGATGGTGAGCTTGTCTGTCGGTAAGTGCTCCCACAGCAGCTCTCCGTTCCGCTTCTCTGACCACTCTCCCACCCCCTGTTCGGGTCCTCTTAATGCTTTTCTCCCCGTTTACAGAGCACAGTCCTGGGAAACTGATTGCCCATGAAAACGAAGCCTTCAAGTCTTTTATAAGTGCAGCAGGAACTCTGCCTGTGATCCGTACTGAAAAAACATTTTGGCAGTAATTCAGCAAGGAAATGATGGGTACAGAATTAGGAAAACTAAATTGGGGAGTAGCTATTAGTTCTGTTTAAGGACAGTATCTCAGAGTTAGTGAAACTGCTTTTACCATACCAAAAGAAGTCTAATAGGAAACTATGGTTCTTCAGAGATTGCCAAAGATAGAATTACAGAGTTTCTATAGCCTTTCAAATCTCTTGGCCATAAACTTGTCCACCTACAGGATTTAAAGTTATTTTTTATCTGTGGAATTCTCATTTTATTAAAACTCTTTAAATGAGCATCAAAGCTTATTGAATATTTATCTTTCTAAGGCGAAGGGGGGAGAAATGAAACATAATTAGTGATTTCTAAAAATTTACCTAACAGCAATAAAAAGGCAGGATTTTTTAGTACTCTGAAATAGAGGTTCTCAAACCTTTTGATTTTAGGACTACTTTACCCTCTTAAAAAGTATTGAGTACTTCAAAGAATATTTAATTTCTTTAAAAATATATATTTATTTTAAAATAATAATAAGCCCATTTCATGTTAACATAAATATTTTTATGAAAAATAACCATTTTCCAAAAAAATTACTGAGTGGCATTGTTTTACAGTTTTACAGGTCTCTTTAATGTCGGCATAACAGAAGTCGGCTGGATTCTTATGTTTGCTTCTGCATTCATTCTGTTGTGATATCACATCTTGTAACCTCTGGGAAACCCTGCATACCCTCATATGAGAATGCAAGTGCAAAAGGCAAAAAATGTTTTAGCATTACTATGAAAATGGTTTTGTGACCTTACGGAGAGCCACTACCTTAAAGGGTTCTAAACTTTGAAATATTTTCCTGAGAACTGAATATATTTTAACATGATGCCTTAGGCTTTATTGGTTTCCACACACCTCAGTCTGTAATTTTCCTGTTCCAAAAAATCCCCATCTGTCTCTTTCCGCCACCATTTTGTTCATCAGATGCCCATTTGCCTTAGGAGCCTTAATCCTGACAGAAGTTTCCATGGCATTGTCCCACTTGCATTTTTTGAAGAGTTGAGCAAAATTGTAATAAGAATGAAATCTAATACCTTTCTGATTCTGCAGCCTGGTGTGACACTGCATGTGTCATAATATAAATTTAGTTTAGGCGATGTCTTGCATACTGGTTGTCAGCTTGCATGTAACAACACAGTGATCAAGTCTAATTTACTCATGATATGTCACAAATAGTTTGTTACCTATTCTCACACTATCAAAATGTCAAATGACTCACTGATAACATCATGCTCATTCAACATTCACTCACTTGCATGCCAATATGCTTTCTTTGGGGGAGAGTGAGAGAGGGGACAGGGGTGAAGTCACAGGCAGTGTATCTGCTGTTTGTCTCTGGAAGTCTCACCTGCGTATGAGCATCATCCTTCACGCATCTCCATTCCTTTCGTGGCTCTGTGAGAGAAAAGATTGACAACTACTGGTCTAGCCCAGTCTCCTGCATTTATATGTTAATAGATGAACTGGGATGCAGAAAATTCCTGTACCCAAGGTCTCACAGAAGTTTCAGGGAAGACCATTACCCCTCATGCCGGCATTTTTTTAAGCTGATGATGAGTTCTGACGCAATCTACAGTCTCAGTGGATAAACATCTAACCATTCATTCCTCAGCTGTGGTTTCTGTTGTGGAGCAAGAAGAATTTTGTTCCCTCACCAAAGTTTAGAACCTGCAGAGCATGCCTTTCAGATAGGATGGGTAAGGAGAACAGGCATATGCAACTATTTGGGGTCCTTGGATTGTCTAGATTAATCCAGATGTCCTGCTGTTGAGAGAATCATTGCTCCTCTTCCTCTAGGGTGCTCCAGCTGATGAACCTAACAGATTCTCGCTTGGCGCAGGCGGGTAACGAGAAGCTAGAATTGGCCATGCTGAGCTTTTTTGAGCAATTTCGTAAGATCTACATTGGGGACCAGGTGCAGAAGTCCTCTAAGGTAACAGACTCTCAGATGGCTCCATTTAGCTCTCACTTGTCACTAGTGGGATTGCTGTTGAGGGAAATAGTTGATAATAGATCACATAGCCTCCGGATTTTAAGTATTGGGATAGTCCAAATATTTTCTCTTAGTCTGTAGAATTCTGGGAGACTTGTCAAAGAATTGGATCGATTTCTCTAGTGCTCCATTTATTTAACAAATAGTCAAAATGTTGTTCTCCCCCAAATTGGCAATTCGTAGTCTCCATACATGAATTAATATTCAGAACAGCAGAAGGGTTGGGCAGTCATTTTATAACCTCAGGCTTGAAGGGGACCAGCAAGATAGCTCAACATCTATTCAATGTTTAGTAATACTTAGAAACTAGCTCATCCCTTCAGTAAAGTCTTCCCCAGGGTTGTAGTACAGGGATGTGATTGTTCTAATTCATATTTCCTGGTTACTTTCTCTTCCTTAATACCAGCTGTACCGCCGACTCTCAGAAGTTCTGGGCTTGAATGATGAGACCATGGTCCTAAGCGTCTTCATAGGCAAAATGTAAGTGTTTCAGCTTGCCATCAGCAAGAGTCCCTTGCAATCCTGTTGCAACTGTAAAATGTGATCTTGGCATTGTGCTGCCAGTGCCTTGGTATTCCAGCATCGATCGTTTGCGTCAGAAAATTGTGCATTTGAGTGTGTGACAAGCTGTGCTTAGAGATATGGCCCGGCCCCAGAGCATTCCAGGCTTGTACAGGCAAGGATTTAATTTTGTTCTTATAGAACCTTCTCTTTAGCCTCTGTAATGACAGGTGAAACCTTGTCATGGCGTTAGCAAAATGGACCTCCCGCCCCAGCAATTGGTGCTTGGCCTCTCACTCGACTGCCATGCCAGGGATGCCTGGAGCAGGCATTCACTTTTTGGTGCTGATTTCCACCAGTTCTGTCCCCCAGGAGGAGAGCCCCACTTTAAAAGGTGCTTATCCCTCCCAGGAAGCATCACAACGTTTGAGAGTCTTGCGTCTCCAACATCTAGTGCCATTTGAACTGTCTTCAAAGTTGGAGTTCCTAATTGGCCCTTTTTTTTTTTAAGTTATACCCCTTAGGTTACATTTTCCTCTTTTTAGGAGCTCAATTTATCAAAGCACACACTAAGAGCCAAATACGTTACCCAGGGCTGTGTGCAAAAGGACATTTTGCCTTTTTCCAACTATCCCAACCCTAAACACTCGTATCCATGAGCTGGTTAATTAAGATGGAAAGAGCAAAGGGGGTCTAAAGGACTCTCCAGCCAAGAATCCAGAAGCAAGGGCTACTAGAATTCTGCAGCTGACAGTGGATGGTGCAGGTGCAGAATTGCATACGTCTGCATGTTATCACTGCCGCAGAAATCTCTTACCCTTGCTGCAGAAATCAGCCCTGGAGTGCCCCAGAATTCCAAGGGCCTGGGTATGGGCCAGTGTAGCTTTGGAACCAAGTAGTGAAGATTATCTGAAGGATAATTTTTCTAGTCAACCAAATGTAAGTACGGAGATTTCCTACCCTTTTTTTTTTTTTTTTTTTTTTGTGGTCGTGATGTCTGTGAATTAGTGGTGCAGATGTGTGGTGACTTTTGATGAATGACTTTCTTCTTCTCCTAGCCCTCAAGAAAACCAGGCAAATCAAAAGAGTCTCTTGCCTTTTTTTTTGTTTTTGTCCTCCAGTATCACCAACTTGAAGTACTGGGGCCGTTGTGAACCAATCACCTCCAAGACACTACAGCTTCTCAATGATCTCTCCATTGGATATCCTTTTCTAAGCTAGCTTCCATGCACAGCAGAAACTGTGGCAGGCCACAGTCTAGGAATCATAGCCTCCTGCTAGTTCCATTTTAATTTAGCTTTAGTGTGGACTCAGGTATCTTCCATTTTCCTAGGAGTCAAAGGCAGTGCCCACACAGAATCCAGGAATAATTTCAAACTTCAAAAATGAGATGAGACACCGACCCAATAGTTTACACATTTATCCCTGGCTATTCCTAAGGTCCAGAAATACATAATAGATGCATCTCATAGGTACACACTCTGTGTGGTCATGGTTTTAGTATCTTAGTGATGACAAAGCCCTTCTTGGGTTGGTTGTCCTGTCAGCTAGCTGATTGGTAGAAACATCCTGATTCTAAGCTTTGTGATAGAAGTCGTGGCTGTGCTTCCTCTTGACTTAAACTAGGTCTGCTACAAAGTTTTAATTGCTCTAGGACAGCTTTTCCCAACCAGGGATCCACAAGAGGAGTCAACCCTGTAAAATTATTGGTATGACTTTTTTCTCAGTTCTCCCAAAGATTGTACATAGCTAGTACCATTCTAAGTAGTAAAGTTGTTCACTCATTATACACAGTGGATGCCTTAGGCAGAGCTTTAGGGCTTAATTCTTCCTTGGACTCCTACTGAGAAAAGCTACCCTAGGATATTCATGATTCTTTGGGGAAACTTCTGGGTTTTATCTATATTCTTGCAGATAAGAGTTCTCTAACTGATCAGTTAAATATTGCTTAGAAGAGAACACATTTGTTCCTATTTGGCAGTGGTATACTCAAGTGGTTTAGAAAAATCAGATACTTTATCCTGGACGGTTTCCATCTGCCTTAAAGATTCTTAGTTTGCTTCACACTTTCCTTGACCTTCTTCTTTGTCTTTACGTACAGTAGTGTAAGGAAGCTGGTGAAGCTTAGTGCGGTACAGTTCATGCTGAACAATCACACGGTGAGTGACGCTAGCCCCTCTTCCTGGCCCCCTCGCCCCTGTCACCCACACATTCACTTTCTCCACACGTAAAGGAAATGCTTAAATTGGGGTCCCAGGTACTGCTACAGCAAAGGTGGAAGTCAGGTGATGACACACTTACTGTCATCAGAGCTGGTCCAGATGATCTGCGTTATGGTGAAGTCACCTACTACTGTTCACACTGCAGTAAATTAGTAGCAGGGCAACAACAGTAAGCAAAACAAAACCCCTTTCAGATCCTTAGGAATGACCATATAGCCATTAGCTTGAAAGGGCTCAGTAATTCTCAGATTACTCCCTCTAACCATGTTTTTACCTTTTTAACTTGTTTTCTTTTTTTCAATAGAGCGAGCACTTTTCATTTTTGGGTATTAACAATCAGTCCAACTTGACAGACATGCGGTGTCGGACTACGTTCTACACAGCACTTGGGCGTCTCCTCATGGTGGATTTAGGTACTGCAATAAATCCTAGAGGCTCATGAAGTAATCTGGCACTGTTTTAAATTTTGGTTTGAGGACAGAAGACTAGATGCAGAGGAAGTCTTTTCTGTTGTTTCAACAGTAACAAAATCATCTGAAATAACAGTCTCATTTCACCGAGAACAGATCATGCTGTCATGATCCCTGTAACTGGAAGAGAATAACAGCATGCCCCTGAAGTTTCTTCCAGTGTCCAGTTCTCTTTATGTTCCTTTAAAGTCTCTGCATGTTCCTTATCTATAAAATAAGGGAATTAATCACTGAGATTCCTAAATGCATCTTGTTGGCCAGATAACTTCTCCACCCTACATTGAGGTGCAAACCCACTTTAGACAGTCAACAAAAACTTTTTATTATCCAGTAAGCACATAGGAACCAGGAGGGCTTAATCCCTTTTGTAGCAATAGTGTTGATATTTTCAGTTTTAGATCAATGAATAACTGAAGCTCAATGGTGTCATTCTCATTTTGAGCTATTTATATTTAATCATACTAAAATGACATTATAAAACCTTTCTAAGTTCATCAAAGATTACTATAAGAAAAGGAAAGTAAGTGTGAACGAGCCCTCCACAAGCACTTCTTTCAAGTTTGAATCTCATCTGGTTCTCAGACAACAGCCATATGCATGGTCCTTTCTGGACTGACTCTAATTCTCACTAAGGCAAAGTAAGTAAATAACATAGTATCTTAATACACAAATGAATCACTGATACTGTGGCTCAACATCAGAAAACTTAGGACATTCTCAGACTAGATGGTTTCTGTCATTTTGTAGTTTTAAAATTCTGTTTCTGTATATACATTATATTAAATTGCTACCAAAACCTGTTGGGATGATAAAGGGACCCCCCCGCCCTTGAATTACCTTTGGGTCTCCTTGTCTTTCATCCCCTTTTATCTCCTGTGCATACACAGCTTTGAATTCTTTGTGTTGGGGTCACAGCCTGGGTTGTCTTCCTTACAGGAGAGGATGAAGATCAGTATGAGCAGTTCATGCTGCCACTCACAGCAGCGTTTGAGGCTGTGGCCCAGATGTTTAGCACTAATAGTTTCAACGAGCAAGAGGCAAAGGTGAGTCCTTCACCCGCTGATTGATCAGCTGTTGGTTTAGGGCAGTCCCTGATAGAGCCGAGATCAGCTAGCATGGCAGAAAATATTGAGTCCATAAACTATCCACTGCTTTAGCTTTCTACTTACTCTCTTGGATTCCTGGGATTTTGGAATTAAAGAACCATATAAACTCTTGCTTTTATATTGAAGTATATTTTTAAGCAGTTCTTAGGATTTTTTTTGGTCTAAGTTTTCAAATGAATTAGCATAAAGTTATTTATGGTTTTCGTATTGTCTTTTTAATCTGTTATATCTTTAATTATGGCCCTTTTCATTTTTAATACTGCTTATTAATGCTTTCAATCTCTGTCTAGATCAGTCCCTGCCAGAGATTTGTCAGTTTTATTAGTCTTTGCAAAAAACAAAACATTTATTGGCTTTGATTTAGGTCTTCTTAATCTATTTTCTGTTTCATTCATTTCTACTCTTACCTTTGTTTTCCTGTATTTTCCTTGGAGTTAGTCTGTTGTTCTAACTTCTTAACTGTTCAGCTCTTCTTCTTTCCTAATATGATTATTTAAAACTATAAAAGTCCCTCTAGGTATAGTCTACAAGTATGGGGGGTTTTTTTAATTGTGACAAAAAGACACACAAAATTTACCATCTTAACCATTTTTACATGTACAGTTTAGTAATGTTAAGTATTTTTACATTGTGAAACATCTTCAGAATCTACAAGTTTTAGTATGTCACATCTTCTTTATCATTCAGTTCTTTGTAATGTCTCATTTCCGTTGAGCTTTCTTCTTTGATGTGAGTCATTTAGAAGCCTTTTCAAATTTCCATATATATGGAATTTTAAGTTACTTTTAGTTCTTGATTTTCAGCTCTCAGAAGTGTCTTGATTGTTGCTTTCCTCATCTTTTTTGCTTTATACATTCCCGCTCTCCTGACCTGTACATCTCTGTGCCAAAATCCAAAGACAACACAATGTTAATATTGGTAGGACTTTTTGCCGTGTTCCTAAGGGCACTGAGGCTGAATGGTAGAACCACCAGATAGCCAGGGGTATCACCAGAAAAAATGCCAGGCTTTACCTGACATGCCAGTGTTCTCCTTTTCATCTTTAGAAAGCCCCTTAGTTTTTCCTCTGCAAATCAGCAGGCAGTCAGAGAGCAACACCACTTTGTCCAACACTGTCTTCCATTTTTATTTGTGTGTTGGGGTCTGAGATGGGTATTATTCAAAGCTGGGGTTAGTGTGGAACATATCAGTAACTTAGGCTAGAATACCAACCAATATCAAGGACTTAGGGTGAATTTATATGCTTTCTGTATATCCCAGTTTGATAATCAGTGAATATCAGCCATTTTCCCATAATATTAGTCCCATACGAGGCAAGTAAAATTAACCAAAGGTACCATCTTGGCAATGGACTACAACCATCACCCACATCTTTGTCATATCCCACGGCTAGATTTTAAAAGCAGTCTTATTGCTCAGGGCCCCAAGTAAAAGTTCTATTGAGAAAGAGAGTATTGCATTTATAGTCTTAGTACTATGTATAAATCCTAATCTGGGCCCTTCTACCACCTGTTAGCATGAATGTGGACAAGTTATTTGGCCTCTTTGAGGACTTAGTCTCTTTTTCTGTAAAATGAGAGCACAGTACTTTATAGCTCCAACATTGAACAGGTCAGTCTTATTTCCTGACAGCCCAACCAGGGGGACAGGTACCATGTAGACTCCCCTTCGTCTTCCTCTTGGCAGGGTTTGCATTTCAGTTCCGTTGGGATACAGACTATTAGGATGTATATGGCTTTTCTATGTCTTCTTGTATGGGCTTTTTTGCTTTTCCACTTCTTTTTTTGCCCCCCGGATGTGCTCAGAGCTTTTCCAGATTTATTACTTTAATATCTTAAAAGCTTGTCAGCTTCAATTTTTGCTATGATGGGCCAGGAATCATCCTATTTTCTTAGTATAACAAGCTTCCAAAACTAATTTTCCAAGTGAAGAGGTTCCATTTTAACATGGAAGAGATTGATTCAGAATATTTGGGAAGGAGTATTTGTTGAACTGCAGAAGGAAGAATTTGATTACAGATGTGTGAAATCCCCACGAGATGGTTATAGGTTTGGTTTTTCTTCTGTTTTAATATATTTTTGCCTTCTACAGCGAACTCTAGTTGGCCTAGTGAGAGACCTGAGAGGAATAGCTTTCGCCTTCAATGCCAAGACCAGCTTCATGATGCTCTTTGAATGGATGTATCCTAACTCAAGCTAGGAGCACACCACAGCAAGCCTTACCTGGGGTGTGATTGGCGGTGAAGTCGTAAAGGGGGTAGAGCGGAGGGAAGGAAGGTGTGATGAGGCAAAGAAGATGGAGAGTTACCCACAAGGCCTGCCATGTGTCCTGTGGTCTGACACGTGCCATTCCACAGTGGTCTGATGGCATAATGTTGTCTGAGATTAGGACATGAATGAAGTAGTTTCCCAGTTCCTCTTTTGGGTCCCAGATATAAATACCTGTGGAACTATATACCACTGTGGAACTGTTGATGTTGCTACACTTAGAAAAGAGAGACATTTCAATCTACTAAAATATGACAGTTTTTAGGAATTAGGACGTCTAACTTTACTGACTTCATAACCATGTACAGACCATTTTAAATCCAAGTGCCTCTATTTCTCCGGAAGATACGTAAAGGGAATAGCTGATCCCTGTCATATCATAGAAGTGGTAAAGGGATAAATAACTATGAAATACATTGTGCTCTTCAGAAGAAAGGTGCTATGTAAATTAAAATGTATTACTGGATGCCTTTTACAGGTTAGAGGACACATAGTCACTTTAGCATCTTCTGGTTAGAAAGACTCTAAGATGCAAGGAAGAGACAGGAAGTTGGAGAACTGTAATTTGACAGTTTTGTGCTTACCTAGTGCTGAGAAACTTTTAAATTCTGTACCTTTCTGGATTCAGAAATCCTTCCTTAGCTTCTCATTTACAGATATCCATCCTACATGCCAATTCTCCAACGGGCAATTGAGCTCTGGTACCACGATCCAGCCTGTACCACACCTGTGCTCAAGCTGATGGCTGAATTAGTTCACAATAGGTAAGCAGGAGGCAAACCTTCACAGGGCACAGTTGCCCTTTTATCTGAGAAAGCCCTGAGGATTTGCTTTATCTAATGCTTTAGGCAGATTGTGGGAAATAATAAGGTTCACAGCTATCAGAATTTGAAAACGTCTAAAAGTTTATGTGGGTGTGTTTTTGTTTGTTTGAAAGAAGGATATTCCCAGCCACACAAAGCCATAGATGACTGAAGAAAATAAATCACTTTAAAAAGAGTTTCAAGACCAGGCACGGTGGCTCACGCCTATAATCCTAGCTACTTGGGAGGCTGAGGCAGGAGGATCACTTGAGCCCAGGAGTTTGAGGTTGCTGTGAGCTAGGCTGACACCATGGCACTCTAGCCTGGGCAATACAGTAAGACTGTGTCTCAAGAGTTTCAAGATGTCCATTCTTACAAGAAGTAAATTTGGCAACCAAGATTCAAATTACAGCTGGATCAGTAAAGACTCACTTTTTTATAAAAAGTGAGAAAGATTTCCAAAACACCAAATTTTAGATTTGCCCAACAATTTAGGGACGGTGAAAAAGAAAAATACAGCACGTTAGCTTTGCTAGAATTTCAGGCATGTGCATCTATCTCTCACAGCACTCCTGAGAGAGTTGGTAATTTTTAAAACTACCTTAGGGAGTGGGTAATGTTTAATAAGGCTGTTACCGCCTATGGGACTTATATTCAAGAGTTATTCATTTATAAAATAGATATTTGAGAGCAACTACTCTTTGCCAAGCACTTCCCTAGCTACTGTGCCGGACAAAATCTCTGCCCTCTTCAGTGTTACAAATGGTGGGAAAGACAGGCAGCAAAAATAAGCACAGAAGATACTTTCAGACAGTGATTAAGTGCTGTAAAACCACAAGGCAATAAAAGGAGAATTGAAGGAGGGTCAGGGAAGCCCTTTGAAAGAAAGTAATATTTAAGCTGAGATCTGAATGACAAGAAAGATTCTGGTAGCCCTGCAAAGATCGGGGTATTCTAAACAGAAAAGCAACTGCAAGCATCCTGAGAGAGGATACACTAGCTGGGACTTGTGGCTGGAGGCTGCTTGAAAGGGGAGTCAGACTGGTGGGCAAAACCAGGTCGTCTAGAACCTCAGCACGGCAGTGGTGAGGAGTGGGCATTTGCTCTCATTGCAGTGGAAAGCTGCTGCAGTGTTTTAAGCAAGGGATTAAAATGATCTATTTACATTTTTTAAAGGCTGCCATGTGAAGAGTGGACTGCAGGGGGACAGGAGTGGGAACATGGAGACCGTATAGGAAGTGGGCAGGTTCAGGGCATATTTAAGAGCTGGATCTTGATGGCTTAATGTGGGAGGAAAGAAGGAATCAAGAAGGACGCCAGGGTCTGAGGTCTGACCAGCTTGAGTCCACTGAAGCTCATTACAAGGTAGAGCAGACAAAAGAAGAAGAGGTGTTCTCATCTAATGAACAGTCAGGAGCTCAGAGCTAGGATTGTTACAGATCTTTTCCTTCTCCACCTGGCTTCTGTTATAACCTTCCAAGTCCCTTTGCATCTTTTCTTTTTATAAAGTGGCAACAATGCTTGTACCCCTCCGGTAGTTGCCACTGAAGCCATAAAGGTAGGTGTAGACTAATGGCTGAAGGGCAGTGAGTTAGTACCAAGAAGTAACTGGTAGAAGCTATATTTTGATCAAATAAAATTGCGAGTTTTAAAAATAATTTTATCTGCTGCCACAATTTTTTTTGCTTCTTTTAAATGTTTTCCATTTGAGCAGCAGAACTTGAATCTAGCATGTTGGTCTTCAAGATATAAACTACATAGTATGGGTTAAATATCTGTAAGTTGGTTATTCTCACATTATGATAGGCAATCTGCATATCTTACTGCAAAGTCACCCAAGGTACTCAGATGAGAGCCTGAAGTACCCCAGTCTTCCAAGAAAACACCTCTGACTTTTTCTCCTCCTGTGCTCCCTGCTCAGATCCCAGCGACTCCAGTTTGATGTATCTTCTCCCAATGGCATTTTACTTTTCCGAGAAACCAGCAAGATGATAACAATGTATGGTAAGTGCTTCAGAGGGTCGTACCCCTGGAAGTGAATTTCAGCTCAGTCACCACACTGTAAGCAGTGTGGGGGTCTCTGGCTAGCCCTGGCGACAGCCAGGACAGCATTCCCCGGGCATGCTGTGTTCCTCATACGTGTGTATCAGTGTGCCACCTATCACCACAGGCCTTTTTATGCCTTTGGAATAGGAAGGCTGAGTCGATTCCAGTGTGGTTGAATAAACATATATTATGTGTCTACTCAGGCAATCGTATCCTGACACTAGGAGAGGTCCCAAAGGATCAGGTCTATGCCCTGAAGCTCAAGGGCATCTCCATCTGCTTCTCCATGCTGAAGGCTGCCCTCAGTGGGAGTTACGTCAATTTCGGAGTCTTCCGTCTCTATGGGGATGATGCCCTGGACAACGCCCTACAGACCTTCATCAAGCTGCTTCTCTCTATTCCCCACAGTGACCTCCTGGTAAGCCTGGAGCTTTGTTGACAGCGTCTTGCCCCTTAGCACATTCAGGTTTTTCTCACCTGAGACTATGATTGAATGTTTCTCTTGAGAAACTATAACCTAGCTCCCTTCTGCTGTAACTCTTTTGTTTTCCCAATTTTATTTAAGATCTTCTCCCTTCACGCTGAAGTGCACAAAGCCTAAGCTGATTTTCTTCCTCCTCCTCTCCCACAGGATTACCCCAAGCTCAGCCAGTCTTATTATTCCCTACTGGAAGTCCTGACCCAGGACCACATGAACTTTATTGCAAGCCTGGAACCTCATGTCATCATGTATATTCTCTCTTCCATTTCTGAAGGACTTACTGCACTTGGTAAGCACCTGGGTGGGCTGGTTAGTTGGTTTTTACCACTTAACAGAAGGGAAGAATCTTGCTCCAGTGTCCAAAAGGATTACTGCCTGGGTAGTTGGCACTAACAACAGAGGAATATTTCGTAGTACTTTCTCATCCAGCAAGTCCTTACTGATCCCCGCCTAAGTACCAGGCACTGTGCAGGGCACTAAGGGTACAGTAATTGACAACACAGAGTCCCTGTCCTTAAGGAGCTTTTTTATCTGGTGGATGAAACAGACACATGAACAGACTACTGCCTGTTTACCATGGTTACACTTATGTGCTACCACGGGGATGAGTACCAAGTGCTACACGGCCCTCAGGAAGAATACCTGAACTCCTGGTACTGAAGACTTGGGGTCAAGGAAGACTGGCTGGAAGACCTGGCATCAAAGTGTAACCCTAAAATCTGGATAGTTGTTACCCAGGTTAGCAGGGGAGGGTTCCTAGCAGCAGCAAAGACTAGCACCTGTGGGCAAGAAGGGACCAGGAACTCCAGATGGCTGGCACACAAGCACAGAAGAGTTAGAGAGGCATGAACTGGAGCTCTGGAGATAAGCAGGAGCCACTGTGAGGATCATGAGGGCCAGTACCCCGAGGCAGGGTGTTTCGACTCTACCCTGAGGCAGTGGAAGCTGTGGGAAGATTTTTCACAGCTAGCACCTTAAGTTTTTTCATTCTAGTTCATATGGTTCCTGTCAACCATTCTGTTTCTAGGCTACCTTCTAGCAGTATTAACAGGTATGCATGTTGAGACAATAAAACATATTTTTACATTAGGCCGAGCAAAACATAAATAAAAAGATTAAGTCAACTGCAGAATAATCATGACATAATGCAAATGCACGTAGACTGCAAAAGTCATTTTGGATCATCTACTGTGGTGAATTATCTCTGCCTCTGTGCCACACTTCATTAATGCACATTTATTTCCATCAAGCTGCATAGCCATGTCTGGTACAATCCAGTCACAGCATCAGACCTTGCTCTGGGAGGCTATTTTATGTCTTCTTGAAAATAAAGGGACTTTTGCATAAGCTGTCAGTCCCATAGGAATCAGAGAATTGTTCATCCCTTGATGCTGTGATCTCACTTCATGTTTACAGAGGAAACACTGCAGGTGGTGCGGCAATGTTCCCTTTGTGAAATGCACATAGACAAATCTGTGGCTCCCTCGGAGATGCTTTGGAGATAAACAAAAACATAGTGCACCCCATTCTAAACAACTGTAGGTGTGTATAGGCCATATTAAGCTGGGTTTAATGACATCTTTCAGGTAACACAGAGCATATAGGCTCACAGCTCACACTTCTGGATTCTAATCACAACTCTGCAATTACTAGCAGCATGATCTTTAGGCAAGTCACATAATCTCTCCAAACCCTGGTTTCCTCATGTGTAAAACGGAATGCCTCCTTCCCCAAGTTCTTGAGAGGATAAATTAGAGATAATATCTATAAAGTACTTAGCATAATGTCTGGCACAAAAGAAGTACTTGCTGAATGTAAACTATTTGTTAGTTTTTATGAAGCAGAAGACATCCATCCACAACACATTGAGCCAGTAATTTCAGTATAATTTTTTTGTATTTATTTTGCATTTATTATACCTACTCACTTTCAAACTTAGAAATCGGGTCTTGCTGTATAATGAGGGTAAGAATAAACTGGAAGATTCTGAGTAGTGGCCTTGGCTGAAATGGCCACAGTTCCCAGTCTGACCAGGTACTTCTATGGGATCTGAGCTAGGGGTAATCCATGTTTGCCCAGGTCCCTATTGGCAACTCAGTGTGCCTGCTCCATCCCACCCTGCCACTCTTTCTTGCAGACACCATGGTATGCACAGGCTGCTGCTCCTGCCTGGACCACATTGTGACATACCTCTTCAAGCAGCTGTCACGGAGCACCAAGAAGAGGGCGACACCCCTGAATCAGGAGAGTGACCGCTTTCTGCATATTATGCAACAGCATCCAGAGATGATCCAGCAGGTAAGGAAGTGAAGGGTTAGGAGGTAGTGATAGGGTGCCCCACAGTGGAGGAACCTCTGCAAGAGAGGGGAGGCCACACAAGATAATGAACGTGACTAACATCAGGTTCACGCTGCTGAGATCAAGTTTTTGTCTTAAACTTGCAGTGGAGGCTGGGCACAGTGGCACATACCTGTAATCCCAGCACTTTGGGAGGCCAAACTGGGAGGGTTGCTTGAGGCGAGGAATTTGAGACTAGCCTGAGCAACACAGCAAGACCCCATTTCCAAAAAATTTTTTAATTAGACACACACGGTGGTGTGGACTTACCAAGCTACTTAGGAGGCTGAAGTGGGAGGATAATTTGAGCCCAGGAATTTGAGGCTGCAGTGAGCTGATTGTGCTCCTGCATTCTAACCTGGGCAACAGAGAGAGAGACCTCGTCTCTTTAAAAAAATTGCACCAGATTGTGAGTTTACTGAGTAATCATTGGATATAGAAAATTAGAAAAAATCAAGATCTGAATTGTTCTGAATGTCACACCAACCCCTATTCCCTGGGCCTATCTCATGAGCACCATTCTCTTCCTGTGAAAATTACTTTGCTCACCCATTGCTGTAAATGGAACATGAATTAGCGGTATCCAGCCTTCTTACAGCTTATCTTCTCACTTGCAAAATGGGAACAAGTATGCAGGACAGAAAAAATTAACTGACCACAGAGATAGACCATATGCTCGCCCTTATTTTATTTGTATGCAACAAAAATAAGACTTGAAGCAACTTGCAAAAATACAAGTGGAGTTCCTAGATAAAAATAGGTAAGGAAGTGGGAACTACTGAGATTTTAGCCCATAGTATTTCAGCCAATCTCACCTTTGTCCATATTGTTCTCTCTAAGAAGCAGTGAAATAATTTATAACCCCATCACATCTACTCCTCTGGGACCAGTACCTGGCAGTGATAGTGCATGGTATTTTGCCTACTTTAATTTTGTTTGCCTGACCCTATCCCATTGCCCACAAGTCTGGGTGAACTGGGAAGGTCCATTTGTAAATGAAATTATCAAACCAATTTAAAGAACAGGAAAGGAAGTATCTTAGAAGAAAAGCTTACCTTGAAATCGAAGACTAAAATGAAGCTTCACAAAATATTTGTCTGGTTTACCCTACACAGAAAAGGCCTTCAACCTAATACACTCCCCTCACTCCCCTCACTCCTGTCACTTTGTCTCGGGTAGCCATACTCTAGGTCACTGACTCAGATTCTCTGTTTTCAGATGCTGTCCACGGTGCTGAACATCATCATCTTTGAAGACTGTAGGAACCAGTGGTCTATGTCCCGACCACTACTTGGCTTGATACTTCTTAATGAAAAGGTAGGAGAGCCAGCTCCCTGAGGCCAAACCAGAAGGAATGGTAGGCATGCACTTGGCTGTCACTTTGCAGGCACCGTGAGAAAGGCACATAGAAACACCCCAGGGTGGCAGAACAGGGAAAATGGGCCATTTACTGAGCATGTCCTGTACATGCTGTGAACATCATGTAATCACTTGATGTTGGACGTCAGCACATGTGGCAGTTCAGGGAGACAAAGGATAAAGGTTGAGGCGGTGTTTTCCTCTAGGTAGCAAGAGAAATCATTTAACAGGAAAGAAGGCACCTGGGTCTCAGAGCATTTAGGACCTAAGTTCTAGCTCCAGCTCCACCATAAACCAAGTCTTGAGATTCCTATAAAAGAAGGGTCCCTTATAGTACTTTATAAATTAAAAGTTCTTGGTCCTATAAGACCGGAATTTTTTTTTAAGTATCCAGTTTTAGTAGATATTCCATTCCTTCTGGGAAAAGAACATTCTTCAACTCTCCAGTGACAGAGGGCTAATCTGCCTTCCCCTGTTCTCTTACCTTCTATTTCACTCCTTGCCCCACAGTATTTTTCTGACCTAAGGAACAGTATCGTGAACAGCCAGCCACCAGAAAAGCAGCAGGCTATGCATCTGTGTTTTGAAAACCTGATGGAAGGTATTGAGCGAAATCTTCTTACGAAAAACAGAGACAGGTGAGTCTAGAGGGCCCTCCCAAGGAACCGTGGGTGACTGTTATTTTTCAAGTCATTGAAAGAAGAGTGATTCCTTAAAGTCTTGGTGTACCCATGTTTAGAGACCACGTAGAGCAGCGCTGTTTGACAGAAGAGCAGGCCACATTTAAAAAGTTGAAAGAAACAGGCAAAATTCATGTTATCAATATATTTTATTTAACCCAGTGTATCTAAAATATGTCAGTGTATAATCAGTATTTAAAAATTGAGAATTCTAACATTCTTTTTGCTGCACTAAGTCTTCAAAATCCTGTGTATTTTACATTTAACAGTGTATCTCAATTCATGTGTTAAATTTTCATCAGAAATACTTGATCTGTATTTAGATTTCATAAATTTACAGTTGACAAAGCAGATTCCCATACCCAGCTTGTTCCAAACATACTTACAAGTTTTCCAATAACTAAATTGAATATCTGGGTTTTTAAATTTTTATTTAATTTAAAATTGATTAAGGTGCAATTGGGGAACTGAATTTTAAATTTCATTCAGTTTGTTTCCACAGTCGCACTGGCCACAGTTCAGTGCCATGTGTGGTTGGCGGCTACCATACTGGACAGCACAGCTCTATACTGCTGGTCTCTTGGCACTGAGAAATGAGACAGCTTCATTCTCCTACTGCCCTCACTTTGTGAGGGTGACTTCCCACCCGTTAGTGAGATTTCTTTTGTGCTGCCATGAGCCCGACACGGACCACAGGGCCCCGGATTTGACCAGATCTCTAGGCCTGCCCTGAAGTTGCCAGGTAGAAAGGAGGAGCAGAACTAAGCCAAGTTTCCCTTTGAGTCTCAAGACTGAGATTAACTGACCTTAGAAACAGAACCCATCAATGCATATGTTCTGCTTCCCAGTAGCTACTTCCCTGCTAAAAAACATCTTAGGCAAAAACCTTTCCTTTCCACCCTCCTCCCCCAACCCACATGCATCCTCTCTGCAGGTTCACCCAGAACCTGTCAGCATTCCGTCGAGAAGTCAACGACTCGATGAAGAATTCCACTTATGGCGTGAATAGCAATGACATGATGAGCTGACACCTCCTTGGACTCTACCTGTACAGAGCAGCGTCCCTTTGGTTTGGCCCAGGGGGACGAACAATTGCAAGGGGGAGGGCCTGGCTGATCCTGGCTCCTTCCTCCAGGGGTGTGGGGCAAATGGCAAAGGTCAACTAGCTACTTCCCCAGGGAATAGGGGTGTGAGTGCACTCACTAGAGGGCAGGGCGCTGCTGGTTCCTGGGGACTGGGTGGGAAGGGTGGTGGGAGGAGATAGAGACACAAACGTCTGAGACTCCAGCCCCCTCCTCCTGGGACCACCCAAGGGGGAAGAACCCCCAGTGTCCTGCCACAACCTGCCTTGTATAAACATGTACATTTTTTCATAACATTTTGAACAAGGTTTATATTGACTCAAGTTTAAAAACAAAAAGTGTGACTGAAAAATTTTTACAGAGTCTAGTGCACCAATGCTGATGTGAGGGGTTGTGTATGCGAGTGAGGAAAATGTGTATTCTGTGGCCTGAAGCTTTACTGGACAAGGATGTGTGAGAGTGCAGAGATATATTTAGTGACACAGTATAGAGGCAAAAAAAGTAAAAATCCCAAATGTATATTTTTTCTTATTGCCCTTTCCTCACCCCAAAATGATCACTTCCTGTTACTGTATTAACCCTTGTTATTAGGAACTCTAAGCCATGCCAGAGCACCACCCTCCCCCCATAACCGTAGACGCTGCCCTTAGGTCCCTGGCCTCTTGCAGTGACAAGTAACTCCAGCTAAAAGTGTTTGGTGTTTTTATCTCCATCCTTTTCCCACTTTGCTTACCCTCATCCTCAGACAGATGCCTCTTACTTTTAAAAGTTGGATTTAACTATGTGTTGTAGGGTTTTTGGTCTCTGCAGAGACCAGAGAGAAGGAAATGAGCCAGTTGCTCTCCTGGTGCGCAATCTGGATGAGTCCACCAGAGGCCCAGCTGCGTGTGGCCAATAACTTTTAGTCTTCCCCAGCCCTCGAGGCAGTGTGTGTGGCTGTGTGCGTGTGGATATTTATATATGTACCCTGCACTCATGAATGTATGAACTGGAGGAAGTTACTACAGTGGAGGGTTCTTAATAACAAGGTCTACCTAGCATGAAGTATTTAACATTCTCCCACCCCTTTAAAAATATACATTTTTATAAAATGAAAACCATAATAAATGTTTTGAATATTAAAAAAATTAACCTACAGAGGAAAATTAATGGAGAAAGCTATTTGCCTTGTACTTTTTCCACAATTGCTGCTAGTTGTACACATCTCTAGTTCAGCTCTTGCCCACGGGACACTCATCAATTAGGTTTTATTTTTATTTCTCTCCTCTACCCCCAGAAACAAGCCTGTTAATTTTTTTTCCTTCTCCTCTGGCGACTGTGTGGTGGATCCTTTCTTGCGTGATCAGGTTGCGGATAGACTTGTAAGGGTGTTTGCTGCATACAGTGTAAGCATTGTGACCGCCAATAAACTTCAATGGTTTCTACTGACCTGGTTTCAGCCATCAAGTCTAGTGTGTGTCCAGGGCCATGTCTCTCTAAACACATGAAGATCTGTGAAATGTGCATTCTTAAGAGCCAGTGGATGACAGGGGCCCCCCCTCAACCTGATAAAATTGTTTCTCACTGGACTAAGTCTGACTCAATTTCTTTTAAAAGTCTGATTGGTTGGGTTGAGATACATATAGCATAGATTGTCCACAGCTGTAAAAGTGAAGCCACTCGACCTCTTCACTAGCTTCCAGGTAATAACATGGCTACCAGCAGACAACTAGTAACTGAAGAAAGCCCAGTTTTGTTAATGTTCTGACATCGCTCCTCTGATGTGGACTGGGCTTCATTCATCAGACCTTGACAAGTGCAAGGGCAAATATTATCCTCTGGAATACTGTGCAGACATCACAGGCCAGATTTATAAAATGAAGAACACTAGCTAACAGGGACTACTTCTAACTTAGGTACTATGTAGTACCTAAGTATGAGGGAACTCCATTGCCAGGAACATGGAAAAGTATTAAGGTACAGCTAGGTGTATGTGCTTTAACGCAGACGGACATCCCATGATTCCCAGCCCCAGAGGGCTGCTCTTGTCTGCCTTATCTACATGTACCGCTCTTTGCTGTTTCCGCCTTCTGGGACCTGGCATAACCTTAGTCCTAAGTTAACTTCCAAAGCAAAAAATTGCATTCTAACAGCCAGAAGGCAAATGGAGTTGACTCATCTTAGCCAAGTTCCATCTGTAAGGCTAATAAAAACATAAAATTATCATGTTTCATTGATATGCAAAACACTCGTGGCACATGCTCCACAATTCTAATTCTGTAGTAAATGAGACAAAAATAATTATCTCACAGGTACTTGGAGAGCTCCCCTCTCCCCTACCTATTAATATATTGAGATGCTGATTGATCGGCAAAACCACAGAGCCCTCTCTTCCACAAAAACAACCTACAAGCTCACCAAAGATGGTGGGCTCATCAGTGCAGCCCTGAGCGCAGTCCAGTCAGGACAGACGCTATGGTTAAAATCTCCCACCGGCCTGTCCAGTTTTAAACAGCGATGCTGCTCCCTCCTTGACTAATTAAAATAGGGGCATCCCAAAAAAAAAGCTTTTTTTTTTCCCCCCGCAGAAATGGTCAATTAGCAATCTCCTATGATTCAACCTAATAAATGTGAAAGCCAGTTATCTTTAAACTTCATTTTCCTGAGAAATCATGTGGAAGTTTTAGTCAAAACCTGAGTTTATTTGGGAGTTTCTAGGCTCTAGGCATTATGTTCATCAAATCAAGTGTCTTTAGACACTGTTTCTGACACAAACTGACAAACTATACTTTTACATTGAAAAAACACCTAAATCCTTTACTACAGATTATTAAATTATATTTCATGTGTATTTGTTCTGTTGGCTTAGCCCAAATAATGGTAGTCTATTCCCACTAAAGTGTAAATCAGACAAAGGAAGAAGGGATCTGGCCCAGAGTTGTCATTTTATGTTTCAAGAAATAATGACTTTAAACAGAAATGTCCATTTCCTAGACAAGTGACAACCGACTAAAAAATAAGTTTTTCATTTTCCAAAACGTAGTCTTTATTAAGGATATTTTCCCCCCAAGTGGAAAAAATGTTTTAGTATGCTATGAAATTTCAACCAACTACAGAAACAAAACACTTTCCAAAATACCCACGGTCTCTTTCCAACTCAGGAACAGTGGAAAAAAGGGGGAAAAAAAATAGAAAATATCCATGGCCATGGGGTAAAATGAACTAAATCTAGAAAGCCAAACAACCTCCCTATTTCGTATTTGCCCCTGGCCCACCCCGTCCTCACCATAGATTTTTGGGTAAATCTACAAACCTAAGGTGAGATAAAATGCTACCAAAGTGTCAAATGCCAACGAAAAAGGAGAGGAAAGATTATAACTACTGAAAAGTCCTGGTTCTTTAAACATTTTTTAGAGTAAGTTTGAAAGGATAAAAATGTATTCCCCAGCCATAATAAGCAACAATCAATTAGATGCTAAATGTCTAAGTAGATTCTTGCCTCTGTAGCTTGTCTTCAGGGTCCATTACATTGACCTTAGATACCCTAAATTCACTGGTCAATCACTTTGATGTGCTTTAGGAATGATGGGTCAACTAAAGGAATCACCTGACACAATGGGGATATGAGACCATCAGGGTGGAGGATGAAATAAAGTTTGGAAACTCATTCCCCTTCCTCAGAAAAGCCATACGGTTCTCAGGACAGCCTGACTGCCCTTTTGTTGTCTATTCATTTGCCAAATACTTATTCAGCATTTATTATGGGCCAAATGGCTTGCCTTTTTTTTTTTTTTTTTTGTCACCCAGGCTGGAGTGCAGTGGTGCAATCACAGCTCACTGCAGCCTCAAACTCCTGGACTCAGGCAATCCTCTTATGTCAGCCTCTTGAATAGCTGGGACTACTGGTGTGCACCACCATGCCCAGGTTTTTGGTTTTGTTTTTTTTAAGAGACAGGGTCCCACTATATTGCCCAGGCTGGTCTTGAACTCTTGGCCTCAAGCCATTCTCCTGCCTCAGCCTCCCAAAGTTCTGGAAATATAGGTGTGAGCCACTGCACCCATCCCCAAATATTTTTTTGATGGTCAGCAACAAAAAAGGAAGCTCAAAAGAAAAGCAGAAAAAGTCACTTGCAAGGCAGATTCATTCTGTGTAAGATCCCTCCATAGTTCAAACTGACTTCAAAACATGAAACAGTGCTTACAAAAGCATGATACACAACAATTATATTTCTAATTCTGCATGATAGCCATGAAGACAAGTCATCATGCACTTAAACATACAGCAGTACCTATATGGCCCTAATCATCCCACTCTTAGGTTGCAAAGGAATGAAAACCAGCAGGTGGGGAATCTCCTAACCCCTGCTAAGAGGAATCAGATTAAGCAAGTCAGGGCATCTGCATTCATGTATGAAAGACAAATTCACAGGATAAAAACTGACTAAGGGACAGAGGATGTGGACTTATGTAAAGCTCAGGGGAGCCAATATACAGAGTCTGATAGGTACTCCCTGCAGCTAGTAAAAGGGTGGGAGAACATAAGAGCAGCAGTCTCGAGGTCAGAACCCAAGCCTTCTCTCCCCAGCTCCTAGAGACATACTGTGTAAGGAAGGTAAAGCATCCTTTCAAAGCCGAATTAATTTGTCTGGAAAATGGTTGAGAGTTCCAACTAAGATAGTGGAGATGAAACCACTTTTAAGAGTATAGCAGGCCATTATTATATCATTCATAAAACTCGCTACCCACCTTTTAACACCTTGCAGTCTGGGGCATGTGTCACAAAGCAGATCAAGTTAATACGCTTTATCAAACAAGCTACGAACACTGCAGCAGAACTCTTCCATTCAACTAGACAGATGCAACTGCCGTCTGCCTTTTCCCGTTCTGCAGAACCCTCTCTTCTCAGTCTAAACTTAGATGGCCTTTGCTCACCTGCCCTTTTCAAGACCCAAAATCCCTCTCTAAAAGTCTCCCCTTTACTGTCCCCGTGCCTAAGAGACTTAGGGCCCACCTGCTCGTACCTTTGGGGTGTTCTAACCCAACCCCTACCTGTCCCAGCAACCAAAATGTGCCCCTTACAAGACGGGACCAGACCGTGATGTCACGTCATGAAAAGGATGTGTAGTTTCTAGGGAGTATGGGAGTCCACAGAAGATGGTGGGTGGAGGCTGGAGAGAACTTTTGGAACTAATTTGGGTGAAGCCCCTGCAGGAAGAGGCTGCCTGGTTTGGGCGGGCTAAACTCACACCGTTGCCATAGGCCTCTACGGCAAGGTAAAGCAGAAGCCGCTGACATCCGCCCGCCTGGCCCCAGAGAAGGAAAGAGGGAAACAGTGCACACCTGACCCCGCCTGACTTCCCCGGCCAATGGCTGCAGGCGCGCCGCGGCCCCGGAAGTGGTTCCGCGCGCCCCTTCCGTCCGAAGGGGGTGCAGCAGCCCGACGCGTCTGCGCACAGAGGCCCGCTCGCCGGGCTCGCCCTCGCCCCGCGCAGGCGCAGTCCGGACTCGGCTCGGCGCAGGCGAGCCTGAGGTATCGCGGTTGCAATGGGCGAGGGTCTGGCGGCTGCTTGGGTGAGGGGTGTCCTAGGAAGGCCGGAGCTGAGCTTCTGCGGCCCTTGGACCCCACCGAGCCGTGTGCTGGTGAAGGTTCGAGTTCACGTGTACAGCGGCCTCACGGCCAGTAGCCGCAGTGGTGATCCCAGAGCCAGAAGAACTCGGTGTCGCGGGCAGACAGACGGGATGGTCCCTGCGCAGCACGGTGTGCGCCCCGGGAGAGCGCAGGAGGAGCGGCCAGTTGAAGGAGGCAGGCAAGGACACCGCGCAGTGCACAAACTGAGGCAGGAAGCACCTTGTACTCTGATAGCAGTTGCAGAAAGTGTGGCTGGAGGGAGAGCGCGGCCCTAGTGTGTCTGGATGAAGGTGGAGCACAGGAGCTTGGGATTTGATTCAAAAGCTCGACCTTTTTCCAGAGGCCATTTGGCAGAACAGCCTGGTCATCAGTCTTTGTTAACCCACCAGCTAGTGGGTAATACGGATTTGAACCAAGAAGAGGGCTGAGGGGAGAGTTGAGAGAGATTAAGACAGGTGGAAGCAACAGGTCTTTGTGACCAGTTGGATTTGGACAGTGAAGAGGACTCCAGTATGATTCCCAGGTTCAGAACAGGGCAGCAGCCAAGAGAGGAAGAGGAAGCATGGGGCGGCAGGGTCCTACCGGTGCCGTGGAGGAGGGTGCTGGGTGAGCCTGAATGGAACTCTCACACAAAGAAATTTCCCTGCTCTTGTAGGCAGAGCGCCTGGGAGATGTCAAAAACTGATTGCTACAAAATAAATAATACTGACAAAAACTCAGAAAATAGTAGAGAAGGGGACACTTCCCAACTCATTTTATGAAATAAGCATTCCCCAAATACCAAAACCAAAGACATTTAAAAAAAATAAAATTTAAAAAACCAAGGCTGGGCGCGGTGGCTCCCGCCTGTAATCCTAGCACTCTGAGAGGCCGAGGCGGGTGGATTGTTTGAGCCCAGGAGTTCGAGACCAGCCTGAGCAAGAGCGAGACCCCGTCTCTACTAAAAATAGAAAGAAATTATATGGACAGCTAAAAATATATAGAGAAAAAATTAGCCGGGCATGATGGCGCATGCCTGTAGCCCCAGCTACTCGGGAGGCTGAGGCAGAAGGATCGCTTGAGCCCAGGAGTTTGAGGTTGCTGTGAGCTAGGCTGACGCCACGGCACTCTAGCCCGAGCAACAGAGTGAGACTCTGTCTCAAAAAAAAAAAAAAAAAAATTTCTGCTCTTCAGAAGACACCACTTAAAAATGAATCAAAACCAAAAGAAAAAAGGAAAAGAAAAAAAATGAACCAGCAAGCTGTAGATAGGAGTGAAAAATCTCTGGAATACATATGTTTGACACAAAACAGATATCCAGATATCTCCAGTATAAAAAGTATATATAACTCAGTAAGAATAACCCAATTTTAAAATGGGCAAAATACTTGAATGGACATTTTGCAAAAGAAGATACATAATTGACCAATAATCACTTGAAAAGATACTCAACATCACTTGTCATCAAGAAAATACAAATAAAAACCACAATGAAATGCTACTATACACCCACTAGAATGGCTAAAATTAAAAAAACTAACAATGTCAAGTGTTGGCAAACATGTAAAGCAATTAGAATTCTTATACATTGCAAGTACAAGTGCAAAATGGTATAGCAATTTGGAAAGCAGTTTTGCAGTTTCATACAAAGTTTAACAGGTTTACCATATATCCAGCAATTCCACTCCTAGATATTTACCCAAGAAAAATTAAAACATATGTCCAAAGGCTTGCTCTCAAATGTTCATAGCAGTTTTATTCATAATCCTTTTAAATTGGAAAGTACCCAAATGTCCATCAACAGGTGTATCTGTCAGGAATTTATTGCAAGGAATTGGCCTATGTGATTATGAGGACGGACTAGGCAAGTCTGAAATCCAGGCTGGAAGCTCTTGAGCAGAAGCTGAAGCTGCAGTCCATAGGCAAAATTTCTTCAGGCAAACCTTGATTCTGTTCCTAAAGCCTTTCAACTTGATTGGATCAGGCCCACCCACATTATCGAGGGTAATTTCCTTTACATAAAATCAACAAATTGTAGATGGTAATCACATCTACAAAATACCTTGACACACCTAGATTAGTGTTTGCTTGAATATGGAGTATTCCCAACACAAAGAAATGATGAATGTTTGAGGTGCTAGATATTCTAACTACCCTAATTTGATTATTGCATATTGTATGCATGTATCAGAATATCACATGTACCCCATAAATATGTACAATTATGTGTCACTAAAAAAACTTTAATTAATGAGGTAGATATCAGTATTATTGCTCCATTTAGCAGATGAAGAAACCAAGGCAGTGCGATGTGAATTCACACACCTGAGATCACAGAGCAGAGTCCAGACTTGAACCCAGACCATCTAGCTCCAGCGTCCTGGCTCTTGCTCGTGACCTCAGTGGGTCTGCCTTCCCTGCCTTCATTTACCCACCCTTCACTGTGACCCCCACCCACAGCCTCAGATCAGTGTGATTATTGATGGGACAGCAAGGTGAGGCCACTGAAGGCCAGTTTTCTCTGAGCACTGCTCTCATGTGAAGCTGGAAGCCCCTTGAGGGGACTCTGTTGTATTCACTGCTGAATGCTCAAGCCCAGGCCAGGGTTGGCCATACTGCAAGGCCTGAATCAATGTTTGTTGAGTGAATACCTGAACTTCTGTGCATAGCATGCATTGTGCCCACCATTTGCTCATTTTTGCCGCATACTTGGCTGCATGACTTTCACCTCCAGCAGACCCCCTGCTGGGAACAAGGAGCTCAGGGACAACCAAGGAGACCAGAGCTGCTTAGCTGATGACAGGGAGCCTTGGGGACCCTGTCATGCCCCCAAGTCTCTCCTGGACCAATTCACTGGGAGGCCAACTGCAGCTTCCAGGAATAAAAGATTCTGCTCTCTCTGTGGTAATGAGCCCCTGTGCCAGGGGTATGCAAGTGGGTGTTGAGGGGTGCTTCCCAAGAGTACTCAGCATCTGCCAGGGCACTGGGTCAGACCGCGTTCAGATTCCATTCCAGGCCTGCACCTCTACAGGCAGCACACGGCCAGCAGTTAAGGACATGGGCCATGGGGCCTGGGATATGGCAGGCTTCCCTGCAATATTAGCTGCCAGTTCTGTGACCTTGAGCAGACCACTTCCTCCTCTGTGCCCCAGTGTCCTCATCTGTAACACAGCACTAATAACAGGACTCCCCCCCCCCAAGGAGAGATACTCTCATCATCATCACCATCATCACAGAGGAGGAAGGAAGCCTGGTACAGAGGCCAGGTGAAATCAGGAAGCCCCCAGTCACATCCTTGAACATCCACCTCTGAGCCACTGTGCATGCTGTTCCACCGTACCTACCCACACTGTGTCACACATCACCATCACCACCGGCTCAAATCATGGAGATGCTCCAAAGCCACCCCAAATCCCGACCCCTCCCCACAATCAGATGCATCCTCCATTCCCGACCAAGCCCCTCCGTGTTGCTGCCTCCTCACCTGGCTTTATCTGGTCTCTCAGGGACAGAGAGCAAGCTCCCAATCTAGGAGCAGGTACACAGCAGGTGCTCAATACAGTTTAAGGCTGAGGGAGGAGTCCTGCTCACTTGTCCTCTGACCTGAAGGCTACTCTCCTTCCCTCAGATGCTCATCCGGGGAGACCAGTCCTTGCCCTTGAAGTCATAAAGTCATTACCGAGGGGTGCAGTCATGACACGTCTTCATAGTTTAAAAACAAATTAAAACTGGGAAGGAAAAAACGCCATGAGAGAGATCCCTAGTTATGTGTGACTCCCAGTTACCCATCCAGAGGTAACTCGAGGATGGGTCAGCTGAAAGCCCCTCCTCTTCACCGCCCGCTCCCAAATAAACTTTCAAGTGCACCCTGTGCCCCGAGCGCCGCTCTTCCTACTGGGCGGGCCCTCGTGAAGTCGCTGGCCGCGCTCCTCTCCAGGGGAAAACTCGCCACTCTGGAAACACATCACAGGAGGACGGGCCATCTGGGCCTTGGGAAAGGTCCACGCTTGAGGCAAGGGGCAAGAAAGGGAAGGGAGGAAGGCAGTGAGCCCCGAGGGGCCCTCCAAGCCAGGAGGGGCGCCTCTGGGCTGGGCGCCGGGACCAGTGATGCCCCTCGGCCGCGCCAGCGGTTCTCCGGCGCGGGGCCGGACCAGCTGCACCGCCCTCACCTGGGACCTTGTTAGAAATGCAAATTTTCTCAGCCTCACCCAGACCTACTTAAGGGGAAACAGGGGCGTGAGGCCCAGTAATGCGCGCTTTAATCAGCCTGCCAGGTGATTCCACTTCCCGGGGAAGGAGGAAGGAATGGGAGCAGGGATGGGGAGAGGGGGGCTGCTTCCAGGCTGCTTGCACACCTCCCCTTCTCCTTCCCGGGCCTCTTAACAGCCGGGGCGGGCAGCCGAAGTCGGCCCGGGGGATGAGGCTGCGCTGCGCTCCGGGGGCGCCCAGGGTGTGACCCGCCCGCGCGGAGCAGGGACGGTGAGGCTGGGCCGCACAGACAGCGCCTTTCTCCGCGCCCCCGTGGAGGTGGCACAGCCCTGGGCTCTCCCCGCCGGTGGGGCGGCTGGTGCTTGGCCTCTACGAGCCCTTGACCGTGGCAGGCGATCTCGGGGCCGCAGCGAGGCCTCGCCACTTGCGGTGCCCGCCGGCCTCGGGCGTGGCTCGGGGCGCCGGGACGCTGAGCTCTGGGCCGGGGAGGGGCCAGGGACCTCGCCTCACCGCAGGGGCCCTTCTTGCAGCTGTCCGGTCACCTGTTCCTCGGCCCCGAGCCATGAATCTCAGCAGCACCAGCAGCACGGCCGAAAAGACAGTGACGACCGTGCTCTGGGGTGAGTGGGGACCCAGGCTCCTTCCCAGCGCAGCCCCGCGACGCCCACCTCGTCCCCGCGGCTGGGGGCGCGGGAGAGCCGCTCCCTTGGGGGGAGGGCTGCAAGCGGGGTATGGACAGCCTCTCCCGGGCCCCCTGCCCGCTCCCCTCCCTCTCCCTCGCCAGGCTGTGAGCTCAGTCAGGAGAAGCGGACTTGGACCTTCAAGCCCCAGCTGGAGGGCAAGCCCGACTGCAAGCTGCTGCTTCACACGGTGGGTGTCCCCTGGAGGAGGAGAGAAGGATGGAGCAGGTGGCAGGTGACAACAGGTTTCCCCCTCCTGCCTTCAGGGTGATGAGTGCCTCTGTCTGTTTTCAACCCCTCGCAGATTTGCCTGGGGGAGAAAGCCAAGGAGGAGCTGAACCGCGTGGAGATCCTGCCCCTCGCGAACGCGGAGGACAAGAAGGCGCAGCCCATCACCATCGCCTCGCTGCAGGCGTCGGTCCTGCCCATGGTGAGCCTTTCCCGCGGGCGTGTGCTGCGCTGCGCGCCGTCGGGCCTGCGGGGTCAGACACAAACCAGGGTGCGCTCACCCGCCAGCAGCATGGCGGGGCTGGGGTGGCAGCGACAGGGCTGTGATTGTCGCCCCTTCCCGCAGCTGCCTGACCCAGGGCAAGCTAAGTTACCTCTCTGCAGAGAATTACACTTCTAAACTATTCACTGCTAGAGACAGCAGCACTAATCTACATATTGGTTGTGCATCTAGAAATTCTCTTGTTTTTAATCATTTATCTGGAATTTTCTATGCAAATGATCATTGTGAATAATGGCAGTTTTTATGTCTATTTTTTTTTTTTAATTCTGCTGTGCTGCTGCACTGGCTACAATCTCCAGTATAACACTAGATAAACAAGATAATGGCTGGCATCTTTATTTCCTTCCTGATTTTTTTTAAAGGAATGTTTCTAATGTGTTCTCCATTAAGTGTGATGAGTTTGGTAAATACCCTTTGTTAGGTTAAGGAAGTCTTCATCTAGTCCTACTGTGCTTTAACTTTTTTTTTTTCTTTTTAATCATGGATGGGGGTGAAATTTTATCAAATGCTTTTCTGTTCATATGATTCTGGGTTTGTTCTTTAATTCATTAATGTGGTATATTATATTAATAGAATAATCTTTGAACTGCTTTGCATTCCTGGGATAAACACTACTTAATATTATAAATTCGAGGTTTGCTTTGCTAATACATGGAGAGTTATCTTTTTCCTACTTTTATTTATTTTTTTCTTTCATGTTAAGTTGTCTCAGGATTTCTTTTTTTTTTAACTTATATACTTGGAAGTGAGTTTGCCCTCTAACGGATCATATTTGGGTGTCGAGGCATGCTAGCTCCATGAACTGAGGATGGCAGGTTCCCTGTCTCTTCCCTGGAATGGTGAATATAAGACTAGGATTAGCTGTCCTGGAAGGCTTGGGAGACCCACCTATAAAACTGGCCTCAGACCTATTTTCTTTTTTACCCTCACACTTCTTAGGAGATTTCATCCATTTTCATGGTTTGTTTGTTTTGAGACAGAGTCTCGTTCTGTTGTCCGGGCTAGAGTGCCGTGGCATCAGCCTAGCTCACAGCAACCTCAGACTCCTGGGCTCAAGCAATCCTCCTGCCTCAGCCTCCCAAGTAGCTAGCACTACAGGCATGTGCCACCATTCCTGGCTAATTTTTTTCTATGTATATTTAGGGATCCAGATCATTTCTTTCTATTTTTTTTAGTTGAGACGGGGTCTCACTCTTGCTCAGGCTGGTCTTGAACTCCTGACCTGGAGCGATCCTCCCGCCTCGGCCTCCCAGAGTGCTAGGATAACAGGCATGAGCCACCACGCCTGGCCCATTTTCATGGTTTTAAAGGCCATCTATATAAATGAAGACTCGAACTTATTCCCATTAATCCAACCTCCGTCATGACTCAATGTATTTAGTAGGTATCTAATAGATGCCCTAAACTGAACATGTCTAATCCAAGTACTTGCTTATTATCTCTAATTCCCCCACCATGATCCTCTCCCAGTGAATAGTTCTCACAGCCACATCTGATCCACCAGCTCCACCTGAACAACATGCCTGTCTCACCGCCTCCCCTGCCACACCCTGGTCCAATTGACTGTCGCCTTTTGCTCGATTTTCTTGCAGGGCGTCCCAACTACCTTCCCCTTGGGTCCTCTATAGTCTATTCCAGGGCAGGCAAACTCCAGGGCTAAGTCTAGCCCACCACCTGTTTTTGTAAGTAAAGTTTTACTGGAACGGGGCCACACTCATCCATTTATATCTTGTCCGTGGCTGCTTTCCCTCGACAACAGCAGAGTTGAGTAGCCTTGGTGGAGACCATATGGTTTGCAAACCTAAAATATTACCTTCTGGCCCTTTATAGAACGTTGCCCCGCCTCTGGTCTGTTCTGCACACAGCTTCCAGAAAGATCCTTTTAAACACAAGTCAGATCATGTTACTTCTTGGCTGGAACATTTAGGTGATGGCTTCCCACCTCGCTCGGAATAAGACCCAAGAGCCTTGCCCTGGGCTGCCTCAAAGCCCTTGTGTGCTGGCCCTCAGCGACCTCGCTGACCTCAACCTCCCCTCCCCAACCCTGCCCACACCACATTGGCTCCTTGACTGCACCTTAAACTTCAAACGTACCCCCACCTCGTGGTCTTCGCATTTACTGCTCCCCATGCCCAGAACACTCTTCCCCTGTATGTTGCCATGGCTTGCCTCGATTCAGTCCAGCCTTGGTTCCAATGTCATCTCATCAAAAAGGTCTTCACTGACCACAAACAGCATCTCGTCTTCCTGCCCCACCCAGGAAATTCACAAATTTTGATAAGTGCTGTTTTCATTTTCATTCAGTTCAAATTATTTTCTAGTTTCCTTCTTGAGCTCCTGGAGGATTTAGAAGTATGTGTATTTAACTTCCAGGTCATTAGGGATTTTCTAAAATTAATTGATTTCTAGTTTAATTCCATTTTAGTCTGAGAACTTAATTGATGGGATTTCAGTCTAAAATGTGTTGTGGGCCGGGTGCAGTGGCTCATGCCTATAATCCCAGGACTTTGGGAGGCTGAGGCGGGAGGATCACTTGAGGCAAGGAGTTCAAGACCAGCCTGGACAACATAGCCAGACTCCATCTCTACAAAAAATAAGAAAAATTAGCCAGGAGGATCACTTGAGCCTAGGAGTTTGAGGCTGCAGTGAGCTATGATGACACCACTGCACCTTAGCCTAGGCAACAGAGCAAGATCCTCTCTCAAAAAAAAAAAAATTGTTTTTAATGTGTTGTGACTTTTCTTATGACCCAGAACGTGTTCTATCTTGGTGAATATTTCATTTATTACACTTCAAGAATGTGTGTTATCCTGTTGTTGGGTATATTGTCTATAAATGTCAGTTGGTTGGCACTTTTGTTCGAGTCTTCCGTATCTTTACTCATCTTCTGCCTACCAGATCTATTCATTACTGAGAGAGGAGTGTTGCAATCTCCAACAACAAGTGTGACTTTGACTATTGCTCCTTTCCATTGTCAGTTTTTGCTTCATGTATTTTCAAGCTCTCTTATTAGGTGCATTTGCCTCTAGGATTGTTAGAGCCTCTTGATAAATTGATCCCTTTATCATTATGAAGTGCCCCTCTTCATCCCTGATAAATATTCTGAAGTCTATTTAGTCTGGTTAATAGCCTAGCGCTTTTGATTAGTGTTTGTGTGGTATATTTTTCCTATTCTTTTTCTTAAATTTTTAAGATGTTTTTTAGAGACAGGGTCTCACTCTGTCACCCAGGCTGGAGTGCAGTAGCACAATCAGAGCTCACTGCAGCCTCAAACTCCTGGGAATAAGCAATCCTCCTACCTCAGCCTCCCAAATAACAGGGACTACAGGTGTGTGCCTCCAGGCCTGGCTAATTTTCTCTCTCTCTTTTTTTTTCGTTTAGAAACAGGGTCTTGTTATGTTGCCTAGGCTGGTCTCAAATTCCTGGGCTCAAGTGATCTTCCAGCCTCATCCTCCTGAGTTACTGGGATTATGGACATGAGCCACTGTGCCCAACCCTATTCTGTTACTGTATCATTTTACTTTTACCCTTTATATCTTTATATATAAGTGAGTTTCTTTTAGATAGCATATAGATAGTCTTACTTTTTTATCAATTCTGATAATCTCTGCCTTTTAATTAGAGTATTTAGACCATTAACATTAAATGTAATTATCAACATGGTTGAGTTTAAATCTATAATATTGCTATTTGTTTTGCTATTTGCCCTATCTATTTTCCTTTCATTTTCTTCTGGCCTTCTTTTAAATTAACTAAATTGTTTTTAAGATTAAATTTTGATCTCTACCATTGGCTTCTTAGCTACAACTCATCTTTTTGTTATTTTTTAGTGGTTCCAGGGTTTACAACATACATCTTTAACTTACAACAGTCTACCTTCCAATAATATTATAGCACTTCATGTCTGATAGAAGAATCTTACTATAGTCTAACTCCATTTCCCACTTCCCATCTTTAGTGCTATTGTTGTAATAACTTTTACTTCTATGTATGCTATACTGCATTGTTATTATTTTTGCTTTAAACAGTCTTTATTTTAAAGAAATTAAAAATTGGATTTTATATGGGGCATGTACTTTGTGCTTCTACTTTCCTTGCTTTTTTATTTTGTTTTTTTCTCCTTTTTCTATATTTTTAGATTGATTAAAGTGTCTTTTCCTCTTTTATACTGTTTTGAAAGTTGTAGAATCTCATTTCAATTTTTTATTGGTTATCCTTAATTTTTTAACAACCATGCAAAATTCAAAGTTTAAAATTACTGTTTTGTTTCCTCCCAAACAATCCAAGGAGCTTGTCTACTTGTCCTCTTAATTTACATGTTATTTAAACCTCCAACACTATGCATTAATGGTACCATTTTATTTTACAGTTAATGCTTATATTGGTTTACTTTGTCTACCAATTTGTTTGTTCACTACTGCTTCTTATATGCCCTTCTACCTTCTTGATTTAGTTCTCATCTTTTTGAAACATACTTTAATAGGTCTAGGAATAGTAAACTTATTTGGGCCTTGCCTGGAAATATCATTATTTTGCCCTCATTCCTTCTTGACAGTTTGGCTGCGTATATAATTCTAGGTAGAGAGTTTCCCTCAAAACTCAAGTGGTTCTTCTAATTCCTTTGGTTTCTAATATTGCTATTGAAATCCTCCATCTGTCTGATAATTCCTTATTTTTGAGAAATCTGTCTTTTCTCTATGGTTTATTTTAAGAAAATCTCTTGTTTTTGTTTTCTACAGTTTTACCATGGTACGTTCAGGCCTAGATTTATTTTTATCTGTCTAGGACTTAGATTTCTTGGATATGAGAAGCCATGTCTTTGATCACTTCTGGAAAATTTTTGGTGGTTATTGCTTTGAATGTTGGCTCTCTTCCATTCTCTCTGGACCCTTCTCTGATTAGGTGTATGTTGGACCTGCTCATTCTGTCCTCGTCTTAGCCTCTCTTTCATAATTTTTCAAATCCATCTCTCTCTGCCTCCTACAGGGTAATTTCTTCACAGAATTATTCTATCTTACTAATTGTTGCCTCTGCTGGTTTATCCTACTTTTGAAACTATCTGTTCAGTTTATTTCAATGCCTTTATCTTTCATGTCTAGAAAGCTACATTTTGCTTTTCTTTTTCATAATGTCTTATTCTTATGATTCTGATTCCTACTTTTGCATTTCTTTGCTTTGAATCGCACTTATTTCCTAGTTTTTTCTGTTGGTGTTCTCTTAAATCCTGGCTGTGCTGGTCTGCAGCCCTTTGGTTTCCTTCTGCTGACTCCAGCGGGATTGTTTCGCATGTGTTTTGTAATTTTATATGGTGAGCTCATCTTTAGGTTTTCCAGTTTGTTTTGTTTTTTTCTGAAAGAATTCTGTCTGGCCTGGGTTTTGGGAGTGTCCCAACAGAGTAGTTCCATGTTTGCTTCTGCCCTTTGCCCCAGGAATAGGACAAGCCTGGGATTGTATAGACGTGTCTTGGCTGGGCAGTTCCCACCGAGTAAATTCAGACCTCATATAGGTGAGAGGTACGGCGGTGGGTTTGTAGGGCACCACAAGAGACTTCTTCTGTTCCCGTTCATGCTTCCTTGTTATCGTCCTTTAATGGTGGCCAGGGGTTTTGTTTTCTGGGGGTCTTTCGGCAGGGATGGTTTTGGGTTTATAGTCCCCATCCTCGACTCACCCTGGGTGCAGCCCCTTGAGGGTCTAAGTCTCCTCCGAGCAGTGGTCACTTACCACTGTCCTCCTCTTGAGCCCAGGGCCTGCCTCCTGTCCACGTGAGCATCGAAGCCCAAGGCCCTGCGGTTCTCAGGCCCGTCTCCCTTCAGCTGCCATGCGCCAGCTCCTGCTCGTGCCTCTCCCCATCTCCGATGCAGGGGACCCTTCTTTCTGTCTTGCTGTTCAGCCACGCAGTAAAACACACTGAACTATGTTCTGTCCAGCATTTCTAGGTGTTCACGGCTGCAGAGTTTCGCCTTTCACTCATTCACCTCCTCTCTGAACAAGAAGCTCTAAGTTAGTCTCACTGAGCCTCAGTTTCCTCCTCTGCAACAGTGCTTCCATCATGGGCTCCTTGTGAGGATTTAAATGAGAGAAAGTAGGTAAAGTGCTGAGCATGATGCCTGGCATGTGGTAGAAGCTCAAAAAATATAAGCTATTGTCATTATTCTAGAAAATTTGGAAAGTTTGCAAAAGTGTAAAGACAATAAATGCCGTACTGTCCGCTGACAGTTAGGGTTAGCACTTGAATATGTTTCAGCCTTTATTCACATGTATATCCCTATATTACTCATAAGACAAATGTGGTTCTGTACATACAACTTTGCCTCTGCTTATTTGATTGGTGTCTCAGCCAGCTTGGGTTGCCATAACAAAATGCCACAGGCTGGAGGCCTTCAACAACAGAGATTTACTTCCTCACAGCTCTGGAAGCTGGAAGTCCAAGGTCAGGGTGCCAGCATGGTCAGTTTCTCTCTTCCTGGCTTGCAGATGGCTGTTTGCTCACTGTGCGCTCACTCTGTCGGGGGAGCTCTGTAGCATCTCTTCTTATAAGGGCACTAATTCCCATCATGAGGACCCCACCCTCATGACCTAATCACCCTGAAGGGCCCCACCTCCAAATACCATCACGTTGGAGGTTAGGGCTTCAACACATGAACTTGGGGGGTCGGGGGACACAATTCCACCCATAGCACTCAGACTTCTCCATCTAACAGCTGCCCCTGAGCTTGGAAGCTCATCTGTGATCCTGGTGAGAATGCGATGATCAGGATCACATTATCCTTGGACAGAACCTGCCACAGCAGGGGGGTACGGGGCTGAGAACAGCCCGTGAGTGTGTGTGTTTTCAGGGGGCAGAATAAACTCTTAAGTATTTCTGCCCACAGCCAGCCCTGCCAGGTGCCAGGCCTGAGTCACCCTGTCTTCTCCTCTCCTGCACCCATGTCCCTCCCCCTGCAGGTCTCCATGATGAGATTCGAGCTTTCTCCTCCAGTCACTTTTCAGCTCCGGGCTGGCTCAGGACCCGTGTTCCTAAGTGGCCAGGAATATTATGGTAAGTCCGAGCTTGGACACGGGAAAGGTCTGAGAGTGAAGTGTCTGGCATAGGGCTAGGGACATTCTAGGTACCCAAACACTTGAAGGATTTTGAATTTTTGGAGAAAGTCCCCAAAGGAAACATGATTGCCAGTAATCTGGGTTTGGAAGGCCACGGGCAAGGGTCCTGGTCCCAGGTCTTCTGTGCCTCCCCACCATGTCCCCTGCGGGCGTCAGCCCCTCACCTGTACGTGAGAGTGGGGCTATGCTTGGGTTCAACTCAAAGAGTAGCTGTGAGGAATAAATGGGATATTCAAGGAAAACACTCGGCCTGATACCTACGGTAAGGAGCGCGGAAGACATCGCTGCTCTGTGGTAGTGACAGGGACTGCTCGACTTAATGTTGACCCCTTCGAGATCCTTCTTCTCTGTCCAGTTGTGCCTCTTTCATCCTGTTTAAAAACCCTTGGCAGGTCCCACTTCCCTTAGGATAAGGTCTGAAGGGTCAGCGGCCTGTCCTAGGGTCCTCCTTCCCCTCCCCCACTCCGCCCACCTGCGGCCCTGGCCCCGCCTCTGACCCAGACAGCACTGTTCCCTGCCCTCTGCCTTCCCAGGTCCCCGACCCCACCCTGGCTTCCAAAAGGGTGTGGCCCTTTCCAGGGGTACATAGGGGGCCACTTTCAACCCCCACACTCGGATTCCTCCAGGGCCCCGGTGCAGAGCAGATTGCAGGGTGGGAGGCAGGCGTCCACCCTGGAGCTCAGAAGCGCTGCCCTGTCCCCTTTCCCACGCCGTCACAGAAATTTCAGACCTAACCTGGGAAGAGGAAGGAGGAGACGAGGAGGAAGAAGCGGAGGAGGAGGAGGAAGAGGAGGAGGAAGAGGATGAGGACGTAGACATATCTGTGGAGGACAGCCCTGTCAAACATGCCAAAAGGCCTTCATCGAGCCAGAAGCAGATGAGCGTTGCCAAGGTGGGGAGAGGAAGGTGGCTGTTTGAGACGAGGTGCGGACTCTGCAGAGGCACCTGGGGGAGGGGCACCAGGCGCCCAAGCCTCCCAAGTGCAATGTGCAGGGCGGGCCACAGCCACTGCCACCAAGTCCTGCCCAGCACTCGGCCTTGGGGACCTCGTGGATCTTGGGAGTCTCTTCTGGGCCTGGCCTCGCCCTAACTCTCCTAATATGCTCGATTTTGGTTCCCAGAAAAAAAAGCTGGAAAAAGAAGAAGAGGCAGCGAGGTAACTATCAAAGTAGCCACGATCTCTTAGCTGGGGTAGGTAGTGCTAGAAAGAAGGTGGTGTGATTGGTGTGCACGTGTGCTCGGCCACAGATACGGCAGCACTGGGGTGGGCATCGCCTTTTTGAAAAGCATTAAAATATTATCTGCTGACCTCATTCCCCTTAAGGCAATTCCTTCCAAAGAACCCTGCCCAAAATATGAGGGAAACTATATGCACTAGGAAACTTATCTTGGCATTATTCAAATCACAGTGACAGAGTGGCAGCATTCTAGACCTCTACCGCTGCAACCGTCGCGTAAACCATGCCAGGTCTTCCCAGCGGAATGAATATTGCAGATTTCTGACGAAGGGTACAGCAACCTGAAAGTGTTGACAAGGGTTAAAAGGACAGGATAGCAAATCATTTTATTTCACATTTTTAAAAGGAGTTTGATCAAAAAAAGAGAGCGTGGAAGGAAGCACACCAAAACGTTCACACTGGTGGGAGGTCAAGAATACTAAGTAACTGTTTTCTCATCTGTTTGCTGTATTTTGTGCAATATGGTTAACATTACGTTTATAAGGAAAGACACATTTGTGACAAATAAAAGATGGAAGCCTAAGAAGGAAAAAAAGCACCTTGTTTCAAAAGGGTTAGCGTGGTCCCTGGGAGGGGACCAGCCAGGGCAGGACAGCCACGCCAGGGCGTCGGCTGAGCTCCCGCCCCCGCCCTGTTCCAGACCCAGTGCCAGAGACAAGAGCCCAGTGAGGAAGGTGAGTGGGGATCAGGACTGGCCCCCTGGGGGAGGCGGGCAGCTTTGGGGGGCTGCCGGGGCCAGGGCAGGGAGCGGGACACGGGAATCCTGCCTTCTCTCTGCAGCCCAAACCCACGCTCAAACCCAAGAAGCCGGTGTCTAAGAAATGAGGAGCCGGGGCCCGCGAGACCACAGTGCAGAGCGGGCCTTCCCCGGGCTGTGCTGCGTGCGCAGGGTGCCCCCCGCCCACCCCCCTCCCTCTGAGCCTGCATGTGACAGGGGTGTTGGGGGAGGTGACACCACAGCCTCTCACCCCAACTCTCCTGTCGCAGGAGGCCCTGGGGAGCAGAGCCCAACCTCAGGGCCACAATAAAGTTTGCTTTGTCAGGACGCTTGCTCCTCGTCCCTGGAACTGGCCTCCCCGCCAGCTGCGCCAGCCCAAGTGCCCAGCAGAGGGCGGCCACGAACTGGCACACCCGGGCCCTGAGATCCCGCCGCGTCCCCACACCCAGGCCTGATGCCTGAGGCTGCTGTGTCCTCCTCCTGCCACCCCACCCCCTAGCTCTGAGGGAGGGACCACGCGTCCGGGCCCTGTGCTGAGCCGTGTGTCCTCGGGTGGGTCTTCCTGCCACCACACTCCCTCTGGGCCGGACTCCCAGGTCCAGAACTTCAGGGCTTCCAGTGCTCAGGCCACCAGGGAGGGCCTCGCCTAGGGGCCAGCCTGAGGGGCAGCCAGTGCGCAGAGCATCTGTTGGGACTTGGGGGCACCTGCACGCCCAGGCTCGCCTCTGGTGGGGGCCAGCTCTCGCTCGCTCGCACGGAGCTCACGTGGGTAAGGGTCCGTGTCAGGTGGGGTCCGGAGGCCTGCACCCTCAAGGGAGCCCTTCGAGGTGGGGTGGACAGGGTGAGCTCGCACAGGTGCTGCCCCTCGTGCCCCCAAACAGGGCTCAGTCAAGTGTTGGGTGGGTCCAGTACAGGACTGGGAAAGCGGGTGGAGGACCCGCTGTGTGGCTCTGGCCTCCTGCCCTCTCCAACAGGTGGCTTTGGAGTCCTGTTCACCCACAGGTGACCTTGGCTTAGTCCCTGAAAGAGGCACACATGCAGAGGGCCCCTGACTTGGGGTCCTACATGCAGGGCCTGTGCTGGGCCTTTCCCTGCCCCTGCCCGGCACCCCCAGGTATGGATCCGGGAGGTCAGAGGTCTTGGAACACCCGCATGGGAAGGTCGGCCGGGCTCTGGACTCCTGTTCAGCCATAGCTTCTCGCGGCCAGGGGCAGAGGGCAGGGTAGCGTTCTTGCCATGCATTTCCTGCACCCCATGAGACAGATGGGGGTGCTATCCCACCCTCTAACGAACAGGCCACTAACTTCAGCTCGCCCAGAGAGTGACAGGGGCTGTTCCAGGTAAGCAGCTGTTGTTTACTGAGGGCTGGACAGAACCGGGACAAAATCAATTCCTCACCCTCGAGTCGCTTACAATTTAGTGGAAACACGGAAGCCATTGCCATAACTTCAGTGACCATCACGCGCTTTGAAGGAAGTGGAACAGGCTAATTCCTGGGGGGAGCACTGCTCAGTGAGGGGGTCTGAGGGGTCCCTCGGAGGAGGCGTTGGACAAGAAGGCTACATGAGGAGCTGGCAGAAGGACGTTCCTGGGAACAGGAACAGGGCGTGCAAAGGGCCTGAGACACGCACAAGCTTGGAGGGCCTGGGCGGAGAGGAGGCTGATCCGACTGCAGAGGTGCAGGCTGAGCGGGCCCTGCCCCTCTTCTCGGATGAGGAAAGTGAAGCACAGAGGTTAGACAACCTGCCCTCAGGTCACCTTGCTGGGTGCCCTTCCCCTGTCCTGACCCTCTGTTTTTCCACAGGAAAAGGGTGGGCTGGGGCTGAAGCAGGTGGTGACAAGTGGCAGGTCTGCAGGTGGGCTCTGCTTTCACACCAGCAGGGCTGTTAGGAGGAGCAGGCGTGAGACGGCCCCAGCTGGGGAGTGTTGAACTTGGCACTAGGGGGTGGGGATTCGGCACTGCCGCAGCAGCTACTCCTCAGTCCCTTATCACCCCCATGGTAATGAGCCCCCTGCCCCTCCCCTCTGCCCCCAACTCACTCCAGTCAGGGCAAAAGTCTGCCAAAGTTTAGGTAAACTGAGGCTGAACCACATCAAGCATCCTTGCCCTTCCCCCACTCTTGGGGCACTTTATCTCAGCTGACACTCGTGGTGGTTTTGACAGCGTCAGTGGTAGTAGCCATTTCCTGTTTATCAATTGGAAACCTGAGACCAGAGGAGGATAGGGACTTGCCACAGGTCGCACAGCCTGTAATGACCAGGACAAGAGAATGGGGACAAGGGCTCCTTGAGCCATCCCCCAACTTGGGGCCCACCACCAGCTTTCCCATGGGGTGAAAGAGTGAACCGAGTCAGAAAGCCAGGCCCTCGGTGCCGCAGGGGGAGGGACAAGGGGCTGACCACAGCCCACCTGTGAAGCCCCCTGGCCAACCCCACTGCCAAGTGTGACTGCCGGCATGTGTTACCATGGAGACCCAGGCTGCCCAGTGACAGCAGGCCCTGTCCCCACCGATAGGAACCAGGAGGCCCAATGGCCAGTGAGTCCCAACAGACAAGGTGGACCTCCTGCCCTCTGTCCCCCAGCTGACACCTCCACCACGGGGCCTGCAGCCTGAGCTGTCCCCTCCAGGCGTCTGTGCTCTCTTCCCTCTGGACACCCTGCCTGGGGGCGGGTGGGAACATAGAGTTTTCCCAGAAAATGAGTTAGGCTTGAGCCAGAACGGACAGCTTTGAAGAGGCAGATGAGGGACATTTCCATGGAAGAGGCAGAGCTTAAAACAGGCCTGAGGTGACAGGAGGAGCATGCACCGGAGATGACCAGGAGACAGCGGCAACAGAAGCAGAGGGGCGCAGGCCGTGCTGGGACAATGCGAGCACGGTGCCTTGTCCACCGTGCCAGCAGCCAGCTTCGAGGCTTTGGGCAAGTCGCTTGCACTCTCCGGGTCTCCTCTGTGGAATGAGGAGTTTGCAGCAGAGGATGCAGCTGTAAGATCCCTTCCGGGTTCCACAAGCTTTGGGCTGGATTCCCAAGCCCTGCCTCACACCACCCTCCCCACACCAGCTCAGCCTGAACCTACCCGGCCCCCTGTGGCGGTGCTCTCAGGTGTCTGTGTGTGGGGGCAGGGGTGGCAGACCACTTTGTGGATTGCTCCAGCTCAGGAAGGCGAGAAGGAACCAGAGGTGAGAGTTTGGCCCTCCCAGTCATCTCTTTAGGTAAATAGATCCACATTGGCATTTCCCCTTCCCTTCCCGTGCTGGGGCACCGAGAACTCCAGGGAGCCCAGAGCTGAGGCCTGAGCCCCACTTCCTGGGACCAGGGCTTCCCTTGGTGCCCCCCCCAACCCACCCCCCTCCTGCACTCACCATCATCCACCTCTCTGTAGGAAGGCAACAGCGTGCAGCTCCCTGGTCACCAGCTTCCAGGGCCTCAGATATCACCTTTAATCCCCCAAATCCAGGAAGGCTCCTGGACCCCTACACTGAAGCCGTGCGGGGGTTGGGCCCTGGAGGGCGGGGACATTATCCACGCAGAAAGGAAAGAACAGGGATTTTGGAAACCTGGTTACTCCATTCATTATCGGGGTCATTCTGAGCAAATTACCCAGCAGTGTGCCTCAATTTCCTCGTCTGCAAAATGGGGTAGCAGCTGGCGTGGTACACGGCCATGTGGGACTGGAGGCTGTGTGGAAAGGCTGGTAGGTGCTTTGTCCCAGGCAGCTGCTGGGGACACCAGGAAGAGGCCCTGAGCTCCCCCCAGCTCTGAGAGGCTCCACGGATGGTCACTGGTGGAGGGAAGGTGAGTGGGGCTGGGTCTTTGCCCAAGGCAAGGTCTGGGGAGCATGTGATTTGCATCCTGCTGAGTGCTGCTGTGTCACTTGGCCCCCAGCACCCTGAGGCATGCTGGTCCCCATTTCTCAGGGGAAACTACAGAGGCCCAGGGAAAAGGGGCTTGCACCAGTACACCCAGCTCTTCTCATCTCAGGCCGGCTTTTGCACCTTCCCCACCGGGATTCTTCCAAGCCCCCAGCTGGACCTGCTCCCCACCTGATTCCCAGCCTGTAGCGCCTGGATTTGCTGCCAGGCAGGACAGCCTTAACCCCTCCTCCCCAGTGGCAAGGGGCGACAGAGAGGCAGTGCAATCCGCAACTCCAAGCGGAGCCCACTCCTGCCCCCTGGAGAGAGGCTCCTCCTTTTAAGGCTGCTTCTGGGACTTTGCACCCCAGAGCCAGATCCAGAACAAGAAACCCCAGCCCGGGCTCTGCTTGACACCTGCGGCTCACCCTTAGGGACATGGGGCGCCAAATCTGAGGGGAGGAGAAGCTGACCCTGAGCAGGGAGGAGGGGCCCTGCCTGCCCTGCCTGCCACACGCCCCGCGTTACATCGCCTCGAGCGCAAGCGTCCAGAATAGAGCGGGGACGGGGACGGGACGGCAGGGCCACCTCCTCATCAAGAAGGCCTGCAGCTCCGTCCCTGCGCAGGGCAGCCCAAGGGAGGCTGGCAGCCCAGAGGGCACGAGCACACGCCCCCACCGCACCGGCCAAGCAGCCTCACTGGCCGGGAAGGTGGACACCTCACACCTCAGTCTCCCAATTACGCCCTCCTCCTCCCCCTCCTCCCCCTTCTCTCTCCTCCTCCCCTCTCTCCTCCTCTCCCCCCTGAAAACCTGTGGCTCGGAGAGACCTTGGCTTCTCTGGGACTCTACCCCTGGGGACTGCCCACGTCTGCTCCTGAGTTTGGGGGCAGGGGGGCAACGGCCTCGAGAAGTCTCTCCAGCGATGGGAGCCGCCCGCCTGCTGCCCAACCTCACGCTGTAAGTGTGCTGCCTCCGGGGCTGGAGTGGCGTTGCCATTTCCAGCCTTGGGGCAGACCTAATCTCCCTGGGACTCCCACTCGGGCCAGCTCCCCACACGGGCTGGCGGGGGCGGGGCGGGGTGCACCCCGGGCTCCTGCCGGCACCCACACCTGGGTCTGCTTGGTCTCCCACACAGGTGCTTGCAGCTGTTGATTCTCTGCTGTCAAACTCAGGTAGGCGGGCACCCAGCTTTCCCCCTCTTTCCCATCCCACCGGGGGTGGGGCAGTCTCCTCTCAGGTGGACAGAGGCAGGTTCTGGGCTCTCGCAGATGCAGGAGGTGCTGAGGTTTGGGGGGGTCAGCCTTTGGGAGGGCAGGGAGGGGAAAGGGCCAAGACAGATTTGGGGATTGAGGTTTTATCTCACTCCTCCCTCTGTCCACCTTTTCTCTTTCCGTGTCTCTGCTTCCCTGTCCGCCCCTCTACTCGGTTCTGCACAGGCCCCCGGGCTTGAGGGGTGGAGCCCTGGAGTAGTTGGAAGTGGGTGGCGGTGATGGCTCAGGTGAGGCTTGTGCTTGCAAGTACCTGAAGGGACAGGTTTTGATGCAAAACCACTTGTGTGTTCCACTCACCACCCGACTCCCACCAAATGGATTTCCCGGCGGGTGTCGAGTGGGTGCAAAGTGCCCAGCCAGGGTAGGGTGGTCCCTTACCTACAGGGTGAGCCCAGACAGGTTTGTTTGGGACGGGATTCAGGGTTTGCTTCTGCACACTCCCCCGACCCCAAGTCAGCCCCCCACCTCCCCCCACGCACACCTCCCACCCCCCAAGTCTCAGCCCCCCGTGCAAGGCTTGGTCCCTTTTTTGTGATCCTCCATAAAAGTGCAGCTATTAAAATGCACTGGTCCAGAACCGCTCTGGGGAGCGATCCCTTGGCTTTCCCAGGCCAGAGGCCCACTTCTCTTCATATCCAGTGGGGACTTTTTTTGAAGGTAAATGCCTTTTCTCTGGGAGAGGGAAAGGGGCTGCCTTTGAAGCAGTGGGGGGGTGGGAGAGGGAGAGACAACTCCCCCCTTCCTTCCCCCTTTTGCTCCAGCCCCGTTCCAGGCCTTTTGCTTCACACATCCAGGGAGAGCAAGAAGAAAGCCCCCAGCCTGGCCGGGAGGGGGCTGGGGGTGGGCCCAACCTGTTCTGGAAGGGGAACTAGCACAATAGTGCGGCTGGCCGGGCGTTTATGGCCTGGCTGAGGCCCCATTCAGGAGTCGGGGAAGGTGGCAAAGCTGTCCTTTCCCCCTTGAAGTGCCCCCTCACCCCCCTGGGGGGGCCAGCAGGCCGGACCATAGCCATGCTTGAGGGGCCGTCTGACAAGCAGCTGTCTGCGGCGGTGGAAGGGGAGGTCCCCCCGCAGCGGGAACATGAAAGGGACAGGCAAGGTCCCTCGGGGAGAGGGACTTGTGGGCTGTGGGCTGTGGGCTGTGGGGGGGGCGTGGGGCTGCTTTTGTGAAAGGCTTGAAGGGGGACAAGGAGAGGTGGGGGCTTCGGGGGGGCCCTCTCTGCCCCTGACCTGAACAGGCTGCCAGAGGGGGCTGCCCGCCAAGAGGGGCGGAGGGCCTGAACCTGGGCCAGGAGGCGGCACTGGGACAGACGGGACCCCACCCCCTGGCAGGGAGGCCACTGCTGAAGGGCAGTCGGGGCAGGCCCCTCACCCCAGATACCCACCTCGGGGTGTCCAGGGTGGGGCACAGGCTAGGTGCTGCAGACACCTGCCCTGTCCTGGGAACACTGGCCTGTCGGGGGCTGGAGCCATGGCGCACAGGAAGGGTTAACCCCGCACAGGTTAAACTTCCAGCAGGGAGAGCTGCTCCCTCCCAACCCCTGCCTGGGACAGAGTGGCCCCAACAAAGGCTGATGGAGGCCCAGCTCTGTCCAGATGGCTGGGATTGGGCCTGGGATAAAGGTGGAATTAGGGATTTGGGGCAGGGCAGGGAATGGCTGTCCCAGCACAGGCCAGCAGGACCCAGGTGGAGAGAGAGAGAGACAAAAGAGCCGGGGTTATCGCCAACAGCTGGGCAACCTCAGTCCTTGCAGGAGAGAGGGCAGGAAGCAGACTGTTTCTCTGCCACTCAGTGCAACAGATGCATAAGGAGAGACCCCGCTCAGAGAAGGTGCTCCTCCTGGCTTTGTACAGTGCCGGGGAAGCAGGTGGGCGGGTGGCATCCTCCCAGACTGGCTGCAAGCCTCTGTTACATTGTGGCAAAGGAGGCCGCCACAGGAGCAGCCGTCAGGCCACTGCTGATAGCCCCTGCGGCTGCCTCCACCTCCCTCCGTAGAGCTGAGCCCCAGCCCTGCCCGTGCCCCTCAGAGGAGGGAGGAAGGCTGGAGCGGGGACTGGCTTCTCCACCCGCCTGAGCACCCAGTGTGAGGCCGGGGAGATGGGCATGAGCTCAGGTTTCACTGTTAGTGCTATAAAGAGATGCTTACTGGGGCCCTGCAGGTGCCTACAGAGCCTTTGAGACCCTGAGTGACCCTAACTCAAAGCACCAAACAGGCCATCCTCTCTGCCTGTGTGTGCTGGGCATGAGGTCTTTCGAGGCCACTGGGGAAATCTGGTGTCCTGGCTAACAGAGCCAAGATCCCAGAGTTCTGGGAAGGCGGCAGGCTCTGATACGAGAGGCAGGGACAGGGGTTCCGTCCCTAATGAGCTGTGTGCTCCTGTGCACCTCCTCCACAGAGCATGGGGATGGGACACCATGACCCTGAAGGCTCCTTCCAGCTCCCCAAGTCATGATTCCAGGTCTTTGCTGTATCACTAAGGGCCCTCCAAGGATGGGCAGCCACTAGCCCCCTGCTCCAGGGTGGATGCAGAGCCAAGGGGTCACGACTGGCTCACTCGCTGGCCTGAGAAGGTCACAGCCATGTGCCCCCTTCACCCTGCACCCTCTGCTCTACAGGACAAGTGGTCTTCCCCCTCCACACTCACCTCCTCACCCCTCTCCCCTAGATGGACCAGTGGTGGTGTCACCCAAAGCAAATTGACATTATTTTTCCCTTGGTAACCACAAAGGGGGAGAATCACCCGTCTCCTAATTTTAACCAGTATGTGAGGGACCAGGGTGCCATGACTGACCAGCTGAGCAGGCGGCAGATCCGCGAGTACCAGCTCTACAGCCGGACCAGCGGCAAGCACGTGCAGGTCACCGGGCGTCGAATCTCTGCCACCGCTGAGGACGGCAACAAGTTTGGTGAGAGCCCCCAGGCCACCCACACCCCTGCCTGGCCTCACCTCCTGGTCCATCCCCAGATCCTGGGTCAGGGCTGGGGGCTTCCAAGGGCCTGCTGGCTTTGAGCTTGACAGTTCCCAATCTCCCTCGCCTGAGTTTGGAGGTCAGTCTTGTTGGGGGGGGCCCTCCCACGCCGGACCCCTGGGCCAGCAGCCCTGATGGAGGATGGACAGAGGCCTCTCTCCCCTCCCCCATCACAGCTAAGCTCATAGTGGAGACAGACACGTTTGGCAGCCGGGTGCGCATCAAAGGGGCTGAGAGTGAGAAGTACATCTGCATGAACAAGAGAGGCAAGCTCATCGGGAAAGTGAGTCAGCCCCGTGGGGGCGGGCACGCGCGCTCCCCTCCACTGAGCCCCCGACCTGGGTAAAGACAGAGGCCTTGGGCAGGACCCTAACTTCCTATTCCACTCTCAGCCTGGCCGCTGGGCCACACTCTGGTTTCTCTATTTAAATGAGTCCCTGTGGCTTTATCCCCTCTCCAAGGGGGGCTAATGGGTGGTCCGTAGGATCCTTGGCTCTGATTTCGGGAGCCCGATCAGCTAAGAATCTTAGCACCGCAGGATGTCGCAGTCCATGTGGAAGGCTACGGGCAGATGAGAGTTGAAAATTGGGGCGTGCATATAAGACAGAAACTCCCCCAGTTCTGTGGGGTCCACGGCTCCAGCTACAGAGAGGCATGCTAAGCACCTAGGAGAGTAACTGCTGTGCGTTCATTCCGCACTGCTGAGGAGGGAGTGTTCCATCTCCTTTGCAATCAGGCAGTCCTGGCTGTTGCTCACCAAATAACCTCTGGTTTGCTTATCCTTGTCAAGCCTCAGCCTTCTTGTCTGTAAAAATGGGCACAGCCCCCAGGTTGTCAGTAGGGTCAGAGGGGTGGCTGTGTCTGACACCGTTAGTCAGAGGCTGCTGCCTCCCCTTCCAGCCAGGCAGCAACACCATTCCCGCAGACTGCAGGAGAGTTCCGGTACTAAGGGCCCCAGGGAATGCACCCGACTGCATAAGTACCTTGATCTTTAAGCTACATCTCAGGAAACTGAGGCTCAGCATGGTTAAATACCCTACTCAAGGTGCACAACTGCCAAAGTACAAGCCTGTGTTTAAGTTCAGATCTGATTCCAAGCAAAGCTGGGTCGGTTTTTTTGCAGCTGTTGCCTCTCTAACAAGGGCACCCATCTCAGGGGGCAGAGCTCCGTGGGCTAGCAGCCCCACTCTCCCCTGCTCAGTCCTGTGAAATAGGCCCCCGGAAGGCAGTTAACCCAGACAGGTGGGTGGACAAATCCCCCTGCTCTCCTTCCTTGTCGCGCAGCCCAGCGGGAAGAGCAAGGACTGCGTGTTCACGGAGATCGTGCTGGAGAACAACTACACGGCCTTCCAGAACGCCCGGCACGAGGGCTGGTTTATGGCCTTCACGCGGCAGGGGCGGCCCCGCCAGGCCTCCCGCAGCCGCCAGAACCAGCGCGAGGCCCACTTCATCAAGCGCCTCTACCAGGGCCAGCTGCCCTTCCCCAACCACGCCGAGAGGCAGAAGCAGTTCGAGTTTGTGGGCTCGGCCCCCACCCGCCGGACCAAGCGCACTCGGCGGCCCCAGCCCGTCACGTAGTCAGGGAGGCAGGGGCAGCTGCCCGCAGCAGCCTTCCCGTCCCCTTCCCTTCCGAATCCAAAGACTGGGCAGGGGTGGGGGGAGGGGAGCCAGACACCCCCGACCCTGAGGACCGGGAAGCACCAGGGCCCCAGCTGGGAAGGGGCAGGACTGCGATTAGGCCCCCACCCGGGCCAGGGGGCGGACCCCAGGAGAGGAACTGTCGAGTCACCCTGATCTCAGGCGCCAGCCTTCCGGTGGCTCCCTGAAACCAGTGGAAAGGTCAGCAGATTCGAGGCCACCGTCTGCAGACGGCTGTCCCCAAAGTCTGCTCCTCCTAGCCCCCTGGACCTGCCCCAGCCCCCGAACTCAAACTGGCCAGACAGTAGGAAGGGACTTTGGGTTTTGTTTCAGGAAAAAAAGAGGGAGAAAAAGGCTATTCCTCACAGTCCACGACCCCGACCCTCACCCCTATCCCCAACTCCAGCCCCAGAATAAAACCGTTTTCCGGCAAGCAGGTTATCTGAAGCGGGGTGGGGGATCCGACTCCCCCCAGGCTCTGCTCGTCCGAGAGGCCGGGGAGGCGCCGCGCTAGCGCGGCCGAGGAGCGCCCGGGCGGGCGTGGCCGGCAGGTGGAGGGGACCGGGGACCGCGGGGGCAGGGCCCGGGCTGGAGGCCGGCAGCCCGGGCGTGCCCAGGCCGGGACAGCGGCCCCTCCCTCTGCGCCCGCTCAGGTGTCTCCGGCTCGCACGGCGCGTCCCGTGCCACCTGTGGGGGCGGAGAGAGCCCCAGCCCCAGGGGCGGCCCGAGCCGCCGGGGCCGGGGCCGGGACGGGCGTCCAGCCGGGCCCCAGGCCGAGGCGCGGGGGAGCGGCCTGCGGGGCCGGCGACAGCGGGGCCCAGCGCTTGCACCCTCCTCCGGGGAGCGAGATTGCTTCTTTCCGGTGAGGAGGGCCGGGGGCGGGGAGGAGGCCGGGACGGCGGAAGGGCAGCGGGCGGGAATGGTCCCCTTGTTCTCCGGTCCCCGTGGGGGGCGGGGGCGGGGGCCACACCTGAGGGCAAACCTCAATTAGAGGCGGCTGCGGCGGCGGCAGGGCTGCGGGGGAGGGGAAGGGAGGGGAGGAGCAGGGGGGCGGCCCCTGCCCTCCATCCGGAGCTCGGTGGGCCTTCCCCTGGGCCTCCAGGTGTGCTTTGGGAGTGGAACTCGGGGGCCATAAAAGCCTCCTCTTTCCTTCCACGCACTGGCTTTTAATCCAACCAAGGGGGAGGCCCTTCCTCGCGGGGACACCCCCACCTTCAGGGGAAACACTCTGACTGTGTCTGCGCTTCTGCTGATGGCCCCCAGCCTCAGTTTCCCCTTCCTCTTCTGAGAAGAAAGGGGATAAAAGCCATCTGTCCTCCCTTTTCTCCCCAGAATGGCCTAAAAATAAGGGAAGGACAGGAAATCGGGTTGGGGGGGGACCTCTGGTTTGGTCAAAATGGGAGGTGGGTGCTGCAGCAGTCCCAGTGCAAGGCAAGGGCAGGGCAGAGCCTGACACCCCCAGCCCTGGCGGGACAGCGGCAGCCAAGAGGAGGTCCCCCCGCCTGGGACAGACATTCCCCCCCAGCTCGTCATAATTGCTTTTCGCCAGGTTACTTTTTTCTCTCCCCCGTCACAAAGAGCCTTAATCCCGGCGAAGACTGCGGGAGCGTTGGGGGCAGTTTGCTGGGATGTGTGTAGGGAGGGTGGTCTGGGCACAGCTGATAACTGGCGAGTTCAATGGGACTTTAAAACGGGGACAACACCCAGCAATTACTGGAGGACAAAGGGTTGGGGCCCCCCAGGTGTAAAGGACTGGCTTTGGGGGGGCTGGGGGAGGAGGCTGGGAAGGAGGTGTGTTGGGGAGGGGGGCTCTTACAATCCCTCTGATTTCCGAAGGAATTTGAGACATTCTTTAAAACTGACTGCCTCCCCCCAGCCGGGCTGTCCGGCCCACCCCCACGCCCCCCCTCACCGGGTTAGAGACGGCTTCAAAGGTGGACGGGGCCCTTTGTCTGGCCTCAGCTTTCTTCTCGGCCTTTCTCCGGCCCCTCCCTCCCTTTCTGACCTCCCCAGCACAGACAGGCCTCTGGGGGCCGGCTCCAGAAAGCTCTCACTGTTTTCTGTCTTGCTTTTGGAGGTGAGACCTGGCAGGGAGGGACACAGCATGGGGAAGGGTGAAGGAGGGCCGCTGCAGAGGCCTGTGCCATCCCAGGGAGTGCCCTCATGCCAGCCCCTGCCCCAGCCCCAAGCCTGGGTGTCTAGCTCTACTGGCCCCGGGCACTTCTTAGCGCCCCTGCCCAGCATCCAGGCTCCACACCCGGGCGGCTGTTCACACTCCGGGGAGGTCTGTTCAGTTCATTCCGTCCGAACTGCTGGTGACTTGGACCTTGGACGATGCTAAAAGGAAGAAACCAAAGGATTGGGTCTCTAGTAATGAAACTTCAGAGGGGACTTAACACTCGTGTGTGTGGTGGGAAGGAGCCTCCCCACGGGCCTCGGACCACACCTGGCTTCAGCAACCCTGGTTGCTTCTGTGTGCCTGAAGGTTCTAAGCTAGTATGAGCAGCGGGTGGCCACAGGGGACTAATTGCTAATAGACCCTTGCTATTGGGGCAAGATGAAGCCATCAAGGGGAAGATGTGACCAGGTAGAGGGAGGTGGCGGCAGCCTCAAATCCTGTGCCTGTTTAGGATTACGGAGAACTGTCGCTAAGAATAGCCCACTTATTGATCACTCCCTGCATCCTCCAAACAGCAGACAGGAGCCAGAGCAGGAAGTCCGAGGAGGGACGTTCACTCACTTTTTAAACCACACAATCTGGTTCTGCTCATATCACTGTATTCAACCCTGTCGCTCAGACACCAGGCCAGTGACTTCACAGTGACCAAGCCAAAAGCCTTGTCTGGGTCCTCAGAGTCCTTGGCCCCTGTAGCATTTGACATCACCAAGGACTAACCCTTCCTGAAGCTCCTTCCCCCACTGCCTGCGACAGGCTGTCCTCTCTGTCCTGACTCCTCATCATAGTAACGTCCCCTAAGATTTCTTCTTCTCTCCTTGTTTGTGTGCTGCCTCTCTGAGCAAGCTCAACGTGTCAGCCATCACCCCCTCGCACATGACGGCACCACTGCCAGACCTCACTGGGCTCTGTCTAAATTACCACAGTCGCTTCCTAAAGAGCCCCCCTGCCTCCGACACGCCCCCACTCCAGCGTGTCACACAGGTTGTCCTGCTTACCTGCCCCTACCATAAACCACAGCCCCGCCTAGGCCATGCTGTCCCGAGCAGCCTCTGTAGTCTTCAAGACTCCTGTCCAGCCCTAGCCCCACAACTCCCCTTCAAGAACGCTGGCAAAACTGGAACCCTTGCCATCCAGCAAGCCCTGTCCCATCCTCATTCATGAAGTTCCCGCTGTCTGGCGTGGTGCTCTCGCGTGCTCGGACGTCCAGACCCACACAGCATTGCCCTCTGCTCCGTAGGCCTTCCTCTTCCAGGGCGAGTGGCCATCTCCGCTGCAGCTGATCTCCCCAGCTGTTCACCTGCCCTTGCCTATGACATATATCACAGCTTGTCCAGAACTGTCCATATGTATGTTCGTGTCACGATTCTGCTAGATGGCAGGTGCCTCAGACGTGCAACTAGTCTTTGCCTCCCCACAGTGCCTGGCACAGTATGTCCCACAGGGTATTTATTGAGGGACAAAACCACCTGAAGCCCCAGAAAGAAGTCATTAGCCCAGCACCCTCCTGTCCCCCAAGGTGGAGGCAGATGGAGAAGCCAGAATGCTGCCTTCACCCTCCATCCTTAGGTGGAGTTGGGTGGGAGGGGTCTTAAGCAGTTAATGCAACATTTATTTATTCACTACAATGTTCAAGCACGTGCTAATCCCTCAGTTAATAAAAAAGATGGGCAAGATAGAACTCTCAAGGCACTTGAAATTTAATTGGAGGCATAAACTCATAAAAAGGCAGTTCTGGCAGGGCCCGGTGGCTCATGCCTGTCACTCTAGCACTCTGGGAGGCTGAGGTGGGAGGATCACTTGAGTTCAGGAGTTCAAGACCAGTCTCAGCAAGAGCGAGACCCCATCTCTACCCAAAATAGAAAAAATTAGCCAGGTGTGGTGGCATGCACCTGTAGTCCCAGCTACCCGGGAGGCTGAGGCAGGAGGGTCGCTTGAGCCCAGGAGTCTGAGGTTGCTGTGAGCTATGATGACGCCACTGCACTCTACTCGGGGTGACAGAGCAAGATCCTGTCTCAAAAAAAAAAAAAAAGACAATTCTTTTGTGGGACGTTTGGAACTGTCTTTCTCTTAAGATAACAAAGCAGCCTTTGGTACACCCCAAAAGAGTGAAAGAAGGTGTAAGAGCTATTAGCAATAAGGAAACTAATATGCACTGAGCTGCAGGTGGCACTCGAGGCACGCTCACTTGTAACCCCTTATTTAGGGCAGTTCCCGTGGGTCACATGTGGATGAGCTCACACTCGGATGTGAAACCTGTCCCAGCCTCACCGCTAGAGAGCACTACAGTCTAGATTCTTGCCTGTCTTCAACGCCTGAGTGCGGTGTTCTCCACTCCCCTGCCCAGGCACGGGGGGTGGGGGGCGTGCTTGGGAGGGCTTGCTGGAGGGGCATGATTTCAGTGGAGAGAAGATGCACAAAGGGGAAAACATTGAGAGGGGAGACAGCATGAGAAAGGCTTGGAGGCAGGAAAATGTGCGATGTGTTCAGGGGAAGGTGAGCGGCACATGCGTTTGGCTGGAACTGAAAGTTCCCGCAGAGAAGCGGCAGGAATAATAAAGAGTCTGGTCCTTATGCTGTGGCAGGGAGGAGACAGCCAAGGGCTTGGGCAAGGGGGGGGGGGGTGACCAGATGCTGTGGCCTGGTGGCAGCATGCTGGGTGCTGAGGCTCTGGGGTTAGGGAGGCAGAGTCCTGTCGACCAGAGGTAGGGGGCGTGGCTTTCAAACTGATGAGAAAGGGTCGCTTTCAGGCCCTCATCCTTCCTTTTCTTCCTGGGGCTCAGATCTCGGTCCCCTGTCCCTCCTCCCTGAGTGTCCAGGAGGAGGAGTGTCCAGGCTCAGCCTCTCCAGGAGTTAATATTTAGACAGCATGGGGGTCCCCCCTGGACTCCCCTCCCCAGCAGGTTGGCTGGGGGCGGGGCCGGGGGCACTGGAGTGAGACAGAGGGGGAGGGTGGGCAGGAAGCCTACTGCGCAGGCCGGGGAGGGGGCAGGGGGCAGGGCCAGAGTCCACTCGGGACAGCTGGCACCAGTGACCTTGCCCAGGAGAGGCCTGAGAGGGGCAGGAGCCCCAGGCCCCTGTCGTGGACGCCAGTGTCCATCCTGGAGGCCTGGAGAACTCCCGAACTGCTAAAGGTACCCCGGGCTCCGGCGCGGAGGGAGCCGCCCACCGGGCCGAACTAGCCGGCGCCCAGTTCGGTGCCGCGGTCTGGGGGAAGGTTTTGCCTCGGGTCTCGTCCCAGCCAGACAGGGCGGGCAGGCCAGCCGCGGGGGGGCGCGTTCAGATCAGCTGGCCTTGAGGAGTCTGGGCCTTCGCAGGAGGAGGGGCTGGGGCAGAGCTAGTCTCTCCACCGGACAAGGACAGAGACGAGGGGGAGGCAGAGTGTGACAGGAGAGAAGGGTCTCCTGGCCGGGCTGTGCCCCCCTGACACACCAACACACACACACACACACACACACACACACCCACACACCCTCGGCCCTCGCAGCCAGGAGTGACCTTGGCAGCTAACTGTCCTGGTCGACAGAGGGAGCCCTAACTCTGCAGTCCCCTCGGGGCCAGGGCTGGCTGGGCGGAAGAGGCTCCTGCCCAAGGTGGCCGCCCGTGGAGGGACTGGGCAGTGGGATGGGATTAGAGGAGAGCTATCCTATCCGCTGACTTTCCTTGGGACCAGGAGGAGGTGCTCAGAGAGAGAAAGCAGAGTTGGGGCCCCCCAGCTCCATGCCTGCCAGCGCCCAGGGGCCTCCCCTCCCTGCCAGAACCACCCCTCTGGCCCTTCAGCATGAGGGCCGTCCCTCCGTGTAGTCTGTCACCTTCCCCAAATCCACGCTGGGCTCCCTGGCATGGGGGGGCTCTCCCCAGTGCTGTGTCCCCATCAAGGCCGGCCTGCTATCTGGCCCTGAATTGGGGTTCTCCCAAGGCCACCCCTGGAGCCAATCCTAGAGCCTTATGGGGGGAGAGGAGATTTGCTGGCTGGGGCCCAGGGGGAGCCCTAGCTCCCCAAGCTCTCCCCTAACCCCCAGCCCCAGCACGCAGAGCCCCCCCCCCATCACTGAGCAAGAGGCAGTGGGAGCCGCAGCTTCCTCCTCCCCCTCCCGCTGCCGCCGCTGAGCCGGCCGAGCTGCCGGCAGGTTGTCTTGGCAACGGGAGGCGGAGAGGAGATGCGCCGAGGGATGGAGGTGGATGTCACCGAGGAGGCTGCTGTGCTCCTGCCCCACGCCCCAGGCCCTTGAAGGTACCGCGCACCCGCCCCCTCCTCCTCCCTCCTCCCTGGCCCTCTCCCCTGGACTCCCCCCATTCTGCCCTGCACCTCGTGCTTCCGTCAGAAGGAGGCTCCCCTCCTCCTGGGCGGTGATCCTGGCTCACGGCCCACCTCATTCCAGGCCCCTGTCCACAGCTGTCCTTCCTGGCATCCGCTCGTTCCAACTCTACCTCTGGGGACCCTGGCACAGAAGGCTCATCTCCTGGGGTGGGTTCTGGTGGGGGGCGGGTAAAGCAGGGGAGGGACTGAGGTAGTGGGAAAAATCTGGAATCCTAGAGGGCCGAGCTATCAAAGCCCCTGGTGCCTGGCGTCTGGAGGGATGGGGGGAGACTGCTCAGGGCTGGGGCGGCTGGGCCTCCCCTGTCTCTCTCGGACCCTGGTTTGAGGGCAGCATGGCTGGAGTTGAAGGTTCAGAAAGCAGAGAGGCTGGGCTGAGGCCCGGCTGCTCCTAGAGAAGCGGCCTGGTTCGCTCCTCCTCCAAGGCTGTGGCCCCCTCCCGCCACGTGACAGGTGCACCCCCCATCACTCCTGGCCTTTTGCTCTGAGGTGTGTTGATCTGGTGTTTCTTCCACACCCTGGGTTTTCTCTGCCTTCCACAGCACCTGCCCCCAGCTAAGCCTGGGTTCTTTCTCCTTTTCTCAGCCACCTGTCCCCGTCATCCCTCCTTTCTCTCTGGAGCCCATCCTTCAGGACACAGTCTTCTCTGTCCCCACTAGCCAGACAGTCCCCCTCCTGTCCCCTTCTCTTTGAGAAAGAGACCCTGAGGCACACCGTCACCTGTCCCCGTGTGAGTCTCCACTCAGCTATCCCAGAGCCCCCTCCCCAGATTCTAGATTTCCCCAACAACAGCTGATATCATCAGCTGACCGGCTGTGGGCAGCGGTTGCCAGGGCAATGGTGAGGGCTGCCTAGGTAGGCAAGTCTGCGGCAGGCATGGAGGTGCAGGCCAGGGTGAGAGTCGGGTCTCTGGCTAGGCTCCCCCCTCCCCCACCCGGGGCACCAGAAGGCCAATGACCACGGGGTCTTGGGCTGGCTGAGGTTTTTCCAGAGGCGGGGAAGGCACGTCCCTGTAAACGCTGTGCTGGGACCTGGGGGTCACCTGGCAGGAACCCCTCCCTTTTCATGAAGCTGCCCTGGGGAGAAATGGGGTCCTTCTCACTCCTTCTGCTTCACCCCGTGGCAGTTCCCAGGGGACTGGGGTTACTGCAGGGCCAGCCTGGGTCTCTGGGACTGAGGAGCTGGTTTCATGCACCTTCCATTTGTCCCTCCCAGGGGAGGGCTAATCCTTGGGTGAGCGGTTCTGGCACCTCTGCCCCCACCCCACTCCCAGAGGCCGGGCCCCCAGAGGCCTCAGCTGCTGCTGTTGGAGGATGGGGCACCGTGAATGGGGTAGGAGGTTCAGGTGCTGGAGCGTCCAGGCATTGTCCCCCTCGGTTAGCAGCAGACACCCCTGAGTCCGCCCACCGCAACTTGAACTCCCTGGCTGTATGTGAGGAGGCTCGAGGGGCTGCGTGTGTGTGTGTGTGTGTGTGTGTGTGTGTGTGTGCATGCACACTGCAAGGCTGGGGGTGTGGGAAAGGGAAAAAGGACAGCGCTGCCCGATTCTGCTTCGTCATGATGCCGGGTTAATGCTGCTCTTGTTCAAAATGGATTGAGCTGCAGCCGGGCGGACGAAACACACACACCCTGGGCGGCCAGACGCTATCAGCTGGAGGCGGGAGGGTGCGGGGAGGGCGTGGGGGAGCCGCGGCCGACTGCCCGCCCCCAGACGCGGACTCCCCAGCACCGGGATCCAGGCAGCCGTGGCTGGCAGAGAAGCAGGGTGGGGGTGAGGGGGTGGGGGCCCAGAGGGGAGACCAGACCGCTCAGCCTCGACCAGCTCCCCTCCTTCGCCAGCTCCCACCCACCCCAAGCCGGCTTTTTTCCTGTTATTTGTGCTCCGGGAAAGCACGGCTGGGTTCCTGGAACGGATGCCTATTACCTAGGCACCCGAGAAAAAGCGGCTGCCCCGTGGATCTGGGCCTGGGCCTCTCAGGCCTCGGGGGCCTCAGAGCGTCTGGGCCACACTGTCTGGGAAGAGGTAGGTGGCAGGGTCTCCCGCCCCTCTTCCCCTCTGTGGGCACTTGGGGCCCCAATACCTGCCTGGGAGTGAGGCCTTGGGTGGTGGCAGGGAACCCCCCGGGAAGAGTCAGCTATGGCCCCCTGTGCAGTGGGAAAGCAGGCCTGGGTGGCAGACCCTGGGACAAGCTGGGTTTGAGCTGATCAATCCTGATTTGGGGAGAAGAGCTGGGGTGTTCTGATCCCAATGGGTCTGTGCTGTCACCAGAATACCCCGTTTCCGGCTGCTCTGCCCTGCCCACCTAGCTGCACCAGCCAGAGATGGGAGTGATGGGGTCGTGGGGGCTTGGGGTGGGCGGGGGAGCCCTTCCCTCCCTGCTGAATAATGGAGCAGTAAGCCCAGTCCTCACGGCCTCCCTCCCACCTCCCCGGGTACCCTGGAGGGTTGGTGCAGTTCTTTTAGGGGCCTGAGACTGTAGGTTTGGAGCCTGCTCCTTAGGGGGAGGGGTCCGGCGAGCCCCCTTCCAGGCTGGGGTGAGGCCCAGTGAAGAGAGGCGGGATGGCAGGGCGTGGCTGCAGGCCCAACCCAGAGCTCTCCCAGCCCCGGCTGCTGTGGGAATTGAAGAGTCTGGGGCTGAGCAGACACTCGAGACCCCCAGGGTCCTGGGGCTCCCCCTTGCTAGTTCTGTCCCTCCCTGGGCCTGGTAGGCCCAGCACCCCTTCCTGGGCAGACACACCAGGTATGTCCCTCCCAGGGGACTGGTTGGCAGGTTGGGAGAGTCAGGGCAGCAGGGGCAGGTCTTGCGGAAACAAGGTCGCTGGGCTCTGGGAAGGGGGCCCAGGGGGAAGCCCCAGCACATGGGTAACAGAGGGCTCTGTGTGTGTTGCTGTACACGTGCACGGCGCAGGATGGGTGCCAAGGAGAGCATGGCTGGGTGGGTGTGCGTGGGAGTCAGCTGCACTGTGTGTCACCGTGTGGGGGCCTCTCTGGGAGAGTGGGTGCGGGATTGGCAAGCAGGGCCTCAGAGTCTCCCCGAGTGCACCCGTGTGCACGAGCTCTGCACAGCGCGGGGCTTTTCCACCTGTGCACACCTGCGGGTCTTCTCTCGGTTCCGCCAGCCTCTCCTTGGCCCAGTGTCAGCCCCCTGAGCCAGGTTGTCCACCTGTGGGTGGGCGTCTGCAGAATCCCTTGTCCAGGGCTCCTCTGCGTGCAGAGACCAGAATAGGGTGCCCCAGAATCCAGAATGTAGGAGGCAAGTCCCTTCCATCTCCCTCAGCTCTGTCAGTCCAGCTTGCGCAATAGGACCTGCTATGAATGGAGGTTGGAGCAGGAACATGCTGGCGACTAAGGGGGGGACACAGACGTGGGAACCTCTTTAGAGGAGGGTGTAGAGAGATGATATGGAAACTCAAGCCCAAGAGAGACCTAGGAGAAAACAGCTGCGTGATGCACATTTGTGTAGGGGAGGGGGGGAGGGAGGGAGAAAGCACCTGGGCCCATCCTGGTGTCCTCAGAGAACAGGGGAGGCCAAGGCCTCGAGCAGGTGGATTCTGGATGCACCACCTGCCCCTGCCTGGTCCCTTTCAGAGTGACAGGGTGTTGTATGGCTCTGGCCTTAGAGGAGCCCTGGTCCTGGCAGCTAGAACAGGGGTAGGGAGAGGAAGAAGATGAGAGAAGAGGAGGAAGTAACTAGGCTTTGCCAGCCTCAGACAGACTCGGGGTTCAGGCTCGGTCCAAGTAGTGACACTGATGATGAGCCCCTGCCCCAGAACAGGCCTGAGCTCTCCTGATGTCCTCTTCGGGGCCAGCGTGGTGTCCCGCCCCGCCCACAACACACACACAGAGCCCCGGGGAGCCGGCCCCTGCCCTGCGCCTGCCGCCCGCCCTCCTCCTCCCCACCCTGGGATGCTGTTTTGGGAGCTGGCGACCTAGCTGCCTGCTGCCTTTATTTCTGGCATTGAGTTGTTGCCACAGTAACTGCGGGGGTGGGGCCGGGAGGAGGAGAGGGTGAAAGGGAAAGAGAGAGGGAGGGAGGAAAGATGAAGAAAGCAAAGCAAAGGGGTTGGAAAGCAGGAAGACAGGAGAGAGAAAGGGAAAGGGATACAGCAGTGACACCGTGGCTGAAACTGGGTAGAAAGAAGAGCAGCAAAGTTCCCTGCCCACCCTGACGCCAGCCCTCGGGGACAGCGCGCCTCATTTCCTAACTCGCTCACTGTCTGCCCCGGTGGCCTCCAGCCCAGCTGGACCCTGGCTGTGTGGCGCAGAGCCGAGGGCCCCAGACTCCCAGCTGCTTTGCACCAGGTGCCGTCAGCAAGCAGGATTCTGGGTGTCTCCACCGTCTGAGGTTAGCATGTGGGACCCCAAGTCTTTGGGGACACCTTGAAAAGAGCACTTGGCCTTAGACAGGGCTGGGTAGGGATTCCAGCTTGGCTGTTGTCTGGGGGTAACTTTGGCAAGTTAACCTCTCCGCCTCGTTCTCCCCATCTCTACCGAGGAAAACAACAGCTGCTGGCACAGGCACAGGGCAGGCGGCAGTTGGCTTGGGACCGGAGCAAAGGCTGGACCCCAGGGCCCAAGGTGTGGTTCTGCAGGTCCAGGGAACCAGGGATGCGACCAGCCCCTACCTGGAACAAGAGCCCACTGGGACAGGCGCGCACAACCTTGGAGGTCCCTCTGGGCAAGTCTTATCGCCGACATGCTGGGGAGCTGTGCGGAGGAGAGGTGGGGCGAGGTGGGCGGGGTGGGGCTGGGCTGGCGGCTCAGATAAGGCAGGGCCACAGCTGGGGCAGGGTGGGGCCGAGGCGTCTGACCAGAGCCAGGGGCAGCTGAGCTGTCTGTTCCGCCACCTGGGCCTGCCTTCCTCTACCGGCTTTCCCCTTCCTTCCAGTCCTCCCTCCCTTCCTGCTGCAGCCTGCCCTCTCTGTCTCTTTGTCCCTGGAGGTTACTGGGACCTAAGGGATGCATGTGCATAGGCAAGTGGTGTGCATGGGTGGAGAGGGCTCAGGACGGGGCGGGAGGGGGTGGGTGACAGCCTGTACTGACCTGCGAGGAAATGAGCTTTGCAGAGGGAGCTGCATGTGGGTGGAGTAGGCAGTTGCCTGCATGGTGTGATTCCAGAGAAGCCAAGGAAACTCTCTCTCTCTCTCACACACACACCCCACACACTTCTCCGCCCCAAAACATTTTCCCTGCTGGCCTTCTGACAACCTAAAATTTCACCAGCAAGAACTTTCTTCCTTAAGGCTAGCCCCAAGTTTAAATGTAAATGTCCATGATGGGTAAGACAGAATTTCTGCCATTAGCACCTTTCTAGATAATTTATTGGCATACTCTCTAACATGCAAGACCCTGAAAGAGACCCAGATGCTAAGGGACAAGACCCTGCAATGGAGCTGTGGATGAGACGGGGCTGGGGACGGGGCAGAGGCGGGAGGCCAGGGCTCACACCGGCTTTGCATGTGGTGATATGGTGGTTACTGGTTTCGGAAGTCAGACAGGCCTGGGCTTAAATTCCACACAGTAGCATGTCCTTGACTGATAATTTAAGTCTCAATTTCCTCATATACAAACTTGAGATAATAGCCAGTTCACAGGATTGGGATGTAAGGGTTAAGTGGGAAAAAAATGTTAAGTGCCCAGCACTGTGCCAGCCATAACATCGACATTCCATAAACAGAAGCCATGAATATTACTGTGACCATCTTTATCTCCATCATGTTCCTAAGTGGCCGTGCCTATGGGATGGCGTTTGTGCACGTGTGAGTGTGGGATGTATGTACTCCTGTGACACGGCTCCACAAGTGCCCCCTCTCCTGAGCCTCAGTTCCTCTCTGTCCGCTGTCCCCTCCCTGCTGCCTGCAAGCATGTTCGAGGCTCTCCTTTCCTGAAAAACCTTTGGCCCATCTTGCCTCCTCCAGAGTGACTCTTCCAGCTCCATCCTGCCCTTCTGTCACACCCCTGCCTGTAGGACCTGGCCAGGGCCGGCCCTGTGTCATCCCTAACCAGCAGGCCACCACCGGGGCCCTGACGTCCCAGCTGGAGGGAGGGCACGTCTCCTGACCTTCCGCACAGCAGTGCATGCTGGGCTTCCATGACATTCCACTTTCTTAGCCCCTCCCTCCCTGCCATTCTCTCCCTCGAGGTTTGCAGCACACTTTCTGCGTATCAGACCCTTGGCTGAAAACACAACCACTAGATACACTCCCTGCCCCCTAAGAGCTGCCGGGCTAGTTTTCCTCTCTCTGACTGCGCCATCTCTGGAAATTTCTTTCTTCCAGTCCCCTAGGAGTTTCCCAGGATGCTGTTTTTGACCTTCTTTCTCCCTTGGTGTCTCGAGTTCAGACTAGTACTCCTAGGCAAACGGCTCCCAAATCTCTGTTTCCAGCCTGGCCCCTCCCCCAACCTCCTTCCTCCTGGACATTCCCACCGGTTCACCTGCAGCACCCACCACAACCTCCACCTGGCAGAAGTGAGCCCCTTCTCTCCCCTCCTCCCTCCAGTCTCCAGGGGGGCCTGCAAGCTGCCTGCTCCAGGGCTCTCCAGATGAAGCCCTGCTCTGCACATTCTACCTATAGGATTTCTCCCGCTTGCCCCTTTCCTTCCTGCCCAAGCCTAGACCCTCACAGTCCCTGGCCTGAACTGCTGTCACAGCTTCCTGGCTGGTCTCCCTGTGAACCCCCTCTGCTGTCCAAACCAGGTCCCAGGCTGCAACTGGATTCACTTTCCCCAAGCATGGCTCAGATCATGTCACTTGTTTGCTTAAAAAAAAGTTTTTGAGCCTTTTATGGCCCCCTGTTGCCCACAAATTTCAATCTAACCACAATCTGGGTTCAGGGCCTCCACAATCTGGCCCCAATCCCCCACCCCAAATATTCCTAAACCTCATGAGCTCTACAATCTGTATTTGCTGTTTTCCAGACGTCCCCACCTTCCTTCATGCTGCTCCCTCTGTCAGGAATCCCTTTTTCTGGTTTGGGGCATCAAAACTGGGCATCTTTCTAGGCCTGCCACAAATACCTCCTCCTCCAAGAAAACTTTTTTTCCCCTACCCCGACACCCCAGCAAGAGTAATCTCTCCCTCCCATGACTCCTCATAGCCCCTTATACTATCTTATCTGGCACATGTAATTTCTACTTTGCATGGGAGCTGTCCAGATGCATGCTTTATTTCTGGAGGGGCAGCTTGGCCCCTTTGACTCATCTTTCTTTTCTCCATAAGAGCATTCTGTGTTCATTGCAGAATAGGTGCTCAGAAAGTATTTGTTAAATGGATGGATAAAACAAGACATGACTGGGTGGATGGATGGACGGATGGATGAGTTAAGCCTTAGAGTTAAGCCAAATGTATAGCTAGTTTGACAATGGCTACTAACAAAGTAAAGATCAGAGAGGAGAGGGAGCTAGCAGCTCTTCACATATGTACTAGGATTTACTCTGCTCCTCAGACACCTAGCTAAAAGCATTCCAAAGTGAGCGCTAAGAAGGCAAGAGAAGTCTGAAGCTCTGGAGTGGAGACTTTCCATTGGGACCAAATACCTACTGTGACTCTGATGCCCAGTCTTGTCCTGGGGGTGCCATGGTTCTAGAATTCCAAAAAGACTTGAGAAATCTGGCTAGAAGCTATCCGCCCTGTGCGCCTGACACAGTGCTAGGTAGGCACAGCGCATCACACGTGTGCTGAAGACGCGGTCATTTTTCAGCCCCACGACTCTGAGCTCAGTTTCCTCACATATAAAATGAGCTATTTGGGTGACACAGTGAGCAGCAGCATGGCCTGATACAAAGTATAGGTGATAAGATTGGGAACATTAGTGACCTCTGTCTGTCATGACCCTCTGTCTCAAAGAATGGCTACAGAAAAGCAACCGAAGTCTATCAGTCCTTGGGGATATAGAAATAACAACAGCTAACATGCTACTTGGCCTGTATGTTTTAAGCACATCACGTTATAACTTACCTAATACTCAGAGCAACACTATTACGACACAGGTGCGATTATTAATACTATCCTCCACTTTACACATGAGACACATGAGGCACAGAGAGGGTAGGTAACTCGCCCAAGGCCGCACAGCGTCCGAGTAGCAGCGTCAGTACTCAAGCCCAGGCACTCTGGGCCCCAGTCCATGCTCTTGGGGATGGGACCGAAATCTAATGCGAAATTCATTTATGTTTCATCTACACCTTATACACATACCCTGACGGTAATTTTATGCAGTATTTTAAGTAATTTTGTGCATGAAACAAAGTCTGTGTTAAGTTCTCGTGTGTGGAATTTTCCACTTGTGGCGTCACATGGGCACTAAAGTTTCCGGTTGTGGATTTTGAATTTTCGGGTTAGCAATGCTCAGACTGTATCACTAAACCGACCCCTCTGTGTTAAGCCTCCCCGGGGGAGCATGAGGGAGCGGTGGCTGCGAGGACAGGAGACTGCAGGGCTGGGGCCGCCCAGGGCCAGGGAGGGAGAGGGCCGGACAGCGGGACAGCCCGGCTCCGGGCGGGGGCGGGCAGGGCAGGTGCGCCGGGGCGGGGAAGCCGCTGACCCCTGCCGTCATTTCCTTTGGAGCCCGAGAACAATGGCTCGAAAGCAAGTGCAGCCCGTCCACTCGGCCACCTCCCGTCCGCACGCGACCTCTGCCTTCTCCCGGCCGAGGGGCCCGGTCGCCCGGAGAGGGGCTGCCCCGCCGCCGAGGCCCCGCGCCTGACGCCCCCTGGCCCGGCCTCCCTCCCCTTCTCCTTGCAGCCCGGGGAGTCGCCGCCCGCCAAGGGATGAGGACGCGACAGCCGGGCGGGACGCGCTTGCTGCCTTCGCGGCCCCGAGCGCGCAGCGCCCAGGAGCCGGGCCGGGCCTGACACCCTGTCCTCTCCCCTCGCGCACAGGGCTCCGCCAGTGATCCGCCGCCAGCGCCCGCCGCATGGAGCGGCTGCAGAAGGTGCGCGCGCACGCGCAGGGGCGCCGGGGCCGGGTGGGGGGCAGCTCGGGCGTCGAAGGGCGCCACCTGGCGGCTGCCCGCAGCGCGGCGCCCCGGTCCCCAGAGGCCTAGGGCCGCCCGCCCCGCCCCCGCCCTCGCCCCCACACGCATCCCCACTCGCCCGCCTTCTCGCTCTCCCCAGCAACCACCCACCTCCCCCGGGAGCGTCAGCTCCTCCCGAGACTCCAGTGTGCCTGGCTCTCCCTCCAGCATCGTGGTGAGTACCCCTCTCGGCCACAGCACCCTCCGGCTGGGAGGGGGGTGGGCGGGCACCGCTGGCTGCGGGGGCTTCACTCCGAGCCTCCCCAGGGTGGTCCTGCCAGTCTGGCCGGCAGAGGAACCCAGAAATCCAGAGAAGCGCCCCCACATCCTCCTTCTCCTAGTCTGATCTCATTGTACCCCAAAGTGCCAAGGGAAGGAATGTTATATTTTTAAGGTGACTAAACTCTTAAAATGAAAATAACTGGACTGCTCACATCTAAAGTGGCGCCGTTTTCTCGGTAATAACTGTAAGTCTAGCTTGTAAGGCGGGTAGCCCAGGTAAGGCTTTGGGCTCCATTTGCACCGTTTTCCTGCAGGCCAAGATGGACAACCAGGTGCTGGGCTACAAGGACCTGGCCGCCATCCCCAAGGACAAGGCCATCCTGGACATCGAGCGGCCCGACCTCATGATCTACGAGCCCCACTTCACCTATTCCCTCCTGGAGCACGTGGAGCTGCCCAGGAGCCGGGAGGTGAGAGGGGTCCTCTTGGGCAGGACCTGGGGGGAGGGCTCCGCAGCTCCACTGGTGGCAGAGGGACACCTGTCCTGCTTTCTTTGGCTGAGCTGGGGGTGGGGCGCGTTTCCAGGCAGCAACACAGGGGCTCCAGGAAGGAGGCCGGGAGTGGGCAGAAAGGGCAAAGTTTGTAGAAAGAGCACAGAAGCACTGAATGTGGAGGCTGAAAGTCCTAGCTGAAGCACCTGGGTGACACTGTGGCTCGGTTTACCTCTTGTAAAATAGAGGTGATCCCTCTGCCATCCACTTACAAGGTATTCCAGGCACAGGAGATGGTGCACAGGCAGGTCCTTTACCCACCGTGTTCAAGAAAGGGCCAGTGCCACCGGCTGGACTGTGGGGAGACTTCAGTCTCCTCCCTGGATGCTTCTTGGTCCTGTCCCTTCCTTTCCTTGCCAGGCTCTGAGGACAGGGCCACAGCTGTTCTTCCCCTGGCCCTCAGAGCTCCAAGCACACTGCTCCTGTGCTGCTCGCTTCCCGAGGGAAGACTGAGGACGTTGCCCAGGGGATGGTAGGAAGGAGGAGGAGGGAAGGCCAGCACTGGGGACTGGCAAGGATGTGAGAGAGAAGAGGTGGCCCAGACACTGGCCAGGAAAGGGTGCGGAGCTGAGTGGGGGATGAAGCTGCCCCTCGGGTTCTAGGGGCCAGGGTTTAATCTCCCCCTCCATTCACAGCGCTCGCTGTCACCCAGATCCACGTCCCCGCCACCATCCCCAGAGGTGAGTCTGCCCCACACTGGAAACTTGTCCAGCCTTGCTCTGAAGGGGCCCCCAGGTCCCCTCCCCAACACATGTCCAGACCGAGCTCTGTGGGGCGCAGGGGGTGACCGGCCAGCTCTGTGGCCATCACTCTGTCTGACCCAGGGCCTCATCTAACCCTTTCTCCCCAGGCCAGGTACCGTGTGATGGCAGGTTCAGTCCTTGCATTCACTGCCCTGGGGCTGGGGAGGTGGCTGCCAGGCTGGGAGGACAGAGCGGGGTGGCATGAGGGGAAGTGGCGGTGTGTGGGTTGGAGAGGGTGGTGGGGGCTCTAGACCCACACACTTGTGCTCTGCAGGTGTGGGCGGAGAGCCGGACCCCTGGAATCTTCTCCCAGGCTTCGGCCCCAAGAACCACTGGAACCCCCCGGACCAGCCTGCCCCATTTCCACCACCCTGGTAGGTCTTGGCCGCACCCCTCCCGGGACCCTTGTTTCCTTCAGGAGCCCCAAGCCCCTACCCTCAGTCCCCTCCTCTCCGGAGAACACTTTCACCACGGACCTGCGGGGCGCTAGAGATGGTGGGCCTGTCACTTCTTCCCTCCCTCCAGCCCGAAAAGCACAGAAAGTGCCAAGCCCCTGAGGGACGGTGCCAGGAACCCAGGGTTCCATCTTGGCTCTGGGCAGGAGCCAGTGAATTCCCACCTTCTCCCATTCCCCTTCTCACGGCCCTGCCGGCCGCACATCCTCCTCACCTGCCCGCGCTCCCTCCCACAGAGACCTCCCGCCCGGACTCCAACATCTACAAGAAGCCCCCCATCTACAAGCAGAGAGGTGAGGGTTCCCCTGGCCTGCTGGGGGGCTGGCCGGGGTGGGGTGGGGAACAACTGCTCAGCACAGCATGGAATGTTTGCCGTGTGCTCATATGTCCAGCATCTCCCAGGTGTGCAGGGGGCAGGTGAGGGGCTGGGGACCGAGGGCGGGCCAGGTTGGCTGCAGGGGCTGTGGGGCGCGCCCGGCTGACCCTGGCCTCCGTCCGCAGAGTCCGTGGGGGGCAGCCCTCAGAGCAAGCACCTCATCGAGGACCTCATCATCGAGTCGTCCAAGTTCCCCGCGGCCCAGCCCCCCGACCCCAACCAGCCCGCCAAGATCGAAACCGACTACTGGCCGTGCCCCCCTTCTCTGGCGGTCGTGGGTAGGAGGGATGGGGAAAGGGGGGCCCTGTGGGGTCTGCGTAGGCTTTTCCCCGCCTTCCCGAGCCCCCAGGCTCACTGCTCACCCATTCCCGGCGTTCCTCCAGCACTTGGTATAAATGGCTGTTTGTCAATCATTCATTCACTTTCCCTTCATTTATTTGGTGACTCAACAGACATTTATCAAACTATGTCCCAGGCTCTGTGATAGGACCTCTGAGAAAGAGAAAGATAGATAAGGTGTGGTCCCCAGTGAATTTGTCGTGCGTATTGCCTACCCAGTGTCACAGCAAGGCGAGGAAATGTTACTTTTATATTATTTTATTTTAAAAAATAATTTGTAGTGGCCTCTTGAAGGCCCAGCCCAGGGCAGTGCACAAAACCAGTGCTGGATAAATGCTGGTTGAGCCGATGGCTGGCTGACGGCTGTGCCTGCCCTTGCCCTGTCTCCTAGAGACAGAATGGAGGAAGCGGAAGGCATCTCGGAAGGGTGCAGAGGAAGAGGAGGAGGAGGAAGACGATGACTCCGGAGAGGAGATGAAGGCTCTCAGGGAGCGTCAGAAAGAGGAACTCAGTAAGGTAGCATCTCACGACCTGCCACCCACCCTGTGTCTTCTTAGGGACAGAGGTCCTGGTTCCATAGCTGGTCTAAAGGGGCTCAGGCCAGAGAAGCATCCTTGTTAGAACACGTGAGCAAGCCCTCTTCTTTCCCGGGATCTCAGGTTTCTGCTTGTGAAGGGACACCTGGACTTTACGCTGCTTTCGGGGGGACACTACTTGATCTTAGGGTCGAAAGCACAGAAAAGGGTGGTCCCACCTGTGCCAGGCTTCAGCAGGCCTGGTCTCCAGGGGAGGAGAGAGAACGTCAAGAGCCATGGAAAGGCCACTGACTGTGACATGGGCTTGTGCCCTGGGCAGGGTGACCTGGGACAAGGAGGCCACCAGGATAGAGTTCCACCAAGCACTCTCACTCTGCACTCAAGGGTGGCCATGTGTCAGCCAAGAACAAGAGGCTCTGTGGGCTCCAGGGCACGAACCAGCCACCTTGGAAAATGTCCCTTGCCTGCCTGCAGGACACCCAACTCTAGGCTGTTTGGAGATGAGGAACGAGTATCTGAGTCTCCCATTCTCCCTCATCAGGTTACTTCCAACCTGGGAAAGATGATCTTGAAAGAAGAGATGGAAAAGTCATTGCCTATCCGAAGGAAAACCCGCTCCCTGCCCGACCGGACACCCTTCCACACCTGTGAGTACCGTGTAGGGGGCTCAGAGTCACCGGGCCAGACCTGGAGGCCGGACTCTGTTGTCTGGTGACTTGTTAGATGTAGGAGATGTGGTCCCTGGCCCAAGGTGCTCACACTTTCTCCTTCGGGCAAGAGCACAAGTCAGAACAGCATCGAGGACAAAAGATAGTACCAGCTGAAGCAGAATTAGCAAATTCGGTTTAATTTAACAAACCCTTATTGAGTGTCTATCACGTGCTAGGCATTGGGGGTAGAAAGAGTGAAAAAAATCTAGTCCTGTCCTCTGGTAGCCTGTGGTTGATGGGGAAAACCCATGTAAATCCCAAAGTTTCCACGTGCTGTTGTGGCAGGTGTGATCAGGGCGTGCCGGGGGTACTTTGGGAGCACAGCAACACAGACTTCAGCCCATCGGGAGTGAGACCAAGTGAGCCAGACAAAGTGAGTGGGGGAGAAGGTCATCACAGACATCAGAAACAGTGTGGAAGCAAAGACAGGGAACCGGAAACATCCGGCCGGCTTAGAGGACCTCCAGGAGCCTGGAGTCACAGAGCATGGCATGCACCATTGGGTGGCAGGCAGCAGGGCCAGAGAGATGGGGGCCAGAGCTTTGAATGCCCTGCCTCTGGTCACCCGCTGCTCTGGCCTGGACTTCCTTAAAGCATGGTGGCTGGAGAGGAGAGGGAGAGATCTGAGAACCCAGAATTGAAAGCCACATGGCATCACTTCTGCATTCTGTCGCTCAGAGCCAGGCACTGGGCAGCCTAGACTCTAGGGGAGGGAAATAGGCTCTACTTCTTTCTTTTCTTTTTTTTTTTTTTTTTTGTGACAGAGTCTCACTTTGCCTGGGCTAGAGTGAGTGCCGTGGCGTCCTCCTAGCTCACAGCAACCTCAAACTCCTGGGCTCAAGCGATCCTACTGCCTCAGCCTCCCGGGTAGCTGGGACTATAGGCATGTGCCACCATGCCTGGCTAATTTTTTCTATATATATTTTAGTTGGCCAGATAATTTCTTTCTATTTTTAGTAGAGATGGGGTCTCGCTCTTGCTCAGGCTGGTCTCGAACTTCTGACCTTGAGCGATCCACCCGCCTCGGCCTCCCAGAGTGCTAGGATTACAGGTATGAGCCACCACCCCTGGCCAAGGCTCTACTTCTTGATGCAAAAAATGGCACAGTCTCATTGCAGAAAGCGTGCGGGACGGGAGCTGATGGTGCGCGCCATCTTTGGGAACAGTCTACCATGCTCTCCAGGAGTCTGGGGCAGGGCTAAAAATAGACACGGGCCCAGAGAAAAAGGCATGGATTTGAGAAATATATGGGCAGTCGAATCCACTGGACATGGTGGGTAGGGAGAGAGAGGTTGGGGTTCTTGGGTGCCAGGCGATGACCAGCGTGGAGCTGAGATAGTAAGAGCGGCAGGTTTCAGAGAGCAATGGAAGTGGTTTCAGACAGTTGGGTTTCAAGTGCCCCACCTGGAGCTGTAGGCAGAGGTGCATTTGGTGGAGAAGCTTGTATGTGGCAGTGAGAGGGGGAGGAGAAAGTGAGATTGTATGGAGAGACAAGGGGAGGGCAGCCCTGGAAGATGCGACCATTAAGGGTCCAGG
>CM052451.1:15196259-15308804 GCA_028533085.1 Varecia variegata
ATATTGAAGCAAAATTCTAGTGAAGGCAATTGCTATAGGACACCAACCATTTCTAGTAATGGGAGATGAAAAGAGTTTTGGGATCTGTTCAAGCTAAGAATCTTAGGTACAAAGTTCTTTCTAGGAAAACACATCAGTGAAAACACATTTTCTTGAGTTAGAACCTGTGGTGTCTGAACGTGGAGAGATCCTATGACAAGTGTGAGTTGAGAGTGACACCCAGGGATGGTGACGTGAGGTGTTGACTGCTGGTCCCAGCCAGCAGCTGACAGCCCTGAGAAAATGACTATTTCCGTAGTAGAAGGTCAGACGTTTAGAATTTGATTACTAAGGTTGTTAATGAAATTATAATAACTCAATTGTTTTGATTAGGTTTTAGATTTAGTTGGATATCTCAGAGTTCATTATGTGACGGTGAACCTCAGTGTTGGCTGGCTGGCGATTTTCACACTCAACTCTTGTGCTCTTGGGCCACTTGTAGTTAGAAGAGGGAAGGCAGTAGAGACAGTTCAGAGTCACCAGTGTCACTGGCTGGACATCCCAGTAGGAGCTGGTGGCCAACAGAAGTCCCCCAGCCTCCCCAGCTCATTCTTCACTGGCTGCCCGGTAGGGGAAGGCCAGCAGGGGAGCCCTCCCAGGAGGGACTGCCAGGGCCACCAGGACTGAACGCAGGACCTCTTGCTCTCTTCCAGCCTTGCACGCGGGAACCTCTAAGTCTTCCTCTCTCCCCGCCTACGGCAGGACCACCCTGAGCCGGGTAAGGTCTCAGGACCAGAGATGTGGACTACGTGGGTGGGGTGTGCACGTGGGGTGCTTCTGGGGGACTGAGCCACTGTGCGTCCTCGGGAGCAGGGACACCCTCAAAGTGAAGGGGACCAATGAGGAATGTCCCCGGCTTCCTCTCACTCCTTTGTGTCCTTTGTAGCTACAGTCCACAGAGTTCAGCCCATCGGGGAGTGAGACTGGAAGCCCAGGTGAGAAGTGGGACCCGCTGTTCGGGAGCTGGGGAAGGGGCTTGTGCAGGCCCTTGGGCGGTGCGTGTCTGGGACGTGGGCAGGGGTCTGACCAGGTCAGGCAGCAGCTGGCCTCGGAGCTACCTCTGAATGGTGACCCTTCCCTCCCGCAGGCCTGCAGGTGAGCACCTTCCGGAGGGGAACAGGTGGACGCCAGGAGCCGGGCCAGGCGACTGGACGTGTGGGGGACGGGGGGGTGGGGCTTCGGAGTTGCCTGGTGATGCCGTGAGACGCCAGGGTAAGGCTGGGAAGGTCTCCCCGCCCCGCTCTGGCTCACTGCGGCTTTGGTCTCCCCAGAACGGAGAGGGCCAGAGGGGGAGGATGGACCGGGGGAACTCCCTGCCCTGTGTGCTGGAGCAGAAGGTGAGGGGCAGGGACCCGAGCACTGCAGCGGGTGGGCGGCTGGGGACGCCAGGCAAGCTGAATGCCCTGCGGGGTCCTCCTGGCCTTGAAGATGGGAGGGACAGCAGGGAAGCCGGGGGGCGACAGAGGGCAGAATGGCATGAACCCCGCTGGCCTCTGCAGGTTGATGGGGGGCCTGGGGACTTGAGGGGGCTGCATTGACAGGAAACCCCATGAGCCTAAGACTGCCCCCTGCCCTCGCCCCCAGATATATCCCTATGAAATGCTCGTGGTGACCAACAAGGGGCGAACCAAGCTGCCTCCGGGCGTGGACCGGATGAGGCTGGAGGTACGCAGGGAAGACGCACCGGGGGGGCTGCAGGGTGTCAGGGGGGCAGACTCTCCTGCCCGGTGGAGAAGACCCGGGGCCTCTTTGTCTGAGTGTGCCCTGGGTCACTCAGCACAGCCCCACCCCGCAGCTCCTTTTCCTGAGCAGCCCTCTGTGTCCCTTACAGAGGCATCTATCCGCCGAGGACTTCTCAAGGGTGTTTGCCATGTCACCCGAAGAGTTCGGCAAGCTGGCTCTGTGGAAGCGGAACGAACTCAAGAAGAAGGCCTCTCTCTTCTGACAGCCCCTCCGTGATTGACCCCTCACCCCTGCTGCTTGAGGGCGCTGGAGCTGGGGTCTCGAGACCCAGAGCATCCTCTTCCCCTGGCTAGCCTGGAGGGGGAGCGGCCCCTGCGGGCCTGGCCGCTGCGGCCTGGCCTTTCCCGGGCATGAGGAGCCAGGCGGCCTCCTCCTCTCTCCCCTGGTGCCCCTGCACAGGGCAAACCCAGGCGGGGCTCCAGCACACGCAGAGTTCATGTTTGCGCCCTCTCCTTGCCCCTCACCCCCACACGAAGGTCCCCAGCAGAGGGTGAGGAGAAATGAAGGGGCGCTTGGTGGTCAGGCCTGGCACCGTCTTGAGCAGTGGGTGGGAAGCGGCCAGGCAGGAGAGCTCTGGGCCCCTGTGTGCGCCCACCCAGCTTCCCCCACTCACTCATGTCAGCTTCCCTGCACCTGGGCTTGCTGCTTCTCTGACTTTAGCGGGAACAGCCTCCAGCTGCCCTCCAGCAGGGAGGCTGCCCTGCCCTCCAGCTTGCCCTGCCCTCTGCTCGCAACCCAGAGCTTCGAAGCCTCTTGCTCCAGCCCTGTGGCTTCCCCAGAAGCCTTGGCTTAGAGGGGGATGCCGCGTGTACACAGCCCCAGCCCGCCACCACCTCCAGGCCAAGTCAGCAGGACTCCCACCTTCTAGCGCAAGCCAGGTCCCGGGCAGAAGCCAGCCCTTCATCCTCCCTTGGATGGGGTCCAGAGGCCAGGCGTGGCACGTTCCTGAGTGTCCTGGCTACCAGCTCCCACCTGTACCCATGCACCCCCCACTATGCTCTCTAAAGAATGTATTTATTGGGGCCCCCCAGCTGCTTTCCTCCCCTAACTCTCTGCCCTACCTTAGTCACACTCCCAGCTCTACTTCTCTCCAAGTACACATGTGTATATAATTATATCTATATTTTTGCCCAGGTCCGGGTTTTGTTCCTGCCCAGACCCTGGCATCCCTTTCCACTGTGTGTGTGATAATGCTGGGGGAGGGGGACTCTGCTTGGAATTAAAAGATTGCATTGGGTCCCTAAATCTGTTTGTCTTTTATGAGCCCCCACACCTGGGTGAGAAGGACAGGTGATGTCGGTGGGTGGGGAGAATGAGGGTTCAAATAGGGCACGTGAGAGTTGGAGCGGTGGAGAGATAGCATGCATGCTCCTCTTCCCTCAACCCAAGCCAGAGAAGCAGGGGCTGGGCTAGGCCGGGTTCCATCTGCCTCCTCCCCTTCAGGGGCTCTGTGATGGGGGGAGCAGGGGGGAAGGAGCCCCCCACCCCCTAAATGATTACCTTGGTGGTCAAACTCTTCAACATCTGACATGACTGCACCCCCAGGGCCCAGGGTGCTCCCGGTTAGATGGGGAGGCCAAACACACAGCCAAGGTCAGCAGCACGTGAATATGCAGAGAGCAAGGGTCAAGTGCAGGGAGGAGGGCTGCGATTTGCTCTTGGTTGACTTGGCAGGGGCTCCGGAGGGGAACAGACTTGGACCTGCATACGGGGGTGGTGAGGGGGTACAGATTTGATTGGAAGACCAGAGGGAGGGCTGCAGTGTGGGTGCTCACGGGGGCAGGGGCAGGCCCTAGCTGGCTGCCCCAGAACCCTGTGTGGGCACACGAAGAGGTGCAGGGTCAGAGGGGCTGGGTGAGTTGGAGGGGTGCCCAAGCTGCGAACCTTAGCCTGGAGCTGGGGCCCAACCCAAGCCCCCTGGATGGGTTTCTAGCCCCTTGGGCTGAAATAAAAGCCAAGTGGATAAGAATCCCTAAAATGTGAACGATTATTTTAAATTGTAGGAGTTCTGTTGCAACCGTGGCATTGTTTTCAACAAACAAACCTGTAAGGTCAAAAAGACAGACCATTTTAATCCTTTGAGCAGATGAGAAAATTGTGGAATAGAGACATTTCTTCTGAAGGCCAGAGCTACAGGCACCTAACCAGTGGAGAATGGAGACAGACACTCAGGTTTCCAGGACATTCCCAGTAGGTACAGTGGTCTCTGGAGGAGAAGCAGAGGAGGGCAGACTAGGAGGTGCAGAGAGAGGAGTGGTCTCCACACATGTACCCTGACAGTAGGCTTTAAGTGAATGTTTGCAGGCTTACCCTGTCCTGGGCACTGGGGACACAGTGGTGACAAGGCCAGCATGCCCTTGTCCTCATGGAGCTTCCAGGCTATTGGGGAAAATGTCAACGTCACTGAGTACCAAGAGGTGCTAAAGGCGGTATTTGATCAGCCAAATGGGAAATGTCTGTGGTGGGGGCAGATTGACTGCTAAGTCCTAAAGGATTTTGATTTCCTGAGAATTTAGAGCGGCTCAGAGTAGAGCTCTCTGTTCCTAAAACAAAGCCTTAGGGAGAGTCTCGCAGTACCTCAGCCCCCACGACACACCCAGATGCAAAACCTGGGAGATTATTTAGCACCGAGGCTTTCAAACCTTTTGCTACCTTTTTAGTAGCAAACCTTTTTTTTAAAAAAAATTAATCTTGCTATTAGTCATCAGAATGCATTTATAAGTTGAATTTTACAGTTTATTATGAACTCATTCAATGGGAACAAGGAAGCTGTTTGACAAGTTTAAAATGTTAAGTCGGGTTATATATGACAGTCGCACTTTTATCAAATGCAGAAGCTAATTTATTATTGTATTGGGTTACACAGTATTGGGGAAATCCTGTTTCAGATAGGTAGTTACACAACTGTGGTGGTTTAAAACATGATGGAATTTGGTCTCATTGGAGGGCAGTGACTACGGCCCTCTCCTTGAATCTGGGCTTAGTGCCTTGCTCATTTAAAACACCTTACCCTGACATAGTCTTCAATTCTTCGTTTAACCTGATAGGAGAGGCTTTATTTAAAGGTTTTCCTCCAAATGAGCTAACCTGGCAGCAGAATTTAATAATACATCAGTGGTCTCTAATGCTTTGGGGATATAACACATATAGTATGTACACTGACTTTCATGAGAGTCTTAAAAATAACATGTAAAAAAGTTAAGTCGAATAAAATGCCACGAACTCCTCGTGCACTTTCATTATCCCCTAGAGTTCCTTGGAACGTGTTGAGGGGAAAATGCTGATTGGGTCCATGCAGCCCGCTGCTTTGCCTGTGAGGGGCAGGCCCGAAAAAGTACAGTGGCTGGATGGGACCTTGGCCTCTCAGCTCTCTAGGTTGCTTCTCTAAGGTGCTTCCTGATACACGAGTCAGGCCTTTTTCTTTCCTTTGTTCTCAGACATTTTGGCCTAAGAGCCTCCTCACATTTCTCATAGATCTCCTCACTCAGGGGCCCGTTTGCAGCAGAGCTGTTTGAAAATGTCTGTTTTTCTCAAGCAGCTGTCAGAGAACTGAGCCCTCATTTCTCACTCAGCCTGGGCTTGGCCAAACCCTGGCCTTCCCTAGGGCCCGGGGCCCGGACCCTGGCAGCCTGCCTCCGACTCAGCCTGGACTGCAGGCTCCATGCCCTGGGCAGGTCATTGTCTCCTGGGCCTCACCCCACTGAGGATTGTGGCCCAAAGGGGCAGGGCAGGTCCTGGGAAGTCCTGAGACCCCAAAACTCTAAGTTCTGTAATTCTGTGACGGGAGCTACTTCTTCCCTCAGTGATTAACAGAAACACATTTTAGAAAGCCATCCTGAGCCCTTTCGTGGGGAGAATCTCTACTGGGCAGCTGCAAGGCTCATCCCTAAGGCCCTGGCTTTGTACATTCCAGGAAGCCCTGATCTTGTTGGGGGCTCTGCCAAGGTGCAATTCTTGGGCATAATTTCTCATGGTGTGCCTCCACATGGAGACCCACCTTCGGTTTCTTTCTTTGATGTGGCTGGAAGTGTCAAAGTGGGCTAGTTGTGGCTTCCTCTAGAGCGGCACGGTGCAATGAAACACAATGGAGCCGCATGTGCAGTTTGACGATATCGGGTAGCCACTTACAAAAGGTAAAAGGCAACCACTGAAATTAATTTTAACAACATACTTTAACCCAATACACCGAAAAAGATTTCAACATGTAATTAATATAAAACATGGTTAGTGAGCTACTTAATACTCTTCCTTTTCTTACACTGTCTTCCAAATCCGAGGTGCACCTGGCACTGCACAGGTCAGTGGGGACCTGCACATTTCAGGTGCTCAGAGCCACGCGGGCGGGGCGCTGAGAACTACAGAGCCCACGAACCTTCCATTCAGGGGGGATTCTAATTCCTCGTCGAATTCCTCCCAGCCCACTCTCAGGGCCTTGCGCTCGCGGCCTCCAGGCTCCGCAGGGTGTCCCGGCGGGACTGCACTCGGGACTGGACCCGCTCCCCGCTGCGCTCTTCTCCGTCGGGGACACTTTCCCCTGCCCCTTCCCGGACCTGGCAGAGCTCAGCGTGGCCCAGCGGCCAGGGGGCGGGGCGGACGGCCGGGGGCGTGGCGTATGGCCGGGGGCGGGGCGGCCAGGGGGCGGGGCGGACAGCTGGGCCCCGCCTCCCTGCCGCGCCGCGGCCGCCGGGCCTCCTCCGCCGCCGAGAGGGCCGCCGCCGCCGCCGCCCGGGAGCCGGGCCGCGCCGCCATCATGCTGAGCCGGCTCGGGGCGCTGCTGCAGGAGGCCGTGGGGGCGGTGAGGCGGGGCAGGCCACGCAGGCCGGGCGGGCGCTGCGCGGGCTAGGCCGGAGGGGCGGGCGCGGAGCCGGGCAGCCACGGGCGGGCGGGCGCCCTCGCGCAGGGGACCCCGGGCCGCAGCGCCCCTTCCCGGGCCTCCCGCGCCCGGCCGCGCCCCTCCCGTGCAGCGCACCCCGCTTCCTCCCGCTGTGCTCCCAGATCCCCCCAGACCGCACCCCTTCCCCGAGCCCGCTGCCCAGGTTGCTTCCGGTTTGTGGTTCCTGCGCCCCAGAGTCGCTCCGGGTTCCTGAACTCTTCTGTGCCAAAGCGCTCCCTTGTCACCCAATAGTTTCCTCCCCGTCCCCTCCCCCTGCCTCTGGTAGCTCCCCCTTCCCTTTGCTCCTCCCTTCCTCGTCACCTGGGCTTAAAAAACAGCTGCCCCTTCCCCTGGTTCTGAGGTCCCAAACAGCCCCGAGCCTTGCTCGGTGCAGGGCGCCCTCCTTCTCGCGTCCAGGCCCCGACCGGCCCTGTCCCGGGAACGGGGAAGGCCCGGGGCACGGGCGAGTGGGCGAGTGGGCGAGTGGGCGCCTCGCCGGGGGAGGTAGCCTCCCGCTGGGTGCAAATGAGTGTCCAGCTGGTATCTCACTATCAGAGCCAAGCTGACCTGGAGGCAGGGAGGGGCCAGCCCGTGGTGAGGCCTGGGTGGCGGTGTCGGGAAGAGTATGTTGATTTGTCGTATTTCATCAGAGTTTGTGTTTTTGCTGTTTTCTGTTGGGGCTGAGGGCTGTGGTCCCAGGCAGCCCATTTTATTCAGGGAGGTAAAAGTGCAGTTTAGGTAGGGAGGGGGGGCTATGTCCTCTATGTAAAGCATCGCAGACAAGAAGCTGTCTGCAAAGTTAATTCTTTTGTGTCATAGTATAAACTCACCTCCTAATTTATGAGTTGAGTGTTATCAGATTTTCTCAGGAGAAACAACCTGGGGTTTCACCCACCCCACCCCACCCCTAAATCAGAGTTCATTGTGACAGAGAACAGACTCAGCCTTAAGCAACCTTGTGAAGAAAGTAAAAACTGCCCCCTCTTGCCTCTTCACCTTCCCCCAGCCCTGCTGTTACCCCTGGCCCAGGGCCTTGGGGTATCCAGGCAGGGAGAGGTTCCAAAATGATCTCTCCTTTCCCTCCTCTCTGTCCCCCAGACAGTGATCTGATAAACTAATTCATACCTCTGGGGAATGCTGCATTTAGGGACAGGCAGGCCAGATAATTCCTCAATCCTGAAGAGTGAATTTCTGATGCTTCCAATGCAGGAAGTCCAGGCAGGAGGAGATGTTGGCCATAGAGAGAGATCTTTTTAGGCAGGTGATCTTGGACCCCTCAGTATACAACACATAGACCATGTCCTGGAAGTGTGGCTGGCCCTGTGTGTGATCAGGGAGATGGCATCTCAGGTCTTTCCCGAGGCTGGGTCACCAAGTAGTGACCCCAGCAAGTCCACTGGCTCCTCATTAGGGAGGAAGAGTGTGCCTTCCTGCCCTCTTCTGTCCAAACAGACTGGGAATCCTGGCACCTTTTTAAAGAAATCATACTATCTTTAAAGAGAAATCATTTGGTGCAGTTTCTCTGATTTGCAGTTATAGTAGCTGGGCATAGAGTGAGGTAAAGGTGAGTCCCTTATGAAATCAGCTCTCTAACAGCCTGTGGCGGCCAACCAGCCTTTCTCTTAGGTCTCCTGGTCTTACTGGAGTATTCTTTTTGGTTAAAGCCCAGCTCAAGGTTTTCGGAGACTATAAACCAATTTTGAGGCTAGATAAGACCCCATAACAGAAATTGCAAGATAAGTGCAGTGCTGGCCAAGGGTCAGAGGGTTTTCCAAGACAAGGAACTATGGAAAGCATGTCTTCAGGAGGTTGCTGAGATAGTTGGAAAATCTTAATGAGTCTTCACTATGTGCAGGCAGAGATATAAAACACAGACCCAACCCCCCACCGCCCGCCCTCAGGGAGCTCACAGTCTAGCAGAAGAGGCTACTGCTTAGCCCAACAATAGCAGTATCACCTGGAATGTAATAAGAAGTGGTCAATCCATGTGAATGGAATATTTGGAATGACTGTGGGCGGTGCCACTTTGGGAAGGGTTGTGGCCCTTATAAGGAACTTTGAAAGAAGGCAAGATTGCCTGCAGCCACTCCTCCCCTGCTCCCATGACCTTCTAGGCATTCTTCCTGCTCTGTCTCCTCTCCTACCCTCTGAGTGCCAGATGAATTTTCCTAAAGCACTGCTCAGAAGGTGTCACTGACCTGCTCCCTGCTGCCTGCAAAAAACTGTTGAGACTTGGCTTGTCGCTGGAGGCCCCACAAACTTGTCAACCCATCCTTTCCCCAGACACACTTTGCAGAGTTCGTTCTGGCATGGAATGTCTTCCTTCTCTTGTTGAAATCTGACCCAGTTCTTCAAGTTTTAGTTCAAACGTGACTTCAGTAAAGTCTTCCCTGTTCCAGCCTGTTAAAGGTGACCCCTCTTTTCTGAGAGGTCACTTTCTACCCTCCTGCAGCCTCACACTACCCCCTTGGAGTTCATTTAGTCATGTGGTGCAGTTTTATATCCTCTCCTCCATGGCCCATTTCTGTACCATCCAGCATAGTGTCTTGCACATAGTAGGCACCACAGGAATGACCTAATGAGTAGATGCTGAGCTCTGTGGCCCAGTAAAGTGTGGGGTCAGCGGGGGATGTGGCAGGCAAGACCCCTGGAGAGGGCTTGCTGGAGCTGCTGGCCCCTCGCTGGACCTCACTGAGGCCTCAGGATCTAGACAGGTTAGGGGCTACAGGGCCCCCTGGGCAGAGGAGTCCCAAGCAAAGACCTAGAAATAGAAATGAACACTTGTGAGTAGAGACGATTTGATTAGGCATTTTTCTCCTGCAAATATTTACTCTGCAAGGAAAGAGAAGGCATGGCTTTCTTTTTTTTTTTCAGAGACATTTTCAGGGCGAGTGGTTGTTCTCAGATCAAGGCCAGTTCCAGCCAGTGTGCAGGCAGAAAGAGCACTTAGGAAAAGTGGAGGTTAGGGGCTGACTCAGAGCAGAATCAGCGTTGTCCAGGCCGACAGAAGGAGCCAGCAGAGGAGGTGGCAGGAGCAGCGCTGGCCAAGTAGGGGTGAAGGCTGCGCAGTCCGGGGCCTCAGACACCAGGTGAAAGCACGTTACAAGTAAAGCACTTTCTCAAGTGTCGTGCTGACGTTACGGGTCCTGGCCTTGAACTCAGGTTTTCGTAGACTCTGAGATTGAGAGCTGCGTCTCTGCCCTGCTTTCGATCTGTATCATTTCGTTGTGTTGTTCTTTTGGGGGTGCTCTCCTGTGTTCCTGTATGTGCCTCGATTGTGGCATAACCACGTCGTATCAAAATGGTCTGTTTCTGTGTCTGTTTCCTCCACTAATGTTCTTAGCTCCTCCGGGACAGGATCATAACAATGACATGTGGCGGGAAAACAGCATTTCCAGGAGGGAGGGGTGTCTAGGGAGAGGTGCCAGGAGATCCTTGGTGACCTATGGAGACAGTGCCAATGTGTCCTGGGGAACATGTGTTACTCTTCCCTTTGAAAACCAGGGAGCACAGTGACTCTCCCAGGGCGTAGCATTGACCTGACACTTGGCAGACACGTGGAATGTCTGTTCCTACGAGGACCAGTGGCAGCGGGCTCCATGGTCATTGTGGCCCCCCTGAGGTTGTGTCTCTGCTCTGTCTGCAGCGGGAACCCAGCATTGACCTGCTGCAGGCCTTCGTGGAGCACTGGAAAGGCATCACACAGTACTACATCGAAAGCACAGGTGCGGCCGGGTCCTCTCCAGCCCAGGGACCTTGGGGCGGTGGGGAGGAAGGGTATGATGTCCTGGGAAGGTGACACTCACTGTCCAGGAGTTCAGGGTTGGGGCTGAGCTCATGGAGACAGGGAATCAGATAGGTGGGAGGAAGACCTAGAGGTCTGGCCACCTCTGTTCCTAATCGCTGAGTTTCTGGCCCCACCCTGACCTTTTGAGGGCGGGGCTGTGTGAGGGAGGAGTGGGCACGGGAGGTTAGGGGTCTCACTGGCCCGACTCAGCAGGGCAGAGGTGGCTCTACTTGTCCCAGCTTCCAGCCTCCATGCCTTCACTCTCCAAATGTTTGTGCCTAGAGTTTACTGATTAAAAGAAAAATTTAACAAATTCCCCTCTTCCTTGAACCAACTTAGGGGCATTTCCCTCGTAGAGATCTGGGGTAAGAAGAGAACAAAAACCAGGGTGTGCAACATGCCTGGGTCCTTTTCCCCAAGCTGATACCCCAGAGAGCCAAAGCCTCGGGTCATCTGGGCCCATCAGGACGCTCGCTGCGGGGGCAGAATCTGATTGGCTGCTTTGTAGGCAGTGTGCCAGCATTGGTGGATACAGGCTGGTTGCCAGGTAACCGTATCCTGCATCCCCGGCTTCCCACTTCCTGGAGTCCAGACTGGGGTTTGCTCCCAGCCTACCCGTTCCTAAAGGCTGTATTTCCAGCTTGAGCCAGTCCAAGAAATTAAAAAGTGACCCTTGGGCACCCTGAGGGATCCTCGGAGAGTTCTGTTCGAGCAGGTTCCTCGGTCTTGGCGTGGTTGACGTTCAGACCGGATCTTTGTCTTGGGAGACTGTCCTGTGCCGTGTGCTCTGTTTAGCCGCAGTTCTGGCCTCTACCCACTAGGTGGCAGTAGCGCCTCCCTCAATTGTGACAACCATAAGTATTTCCAGACATTGCCTAATGTTCCCTGGGGTCAAAATTGCCCCCCCCAGTTGAGAACCACCCATTTAGATTAAAGATTTCTCGCCAGAGAGTCTCCATCTACCAGGAGAGTAGGACAAGATCCAGAACTGATTCAGATCCACGTGGGGCTTCGCCTGGATCTAATCCTTTAATTTCCAGAGTGATCCCCGACCAGAGGTGTCGGAAGTCGGGGAGGTAGGACACCTTGCCCAAGCACCTATGCCTTAGAGAAAAGCTAGGGGGTGCTCCAAGGCCAGTCTCAAAGCACCAAAACTTTGATTAAGGAACACACTGTACCCCGAGACCGACTACAACAGCCCCATGAGGTCGCTTCCCTGTCAGGGCCTGGGCACGGGTGAGCAGGTTCGGGTCAGAACTGGGCATGGCGCACCGATTCTTTTTCTGTTTTGTGAAAAACCAGAGTAGTGCCTGTTTTTCTGAGTGTAAGAGGGACCTACGCAGGCTCCAGGGGTTCCCTCTCGGGCAGCTGCTGGATTCGGCTCCTAAGTGACAATCCAGACCCCCGGGCCCACAACCACGTGTCCCTGCCCCGGGTGTGGGACAGATGCTGCTGCCCTCTGATGGGGCCTGCACTCATTCCCTGTGTCCTGGGCCTCATCCCAAAGGACATTTGTGTTTTTAAATACGGAGGCACCCACCGTAGACTTCTGTTTCCTGGCTGCCCTCAGCCCCTCCACCCGTCTCCCAGACGGGCCTTCTCCCTGCTGGGCGTTGGCAGGAGGGTGCAGCGTTCAAGCTGGGATGCCCCGCTCAGCCTGCTCACACTCACCTCCCGACTCCTGCCTAGATGAGAACACCCCGGCCAAGAAAACGGATATTCCCTGGCGGCTGAAGCAGATGCTGGACATCCTGGTGTACGAGGAGAGGCAGCAGGCGGCCGCGGGCGAGGCGGGGCCCTGCCTGGAGTACCTGCTGCAGCACAAGATCCTGGAGACCCTGTGCACGCTGGGCAAGGCTGAGGTGGGCAGGCCGAGGGGGCCCCTGGATCCCAGGCTTGTCTACCTGTGCACCTCCCAGTGCTCACACCAAGGGAGGGGGCCAGACGGCGGACGGGGGATGTGGCTGTCTGCCTTAGAGCAGCCCACGACCTCCCAGGGAAATTCACTCCTCGAAGGTGCACCGAGCACCTGCCACGTGCCAGGCTGTGTTCTAGACGTGGGGGCCATGGCACCAAGAATCCTGGCGGGGGAGGGGCAGGATCATTGGGTAGTATGTTCAGTGCTGACCCAGAAATGGAGGAAAATGAGGCAGGAAGGGGTGTGGGAGCACCAGGAAGGCCAGTTTCCAGCACCGTGGCTAGGGGAGGAGGCCTTGTCGGGGAGGTGCCCCCAGCCCTAACTGAAGGGGACCTGAGCCAGGTGGCTCTCTGGGGGAGGAGTGTTCCGGGCGGTGGCCATGCCTGGTCTTCTGACAAGGCCTCTGCTCCCCGACCGCAGTACCCGCCCGGCATGCGGCAGCAGGTGTTCCAGTTCTTCAGCAGAGTGCTGGCCCAGGTGCAGCACCCGCTGCTGCACTACCTCAGCGTCCACCGGCCCGTGCAGGTGAGGGCCGGGAGCCAGCCGTGTCCGGGCGTGAGGCCCCCCCGCTTCCCTGCCGCCCCATTCCCCTCCGTTTGTATCCTGCTCCCCTTCCAGAAACTTCTCCGCCTTGGTGGGACGGTTCCTGGGTCCCTAACAGAAAAGGAGGAGGTGCAGTTCGCCACCGTCCTCTGCTCCAAGATCCAGCAGGATCCAGAGCTGCTCGCCTACATCCTGGAAGTGAGCGCGCCCCTCGGGAATGGGGAGGGGCGGCACCCCAGGGACAAGGCCTGAGGCGCTTAGACAGCCCAGCGGCCCACCCACCTCGCATTCCTGATGGGGGCTCTGGGGAATGGTGTCCACTGTGACCGGGCCTCATTCCGCCTTCCTCGCAGGGTAAAAAGACCGTAGGTAGGAACAAGGCACCCAGAGACTCCACCGCCCCGCCGAGGGACACAGCCAGCCACAGGGACAAAGACCACTCCCACAGCAGTGCTCCTGCCAGGGGTCCCCAGCTGGACGGGGAGCTCTCTGGGGCCCAGGCCTCAAACAGCCCCCTGCCTGCTGAGACTGAGGAGCCAGACTGTGGGACCGGGGAGAGCAACCTGATCACCTCCCTGCTTGGGCTGTGCAAGAGCAAGGTGCCGGCTGCAGAGGGGAGAGGCTGGGCGCCCGGGAAGGGTGGGGCGGTCACTGGGAGGCTACTAGGGGCTCAGATGCATGTTCCTGAAGTCAGACCCCATTCCCTAGAAGAGTCGGGTGGCGCTGAAGGCCCAGGAGAACCTGCTGCTCCTGGTAAGCGTGGCCTCCCAGGCGGCTGCCACCTACCTGGTGCAGAGCAGCCCCTGTTGCCCTGCGATCGCCGAGCACCTGTGCCAGCTGTACCGGTCCCTGCCTGCCTTCCTCGACCCTGCAGACATTGCCGCCCTGGAGGGCATCAGCTGGAGGTGGGTCCTTAGCCAGGGGAGGTGGGCAGCATCCTCGGTGGCAGGAAGCCCTGCCTGTCTCCTGGTGGCCAGCTCTTCTGGTGTTCCAGGTGGGCTTGGGACCCCTGCTGGCCACCCTCTTCCTGAGGTTGCAGCTGATCCCCAAGGGCCTCTTGCCCTCCAGGCAAGCATCCCTCTTGCTGTCTCTGACCACGAAGCCCCCAAGAGAACTGACCCCCAGCCACGGAATTTCCGTGGGAGAGGGTGGAAGGGCCCCCACTTCCAGGACATCCTTGAGGAAGACCTCAAAGCCCCTCCCTCCCTCTTCCTGCAGGCTACCCAGCGCCCCGTCTGATGAGGGTTCCTTCCCTGGCAAGGAGGCCTTGGCTGCCTTCCTGGGCTGGTTTGATTACTGCGACCACCTTATCACAGAGGCACACGCGGTGAGCGGGGCGGGTGTGGACGGGGCGCTCTCACGCTGCTCCCTCGCTGTCTTGTCTCGGGGAAGCTGGGAAACGTGGGGTCCGGGAGCCAAGCAGCACCCCGGGTTAGCCAGGCCCCTCTGTTGGGTCAGGCCCTGTGCAAGGACACAGTTATTTCTCAGCGGAAGATCGTGATGGGTATAAAATGCGTCGATGACATGCTTTCTGGCACCCAGGTGGTGGCGGACGCCCTGGCAAAGGCTGTGGCTGAGAAGCTGTTTGTGGAGACCCTGCAGCCCCAGCTCCTGCATGTGTAAGCGTGTGTCCCCTTCCCGTGGGTGTGGCCATGGTCTGGATCAAACTGCCTACCTCCCCAAGCCCCTTCCTGTCCCCAAGGCCAGGGACCTCCTTGTCCAGAGTCAAGTCTGTGGACTCCACTGGTAACGTTTGCCGGGCCCGCCCCCTGCCGCGCACAAGTCTCTGGGCCACTCGGGCTAAGCAAAGGCCTCCCACCCTTCGGGACCTCACTAGGGACAGGGAAGTGACCGGAGACACGCTAGCCAAAGATGTAAGGAAACCAGGAAAGGGCTCTGCCACCCGCCATCACCCACTTCCCGCTTCGTCTCTGCTGTCCCCACCTGGCTCTGAGCACCGGGCCAGACTCAGGTGCCCTCTCCCTGTCCCCGCAGGTCTGAGCAGAGCATCCTCACCTCCACCGCCCTCCTCACGGCCATGCTGCGCCAGCTCCGCTCCCCCGCACTGCTGAGAGAGGCCGTGGCTTTCCTCCTGGGCACGGACCCGCAGCCTGAAGGCCCCGAGGACAACCCCCGCACCCTGTGTGCCCACCTCATCGGGCACTGCGACCACCTCTCGGACGAGGTGCGGCGGGAGGGGCCTCCCTCTCTGCTCACCCCCCACCTTCACCAAAGGGATTTCCAGAACGCTTCCTCCCATTCTCATTAGCTCTCCCAGGTGATTCCACCTCTGAGGCGCTGAACCCCCCAAACAGTGACACAGGGATCGGTAGCCAGGCTGTTTTTGTCACACGTTTATTTTCTGTGATCGCATCCTTTGTGTGGCACTTTCTATTTTGCAAACTGCATTTATGTTCACTTGGCTTGTGTGAGGCTCACAACCACTCTGTGAGGGCAGTGAGGCTGACTGTCCCATTTATCAGACGTGGAAACTGAGGCACGGGAAGCCAGTTGGCTTGCTGAGACCGCACGTCAAATCAGTCACGCAGCAGGGACCACCCCGACTTCCCGGTTCCTAGGCCAACACCCACCCACTCTCCCAAGGCTGCCACCTTCACCCCCGGCCGAGGGAGGCCTTGTCTTGCCCGTGTCAGCAGGCCCAGGGTCCCCTGGGGGCCGGGTGGGACGGGGCCATCCTGCTGACCCGCGTCTGGCCGCAGATCAGCGTCGCCACGCTGCGGCTGTTCGAGGAGCTGCTCCAGAAGCCCCACGAGTGGATCCTCCGCAGCCTGATCCTGCGCCACCTCGAGGGCCGCCCTTACGTGGCCCGGGGCTCGCCCGAGCCTGAGAGCTACGAGGACACCCTGTAAGTGACACCCGGGCCACATCGGACCCAGTCCAGCCCTGAGCACACCCACACTCGTGTGCATTCACTCACCGGCGCTGCGCTGGTCTGCCCTGGCCACAGGGATCTGGAGGAAGACCCCTACTTCACCGACGGCTTCCTCGGCTCCGGCCTGCAGCCCTCCGCGAAGCCTCGCCCAGCGCCTGTCCCCAACTCGGACGGCAAAACCGCAGTGACCGAGATCGTGAACAGGTGGGGAGCAGGTTAGGCAGTTGCAGCCGCTTGGGTTTGTTCTGTCTTTGGCCACAGCCCTGATGGGGTCCGGCCGGGGTGGGAGATGTAGTCCAGCAAGCAGGGGAGCCCAGGGGCGCGACTCCACACCCGGCCTCCTGTCTCTCAGCTTCCTCTGCCTGGTCCCCGAGGAAGCCAAGACCTCAGCGTTCCTGGAGGAGACAGGCTACGACACGTACGTCCACGACGCCTATGGCCTGGTGAGTGTCGCCACTGCCAGCTGCCATTTCTTGGATTGATAAACGCAGTGTTTGATCTCCTGTCCGAGGACCACCCCCCCCCCCCCGCTCCCCGAGCCCATCCCTCCTGCGCAGGGTCTCCCCATCTGCTGTCTTCTCCTGACCGCTCAGCCTGCTCCCCCCCATCTCAGTTCCAGGAGTGCAGCTCCCGCGTGGCCTCCTGGGGCTGGCCTCTGGGTCCCACACCCCTGGACCCCCACGAGCCCGAACGGCCCTTCTTCGAGGGCCACTTTCTCCGAGTGCTGTTTGACCGCATGTCCCGGATTTTGGATCAGGTAGCCAACAGGGCCCACAGGAGGACTCCGGGCCGGTGCCTTCGGAGTCCTTGGGGAGAGCAGGGGCCGACCTCGGGGTGGACCCCTCCTCGGTTCTCCAGCCCCACGGCGGCCCCCACCCCCCTTCCCCAGGCGGGAAGCCCCGTCTCGCCTCTGCTCCACACGCCCTAACACGTTCTGGCCCTCAGCCCCATGGAATCCATGACACACACACATCACGTGAGTCTCCCACCCCCGCACACGTTCACACCGGCCAGGCGCCTTGCTGGGGGAGTGCGAAAATGCTCCCACCCCTGCCAACCCTCGGCTTTGTCCACCGTGTTCCCTACAGCCTTACAGCCTGAACCTGCAGGTGACCTCAGTCCTGTCCCGGCTCGCCCTCTTCCCCCACCCCCACATCCACGAGTACCTCCTGGATCCCTACGTCAGCCTGGCCCCCGGCTGCAGGAGCCTGTTCTCCGTGCTCGTCAGGGTGAGGGCGCCTGGGCCCCAGGGACTGTGCCCCGTGGGGGCGGTGGGGGTGCAGGAAGGAAGGGGCACAGGGCAGGGTGGTTGGGGGCTGGAGGAGTGGGCACCCTGGCCAATGCCAGGGAAACCGCAGATCCCCACCCTCCCCACCCGCCACGGCGTGGCAGGGCCAGGGTACCCTGATGGAGCGTCTCTGGCCCCTTCTCAGTCCTCTGTGGTTCCCGTTCTAGGTGATCGGGGACTTGATGCAGAGGATTCAGAGGGTCCCCCAGTTCCCAGGCAAACTGCTCCTGGTGCGCAAGCAGCTGATGGGCCAGGTCCCTGGGGAGCAGTAAGTTCTGAGGGGAGTGGGTGCCAGGAGAAGCCTTGGGGTGGGTAGGCAGAAAGTGCCTCTGGCCGGGGAGGTGTCCGGCCACTGGGTCCAGCCTTGCGGACACTGGGCTGTCACTCTGGGCACACTCCCACCACCTCCCAGCCGTGGCCCCTGTGCTGTCCCCCCCAGGCTGGACCACCAGACCCTCCTTCAGGGCGTGGTGGTGCTGGAGGAATTCTGCAAGGAGCTGGCCGCCATCGCTTTCGTCAAGTTTCCCCCACGTGGTCCTCACCTGAACCTGTCCCCACCCCCGGAAGGGCAAGTCTGAGCCAGGAGCAGGACGGCGGTAGACTCCTGTCCACACCTCTGGCCCAGAGCTGCCTCCCGCCTGGCACTGCCGCCACACCCTCCTCCCCGGGGCTCCGGCTCCCAGGCTCGCTCACGGAGACCTGGAATTGTCGACCGCACCGGCCCCGGGTTTGGTGTGGTTTCAGGGAGTGGGCCTCCAAGCTACCAGGTGCCCAGGAGCCAAAGAGATGGCTCCCCAGGCAGCACGGTGTCCTCGAGGCCTTCTCAGAGGAGCTGGGTGGTGGCCAGGTGAGCACCCAGACCCTCACGTGCTGTGTGCCTGTGCTCCTCTGTACTGGTCCTTTGTGGCCAGGGCCAACACCTGTGACTCGATTCCAGGGCAAGAGGGGGAGTGAGCTGACGGCTCCGAGGCTGGTCGGAATGCAGGCCAGAGAGATGGGGCCAGGAGCCCTGTCTGTCACATTAGGAACCATGGAAGCTGCTGAGACTTGACGTTTTTTCCCTGCCTTCTTGACTTGGCCCGTGGAGATGGCGTAGTGAAGGGGACAGTCGGGGAAGCCCCTCTTCCTGCTCTGCCTCCTGGAGACTGTTGCAAATTCCCAGCCGCCTCATGGCAAGTGCCCAGAGCATGCTCCGCGCCCAGGCGGGGGCAGCTGCTAATGAGAACCTTGCTGCAGCTGCAGCCAGGGCGGGAGGGGGCCTGGGGAGCAGGGTGCCAGGCTACGGCTCCAGCTGGTTTCTCTCTGGCGCCTTCTGAACCCGTCTCGGCAGGTCCGCAACACCTGGGCAGAGAGGTCAGAGACCAGGGGAGGCCGGGCCTTGCCCTCTGCCTCCTGCCCAGCGCCCAGCGTTCTCGAGGCTGCCCTTCCAGGGGAGCGAGGGAGCTTGGGGTCCAGACGAGGGCAGCTGCCCCCAACTCCAGGCCCCGAGGCCTGGCGGGGAGGGGCCGAGGCACAGGCAGCCAGGTCTGGTGTTGTTCTCCCTGCGTGCCCTCCGTGGCAGGGGCTGCTACCCCACCCGGCCTGAATCTGTCCCGACCTGCAGGAGCACACGGGCTGCGCCAGCCATTACCTCACAGCGGGACTGCAGTTGCTGGCTTCGCTCCTGGGCAAGGAGGAGCAGGCCAGAGCCCCTTTCGCTTCCTTTTCCTGCCCATGCGGCTTCTAGAAGCCGGGCGCAGGTTGCCAAGAGGTGACATGAAAGAGGAGGAAACTCAGTGACCTCTGCCTCTCCCGCATTCCTCCCAGCGGGGGAGGACGTCGCTGCAGCTCGGAAGAACACCGTGCGCATGTGCGTGCGCGCACATGGCTGTCGGTCTGGACAGGGCAGCAGATCTCAGTGGGTGAATTGCGTCTGGACTCTTGGATTCATAAAACATTCGAGGGTCTGGAAGTCACAGACCCTCCTCTTTCCTCAGCGCACTTTGGTGTTTGCACGGCGTCTTCCCCAGACGGCACAGCAATAAATGGTGTGATTGTGTGGACACGGTGGCTCTGTTCTCCATGCTTTGTGTCCTGCTGCCCAGGGCTCCACTGCTAATTTGGGCCCATCTTCCTCCCCGAGGAAGACAAATTAAGTTCTTTTTCCAGCACTGGAGGGGGGTGGTGGTAAACAGACAGGCTCTGGCAGTGCTAATCTGACGTTCCTCAGCGCCTGCCAGGAACCAGACTCTTGGCGGAGCAACGCGGTTTCTGCTCGGCTCACCTACAGCCGCGCGCCTGCTAGCCTTGGACACGCCAGGAGGGGACGGCCCATGTGGTGGCATCTGTGTGCACGTCTCTTTTTACGTGTTTATGTTGCGTGTTGTACGACTTGACTTGTAAACAGTGGGCCTGATGTTGAACAGACTTTGTCCTTGGATGTGTGTGGAGGGGTGGTGGCATACTCTGAGGGAGTCACCCAGAGGACTCCCGGGCAGGGCAAGCTGTGAACTTGGAGGAGAACGGGCCAGCCTGTGGCTCTCAGCTCATGCGTGTCGGGGTCACTGGGTTGCTTTTTAAAATACCAATGCCCAACCCCACCATTTAAATCCGTGTCACTCAGGGTGGGCACAGAGCTAATACTAAAGCCCCCCAGGTCACCCTGATGTGCACCAGGGTTGGAAACTTCTAGTGGGAGCGAATATCGTTGCCCATCTGAGCAGATATGGACCAGTGGGTCCCGCAGACAGAAGTGAACCGAATAAAAGGGTTTGGTTCCATCATTTGCAAGATGTTTGTCCTCAGAGGGGACAAGGATTCCTGCCACCGTCCAGGGGCCAGCAAGACAAGGTGGCAGCCAAGAGGCAGGGAGGGGGCTGGGAAGGGGCCCTGCAGGGCTGGAGTGTAGTCCCCGTAGCAGGGAAGCCACCCAAGTGTTTCCCTGCGCAGAATCAGAAATCTGTACCGTGGTCGCAGTGATGAACACACAGTCTATTTTCTTCCTTCATTTCCTTTGGTTTTTCCCTTAAATTGTAGTGAAATCCTTTTATTATTAATACAAAAACATCCTGCTATGACTCAGCCGGGCTGAGGGGAAATGAAGAAAAGGTTTGGTCGGGCTTAGCTTGAGGCTGTAAAAAGGCAGAGGTGCAGGGGTGGTCAGAGCCAGGGAGGCCCAGGGAGACAGGACTGGGCCAGCGTCCCCTCCTCCTGTCCCACCTGAAGCTCCCCAGGGGTCCCCACTGCCCCACCTTGGAGCGTTCAGAGCTGTGTCTAAGGATGTGGTCCCCTCACAGTCACGTCCTGCCCCACAGGCGAGGTGGGGACAGCTCCGGCAGGCTGGCCCCGCCAGTGTCTGCACTGTCTGGGACAGGCCTGGGTGGCTGTTGGTGGCCGAAGGGGAGCAGCAGCTCTCTGGGACAGCAGTGTCCCCTGGCTTCCTCCCCAGAGAGACATTTAGGCAGGAAAGGCAAGGTGAGCGACACCGATTTACTCAGCAAGGTGCCCAGGTTCTAAGTGCCTGGCAAGACCAGGACACGGGCCTTTTTACCAAGGTGGGCACAGAAAGAGACGAGCAGATGACATCTGGGGTTCAGCGAACTCCCCAACCTCATCCCCTTAGGAAGAAGCCTCAGTGTGTCCCCAAGGCAATCAGGCCTGCGCTTGGGACTCGCTCAGTTAAAAGCACAGTCCCTTGTGGTGCAATGTAGGGGTCTCCTCAGAACCCCCATTCCCAAGGCAACAAGGTCCCCAATCAGCAGCCTCCTGCCTCCCTCAGAGAGAAGCACGGCTGCCCAGCTCCCGGCCCCTGCTGCCGCCTTCCTATCTGTTCACTGGGACGACAGAGGATTCCTGAAGCCGCTGCAGGAGCTGACTTTGGAGGTCTTCCTCCACCACCTTCCACCAAGAGAAGTTCTCACCCCGAACCTTTGGGGGCTCATCCTGGACACCTGGGTTCCGAAAAGCCACGGTCACCAGCACATTCAGACAAATGCCATCTGTATGGTCTCTGCCCAGGTGCTGCAGTCCAAGCAAGCCCTTGGTCTCCACCGCCAAGTGGTGCAGGGTCAGACACTCCTGCAACAGGCGCAGGACAGCCATCCTGAGGCCGCCCCTCTGCTCCATGGGGGTGAGACCACAGGCGGTGATGGGCAAGTGGGGCATGCCCACTGTGCCCACCAACACCCACACCGTCTGCACGCTGGTAAAGGTGGCCACGAGCCGCTGGCAGACCACACTGCAGGGAAGCTCTTGGGGCAGAATGAGGGGGTGCCTGGCCCGCTGGCGATACTGGGCAGCTAGCTCGATCAAGTGCAGGATGTCCTGGGCCCGCAGCGGCGTGGGCAGGGAGGTCCGAGGGTACCAGGCAGCTTGCAGGGACTCCTCATCTGCCTCCTCGGAAGTCTTGAGAATTCCACCTAGGGGAGATTCAGGGGTGGGTGGGGGGAGGGTCGGCGTTGAGAGAAGTGGGGGTCTGGCAGAGTAAACAGAGACCCCTGACCCAGCGGGGAGGCCCCAGGCCCTCTAGCTGGAATCCGCTGGTGCCAGGCCGTACCAGCCAGAGGAAGGCTGGCTGATGAGGGGCTCGGCTCACTGGAGGACGAGCTGGGAGGAAAGGTGCACACTGGCCCACGCTCACACTGCCACCAGGTGGGCCGTACCTGTGGGGCGAGCAAGGAACACGAAGCGGATCCAGGAGGGGCCCCGCTCCTCCAGGGACAGCAGCGTCACGGGCTCACAGTGCAGCCCGGCCTCCTCCTTCACCTCCCGCTGCAGCGCCTCCACGATGGTCTCCCCGGGCTCCATCCTCCCTGCAGGCAGGTACCACGACCCCCGGCACTCTCTCTTGGCCTCCTGGATCAGTAGCACCTCATCCTGAGGGGAGACAGGGGGTCTTCACGGCCCACCTCGGCCGGCCCAGGGCGAGGGAGGGCAGCTGGCAGAGCTCCCAGACAGACCAGCAGCCTTCGTTCCCCCTGGGGCTTGGTCGACCACGACTCCCTTCCTGGCCGACACCCTCCCCAGACAACTGCCCTCCTGCGGCTGGGCTGCAGCCATCTCCTCTCTGCAATTCCTCCTCACGAAGGGGGGGAGATTCCTGGGGCTGGAGATTAGGCCCCCAGAGTGAGGGTTACCCGGTGTCCTGTACAGAGTCGTGTCTGCACGTGTGACGGTGTATCTCTGGCCTCCAACATGGTTTACATACTGCTTGTGGTGAGTGCTCACACTGGAGTCTGCGCTTTGAAGTAGGACCCCACCCTATACAACCCTGCCCTAGGGCCCTGGCCCTTTCTAGCTCTTACTGCACCGACTAGCACAGGGATGGGCACCAAAGGCCTTAGTGTAAGCCCGGGTTGTGGGTTGTGCCATTGCTGCCCATGGGGCCCTGGACGGATATTCACGAGCGCCCACTCCGCATCGGGCACTCTGCTAGACCTGGGAAAGGAAGAGGAATAGGACGGCCCTCTTCGCAAGGAATGAGGCCTAGTGGGATGAGACAAACAGGCTCCCGGGCCTCAGTTTCCTCTTCTGTACACCGGGACACTCAAGGGCACAGATGCAAGAGGAAGGGGGGGAGTGCTTTGCAAAACTGGGAAGCGCCACGCACACGGCAGCGGTGGCTGTGGCCGTTAGGGCTTCGGTGTCCTCCGGGGCTGGCCGCCAGCTCCCGAGCCCCGGGGACCGGCGGATGGACGCTCACCTGCTCGTTGAGGAACACTGCCAGCACCACGTAGCTGACGTTCTTCCGCAGCCGCACCGGCGCCAGCGCCTCCCCTGCTGGCCCCGAGTCACAGCCCTGCACGACCAGCCCCCGGCCCCCCAGCACTGCCGCCAGCGCCCCCGCCAGCCCCTCCGAGGTCATCGGGTCGCCTGCGAGGCGGCTGGCCGGGCCCCCTCAGGCCGGCCGAGCGCAGCGGGACGCGCCACGGGCGAGCGTGGGACCCCGCGCCTCTGCCCCTGCCCTGCGGCCGCGGCCCGGCACGGTCGCCAACGCGGAAGCGGCCGGAGAGCCCCGGCCGCTGATAGGCTGCTCCCCGCCGCGGCCTGCCCGGATTGGTCCGCGGTGCCACCGAGGGGCGTGGCCAGCCCGTCACGGGGTGGGCCCCCGGCAGGGGGCACTGAGCTCGCCCGCGCGGCGTGCGCCTCCGGGTCTGTCCTTCTCCTTCGTCCTCGGGGCGCCTCCCAGCCGCCAGCCTCGCTCGCGCCCCCAGCGCGCACCTGTCCGCTCGGGTTCCGACGCTGGCGTCATCCTGCCTGCAGGGTGCGTTGAGCCGCGGTGACAGCGAGGGTGACGTCACGAGCCCGATGACGTCACAGCGCCCGGGCCGCCGCTTGGACCCACTGTCCCGCTTTTGTCATAAACATACGATTGTAGTAACGGAGATGATCACTTCCCAAGTAACTTTCTTCTTACTTCGCTAAAATGTACTAAATGTCACGTGACCAGAGGGGGACATTAAACCCCTGCCTTGGTAGTGATGCTGCTCCAGTCGGGGAGAGGGACGCGGACGTGTGATCGAGGTAGCTGAGGGTTGTAGGCTAAGTACTAAATGATTGGTTTGGGCGGGAAGAGTGACAGGCGCTCAGAGGTGGGAGGTGGCAGGGCTGGGGAGGGAGGAGGCATGGGGCGAGAGGGCTGGGATCAGCCAGCCCACCCTCCTCACTGTCCCCTGCCCACGGCATTTCCCACGCAGCTTCCAGGCCGTCTCTGCTGCAGACGTTGAGCCCTTGGAGGGCCGGGTGGTGCCCGGCTCCTTGTTCTCGCCCTCGCACCCAGCACGCAGCGCCTGGCGGCGGAGAGCAGGGCGTGGGCTGTTTTGTCGAGCTCCTGCTTCTCTCCCAGCCTGACCTTTCCTCCTCGGAGCCTCCCTTAACCTCCTCTCAGGACGGGAACGCAGGGCCAGCTGGAAGGAATCTGCCAGGCAAGCCCAGTCTGGGCCCCTCACCCCCAGGAAGGGGTCCCCTTCCCTCTTCCTGCCTGCTGCGCCAGTGCACCTCCCTTTGGCGGAGGGGGACAGTGGCATGGTGGTGTGGAGCACAAGCACTTGGAGCCAGACACTGGGCTGCTGCAGCTTGCTCCGTGGCCCTGGGTAAGCTGTGGGCCTCAGTCTCCTCATCTGTAGAGTGGGGTCATAACAGCTCTTTTACAAGGCTGTCAAAAATGCAAGACATTCAGGGAGGAGCTGCGTGGACTGGCCAGTGTTGGACACCATCACCAGGCAGCCCTCCCACTCTCCAGGCTGGGCCCTCTCGGCCACAGCGCTTGTTGCTACCGCAGAAAGGCCCATCCTCATGAAATGTGCCCACAGAGCTTCCTGAACGCCAGACTTCACTCTCAGGAATTCCAGAGACACCGGGTCAGCCTCTTCAGGCCCTTGTCACATTACGATTCTGACTCCAGGTTCCCCGGAGGCAAGGCAGTGCATTAATCATGGGGGGGACCCCAGGAAGGCCCTCAGTGTTTGAGGCACTTGCTGAACACTGGTGGGCCAGGCCCTATCCTAGAACCCTCACCTCCCAAACACCTGCACTCCCAGGGCTGAGAGTCGGGACTCTGGGCTGCAGAGCTGCTTGTCAACATGTTTGCTCTGTGAGTTTAGCCCTCAGTTTTCCCATCTGTGAAGTGGGGGCAGATTCCTTTCTGCCTCCTGGGGATGATTTGCGAGAGAGTGAGCTCATGTCTGGGCAGGGTTCTGAGAGCTTCAGAGGCGCCTAAGGTAAACACCAGAAGGCCTGGAACAGCCAAGAAGGCAACAACCGCAGCTCTACTCCCCCGTCAGCCCCGGGGGGAAGCGCTCCTCCCTGTCGAGTGGGCCCGATCGCCCCTGGAATGAGCAGCAAGTGAGACAACAGAACGCGCCAGAAGCCCCTTGTAAACTGCGAAGGGGTGTGCCCAGCCCTTCCCGGAGTACGGAGGAGACAACAAGAAGCAGACTTTCTCCAGGCCTCGGGAGGGAGAGAGCAGCGGTCAGACAGGCTGGAGGGACAGCAGCCAAGGGAGGGAGAGAGGCTGGATGGGAACCGCCAAGGTCTCCGTCACATCTGCGGTGTGCCCTCCGGTCCCACAGAGGGAAGTACACAGCCGGCGTGGCTGGCCGCACAGCGTGGGGGACGACGGGAGTGAACCGACTGCTCCCAGCACCCATGGGAGCGGAGCCCGAGCCAGACGTTTTGGGGCATGTGCGAGCACATGTGCATTGTGAGTGTGTGAGCAGGGAGGCCTAGGGTAGGCAGCCTCAGGGACCGGGACCAGGACCGGGACAGGCAGGCAGGGGTGGGGCAAGGGTGTCTGTGGTGCTAGGGTCGTTTATGGAGCAGCAAGACTGGTCTCTTGACAAAGTAGGAAGGGTGAGGAGGGCAGAGCCCGGGCTGCAGGGGAGGGGGAGGGCTGGCTGCGGGCTGGGCTCTGCCACTGGCTCTGAGTGACCCTGGGGCAGCCACATGTACCCTCTAGGCCAGCTGTCCCACTCAGGCATTGTTGGATCCTGGGACAGAAAAGGACGTTAGCAGAAGCGGTGAAATCGCAGTGAAGCCCACTGCTTCCTTAATAGTGTCGTGTCTGCGTTGATTTTGTAGTTTTGATAAAGGCACCCTGGTTATGTAAGATGTTCACATTAGGGGAAGCTGGGTGAAGGATGATTGGGAACTCTCTGTGCTATCTTTGTGACTTGGCTGTAAATCTAAGATGATTTCAAAATTAAAATGTCTGAGAATTTTAACAGAGACAAGGAAAAGAAGGCATTGAATATGCACACCCCACGCTCACTTCCACCTCTGCGAGTTGTGTGTCTGGGATATCTGGGCCAGACAGAAGGGGCTGGAGGCAGAGGGTGGCCAATGAGCTGGTGACCCTGGGAGAAGCCAGGGGCCCACGGGCCTCCAGGGGGAACTGAGAGTGCCACTGAGTGCCCCGAGCTGACTCTCAGTGCCAGCGTCCACCTGGCCTGGCTGCATTTCCAGGTCCAGTCCTGGAACACTTGAACATCGAACATCCGGTCCACTTGCTATTTATAGTCAGACCAGACATGCCCTCAAGGGTGCTGTGACCCACCTGGAAGAGAGAGGAAGAACAGGAGACCCAGTGACTGTGCTGTCTCCGCACCTACTGGACAAAATTAAGAGCAACATCTTCCTACCTGAAGGACCCCATATTCTGGGTTCTGGGGTGACGTGGAGACAGCTCTAGAAGGTGAAGCGTAGGTAGAAATGGGTCATTCAGTGCCACTTGGAACACGATCAGCTGTAAAGTGCTTACTTCAGAAGGAGGAGGACAGAGCGGAGGGCAAGCCGTCTTTCAACTCCATTAAGAGCTAAGACCATAAAGTAAATGGGGTGGCTTGAGTCAGAACACTTGGTTTGAATCCCAGTTCTGCCACTACAATTGCTGTGTGACCTTGGGTAACTGCGACTGAACCCCAGCCTTCCTGTTTCTTCTTCTGTAAAAGGGAAATAACCCATGTCTATCTCAAAATAGTGAGAAAGGGGATTAAATGAGATCATTTCGATGACAGGGATTAAATGAGATAAGTTAAATGAAAACAGCACAGTAAAATATAGGAGTTTCTCTAATTTTTTCTTTTCTTTTTTTATCCCATAAAAAAGTCAAAATAACTGAGCTATCCAAACAATGAAGAAATCTACATTTTTTTCAACAAAGGCTGGTTATGTAAATCATGGCAAAGCTACTTAATGGGCCATGGGCGGCATTGAAAATGCATGTGCCACAGCCGCAGAGAGAGTGACCGCAACAGCGTTCAAGGAAAGCAGCCAGAGCCAAGGAACGCCAATCCTGCCATGTGCACTGTAGATCCCAGGAGAAGATGCTAGAAGGAAAGGCACCACACTACTCCTAGTGGTTGGGGGTGAGTAGAGAGGGGCTTGCAGGTGACTTTCTTCTTTTCTAAATGTTCGGAAAGTATTTTACATTTTATAATAAAAAATTTTATTTCGTAAAAAAAAATTCCCCGAACCACAGCAGAAACAATTAGGGGTGACAAGAGTTGGGGCATGTTTTGTGTGGGTCTGGGATACACAGGGAAGGGGAGAGGGCAGAGCCCTACCTGAGGGCTGCGGGCATGGGGGGCACAGGAGGGGCTTGGCCATCCTGGGCAGTAAGGCTCAGCCTGGGGTGGCTGCATGGGCCTGGCACCGGCCATGGCCACCAAGGGCAGACGGGCTGGGCAAGGCTCTCCCGGGCTACACTCCTGGATGGTCCAGGTCGAGGCAGACGGGAGAGACGGGGTAGCCTGGCGTTTTCCGGGAGGGGTCCCTGCAGGCTGATGGCAATGCTGCAGGAGGAGGCCATGTCACCGCTGTGCCCCAGGACTCTGCCTGGCCCACCTGCTCCCACAGTCAGGACCGTTTGCTCCTCAGTGGGAGAAGAGCAGGCGTGGCGTTTGAGGGCTCTGCCACCCTGGCCCCGGCCCACCCCACTCCATTTGCCTCTGCTCTGGAGCAGATTTCCGTGTCTCCCCTCCCTCCCGGACCACGTGGCCTGCAGGAGCAGGGCCAACCACACTGGCAGTCGTCACAAAACAACAGACTTTAATGGAAATCACGAAGGAGGGGGGCGGGCAGAGGGAGTAGGGCAGGGTGGCATAGCCCACGCTGTTCCCTGCAGCCAAGCCCGGGCAGTCCCTGACGCCGTCCCCTCCCCACACTTCTCAGCTCTTCTGGCAGGAGGGCAGGATATTTTGGGGCCCCTTGTCCAGCACACTTGCAGTGAGCCCAGTGATGACGTGGGGTGGGGCGTAAGCAGAGCTGGGGTGTGGGTGGGACGGCAGGGGTGAGGCGGCGTGAGGAGGTGCTGCTTAAGCCAGAATGATTCCCGAGTCCCCCAAGGAAGGGCTGCTTGTCTCCTGGGCGGGGGGTGGGGTTGGGGGAGTCAGTCACCCCTCAGTGTGGGCCTGGTACCATGGAGAGGGACGCAGGGGCGGGGCAGGTGTGAGCTTCGGTGGTGCTGTGGCTGTTGGTTTTAGGGCCCAGGGCAGGGGCAGGGAATGGGGGTGCTCTGCTTGTGCCCAGAGTGGCGCTTGCGGGATGGACCAAAAGCCCCCAAATCCCCCACATCCTTGCCCGCTGCTGCTGTAGCTGATCCTGGCTGAGCACCTGGTCTACCTGTCCTGACTCCTACCCCAGACACCTGGGAGCCCCCTATTTGGCCTCCTGTAATGTCCCCACAGCCACCTTCACTGCTTGGAACACAGCCCAGTCCATCTAGGAAAAAGAGAGAAGACAACGAATTGTCAGTCACATTCCCAGGCCCCCCTGCCGCCCTCCACCCACCTGGCCCAGGAAGAACACCTTCCTCTGTGCACGGTGGCTGCCCACCTGGCACGGGGCTGGATCCGGTATGTCCACCACAGCTGGGCCATGGGGGACTGAGGCCACACACCCAGCCCGCTGGCCAGTGTCACACTCACCTGGGCATAAAGCAGGCGGTGGTCGGGGGGCAGGCTAGGTCCCTGATGGCAGAGCTGAGCAGAGAGGGCAGAAGTCTCGGGGGACAGGAAGTGCTGAGTGACGCTGACAGTGCTGACCAGGCCCTGCACCTGTGTCAGGGAGGACACAGGCAGGAGGGTCAGCAGAGGCCCAAGATTGCATATCCTTCTCTACCCCTCTGGTCCCCGAGACCTAGTTCCACTAACAACCCCACCCAGCTCTCAGGGAGCAGAGGCCCCGGGTACGGCAGCAGATGCTCCGAAGGCCATGGCCAAAACCAGGCCAAAGGGCGTCCAGAGAGGACACAGAGCCCCCTCCCTGGGGGAAGCACCTGGTGGGGAGCCCCCGCGGGCACCAGCACGGCCTCCCCGGGGGCCTGCAGCAGGGTCCAGCAGCTCACGCCCCACTCCTCGCGCAGGCGCCGTCGCAGCCCTGCGTCCAGGTAGCAGCTGCCCGGGGCGCCGGGCTCCAGAGTCCCTGCCCCGGCCGGGCACACCTCAAAGAGGAGAAGGGAGAGTGAGTGAGGCAGGGAGGGAGGGGCAGGGCTGCAGGAGGCCTGGCTCAGCAAAGAGCTGGAGGCCCAAGTCGAATGGAATGGAATCGTGAGGGACGGGCGGGGAGGACGTGGGCCGGGTGGTGCGGGGCTGGGGCAGCTCGGGTTGGCAGAACAATCACTGGGCTGGAAGGAGCTTAGAGGAAAGGATTAGGGCCCTAAAGCTGGGGGCCTGAGTCCCTGCTTTTCCTGGGGCTGGATGCCTTTAATAGCCTCTGTGGCCCCAGCCCTGGCCCCCCTCTGCTGCCCCTCTCAATGGTACCCGTTTCTGGAAAACCCAGGGAGAGGTGCTGCATAATCCCGATTCAGGAACTGTCTACACCAGCAGTTCTTCACCTGCAGTCTTGGGAATGGCCTGAAATGTGTGCCAAGTGGTGGGTGAGTGGGTAGCTACATGTCCCTGGGGAGACCACCCAAGGCATTCATCAGATTCTCCTAAGATCCTGGGTCCAGGAAAGGAACACAGTGCAGGGACAGGCCCGGCCTGTCCAGGAGGAGCCTGCTGCAGCAGGCACAGCCATGGGGACCTCCACCAGCCCAGGTGAGCAAGGGAGCCCCTCAGGCGGGCAGGGACTCATGGAGGCCAGAGGAGGAGGTGCCCAGGAAGCACCTGCAGAGGTGAGCGCCAGCATCACGCTCCAACCAGCCACCAGCTCCATCTACCCACTTCAGTGAGGACCTCAGCAGCTGTCCCCGGGCTTAGGGCTGTAAGATTGGGCCATGGCGGTTGGGGAAGGCCAGGAACCCAATTGGACCCCAGGGGAGTCCCTGCCATGTGCCAAGATTCCTTTGCCCTGGAGACTCAGGTCCAGCCTGGCTCTGCAGAGTTTCCCAGACCACCCAGTGAGAATGTGCCCCTCAGCCTTCCCCATGAGTCATCGGGTTGGGGCAGCCCACGTCCGGCCACACCCAGCTGAGACAGGGCCATCTGTGTATGGAGGTGTGCTGCCATCTGCGTGTCCCAGCAACTGTGTGCACATCCACACGTGTGCGTGCCTGTGGGCGGGAGGGTGGTGGACACCACATTGTCCTCTGCATGTCTGTGTGCGTGTGTGCCTTAGCAAGGGGTGACACTTGGTGGGTGTTTTTTCCCAGGACAATCAGGGCTCAGTTGGACTTTGGGACCACTGGGACCACCCTAACCTTACCCCTGGCCTCCCCCTCCCCTGGCCCTTGGGAGCCTCCTGCCCCCCTACCCACCCCCTGCTCCTTCTCTGTCCCCAGCCCCTCCCAGGCCCATCTCTCTGTCCCCTGCCATGCAGCCACCTTCAGCCCCTTGGTCGCCAGCACCTCTAGGAACACCTCCTCCAGGAAGCCTCCCCTCAGAAGGTACAGATGCCAAAAGGAAGGCAGCAGGACAGTGTCTCAGAAAGGTGCCCCTTTGTCCCCCAGCCACCCCCCACCCACAGTCCAAGGAGGGGAGGCTGCCTGCCCCCAGGGAGAGCACAGTGTAGTGACCCGGGGCTGCGATAGACATAAGCTCAGATCCCAGCGATACCACTGAGCCATGGTTTTCCCACCTGCAAATTGGGACAGTGGCAGTTACCTGCCTCAGTGGGGCGGTGGTGACAATTAACTGAGATATCGCACCCAAGACCCTGTGCCCTGTGCCTGGCCCGAGGCTGCTGCTGCCCTCACTGCAGCACCAGATCAGCCCTCCCGCCTGGGGCCCTGCTCTCTCCCTGAGCCCCACCGAGGACCTGCGGGCCCCACCTGCAGCCTCTGACCTGTCTGAGACAAGACTGTCCGGCTCACCTGAGGGAGTGGGGCGGGGATCGAGCACACGGGAGCACACACTCAGGTGGGCGCTCAGGTGGGCGGACAGGACGAGCTCCTGGGGCTGGGTGGGGGCAAGGGGAGGGCCCCCGGCTCCCTCCTCACCATCTGGAGAAAGCGGCGGATGCGCTGGGCGTCCTGTGCCCGGAACACGTGCCACACAGCGCTGACCTGGCTGCCCGGAGACCAGAGCCCCTCCCCGTCCAGGCCTGAAAGGAAGTCTGAGGGAGGGGGGCGCTCAGGTGGGCCGGCGTGCGCACCTGCAGCCTGCCCGCTCCTGCACGGCCCGTCTCCAGCCGGGCACCTACCTTTCTGTGCCCGGTGCCAGGCTGGCAGCGGTGCCTCGGCGTGCACCAGGATGCTCACCAGGTCAGCCACCTCCACGCAGAGGTTCTTGGTCCCCAGGTGTCCCCGGTGTGGGCTCACACCTGCATGGAGGTGAAGAAAGAACAGTTGAGAACACAGAGAAGCATTTCAGCCCCAGGGCCTTGGCACAGATGCACATGTGCCCAAGACAACAGGTACCAGAACAAGGAGTGGGCAGGAGGGGAGGGGACACGCACCATAGGCTGCCCAGAGCTGGGGCTCCAGCAGACACAGGGCAGGGCCCGGCGGGAGGTAGGAGGCCAAGTTGAGTTTCCCGTGGTGGGCACAGTACTCCGGGAGTGGCAGGCTGGCAGCCAGGTTCTCCACCCTGGGGGAGGGGACAGGGTCATGCCCAGGAGGCCCAAGCCAGACACCAGAGACCCCGTCACAGCCCCCACTGCTGGAGTAACTCCCAGAGGGCAAGCATGGGATCTCTGAGGGTCACAGGGTTGGCGTGGGGACGAAGGAGGAGGAGAGGGCTAGCCAGGGAGGTAGGACTGGCCCTTGGTACCGCACACACCTGCTGGTGTCCTCGTCCCCCAGAGCTCGGTGCAGCAGGAGGACAGAGCCCTCATCTGACTTTGGGCGAACTGGGGGAGAGACAGAATGGCCCTTGTCCCAGAGGCCCCTGCCCCAGTGGCAGCAGCACACGAGTCCAGTCTCTGCGCTGGGCCTTCTCCCACCCCCAGGTCACACTGGGACTCCTGTGCCACCCAGCCCCTGGGGCTCAGGCTCCTGGCTCCCTCCACCCGGGCAGGGACACTTACTCTCAGGCCGGGAGAAGCCCTCCCAGAACGTTGTGCTGCCCAGGCTTGTGGGCTGTGGGGGCCCGAGGGGAGCCAGAGCCTGCACCTGGCCGCCAAGCGCCTCAAGGGCTTCCGTCCCCCACAGGCTGCCTCGCAATGCCCTCTGGATCCCTGACACCAACACGGGCTGTAGCGGGAGAGGAGGGAGGACAGGAGAGAATGGATGGGGCGCTGGCGTGGGCGGGGTGGGCGTGTCGCAAAGGTGCCAGGACAGCGTGGGGACACAGCCCTGCGGGCAGGTGAGGCCCTGTGGTGGGGTGGGGGCAGGGAGCCTCACCTGGCCCTGTCTCCAGTGCTCCTGGAAGAGGTGGAAGCCTCGCCGAGGCCTGGGCTCCTGCAGCCACAGCAGAGCCCCGGGGGGTGGCAGCCGGGGCCGCACGGGGGAGAGGGGCAGGCCCAAGCCCCTGCGCAAGCCGGGGCCAGCTCGCAGCCCCGGCCCCAGGGCCTTCTCCTGGATCTTCCGTTCCACCACCTGCGCGATGATGCTGTCCAGGATGTTGGTGATGCGGTCGTCCTGTGGGGGGAGGGGCAGGAGGGCTCAGGACCCCCGGGCCCTGCACGGAGGGCCGGCCCCAGCCTCCGCCCCGGGCTCCCCGCCTTCCCTCCGTGCCCTTGCTCACACTGGGCAGGGCCGGGGTGACAGGGGCAAAGGCCATGTGTATCCGCTCGTGGCCCAGGCAGAGTTTGACAGCAGTAGAGGCCAGCAGTTCGCAGAGAGAGGGGCAAGGCAGGGACCTTCGGCCAGCACGGTCCTCTGCTGGGGTCTCCGTGGAGTCCGGGGTTTCTGTCGGGGAGGCAAATGGTGAGGGGCTTCCTGTTTTGCCCCCCACGCTCCTCTCGAGGCTCCACTGCCCACGACATGCTTCCCTTGAGTCCTGACCGAGGCACCAGCACCTGACCTCAACCCTGCCCTGGGCCCCCCACCCCCACCACCTCTCCTGAGGGCAGAACCTCTAAAAAGAAGGGGCTCAGAAGGGGAGTCTGGCCGAGAGGTGGTTAGGAGGCTTATCTCAAGAGGAGGGACAGAGATTACTGGTGGGGCTGACAGGTTGCCAAAGCAACTCCGAGTCCTCCCTGGACACTTCGGCTGCCTGTGCCCCTCCTGCCCCAAACTCTGGCCCAGCCTCCCTCCCACATAGTCCCTGGGGCGGGAGGAGCTGCTTACCCTCTTTGATGTCCTTGGTCCTGTTGGTGTCCCCATTACAGGAAGGTTGTGGAGTTGGGGGCGTTTTCTCTGTCAGCTCCTTCTGTGAAATGCATCCACCACCCCCCAATCCCAGCAGAGATTTTAAAAACTGGCAGACACAACTCAACCCACGAGAATTAACCACAGGCCTCTTGCAAGTACTAAAATTGTGTTTTCAAGAGCAAAACGTTATGGGGTACAACGTTAGGTGGGAAAAGTTGCCCGTGGACTTCTGCATACGGCACAGTCTAAAGTGTGCACTGAAATAGACATGAATAAATATGGAGACAAATGACTGGAAAGAAATATGGCGAAATGTTAAGGGTGGCGTTGAGAGGTCATGGGTGTTTTTTTCCTTAAACTTGTCTGTATTTTCCAAATTTTCCACGATGGGTGTGTAGCACAGTGTCTGACACACAAAATGCATTCAGTGAACTGCTTCTTGAATGGATGACTAATAAAAACATGAACTTCATAAAAGCTTTGCAAAGTGCTCACGGAGCACCTGCTATGTGTCAGGTGCCGGGAACACCAAGAAGGACCAGTGCTTCTCTTGAAGGAGCCAGTGCCCTGGGGACACAGCTGCACCAACACGCCCCACTGGCATGGCAAGTGCTGAGCTAGAATAGGGACAGAGGGGGACAGGACTCCACGCAGGCGGGGAGGGAGGACCTCTGGAGCAGGTGGGGGGTGGGGTGGGGGGAGGTGCTCCAGCTCTCTGTGTGGCTCCAATTCCCAGGGCGGGGAGAGAGTAGCCTGATTCCACTGGCTTCCTTTTCCCTCTTCACCCCATTGAAAGGAAAGGGCCAACCCCCCACAAGGGTCAGGCATTTGCAGGCACACTGCCCTATCCTGGGGCCCACCAGCTAGTCCTCTGTCACCTGTGCCATGGCCTGGTTCTTACCTGCTGGCCCCCATCCCCGGGGGCCCACACCCGAGCATCAGCTTGGCAGGGACAGTGCCCCCGAATGTCAAACTTGACCCAGACCTGGTGCATTGCAGCGCTCAGCTCTGCCAAAGCTGGGTGGGGGGTAAAGAGGAGAGATGGAGTTTGGTGGTGAGTGCAGGGGAGCAGGCAGCCCCAGGAAGCAGAAGGGCATGGCACCAGAGAGAGGGACGGCCACATGGGAAGCCGATCTCCCTCGGGAGCCACCCTCTGCACGCCCCGCCCCAAGATGCCTCACCCTGGCTGGAGACAAACTGGGTCAGCATCAGGGAACAGGCAGGGTGCCCAGCCTCCTGGGCACACTCCTCTGTGGACTGCTCCTGCGAGCCTGTGGGGTGGGAAGGGAGAAGCTGCAGGGCCAGACATCAAGGTAACCACAGGTCAAGGTCAGGGAAGAAGGGCGAGGAGATCTAAATCAGGGAGCTCAACAAGCCAAAAAACATGTGCTTTCTGGGAAACTTGGGCTGCACTGTGACACAGGATTCTTTGCTTTTAGAATGCAGAGGCCTTAATACACTGGGATGCTTTGCAAGAGCCATATAGAAGAGAATGTTCCAAAACGCATCTGACCCTGGAACTCTTTTTGGCCATGTCTGTTGGGACACCAGGAAATTCCAAGCTGTCAAGTAGCCAAGTTAAGCCAAGGGAGAGGAAGCTGACCACAGTGAAGACAACAGGATGGAATCAGAAGACCTGAGTCTAAATCCTGGCTGCAACACTTACTAGCTGTGTGACCTTGGACAAGTCGCTTAACCTCTCTGAGATTTTCTTACCTGGAAAACGGAGGCAGCATGTCCACGTCACAGTGTTACAACAGGTGTAAGCAGGTACAAGCTGAGCTAAGTGGGCAGCACAGAGGGGGCACTTGACTTCGTTCAAGGGTGGGCAAGGAGGTGGGGAGGCCCTCTGATCTGAGGACAGGGGAAGTCTGCTCTGAGGGGCATTGGGCAGTGGTGGCTGGGGCTGAGCAGCGGGTGACAGGGGCTTTTTGAGGAGAGACATCCAAGAAATGGCCACAGCCTCAGAGCAGTCCTACTGCGACCCCCTCCCTCCCACCTCCGTGCTCTGTCCTCTCCTACCTGCTTTCTCCCCGGTCCTCCCAGCACCCGTCATTCGGCCGCAGGCCACACACAGCCGGTGGCTGCAGCGGGGACATCGCCAGTGGGTATTGAAGAGTCCATGGTGACAACGGCTACAGCAGCGTGGAATGCCTGGGTTGTCCTCTGTCACGGCTGGCCCCTGGCCTGCTGACCGCGGGAGAGAACAGGGTCAGAGGGCTGAAGGCGACAGCCCCTTGGGGGGCCCTCACGTGGGCAGCCTCCAGGCAGGGGTGGGGAGAAGCGGGAGGAGCAGTTTCCATGGAGGGGACTCCCAAGGAAGGGACACAGTCACGCCTACTTGCTCAGCAGCCCTGTCAAGAACCCCACGCAGAAGCTGTCCTCTCCAGCCAACCCTTCCCAGGGACACTGGAGGCCTCAGCTCCCCTGCTCCTGCCCCACGCCGGGCCTTGCCCCAGGGACTTCCCACTGGCCCTGAATCACTAACCCACACCACTTCCAGCACATTCCTTCCTCCACCTCCTTCCCTCCCAAGCCCCACATACTACTGGAAACGGCAACATATGGTGACCAAGCTCAGGTGACACTCCCTCCAGGAGAGCCGCTGCTGCCCTTACCCAAAGGAGTGGGGTTTTTTTATTTTTTTAAGAGATGGGGTCTCACTCTGTCACCCAGGCTGGAGTGCAGTGGTGTGATCATAGCTCACTGTAACCTCAAGCTCCCGGGCTCAAGCAATCCTCCTGCCTCAGCCTGAGTAGCTGGGACCACAGGTGCACACCACCACGCCCAGCTAATTAAAAAAATGTTTGTAGTAGAGACAGGGGTCTTGATATGTTGCCCAGGCTAGTCTCGAACTCCTGGCCTCAAGCAATCCCCCTACCTCGGCCTCCCAAAGTGCTAGGATTATAGGTGTGAGTCCACTGCATCCAGCCGGGAGTGGGTTAGTTTAAGAGCAAAGTTTCGGACTAAGCCGTTGGTAGGTAGAAAAGGTAGGTGCCCCTGAGCACAAGCCACCTTGTGGTGTCTCACTTTGGGTGCAGGGGACTCAAAGCCGGCCAGGACTTGACCCTTGCCCTCCTCACACCTTCCAAGCAGGGAGACGAACCCATAAACGTGGCAATGACTCTGGCACCTTGGGCGGCCGCTAGAGTCTGAAAATGGGACAGAAGGACGGGGCGGGGGGAGCTTCCCAAGCGCCCGGAGGATGAGTAAGTGTTCATTCACCAGGTAGGAAGGGAGGAGCGCAGCATTCCAGACCCAGGGAACAGCCAGCGCCAAGGCCCGAGGGGATGGCCAAGCTCAAGGGAGCTGGGAAGGGAAGGACGGGTGGTGTGTGTGCCGGGAATCCAGGCTGGCAGCGGCAGGAGCCGGCTGGGAAATGCCAAGGGGGCTGGGGCTGGCCTTTCTGGGGCAAGAGGGAGCCCCCCATGAGCTCCACCCAGGGAGTGACCTGTGGGCCCGGGTTGTGTGTTTACAGAGACCACTCTCTGGGGCTGGGGAAGGGTGGCTGGAGGGGCAGCCTGGAGCCAGAGCAAGCAGGCTAGTGCCCGCCCATCTCTGCCATCAGCCCAGGTCCCACCAGTCTCCAGGAGTGCCCCCGCCTGCCAGGGCTCTTGGCACTCAGTCTTGCTTGGCCCCAAAGCCCCAAAACTCCGAGAGAATTGGGCTGCACCAGGTTTGATAACACCTTCCCAACATCCCCCAGCCAGGCCAGAAACTTTGGCGTTGACCAAGAGCCTAAGACAGGAGTGAGGGCAAAGTGGGGCAGGTACCGGCAGCGTGAGTGGGGGTGGGGGAGGGACACCTGGGGGGCCAGGAGGTCCTGCTCACCTTCCCGCTGTGCCCAGGCCAGGGCCTCCCGCTCCCTCCGCAGCAGGCGGCACAGTCGGTCCCCCAAACCACTGAGCAGGTGCTTGGCAAGGCCCGTGCTGAGCGGGGCCTCTGGGCCAGACCCCCAGCCGTCCTCGCAGCTGGAGCTGGCCGCTGGGTCTTCCTCCTGCTGCCGCGCCCCTCCCAGAGACAATCTGGAGAGAGGGTGGAGGAGGGTGAGGCTGGAGCCCCCAGGGCAGGATGTGGGGGCACCCAGGACGACGGCTCACCTCCGCACTTGCTGGGAGTGGCAGGCCAGCCCTCCCCCGTCTCCAGCTGCCTGGGCACAGCTTTGGCACTGGGCGAGGCCTGCAGGGAGAGCCATGCATGGTATGTCTGGAAGCCCAGGGTCCTGGAGGCTGGCCCGGCCGTCTTGGGGTCCTGAGGGGACAATGCAGGCTGGTCAGGAGTCTGGGTTTCCTGGGATCTGGCAAACCCCAGCCCTTGCCTTAGCGCCCGCGCCGTCCGCACACAGAGCCAGCCCGGCCCCTCGCCCCAGGTCTACGAAGCCTAATTCAGAACCAGCGAGAGTGGACCAGGCAGCGAGAAGTTTCGCTCGCAAGGCTGAGCAGGGAGCCTGCCGTGACGCGGACATCAGCGAGGTCAGGGGTCATCTGGTGTGTTGCACCCAGGGCTGTGGGCAGCTGGGACGATCGCCCTGACACAAGTGCAGGATCCAGCCAGTGTAGACTTTGGATAGCTCCACTGAGGGCTTAGTGACACCGCTGGCTGCGTGACAGCGTGAGGAGACAGTCCCAACACAGACGGAGGGCGCCGGAAGGTGAGAAGGCCGGAGAGTTTCAACACAGGCCACAGGTGCAGTAACCCAAGAAGGCGAAGGGGCCACCAACTTCCCAGCCCAGCCAGGCCCAGGCGGGTGCAGACAGACCCGTGCCAGGTGCAGGGGCATTTGGGCAAGGCCACGAGAGAGTCCTATGCCAGGCCCAGCAGTCCAGGAGTCTGAGAAAGCGAAGCGGTCCCCAAGGCTGAGTCCGGGGCCAGCTGTGCTGCCACCCTCTGTGAAGGGCACAGTGTGACCCGGGGCTCCAGGACGTGCCCAAAGCCCTTTGGAATGGCAGAGTCCAAAATGAGTCTCCACAATCCACCTGGCCAGGAGAGCAGCCATCCCTGAGGCAGGATTAGGGGTCCTTCGGGAGAGGTAATCCCCCAGTGGGGACTCGTGGCACGAATCGTCACGGCAGTGAACACTTATTTATGACGAGCCAGGAATTCTTCAGAGCCTTCGATGTGAATTATCATAGCATTTCAGTTTAGCAGCCGTCTTCATGAGGCAGGTGCCATCTTTAGCCCCATTTTATAGATGAAGAAACTGAGGCCCAGAGAGGTGAAGTAACTCACCCAAGGTCACACAGCTACCAATCAGCCAAGTCAGGAACCAGGCACTCTGACTCCAGAGCCCATGCTCTGAACCATGTCATTACATGGCCACCAACACACCATGGCTTGGGAGGAGACAGAGATGGAAGCCACTTGCTGAGAGGCTCTGGCCTGTAGATGCTGAGGAACTCCCAAAGAGCCAGCACAGTCCAAGTGGGGAACTTGACAACCGGGTGTGATCCACTCACGAAGGGTCTACGGTCCCCAGCCCCTGCAAAGCCCCAGCCCTGGCTGCCCCTCCCAAGCAGGGCTCCCTGCAGCCGCTCCCCTGCCCCCTCACCTCTGTGGTCATCATGCTGTCCTGCCTCCGCCTTGCTCCCTCTTGATGTGTCCAGCACCTCCTGCCAAGCCCTGGCCCCCTGCCCCGCAGGGCCTGGGAAAGAGTCAGGTGGCCGCTTGGGGGCTGGGCTGCCCACTGCCTCCTGGACCTCAGGGCTGCCTGCCCTCTTGGGGGCCCGGAGCCGGGCAGCCGGGCTCTCCTCGTCCCCAGGGCAGCCGCCTGGACATCCAAACTGCTCAGAGTGTCTCGTGAGCCATGTCTTCTTCAGCTTGGTGTGGTGGCTGGGGGGGCAGGCCCTGGGATCAGTGGCCTTGCTCACTTCCTCGCTGGAATCACTAGACCCACTGGCACCCCCATCCAGGCCCTCCTGGCACTTCCCACAAGGGCCGAGACCCCCATCCTTAGCAGGTGGGTGGGATGAACAACAGCGTCCCTGGGTGGTAGGAGGCCCAGGAGAGGGGCCCCGTGGTATGGCAGGTGGCCCCAGCTGGTACCCAAGGCTCCCACTGCCTGGTCCAGCCCAGACGTTGCCGAGAGTGTGAACGAGGCCTGGGGGACAAGCAGGCCAGGGGGTCCAGGGAACAGTGCCTGGATGCCCCAGGAAAAGCGGGCAAAGATTCTGCTGCCTGCCAGCTCCTGTCTCTCCAGCCCTCTGGTGGAGTGAGGGGTGTTCCGCCTCCCTGGCTCTCTGGAAGTGCCCGCCAGGGGCCAAGCCCAACAGCCCAGGTTCCGCAGCTGCCAGGGGCTCCTTGGCCCGCCCGAGAATGGGATCCTTGTGGTGAAAGCCCTAAAGAGAGGAGAAAGGGGTAAGCTCGTGCTGCCTTTGCATCCCAGGGCCTAAATATTGAAGCGCTCACATCCTGCTTAACAAGTGGCGCTGCCCTACCTCGCGCTCCCTCTTCCCCCTGCCCACCCCCAGCTGCCCTGGCTGCCCCCAGACACGCACGCCCCCAGGGATCTGACTTCCTCACAATCCAGCAGTTACAGGGCTAATGCCTGGCACAGCCAAAGGGCATCCAAGATCTACTTGGATTGTCTGGCGTCCTGTACCATACTGTTTTTTAAATATTTTAGAATCTCATCCGTGGGTGTAGAGGTCACCTGTGTGGGAGGTGCCCTGGACACAGGCTGTTGGGGTCACCCACACGTCCTGCTCCTAGATAGAGGGGTCTTGCCTGCCCACCTTCTCCACCCAGGACTAGGCCACGCATTCCAAGGCCGGAGTTCCCAGGGCCTTGCCCAGGGAGGCCAATGGGTGAGTCAGCACAGCAGGGGGCTGAGTGCAGGGGAGGTCTAGAGAGATGGAGTTGCCCACAGGAGGGATTGCTTAGGGTCAACGTGGGGGGTGGAAGCTGCCAGGACCCTTGGGACCACTGAGCTACCTTGCATGGCCTGACCCCCAGGTCCCCTGCCTGTCCCTGCACTCACCTTGCTGCCTAAGCCAAAGGCAGAGGGCACTTTGGGCTGGCCCCCGGAGTACACCCAGGGGTGCGGGGCCAGGGGCCAGTCACATGGACGCTCTGGGGGCAGGCTGGGCACCAGGTAGGGTGGCAAGCAGGTGGGCACCCAGAAGGGAGCTCGCTCCAGGATCTTAGTCTCCAGAAGGAAAGGGCAGTGCAAGGGCCGGAAGGCCACAGGGTCACTCTTGGGATGGCCACCACTATGCTCAGGAACCAGGGGGCTGTAGCGAGGTGGGCACGCCGGCCCGCAGAATGCCAGCGGGTGGGCGAGCATGGCCTCCTTCCAGCGCAGTCCGTCCTTGCTGCCCAGCCAGTGGGCCTTCCTCTCCCCATTCTGGGGGCCCTCACCCTCCACAAGTGGGAGCGTGTCCTTGGGGCCCTGGGGCAAGTCAGGGGGAAGCCAGGAGTCCGGGGTGCTCAGGACACCCCTCCAGAAGGGAGCAGGCTCTCCCAGGCACAGCAGCCCACGGTGCAGGCCATCTCGAGGCGGGGTGCCCGGCTCCTGTCCCACAATGCCGTTCTCAGGGGCCGTCTTCTCCCAGATTGGGGTGTCCTTCAGGAAGCTGGGCGCACTCTCCATCACTCTCCTGTCCTCATGGGGCTTGCCCAGAGGGGGTCCTGGAGCACAACCATCAAAGCGTGAGCTCCCTGGGCACATGCCCCAAGCACCTTACCACCTGGCACAGAGCGGGCACCGCCCTGGCAGCACCGAGGTGGCTCAAACCAGTAAGGCAAGTACCAGCCCACAGCCGGGCGACATGCTGCCTAGCCGCATGCGGCCAGAAGGACCCTGCCTGGGTGGGATGCTCCAGTGTGGGGAGCTCACCCCTTCCCCCAAATTCCTGGGACTTGAAAGCCCACCTGGGCCACAGCCCCTCAGCAGAAGCTGCCATTTCTAGGAGGGCATATTCTGGCCTCACCGAGCCAGGAACCTGGTCACAGGTCATGGGGTTGGACCGAAAGCAAGAACCCAAAAGATGAACTCAATGGAAGGCACTGAACTGGGAAGACAAGAACCCTGGGTCGTGGCTCTGACTCAGCCATGGCCTTGGGTGAGTCATGTGCCTCCTCTGGGGCTCAGTGTGCCCTTGTGTGAAATGGGGTGTGGGTCGCAGAGGACTCTTCCCATACTGCAGCTGTGGTTTTGGGGGTGCTGCTTGGGCACCCCCAGCCCCCAGCCCCAGCCAGGCTTGCACGTGCAGGCAGAGCTGGCTGGAGTCACTGGGGAGGGCTGCCCGCTAGGGCTGTGATGGGTCTCTCCCTACACCTGGGCAGCCCTGAGCCTGCCTCTTCTGCTCTGCAGTTTCTCGGCTTCTCAAGCAGAGTCCCAGGACAACTGCTGGGGGCCGGGATCTCCACCCTGGCCCCAGGGGACGAGTGAGCCAGCACAGGAGAGGGGGATTACGAGGCCTCAGCTGGATGGGTCAAGCTGCCCTCGCCCAGCCCAGCCCAGCCGGCGGCGGCCGCTGGAAACTGCAGCCCTGCAGCCCGGCGGCGGCGAGGGGGGAGGGAAGGAGGCGGGGAAAGCGGGCTGGGCCCCAGAGAGAGGCAAGGGAGGGAAACTTGAACGTGCGTACAAGGGACGGGGATGACAGGTGGCACCAGCCCCGCAGCGCTCTCTTGGTGCGGTCCCCTCGGCTGGCCCCAGGAGGGAGGTGACAGAGGGCGCCAGGTTTTCTGGAGCCGCCGCCGTCCCGCCGGGTCCGGCGTCCTAACTTTCGGATGATGTTGGGATGTGTGGTCCAGCCAGAGGGGCCCAGGCACCTCGCTCCCTGCGGGCGCCGCGGGCTCGGCTCAGAAATCCCCCGCCTCAGTGTCCCCAGGAGGCGCGCCCCCCGCGCCCCCTCTCGGCGCTTACCTGGGCTTCACGGGCCGGGCGCGGCGCGGGCGGCGGTCGTCCTGGCCGGCGCCGGGCACCCGCTCCCCATGGGCCGGCTCCGGGGCCTCCCGGCCGGCGGGCGAGGACGCGGTCTCCCGCTCTCCGCTCAGCGCTCTCGCGCTCGCTCTCCCCCGGGACGGCGGGGGCGCTCTAGGGCCGCAGGTTGGAGGGGTCGGACTCCGGGATCTGCAGGATGCGGCACACGGCGCGGATCGGCCGCACCAGTTTCTGGGCCGAGGCCGTGGGTTGCGCCATGGGACGCCGAGACTCCGTGCTGCGCCGCGGGGAGGGCCGGGCCGGGGCTAGGGAGCGGGTGCCCCCGGAGGGAGAGACGGAGCCGGGCCGGGGGGAACGCGCGCCCCGGGTCGGAGGTGGCCCAGTGGGGGGAAAGGCCGAGGGGCCGGGGGAGGGGGTCGTGCCTGCAAGGGGGGCCGATCCCGGGACCCAGGAGAGAGGCACCAGCGAGGGCGCAGCACCGCGCAGCGCGGCTAATGGAGGGAGAGCGCGGCGGAGAGCGCAGCAGGACCTCCGATCGCCATCGCCAGACGCGCAACTGAGAGTGGGGAAGCTGCTCCGCCGGTTTCCTCCTCCAGCACCCTGCGGGAAACAGGAGCCCGTGATTCGGCGGCCCCGCCTGGGCCTGCCCCCTCCCGGGCCCCGGGGGCTTCCGCCAACGCCCCGGCGATGCCACCGGCTGCGCACGGGGAGAATGAGCCCTTTGTTCCCCCCTCCCCCCCGCGGCACCCGGGCGCCTGCCGAGAGAGGCTCCCCCGGGGCAGCGTGCCAGCTTCCCAGCCGCCCCACCCTCCCGTGGGCCCGGCCTCGGAGCCTGGCAGGCGGGCAGCACCCCCACTATAGGTGCCAAGCCCGGGAACTGGAGCAAAGGGCGGGAGGGGCCGGACCAGGCCATGGTGGGGCGTGGTGCCCCCGGGGGTGCTGGGGCGGGGCGCTTGGGAGGGGGCAGTGCAAGAGCTGGCAGGGGCAGTCAGGTTCTCACGGGTCAGTGATGGGCGCTCTGACCCACGCCAGCTGGGCCTTGCTTGCTGGACCACTGCTTTTGGTCCTCTCCAGCTCTGGCACATGGCACACCCCACCGGCGCGCCCGCCCTGCCTCATCCTCACCTAGACAAGCGGCTCCTGACGGCCCCCCACCCCAACTCCCTCCCAAACCCCCTCCCAGGGCCCAGGGGCACCAAGGGCCATGCTTCAGGAGCTCTGGGAGGGCCTGGGCTCTAGTCCATCCCTGGTCTAAGGCCCTTCGTTTCACCAAATGTCAGAGAGGTGATGGGGCCAGATGAGCCCGGCCACCGCTGGAGCCCCGCACTCTGGGGTTCTGTCCCATCCCAGGGTTCATAGTGCTTCCGGGCCCAGCTCTGGAGGGGAGCCCATGGGAGTGGCTCCCAGGAGCAAGCAGGGAGCACGAGAGAAATGGGAAAGTAGGGCGCCCTCCACCCGAGGAAGCATCCCAGCTCCTCTGCGGGGGCGGTTCCAGAGCACAGACACACACAGACAGATTCAGACACACACAGACAGATTCAGACTCACACAGAAACCCACACGCCCAACGGGCACTTCCCTTCCCCTCGGGCACCCACCTCCCACCCTCAACGCCCCTGCCTCCCTGCAGAAGCCACCCTCAGCCCGCCTTCTCCCAGCCTGGGTCGGAGCAGCCCCCCGACTCTCCCATCCCATGGGAGGGATGGGTTCTGGATGCCTCCAGCCTGTCCCAAGTCACACCATCATCCCTGGAGAGCCGGAGCCTTCCTTCCAAGGGCCGGGGCCTTCCACCAGTCGAGGAGAGGAGGAGGGGTCCTGGGAAGGGGGCCTAAAGACGCGGGCACCAGGCAGGACGAGGGCCATGTTGGCATGGATTCACCCAGCTTCTTGCGGACCCCCCAGAGGCCAGCTCTGTGGCGGCGCAGGCTGGGGGGTGCTGTTTACATGACTGAGTTAACACTCCCTTCCTCCCCCAGCTCCCCTGGGGGTGGCCAGACCTCAGTGTGCCCACGAAGATGCTGGTGGAGGGTCCAACGTGGCCTGGAATCCCCAGGCCCAGACGCCTGGCCTCCCACCCCCAGACTGGCTCCATGGGTGAAGACGGAGCGGGGGGATGGCTGGAGTGTGCCTGTGGCCCCCCATCTGTGTCCTCTGGCCTCCCTCAGCTTGTGGGAGCGTCCGGGGGACATGCCTGCGGCTTGGGGCCTGGAAGAGGCCAGGGTGGCAGCCTGGGCTGTCCAGAGCCCTGAGGGCCTGTCGCTGTCATCCCCAAAGGCGATGGGGACTGTCCCTGGAGATTGGGACAGACATCTCTCCCCCACCCCCACTTGCCATGTCTGCTTTATCAGGTCACAGTGCCTGGACTAGCGCGGGGCTCTGGGGACAGGCTCCAGAAGTGCCCAGGGGCTCGCGGGGGCCAGGGTGGGGAAAGGACCCCTTCCCGACCCTCACTCAGCGCCCCTTCCTGCTGTGGAGCCCATGCCACAGGCCACAGAGTCCTTGTAGCCGGCTGTTCTGTGCCTGAGGACGGAGCAGAGCTGAGGAGACACACAAAAGACACAACACAGAAGGAAAGCCACACAGCGCGTGGACACAACGCTAGACTCGTGGACAAAGGCAAGCTGACCAGCACCCCCGGCCACACGTGGGCCCGGCCCCAGCCCCGCACCGACCCCTGGCGCACTGACACACACACACCACACACGCACACGCTGACACACACTTGTGCTGACAGGCACGGCAGCACTCACGAGCCGGCTGCCCTCACGCCGTCCCCAGAGCCCCTTACCTGGGCAAGCACAGTGCCCCTCGGAGGAGCAGCCCCCTGCCCAGGGGAGGGCAGCAGGCGGGGGCGGGGGAAGGAGCCCCGGAGAGTCAGGCCAAGCTGCCACTAATCCGGGCGGGGAAAGGGGGGGCACCCACGTCAGAGCGGGGACTGCCGGGTGGAGGGCATCTGAGGACATCCCCTCCCACACACGCGGCCGTCTGGGCACCTAGCCCTGCTTCCCAGCCCCTCCATCCTTCAGACAGCTGAGGCTGGCCTCCCCCCACCCTGCTCCCCACCCCTGTGGCAATGGGGGGGGCATGGGGGAGGGGGATACCAGGGAGAATTCTCCCAGGACCTGGGGGGAGGGGGGAGGCGAAGGGAAGTGTGGAGATGCTTTTGGAGCCAGAAGGAAGCTCTGTGGCAGATGCCACCCCCCCTCGCCCACCCACCCACAGCCCTGACCTAATTCCTCTTCTTAGCCCACACCTCCCCAGCACCCCTCCCCGCCGCCCCACCCCTCCCCCGCAAGCTGCTCAGCAAGCTGCCCACCTCACCCCACTCTGCCCTGGGCTTAGGACCCCCGTGCCTAGCAACACCCACTGGCCCAGGGATTTCTGCGGCAGAGGGCATCATCCTCCTGCCCAGGCTTCTGCCCCTGCCCAGCCATGGGGGCCCAGGCCTGATGTGGATGGGGGATGGAGCCAGAGATGCCCCAACTCAGCCTGGGCCGGGGGGTGTGGGAACTAGAGGCCGGGCAGTGGCAGCTAGGAATACAGCAGTGGGGCCAGTGTATGCCTGAGGCCAGAGGCTGTGATGGGACCAGGACACCAGGAGCCACAGGTCCAGAGGGTCAGTGATGATGCCTGAAGAGGCCAAAGGATGGTGGGAGGAGGAAGAAGGGAGGAGGGAGGCAGGAATCAAGGGCCCACTGCACCCAGAAACTGGGAGGCAGTGGAGGAAGCCTCCGGGAGCCAGACAAGGTGCCGGGGAGGCTGAGGAGGGAGCCCAGGACCACGAGGAGGGGTGCAGCTCCCAGGGGGCTGGCCACGCTGACCCTGCCTGGGGAGGCTGCAGGAGTGCTGGCTGGCAGCGAGAAGAGGTTGGGGGTGCTGGGCAGGCTGGGGTACAGCCTGGGCTCCCGCTACAGGCCAGGCCAGAGGGGCTGAAGGGGGGACCAGGAACTCCGCCCAGAGGGCGACCACGCTAGGGCAGAGGTGAAGTCTCGGAGGTGTTTCTCAGAGGGGCAGGACCGGCTCCAAGGGAAGCCCAGCTGACACCCAGTGCCCCGAGCCTCAGGATCACGTGTGTGCTTGCCCAGAAATGCCCCAGAACTTGGACTTCTTGCTCCTTCGCCTCTGGCCCCAGCATGTCTTGGAACCCATACAACTGTGGACAGCCATTCCCCCAAAGCCGTGTTCTAGAGACCCTGGCATTTTGAAGGTTTTGCAGGGGGCCCCAAGTGGTGCAGGGCACAAAGACAGAAAGCAAAAGGCCACCCCCACCCCTGAGGAGCTTCTGGTCACTTAGTGCATTTGTTCTTTTACCGGCAAACACTCCTCGAGGCCACTTAGGTGCCAGGCCCTGTGCTGGGCCCTGTGGGATGGAGATCCGGGAGTTTGGCATGTTAACAAACGATGGCAAGATACTTCGAGTCCCGCCCTGGGGAAGTCTGGGGAGCTTCCCGGAGGAGGTCAGGGAGTGAGCCGGACTTCATCACCAAATCGCACACTTGCGAAAGCATTTCACTTTGGGTAAACCAAGCTGTTTGTTCCAGGCTGGGATAACGCGACAGTGAGTAAAGTACAAGTCTGTTCTTTACGAAGTCTCAGCACAGAGGAGGAGAAAATATGATGTGCTCAAGGCAAAACCAGAGCAGAGACGGGTGGTCTAGATGAGCCTGCAACTCCCGGGGAGGGAGCGCTCGCAGAGGGCTTTCCAGGGAGGTGATGTCTGAGTGGGGTTCCAAGGGCAGATGGGACAAGGACAGAGAGTTAGGTGGCAGAGGAAGAGCCGGTCAGAGGGACAACATGCACAGGCTGCACAGAGCCACAAGGCAGTCTGATTGTCGGGGCGCAGAGCACAAAGCTTCACCAACTCAGCCAAGAGGCCCAAGTGACGCTGTTGCCCACTCTAAGCACCCATCCTAGGAATGGGGGTGAGTGAAATCTTCCTCGCCACCCCGCAATGTCAGGCTTCGCCCCTCTTCTTTCTTTTGCATTTCCGTTTCATTTTGTCCATTCATGATGTACTCATCTTTTTTTGTTGCTCCAGTTTGGGCGTGTCCACCCTGCCATTCCAGCCCTACCCAGGCAATTCCTGGGCAACTCCTGCCTCAGGAGACAGGGTCCCCAATGCACAGGCAGCACCATGGTGGACAACTTGCTACAGCTCCCCAAGCCTCAGTTTTTCATCTGTAAAATGGGTATAGCTCCTAGCTGACAGGCTTTTGGGGAAGATTCAAGAAAATCATCTGAAAACAAATGATCCGTACCTTCTCCTTGCCTCCTAGGCAAGAAACATCTCATTTTCTTAAGTACTGGATAGTGACTAAGTGCATAGTCTCTGGAGCCAGACTGCCTCGTTCAAAGTTCGATTCTGCCATTTACAAGCTGTGTTATCTTGGGCAAATCACTTGCCCTCTCTGTGCCTGTTCTCCTGTTTATAAAATGGAGATTATAAGTGTATGTACCTCCCAAGATTGTTATGAGGATTAAATTAATATATGTCAGGGACTTAGAGCAGCATCTGTGGCAGGGCAGCCACTCTCTGGGTGCTGGCATTACTGCTCTCTGCACCCCTACACTATCTAGCAACATGTCTGGTACCTGGTTGGTGCTCAATAAATAGTTTTTGAATGAAGTAATGAGGAAATGACACCGTGATGCAAAGGAAAGCCATGACAGGAAGCCACCCGGCTCCCCTAGGCAAGGAGCTAAATCACCCCAGCGGATTAAGTGCCTTCCCCCAAATAAAACCCGGATAATCCCACACCAAGAGTTAATCCGGACTCTCCCAGGGCACTCCGGGTTACCACCCCGTTTCCCCTCTTCTCATCCCGTGCTCTCACCCACCTCTTTGCTTAATCGAAAGCAGGTGGGCGAGGGGTGCTGCCGGGGCACCGTGGGGAGACCAGCATCCCGGGCAGGAGAGGGCAGAGCTGGCACCGGCTGCCCCAGGGATTTGAGCAGGGCATGGACCGCAGCCAGCACAGGCGGAGAGCCTGGGTCTCAGGAGAGCGGAGGAGACTCCGTGGATGGGGCAGGCCAAGGACCAGTGACCACGAGCAGCAGCGAGGGCCACAGGAGGCCTCGCCTGAGCTCCGCCAGGCCCCAGCAGGGCGAGGCTCTGGCCAGTCTCCGAGCCCCGCCCGCCTTGACCTGGAAGCCGGGGGCAGCCCAGATCCTGGCAGCTGCTGCCCTCTGGTGGCCACTGCTCAGAGGTGCAGTGCTCCCCTGCTGTTACATGGGTGTTTGCAGAACTCAAGGCCCCCGCCCCAGAGCTACCTGAAACCCCCTCGCCCCATGCCCATGGAGGAAACAGCCTCCCCAGGCCGGCCCTGAGCATGGCTCCAACGTCCCCCCAGGACTAACATGCTGCCTGAGCCCCCTCCACACCGTTGCTCCTACTGGTTTCTCTACAATTGCACCTTCCTGCCGAGGCCCAATCCCTGCCTGGACTGACCCCTCCTCAGGACTGGGCCCCACTCTCCCACCTGTGTTCTTGGAGCTCCCCAAGAGCTGTCGTGACAGCACTCACTGCACTGCAACTATGGGTCGATGGCTCTGTCTCTGGAGGACCGGGCTCCTCCTGCCCTAGCCCCAGCCCGGGACTGGCCCGGAGCGGGCTGTTTAATTTCAAGTGTGTGCTGTGAGGCATGCAGACACAAATCGGGAGAAACAGAACATCTTTATGTATTTTATTTATCAAAATGTTCACAAACCTGACCTCATTCACCAACAAAAACCACACAACCAGGACACACACACACCAGGCCTTGGAAAAGGCTGTCAAGTACTTTGAAAGACAGGAAGGAATGAACACAGCTGGCTGGACATTTGGTTTTGCTTGCAGGGGTTCAGGGGGTGCTCTGGTCCCACAACTGGGGAAGGTAGAGGGCTGTGAAAGGCAATAAATAGGACTCAGGGCCCAGCCTGCTTTGGTACATGTGGGTGCATCCCTGCACGTGGCTCCGCCAGCATCTGCCAGGAGCCAGGAGGTTGGGGCCACGGTGGCTGGTGCAGGCAGGCCAGATGTGCAACCACAGGTCCCTCTGAGCAGCCCCTGCAGGGCACGAGGTAAGACTGGGCCAGTCGCTGCAGCCCCTAGCTGTCCATGTCGGAGGGCACAGTCTTTTTCCTTGTCCGAACCTTCAGGGAACGCGAGGTGCCCTGGGGGAGAGAGCAGGCGCGCCATGAGAGGTGTGCGCTAGAGAGCCGGCACAGCCGCTCTCCTCCAGGCCATCCTCCCCCACGCCGTCCTGTCCTTGTGGCTGACCTCCCGCACTGGTGGCTTCCTCTTGACCACACGCAGGCTCTGGCTGCGGCTCAGTGGCTTCTCTCGGGGCCGGGCTGGTGGCCGGGGGGCTGCCTCGGTATCCGACCAACACTCATCCTCTGTGTCACTGTCCTGGAGGCCCCCTGCCCGGTACCCTGTGTGGAGGACAGGCCGGGGCAGGCAAAGATGAAGACCTGGGGCCGGGCCTTCCTCTTGCCCTGGGGGAGCCATGCTGTGTGGGAGATGCCACCCTCTCACAATGGCTCTGTGTCCTCTGCCCACTCACCAATGGGTGGCCTCCGATGGGGTACCTGGTCCTCCAGGTAGAGGGGGTCCTGGTAGGCGGGGGCAGGGGCGTCGGGGATGGAACGCAGGTCCTGCATGGAGAAGCTCCGCAGCCTGCCAGCCAGTGCGCCCTGACTCTGAGAGGGAGGGAGGGGCTGCTAGGGGAAGGGGCTTCAGCAGGGAAGCTGCCCGGGAAATCAAGGGCCCACCCTCACTAATCACTGCGGCTGGGACTCAGCATTGAAAGCAACCCAGCAGCCTTCTGGCACTGTGCCTTTGTGGCACCAACAGGAAACGAAGGCCAAGAGAGCAGGAACCGCTGCTCACGCTGTGTTGGAGCCAGGAAGGTCTGAGCTTCCAGCTCCACGCTCCTGCCAACACCTCCCCTTCTCACCCCTGCTCCCCAGCTGCTATCTCTGGGCTCCCTGGCAGAGGAGCTGGACAGGCCCGAAATGCACTGGAGGGGTGGAAGCCGGGGACCAGAGCACCTTGGTGGCAGCCTGCACAGCAGCCGAGGCGGCAATGTTGAGGCCCCGCTTGCCAAAGCTGAGCATGGTCTCGTAGCTGCGCTCCTTGGCCTGCACGATGTATGTGTCGATCTCCTGCAGACCCAGAGGAGGAGGGGGGCTCAGGCGACAGCCAGAGTCCCTCTTCCTCTGCAGACTCTAAGAAGCCCCTGGTTGTCACATTTCCTAGCCTATCACTACCCAGTGCCGGGGAGTGACAGATCCGGGCCCAGAACACACACACCAGAAGCAAGGCTTCCCACCCAGTTGCCCACCCCACCATCCCAAACCAACTTCCACCCTTAAAGGTCACCCACGTGCACCCCCATTGGATTATCCTGGCAGATGAGATAGGCTAGGCCCTGTCAAGGTCCCATAGCTTAGCAGCAGGACTGGGATGAGAACCCAGGTATCCCCAGCATCCTGGACCCAAGTCCAGGGCTCTTTCCCTCATGCCTACCCCTAAGCCTCCCTCCCCCCCCCCCCCCGCCAGGGGTACCTTCTCATGGCGGGACAGGGATGGGTGGACAAACTTGCGGTAAAGCAAGCTGGCCCCCTTGGTGTAGGGCGACAGTAGCCACAGCACAAAGGCCATCTTGATCTCATAGTAGAAAGGGAACCTGTCAGAGCATTGGCGGGGGGGTGGCGAGGTGAACCAGGGAGCCAGGGCGAGGTGGGGCCATGCCTGCCCCATGGCCTGCCGACCCCCAGCACCCATACCAGGAGATAAAGATGTCCGTGATGACCTCTGCTGCCATGAAGAGTGCAAAGACGATCCAGTACATCATCCACCGGACCTGTGGGGCAGAGATCAGCACGGACCCTGCCAACTCCCATGCCCGGCTGGCCCAGCCTGGAGACTCCCGAGAGCCTGTCCCTAGGCATTGCCGCATTCCCCCACCACCTGGCAGGACAGTGCCCAACCCCATGGCTTCACCCACAAGATCCTGCACAGGCACCCCTGTGGCCTGCCCTCCATCCACACCCACTCCAACAGGCCCTATTCCCTTCCTCTGCACTGCTCTCTGCATGTGCCACACGACCATGCCTCTGGGGGAGGGGGAGCCCAGCTCAGACCTTCCCCACCTCACCAAGTTCTGCCACACACCCTGACCCTGCCCAGCCCCCATGCTCACATATTCACGAATGTTCTTGGTCTTCACAGCTTTATAGGAGGCGTAAGCTGGATACAGCATCCCAAACACCAGCCTGGAAGAGAAGCCATGAGAGTGTGAGGGGCACCATGCCTCCGACCCAGGTGGCCGCCTCCCCCCACTGGGGTTCGAGGTGGCAGTGCCTGCCCTGTTTTTCCCGCTTGGCTTGCACAACCGGTGCCTGAGTCAGTGCCCTGGAGGCCACCACCCCACCCGGCTGTTTACAAACATCCCAAGCCTGCCCAGGCCTGCACTGGTGGCCCATGGGTGCATGATGGAGCGCGAGAGAGCACAGCCACTCCACAAAGTGGGTGAGAGCACCAGACTGCCCCCTCCCATGGGCATGCAATCAGGCCCAGGGCCACCAGACCTGGCACTGCCAGGTGGCAGACAGGAATATTCGAGCCAGGTGTTGGAGTTCTCAGAGAGGTAAGCAGCAGGGTTGAGTGAGGAGGCCGAGACCAGGGCGGTGGTGAGTCATGTGACAGCTCAGATGGGAAGCAGGCACCTGGATTCTCCGCCCACAACGTGCCACATTACTTTGTGTTTGCCAAGGGGCCCGAAGCAGGCCTCCGGCCCTCGCCCCGTGCATGTTTGCGGTGTGTGTGTGTGTGTGTGTGTGTGTACGCGCGCACCATGCTTGTGGATGTGCATGGGCGGGGTCGGCTTCAGCCAATGAGACTGGGAGTGAGGGGTCATCACGCAGTACCCAAGACCCGCGTGCAGGTCCGTTAACCCTTGCGGCCAGTGTTGGGGGCGGTGTGAAGGCTCTCAGGAAGTTCCCTATCCCAGCAGACGTGCCCAGCTCCCACCCGGGGCGGGACGGCAACCCGGGACAGAGCGGCTGAAGGCGGCCATACTCACACCACCAGGCGACAGATCATCCAGGACACCATCCTGCCAGCCTTGGGGACAACCCCAGAAAGACGCCCAGAGGGACGTTCACGCCAGACCTAAGACGGAGGGATCAGCGGAGGTGCGGGAACCCGTGGGGTGGTCCGGCTGCCCCTTGGCGGAGGCGGGGCCCACCGCCCGCTGGCTGCGACCCGCAGTTCCGGGAGCCTGGAGCACACGAAGGCCAGCGGACCGGGGGCGCGGCGGCCCAGCAGGTGGGAAGCGGGCACCGCCGCGCGGCTCGGGCGGTTGCGGCTCAACCCGCACTTCCTGCCGCGCAGAACCGGGCGTCCGGCCCTCGCCGCGCGCCGCTGCGGGTCCCGCGCGGGGGTGGCGATCGCGGCCTCGCTCGTGCGGGTCGCCGCGGTCCCAGCGCTCAGTGCCGGCGCCGGCCGCGGGGCGGAGTTTGCAACTCACTTAAAAGTTGCACGGAACTGGGCGCTGCCCAACCCCTGCGCTCCGGCGCGCGGCGCAGGCGCAGTGCGGCCGAGGGGCGGGGCGGGGCGGACGGCCCGAGGCCCGCCCCTTAAAGGGGCGATGCGCCGCGGGACTCGCGCGGGGGCCCGTCTTTGCTAATCCGGGAGACTAGGGTGTGCGCAGCGGCAACCAAAAGCGGGGGTGGGACGTAGGAGGGGACAAAGGAAATCTGGACCCTAGAGTTTTCGCGGCTCTTTACTGGCTTCTCCCAGTGTCCTTCCCTCTGGCCTCAGTTTTCCCTCTATAAAATGGGAAGGGGCGTGAGATGAGTGGGGGTCCCCCCTGCAGGCCCAGGCGCCAGCTGGAAGGAAGTCCGGGTCTTACACCCCTGGGTCACCGAGATCAGTGAGCACCTCCAGGCTGCTGCTTACCAAGAGAGAAAAGAGGGAGGAGTGGGAGAGAGGGGACCTGAGCGACTCGTCGCTCCAACAGTGGGCTTCAGGGGTTCACTTGTCTCCGGGACACCTCTCCAGAGCCCTCGCAGCTGGGCAGGCTGACCGTGGTGACTTGAGAGATTGTGGGTACGGCCCCGGCTCCTACGACGCCTTCTCCCGAAGTTTGAAATTCCACCTATTCCTCTGAGTCAAGAGCACACGTATCCCTGGGATAATAGTATTGATTGCCATTTGTAATGCATTTTGTGCACAGGGTCCTAATCTGTGCAAAGATCCTTTTTACCATTTAGGAAATACCATGCCCAGTGGTGAAGAGTAACTTGCCCATGTCACCCAGTGGTAATTATTGCTGGCCATGGCTAAATGCTTGGCTCCATCAGTCTTCTGAGGGGTCAGCAGCGGCCAGCTGAGAGTGGCCTTGGCAGGGGACATGGCACTGGAGAAGTTCCTCTGGGGGGGGAAGGCCTTGAAAAAGAAGGCAAACTTTGCTGCTGTTACAACTTGCCACGTGGGGTTTCATTCTTTGGGACGTCTTCAGCTTACTGCCTCAGTTGCTCCCTCTGAAAATGGGAAGAACAGTGTCCCCCTACCCTGCACTGGAGAGAGGGTGCTAGCAGGGCTGCCCGGGGGTGTGGGGGCAGAAACACAGGCAGTTACTACTTTTTATTAGAGTCATAGTTAAAACACCCACCGCCTATCGAAAGCATGGAATAGGTAATGATGGGCCAGGGAAAGGAGGCTTCTGCAAGATAAATAAACACACACAGTGATTATGTGGTCTTAATTATTATCATCAACTTTATTGGTATTGCCGGGTGTGAGAGCTCGCAGTGAAACCGGCCTGCAAGAGAAACTCCCCTGAGGCCCCACATCTCCCTTCTTCCTTCCTAACCACCCCCACACATCAACCCAGCCCCCCAACACACACAGTGTGAACCAGAAACGCCAGGGGCTGAGGATCCCCTAGGAAGTTTCCAGCCACCATACATCTCTAGGCACAGACCTTGTTTTCTATGTGAAAAGCGTCCTGCGTCTCCTAGGAGGAGGAAGGCTGTGACTGTATAGGGGACCTGCTCAAGGAAGAGTGGGGAGTTGCAGAAGAGGAAGGGGACAGCCACGACTTGGGAGGTAACCATGCACATGTGAGCCTCAGCTCCTTTGGTGCCTGCTGCGGAACTGCCCCTCCCCACTGGCTGCCTCCTAGGGCCACGCACCGGACCCCAGCATCCCAGGCCTCTCTCTAATCCTGTTCTCTGGGAAGGGTTCTGTGCCCACCCTAAGCCCACCCAGCTGGGACAGTCTCTCACATGGAGACTCCTGGTCCCAATGCCTATGCTTGGTAAATCTAAGGCATAGGATGTCACTTACCGCAGGCTCAGCGTGGAGGGGGGTGAGCTTGGCGGCTGAAGAGTGTCACCCTCCTTGGCTTTGGCAGAGTGAGTGGACCTTGACTCTTGCAGCCTTTGGTCGTGAGCTGTTGACACAGTCACCTAGTTACACTGGGTTGCTAAGCAGCTCTCTGGACACATGGACAAGCCCCAGGGCAGGTGACCAGGCAGGCACACAGCAGAAAGCCGGGCATTCAGGGGCCAAGGGAACAAAACATCTCCCACCCCCCAGAGGAGCTCCCCTCTGGGGGAAGCAGCTGTCAAAGTGATATTTATCTTTCTGCTGGGCAACAGCGTGCCAATGTGTCTGGAAGGCTCAACCCACTTTCCCTGGCAACCTCTCCCAGGCACGGGACAGGGCCCATGTCCCATTTGCAAAAGCAGGACAGGCCTCTCCAGGATGATGGGGGAGCCTGCTAGGCTGAGAGCACTTGAACGTGGCTTGAGGAAGTGGAAACCCAGATGAGTCACCCATCGTGAGGAGTTGTCGCAGGTTGGCTGGGTACCAAGGCTGCAGGTAAGATATTGGGCACAGGGGCTCTGAGACTGAGGGTGGGTAAGGAACCGTCACCCACAGACAGCAGTTCCCCCCAAAGATCAACCTTCTCCCACACAAAACATCCTTCTCTGAGCCACCTCTATCTCATATTCCTATAGACCAATACAATAATTATATGCCAGATACACTGTTCTAAGGGCCTTACATATATTGATGTATATATATTTAATGCATATAAATCTCATGATGAATAACCCTTCCAGGTACGTATCTTGGTTATACCCATTTCATAGATGAGGAAACTGAGGCATAAATAGGCTAAGTAACTCAGCTGAGTGTTACTAGCTGGTTTCACCCGGCCAGTAAGCTGGCAGAATCGGGATGCCAAAAAGTCGGTTTTGTTACTGCTTTACAGGAGAAGCTGAGGCTCAGAGAAATCAGACTTGCTTGAACTCTCTGAGGGACTGAGCTCAAATTCACACCCATGTTATCTAGACTCCAGAACCCAGTGTATGTTCTACTGCACAGCACTGTCCCCAGCCGTCTGTTCCCCTGGCTGGCTGTGAGGTCATGCCCCAGTCCCTGGTGCCCAGCTGCTCACAGGTCTGTCACTGAAAGACAGAGAAATGAAGGGCTTTTGTGACACGTGAGAGCTGAAAGGGGCCCTGGAGAGCAAATGTCCCCAGAGAAGGGACATGACCTGTCCAGGGTCACACAGCTGGCATGCTGTTTCCACTTCCTGTCCCTTACACTGTCATTAACCCCCACAAGGCTGCAAAAGGATTCCATTTACTCAAGTCCGTGGGGGGAGGGGCTGGCAAGAAGAGGGTTCCCAAGTTCAACAACACTCCATTTTGCCATTCATTGCTTGTGTGTTCTCCCCAAGACCCTGTCACTCCTACTGACCCTGGCCTGGGTCGCACACCTGACTGCTGCCTGCCCCCCCCCACCATTGTCACAGGCTCTCTTGACTCCATTCTCAGAGATGGTGAGGGACCCGCCTGCCCACAGGGGCTTGGGTGCGCAAGGTGGGAGAGGCAGGCAGAGAGCTATGGACTTGTTCCCAGAAGAGCAGGGAGCCAAGGCGGGTTCTGGAGCAGGGGATGGCATGGTGAAATATGTTTTAGGAAGGTTAGACTAGAAGGATGTGAGAAGCAGTGGGCAGGGAAGGGCATGAGGGACCCAGGATAAGAAACGATGGGGGAGGCTTTGGACAAAGGTTGTAGCAGGGAAAGGGCAAAACCAAAAAGTGCCCATCAAGGAAACCTTTGGGACAAAGAACAGAGAGGACTTGGTGGCTGATAGAATATGGGGATAAGAGGGACCAAGGTGTTACCCAGGACTCCCAGGCGCCTCACCCAGGGTGGAGGGTGGCAGCAGTGACAGAGGTTTGCCTAGCCAAGGAGTGGGGGCTGGTGGGAAGAGGAGAGGGACCGCCAAGCTTGTCTTTGACCATGCTGGTTGGAGTTGACCCAACAGAGGGAGAGACTCAAGTCTTAGTGGGCCCTAAGACAGTAATCTCTAGGAAGGAACATCTGAGCTGTGAGTCAGCCCAGGTGGAGACTTGTCACACTGGTCTAGCAGCTGAGTGTCATCACGGTGAACTCCTGAGCCCAGCCCCAGCTGGCCTTGGGGGTGCCGACTCCTCTGAGGAGGAAGAGTGTCTGGGCCCCTTCTGTTGTCAGCAAAACACCCTCATGACACCGGGGAGCCCGCGATGGGGTGGGAACTTTTTATTTGAAGCAAGTGAATCACAGCATTGCCCCCAGTGCCCTGGGCACCCTGCCACAAGGAGCGGGACACAATCTGAGCACAGGACAGGGCCACCCCTGCCCGCTCCCTCTGCACCAGGCTGGCATCTCGGAGCAGTCCATGCCCAGCATACAGCAGGGGGCAGCAGACGCTCGGCTCCAGGGGCTCCGCCCACAGGCCCCTCACCCCGTCCTCTGAAAGGCAGTGCTCCCGGGGTGCCAGGGCCCCAACACGCCCTCAAGCCAAGTCCACTCCTGGCAACTCTCCCGGGTGGCTCGGGTGCTTGCAGCTTCCCAGCACTTGAACTTGGCCAACTCTTGTACCTACCCAAGGAGCCACAATCCCAAAAGATGCGGGAACCAGGGGATGGTCCCAGCCTGAGGAGGCAACAGCTACAGAAAGAAAAGCAGAAAGGCTTTCAGCTGGGGGGGCCTCCTGTCCACAGGTAAGCTGGGATCCAGGGTGACAAAGGAAACTGCAGTGACAACAGAGACGGACGGCACGGGAGAGCACCCAGGCTCTGCTGGGGCTGCTATTATTGCTTTGGGCAGAGGGGCTTTGCTCCCAGGAGGCCAGGCTGGCACTCCGAGGCTGGCACTACCATCCCCATCCTTATCAGCTATGGCGTGGGCACACGGGGATGGGCAGAGGAGGGCCGGGTACTGCGGCCCCTCCAAGCACAGAGGCGAGGTAACAGAGGGGGCCCCTCCAGACTGCGCTGAATCTGCATGTGTGCACATGCGCCGTGACCCGTTCATACAGTGTAGACAGGCGTGGAACTGAGTATCTGTCAGCGTCCCCGAGTGTGTGCAGAAGGGGCGGGCAGGGGTGAGTGCACCCAGGGCAGCCACAGGCTGCAGCGGGGAACACGGGCAGACAAGCAAACACCCGGAGCACCGACAGGAGAGACCAGAGGGTCAGAAGGACAAGCCTGAGGACAGGCGGGGCCCCTCCTTCCCAGCACCCCACTGGCACCACCGATATGCACGAGGCAGGGAAGCAGAGCGAGGGAGCCTGTAGGTGGGGTAAGGGACACTGGGTGCCAGGGGTCCTGGGTGTCCCTGGTGCGTATACAGGTGCTCATGCTGACTACAAAGGTGATAAATGTCTCCCCGGCCAGTGCATGGCGTGTGCTGTGCCCACCGGGTGTGCGTATCAAGGGCTCGGGTGTAGGCTGGCCACATGTGTCTTCACACGGGCACATCTGCTGCTCACGGAGGCCCCCACCCAGCCTCCAGAGGCCTCCCTGAGGAGCCCAGAGGCCTCGGACACCGCTAGGCACTGAGATCCACCACCACATGTCGGTACACCAGCGTCTGTCCCTTGAAGCTGGGGGCCAGGAGCAGCTGGGTGTCCCCAGCAGGCACGTAGCAGAAGGCCCGAGGGGCCTGCACGGCCAGCTCCTGGAACCGTACAAACTTCTGTCTCCCCTCGTCCCACTGGTAGATCTGGGTGAAGGAGAAGTCGCTGCCCAGCGCCAGGTAGCGGCGGCCGCCCACGAGGAAGGGCTGCAGGGCCAGCGAGCCCCGGGAGGGCAGGGCCTGCACCTCGGAGAAGCGGGTGCCCTCCCAGCGCAGGATCTTGGAGTCCCCGATGTAGCGGCTGAGGCACAGGTAGCTGTCTCGGCCGGCACGGAAGTGTTTCACAGCCTGGGCGTCAGGCACCTGGGTCACCTCCCCCTGGGCCACAAACTGCTTCTGGGTGCGACTCCACTGGTAGATGACGGGCGCCTGGGAGCTGCTAGACACAATCAGCCGTGGTTTGCCCTCGCCGTCCACAAACTCAAGGTCAGTGTCACGGTGCCAGGCGTGCAGGGCCTGGTGGGAGTAGAAGCCATTCTGGTGCCAGCGGTAGAGGCTGGTGGCGCCCGCCTTGGAGCTGTCAGCCACGGCAAAGTACCAGTCGCCATCAATGCGGAAGGCCTCCAGGTCGTTGGGCTTGCGCACGCGCTGCGGGTCGATGTCCTGCAGCTTGGTGAAGCGCGTGGTGTTGGGATCCCAGTGGTAAATGTAAGAGCCACCAAACAGCTGGGCCACGACCACGTACAGCTGACTGTCCACCACCATGGGCTTGCAGTGCACTGCCGAGGGGGCTGCGCCAGGACAGAGCAGGCAGCGTCAGGCCAGTCGGCAGCTCCCAGCCCATCCCACCCGCGAGGAGGAGGAGATCGGTCCCTTCCAAACTTGGGCCAGGACCAAGGCTCTGTCTTGTAATATTCCACCCCCCGTAATGTTCGCCCACTAAGCACTCAGCCCTTCCTAACTGTTTCACAGCTAATAGTCAATTTTAGTATCGCCCGTACTCCACCCTTGCCCCCAGGGTTCAAATATAGGGTCACAGTAAGCACAAAATAGGTGTCCCTAGATATTGACTGGTGTTTAACTATTATGTCAGCTATCGAATTTTTATTATGTGTAGTTGCTGTGCTAATTAATCCTGCTGAAAAGGACCCCATTACTCTTCCATTTGACGCAGAAAGAAACTGAGGCTCAGAGAGAGTAAATGACTTGCCCAAAGCTACCCCACTGGCGAGTGGCCAGGCAGGGGAGGGAGGAAGAGTTTGAGTGGATCCTAGGTAGACCAAATTGACACCTTGATGTTTGCCTAGTTCAAGAGTTTTTTGTTTTTTTTTTTTTTTTCCAGAGATGGGATCTTACTCTGCTCTGTCACCCAGGCTGGAGTGCAGTGGCGTCAGCCTAGCTCACAGCAACCTCAAACTCCTGGGCTCAAGCGATCCTACTGCCTCAGCCTCCTGAGTAGCTGGGACTACAGGCATGCACCACCACACCTGGCTAATTTTTCTATTTTTAGTAGAGACAGGGTCTCGCTCTTCCTCAGGCTTGTAACTTCAAGTTCTTTAGTGGATACAGGGCAAAGTAAGTTTTCTGTTTCATCTTACGTCAGTTCGATCCTCCTTTCTAAATCTCTCTCCATCCTCCCCTTTCACCACCCGTGCTGCTGCCCCAGCGTCCCTCTAGCAGACAGGCACAAATGCCCCTACTGGTCTGCCCTCGTGTCTTACCCCGTGCCTAGCCTTTTGCTGCGCAGGAAGCTTTCTAAAATGCAGACTGGATTAGTTCACACGCTCTTCTCAAACCCTGTCAATGGCCTGGTCTGCACCCATCTCTAGTCTACCTGCCACTCTTTACCTCGAACCTTATGCAGTAGTCATACAAGCTGCTTGTGATTTACACACACACACACACACACACACACACACACACGCTGAGCTGCCGCACAGCTTCTTGACTTTGCTCCTGCCATTCCTGTGCCAGAATACTCTATTTTTATTCCTACGTAAGTCTCCCTCAGCCTTCAAGATTCAGCTCAACCTCAGTAGATACAAAACTGAGCTCACAGCCACTATCTCCTCCTCTGTGTCCCTGACCCAACCCAGTTGCTTAAGCCAGGACCCTGGGCATCACCTCTGAGTCCTCCCTCCCCCTCATCCTTCAAGACGCAGCTTAGGCAGCCCCTCCACCAGGAAGCCCTCTGATTGCCTGGGCTGGGCTCGTCCTTTGTGCTGCCGGAGCGCTGTGTTCACAGCTCCCTCTGAGCACCTACCTATTGTGTGGGTGTTGTCTGTGTGTGCAACTGGCCTCCCTCAAAGACTGGAAGGTTCTTGTGAGCAGAGACCGTGTCTCATCTATCCCTCTACTTGCAGGAACTCGATGGGGTGGAATGATGGAATACAACATGCCAATCTGCCAGCCAGGGCCAGCACCGCCAGGTGGGGCACAGGTACCTGGGATTCTGTCATAGTCTCGCAGCTGCCGTTCCACGTAGTCCCACTTGAGGACGGTGCAGGCACTGACCCCTGGCTGGGCCAGAGCCAGGTAGAGGTCGCTGGAGTAAAGGAAGGGCTCGGCCGACACTGCGGGGAAGGGCAGGGTCTGGTACAGCACGAAGTCTGCAGGGACGAGAGGCGTGGGGGGCGGGTGTTACTCAAGCCCACAGGGAGAAGGGAAGAGCCTGTTGGGTGGTGGTGGGTGCTGGACGGCTGAGGCTGGGTGCTGCGGGGCAGGGTGGGGGGTTCAGGCAGCATCTGTACAGCTGCCCTGGGAGAGGCCCAGCCTGATGCCCCAGGCAGGGGCACCTCCTACCTGTGGTGATGCAGTCGAACTCCCGCAGCGGCAGGTCCTGCACCTTGTGCTCCTGGAAGCGGGGAGGGCTGGCACAGTAGATGGGCGCCACCGTGGTGTTGGTGTGTGCCAGCCACTCCACCAGCCACTTCACCTTGCAGTCGCAGTTGAGCGAGTTGCCCCGCAGGTCCCTGGATCATGAGGGCAGTGGAGGGGGGCACAGAGCAGGACAGGCTCTCAGGGCTCTGCAACCCAGGCCCTCTAGGTTTTCAGAAGTAGGTCCCGTCAAGGTGAGTCGTTCTCACGAATCTTTGTTCCAACTAGAGAAAAATTCCCCTCCAGGTGGACAAAGCCCCACAGACACAGGCTTGGCCAGCAGAGTGTGGGCTCAGTTTCAGCCCCTGCTCACCTCTTTGGCCAGGTGCCTTTTGCAGTGTACAACCTGCACAGCTGTATGTTGCCTCCCTGTTCCTCCAAGCCTCCCATAATCCAAGGCTTTTATTTTCTTATGTAAATAATAATTAATAAATGATTGTGGCTATGCTATAAGACTTTAATGTAGATTCAAATCAAACATACATTAAAAAGCACGTTTTTAAGGCATACGCACATGGTGTCTCCGGTGAATTTTGAGAGGAATCCCAATTTGGAAGGCCACCATCTCAACCTTGCCTTCTCAGAGGCCCCCTAAACCCAAGCCACCCCCCGGCCTCTCAGGAGCTTCTGATCATCCCAATTTTGACTCCCACAGCACCCCCTCCCTCTATGGCACCGTGGGAAGAGGCAGGACTCAGGCCTTACAAGTCATTTAGGATGTCCAGGGGCCGAAAGATGTCTCTGGGCAGCGTCTGCAAGTTATTGTTGGCCAGCGAACTGCAAGAGAGATCCCCAGGTCACCTGAAGAGCGTGAGCGAGGCCAAAGGCCACGGGAGATGTGGGCCTCTGGTCCGGTGTGTGTATGGGGTGGGATGTACTCACAGGTGTGTCAGGGACTTGAGGCCTCGGAAGGTGTACTTGGATAGTGCCCAGATGTCATTGTTCTCAATGAAGCTGGAGGAAACAGAACTTGCCTCAGCTGTCACTCAGGACCCCAGACCCCCAGGCAGCAACTTCCCAGCACCCCAGCCTAGATGGCAGCCCGTGTCTCTGAGACAGGCTTCCACACGGAGCCTGGCATCATCAAGCCCGTAGTGACAGGGCGTTGCGGGGGAAGGTGTAGGCAGATGGGTGAAGCGACCTTATGCTCTGGTCCTGCAGTCTGAGGACTTGAGGGCTCTCACCTCCCACCCTCCCCTCCCCCAGCCTTCTCATCCCACTCCCCCCTCAGCCCCCGCACCGCAGGCCTGGGCTCCCTCCTCCCTCCTCTTTTCCCATTGCCTGCCCCTCCCACACACAGGTACTGCAGGTGCGACAGTCCTGTGAAGGCGTTGTCTCCAATCAGCGTAAACTTGTTGGAGTTGAGTAACCTGGGGAGACAGAGGCAGAATTAAAGCTCCTGAGGGTGTGCCTGCTGCCCCCGCCCCCAGCCCGCTGCCTCAGCCCTGGGCTTCCCGGAAATCTGGCTGCACTGGGGCCACCCTGGGGACCCCAGTGAAGAACCCCTGAGCCACCTGGGTAGCAAGGCCAGGCAGAAGCCTATTCTGGCCCCAGCAGCTCCCAGAGTCCTGCTCCTAAAAATGATCCAAGGCAGAGTTCTTCTATCAAGCTGGCTCCTGGCCCTCCCCGATGGCATCTTCTCTCCCTGTCCCCACCCTCACCCTGGCCCATTCCAGCCCCTCATGGGAGAGCTGTCCTTCACCAACAATGCCTTGTAGAATTTCAGACCCTCCTGCCATCCCTACCTTTCGGCTCCTAGCGCTTTCTTCAGACCTGCTCTCTGGTGTCACCTGTCTCTAAGAGGACCCCCCTTGAGCACCCTCTGGCACTGGCCCCGGCTGCTGCACGCGATTCCCTTGGGTCTCCAGAGGAGCCAAGTCCGTGCCCCGAAGACCCCCTCCTTGGCATCTGCATGCAATCCTAGCTCTCCTCGCCACCGCTGCCCCTGCTCCTCCTAACTCCAGGCTACTCCTCCTTTTGTGGCACATCCTATCGGAGCAAAAGTAAGGGACACCTGCGTCTTCATCTCCAGAGGCTGCTTCCACCCACTCCTCCTCCCCAGCCCAGGATCGGTCCCTGTGACCGTCCCCACACCCCACCCCACCCTTCCAAAAGGGCCATCCATACAGGAACTGTAGCAGCGGCAGGTGGGAGAACGCTCCATCCTGGATCTCTGAGAAGGCGGCATTCACCAGGGTCCTGCGGGGACACCCAAGTCAGTACTGTGGGGGGTCTGCAGGGACTGCGCTGGGGCAGTGAGAGGGGGACAAGGCAGTGGCTTCTGTACTCACTCGCCCTGGAAACGCCCCGTTTCCCCAGCCTTGCCCCCACCTGTGTGTCTCTCCCTTCTCCTCCCAACTTCACTGCCTGCTGGAGCTCCAGTGACCCCAGGCTCGCTCCCCTCTCAGTCAAGAGAAGGTTCCATCTCCCATCACTCGCAACATCATTATCCGAACACCCACGATGTGCTGGGTGCTGTGGAGGGACGGGGTGGAATATGGCAGTGGGGAGCTAGCATCCTGCTCCCAAGGACCTCGCAGCCTCTGTGGTCCTGCAGGCAAGGCGGGCCCCTGAGGCCAGTTGCTGCAAGTGACAGGCGGGCCAGGCTGGGTGCCGAGTGGCTGGTCAGCGGCAGGCGTGTGCCCCGTGCCAGGGTGCTGTGAGGTCATAGCTCACTTCCCACCCCCTTGCTGCCACCCTCCTCCCCCACAAGGAGCCCTTCTGCCCTTGGTGTGACATCACAGGCAGGGGCCCACCTGCTCATGTAAACAACTCCCCACCCCCAGTCTGGAGCCCGGCACACAGTAGGTCTCATGGATGCCGATGGTGGTGATGATTCATTCTTGGCTGTAAACTCGCGCTTTCCCCAGCCATGGCCGCTGAGCCTGCAGGACTGCAGAACTCCCTGCCTGGCTGGTGCCTGCAATCTCCAGCCCCAAGGACCCCCCCCCCAGCCCTCCTGGTCCCCACACTCTGAAGAGGGGGAGCAGGGGTTCTCCATCCACTCACATGCTCTTGCCCTCCTCTCCCTCCCCGCCCCCAGGGCCAGGGCTGGACACTCACAGGGAGATGACCTCCGAAGGCAGGTTCCTGGGCACTGCCTTAGAGTCCACGCAGAAGGCCGTGTCCCTGGTGCAGGAGCAGCTGGGCGGGCAGGGGGGCGTCTTGGGGGGCCTCTTGGCGCTGACTTGCAGCATCAGGCAGAAGCCGATGGCAGACAGCGCCAGCAGCCCAGGGCCCCGCCTGGCCCGCAGCCCCGCCATGCCTCCTGCGAGCTGTCCCTCGCTGGCGGCGGGGGCCCTGGCCCTGCGGCTCCTGTGGCGGAGGGCCACCGGCAGCTGCTGCCTCAGCCAGGGGCCCGCCTGCCCGCTGCGCAGAGCAGTCTCCTCCTGCCCTCGAGCACCGAGCACCGAGCACCGGTCCCCTCCCTTGCTCGCTCCCGCGAGCGGGCTCGGGAGAGGTGCGCGGAGCTGGAGCTGGAGCTGGAGCCGCAGCCGGGGCTGGCCCGGCTGGGTGGACGCGGATTGCGGCGCGGGTGGCGGGGGCGCGCGCGGGGGCGCGTTGGGGGGGGGAAGCCCGGGCCTGGGAGTAGCCAAGGGGAGGAGTGGCCGCCCTATGCCCTACCGGGCGGTCTCTGGGGCCATCCTATGTGCCTGTGCGTGAGTGTATGTGTGAGCGTGTACGTGTGCATCGGGTGTTGGGCACTCTGCATGCACACCTGTCTCTGCAGGGTGCATACCTGTCTCTGCAGGCACAGCCACATAGTGCCTTGTGGAGGAGTTTGGCATTACGGAGCCATGTGCCTCTGTGGACCCACATGTCTTTGCATGGGGCCACACGTCCTCTAGGCGGAGTCCATGTGCGAGTCGTGAGTGACATATGCATATCTAGGTTGGCATGCAAGATTAGAAGCACAGGGGTGTCTTCGGAGGAGTCTCGCGTGTGCTTATATCTGAATTCACATGTGTTTCCACGGGCAGCTGAACAGAATGTGCCTTTGTGTCAACAGGAGCTGAAAAGGGAAATGTAGCCACTGGAGCGGGAGTGGGACGTGTGGAATTCTGGAACATTTCTCACTACACAACCACAGCCTGTTGGAGCTGGGAAGCGCCTTGGACCTTTTCCAGTCCAGCCCTTTATAACAAATGAGGAAACTGAGGCCCCCAGACAGAGGACAGCTAAGTCTGCCATCACATCCACTGTGCGTCACGTACTTTCTGCAGTTGATCTTCTCCACCTTCCGTGGTAGGTGATATTAATGCCCTTTCACAGACAAGGAAAGTGAGGCCTGGAGTACCAGAAGAAAAAAGTGGCAGAGCAAAGATTTGAGTCCACTCCGCCCAACTTCCAAGTTCACAGTCGTCCTTCTACACCAGGGTCTTCCAAGTGTGGCCCTGGGAACCAGGGTCCTTGAGAATCTTTCAGGGAGTCTTTGAGGTCAAAACAATTTTCTTAATAATGTTAAGCCACTATTCGCCCCTTTTATTTCCATGAGCTCACAAAAGTACCCTGGAATTTTCCAGAGGCTACAGGATGTGTCTTCTCTTAAGCCCAAAATGAAAGAGATTTGCAAAAATGTAAAGCAAGGACACTCTTCTCTCTAATTTTCTTTTTGGCTTTGCAAAATAGTTATTTTCATTTCGAAATGTATGTGATTGATGTCATAACATATAATGAGTTTATTATTGCTATGATAAATTAATAAAAATGGAAAAATTTCTCAGTAAATATCAATAGATATAACCCACATAAACACAAGCTCTTTGGGGTCCTCAATACTTTTTTAAGAGTGTCAAGGGGCCCTGAAACCACAAAGTTTGAGGACTGCCACTCTATACCACGTTAATTCCCTGGGGCAGGGGTGACGGTCCTAAGAGCTCATGGGCACAGGGCACGGGGAGCCTGGCAGTCAGGTGCCTGTGTTCCCAGTCTTGTGCCCTTTGCACATCGGTCCAGGGAACAGAGACTGCTGCATTTAAGATGTTTCCCCAGCTGTCCCCAGCCTCTGCCAGCAGGGGATTCTCTGGTCTGAGCTTAAGTCTGTGTTCCCCCAGCCAGGGATGCCCCTGCCCTTTGATGTCTACTAGCTACTGCCCGTCCAGCTGCCCTGCTGCCCTCCTCATGCCAGCATGTGGGGAGGGAAGCAGTGGGGGTGGAGAGAGTGGCTGGGGCAGCTGGGCAACCGTCCCCACCCGTCCCTGGCACAGCTCTGCCCAGCACACAAAGGGCAGAGTGAATCTTGTCCCATTCCCTGCAGCTGAGGGGCTGGGGGGGGCGGTTAGGGGAGGCACACAGAGAAGGGGTGGCCAGCCTGGGGCTCTCCATCCCCTATGGCTCTAGAGGGGGTAACCCCGAGACAGACAGAAAGGGGGAGTCTGGGTCATATTCTTAGCTAGCGAGAGGTGCCCCAGGGGATGAAGTAGATGATGATAATGATGACAATTGGGTGTAACACCCGTAATGTCATTGGATCCTCACAACAGCATGGCGAGGTGGACAGGCAGTACCAGGCCCATGTCCCAGATGAACATACTGAAGCCTAAAAAAGCAGAGTGACTCACTCCGGGTCCCAGAGCTGGCCAGCAGAAGCACTCACACCTCCACGTACTGAAGTAGTGAACTACCCACCGGTCGGCAAGAGCCCCCTCGTGCTGGTGACAGAGTCTTATCATTGAATATAATTAAATGTCAGCTGTGAGCATGCTCCTTGCCTGGTGGCAGGTTCAAAGAAGCCTGGAGAAAGCGCCTTCCCAGGGCCTCCAGTCTGGCTGGGAAGATAGGACAACAGAAAGCATGGTTGACAAGAAGCCCCGTGTGTGCCACATGGCAGGTGAAGGTGCCGCAGAGACGAGGAGGATTTCAGAGGCAGGAGGGCACCGTGTGCTGCGGTGAGGTCACAGAATAGGTGCCATTGGCTCTCGGCCCGTGGGGGTGGGTGGCATTCAGAGAGGTAGAGAGGAGGTGGGGGTGGGCTTCCCGGGAGGGAGAAATGGCTTAAGTGAGGGCAGCAGAGGGCTGGGCACGTCCAGCTCAAGGACCCTCCCTCCCTCCTTCTCCACAGAGCCCACGACCTCCACCAGGTTGGTGCGAGCATCTGAACTTCACTTACGGAACTTGAAGGCGCGGTGCCCTTCCCCAGCCCCCAAGCAGGCAAAAACTAGTTTAAGAAGCCGGGAAGCCTGTGAGCTGTCCCGAGGGCAGCAGGCAGGGAGACTGAGGACAGGGGAGAGCGGAGGCTTCTCTTGAGGAAAGAGACCTCTTTGCCAGCACCCAGCGATGATGGGAAGCCCTACCCACAGCGCCTGCTCAGAACAAGCCCCACGGCTGGGCAACGCGGCCCCCTGAGATGCCCACAGGGACCCCGAGATGCCTGCAGTTCTTGGCTCTCCCACTGGCCCACTGCCCGTCTGGCTCGGGCCCAGTACGCGTGAGTCAGCCAGTCAATCCCAATGTTGCCAGGACGACGGGGGCCAGAGGGGGGATCCTGGGGGGGGCACTGCAGGCGGGCTGTCTCCTACATCTGGCACCTGCACACAGCTGAGGCCGAGCTGAGAGGACACTTCTCCTTGCTCCCCTCTCCCCCGCTCCACACCCCTCCTCTTCTTTCACTGTCCTGGGACACTCTCACTGCTGAAGATTTAGGCAAATATTTAAAGGGGCAGCTGCCCCCCCCCCCCCCCCCGAAGGTGGTGGGAGCAAACACTTCCTTCCCTCTCTCCTCCTCTGCCCTTCCCAGGGGCTCTCAGTGCAGATGCCATGCTGTTGTGCAACCAAGGCCCTCCAGCTGGAGAGGGGGTCCTTGTGGGGACAGGAGAGCATGCCGGGGCTGGAGAGTGGGGGTCAGCTCATGATCAAAGGGCAGGGCCCAGGTGGGAGTGAGCCCCAGGCCAGGGACAAGAATTGGGTGGCATGGTTGGGAGCCAGGCCCAGAGTGGGCTCTGACTGACACAGTCACAAGAGTTTAGAGGTGAAGGGACATTAGAGACCACCTGCCCAACAAGTATCATACAATGCAATACCTAACTGAGATGGCTTTGGGGAAAGCGGTGGGACAAGAAAGTCCCCCAAAGTGGATTACATTTGGGTGAGTCGCATTCTCCGGCAGATGTAGGATGAGAGAATATGAAAAGGGGAGTGCAGGGGGCAGGTGCTGGATCTCTGGGCCAGTGGGCTGATTCAAGGGCGGGAAGGTTGGGAGCCCGCCAGGGGCCACACCCAGCCCTGTGCGAGGCCGTCCGGGAACAAGAAAGCAGCGTCAGGCATGGAATCTGCCATCGGGAGTCTCCAGCTTGCAGACAAGCCCAGGGCAAAGCATGAAACATCGCACATGAGTAAGAGTTTACCACCAGCACGGACAGTTTCCAGAATTAGGAAAAGACTGACCAGGGGCAAGTCTGAGGCTGGTACCAGATGTGTGGGAAGAGGCGAGGCGTGGTAAAGCGTGCTCCATGTGGGAATCCGGCCCTCCCAGGGAAATGCACAGTTATGAGCCCTCCAAACTGAGGTCCAAGCACCCCCTGCCCTCAGCAGAGCCCGCTCTGGGCCCACAGGCTCTGCCTCCTCAGGCCCCCTCCTGGAGCTCATCCTAAGCTTTGGGGCAATTCTGCTAGGAACTGTCACGGCCAGACCCTTGGCTGCCTGAGAGGTACAGCCTGGCAGAAGGACAAGGAAAGCCACAGGGCCGCAGGGGCAGGTGCCAGCAAGGAAGGCAGACACGCCAGGAAGACACCCACGGTGAGAGGTGCAGATGGCCCAAGGGCAAGTTTGCTCAGCTCACCCAGGTACGTTCTTGCTGGGGCCAAGAGGACTCATGTGCAGCAGCCAAGGGCCCTCGGGGCTTCTCGCAGCTGGCTTATCAGGGCCTTGGCTCTGGAGGGCCAGGAACAAACAGGCTTCAAAGCCAAGGGCTTGGCTGGCAGACAGGGGCCCCGGTCCTCCACCTCTGTTCCCTCTCCCTATGGACACATATAAGAGCCTGGTCACACCTGGGAGAAGAGGAGAGGAGAGCGCCTGCAGCAGGATGGACGTGGGCAGCAAAGAGGTCTTGATGGAGAGCCCCCCGGTGAGCGTGGACTTGTGTGCGTGTGTGTGCATGTGTGTGCATGCATGTGCGTGTGTGTGTGTGTGTGTGTGTGCGCGCGCGCACGTGCGTGTGGTGGTCTCTGCCTTCTCCATCCTCCCAGGCCTGTTTCCTCATCCAGATTCATTCACTCAACTAACATAGGGCTGTGCCTAGTTAGGATGGGGACACCAAGACCACCAAGACAGAGTCCCATGGGAAGCTACATATAAGGGGCTGAGAGCCACCGCAGGGGTCTCAGGCTGTAGAGAGCCCTGAGTAAGGAGCCACTAAACACATGGAAGGTAACAGGCAGCTTCACAGAGAAAATGACATGTGAGCTGGAGCCAGAAGGATAAGCAGGAGCTGAGCAGGTGGAGAAGGGGGAAGGCAGTCCAGGAGGAAGGGGCAGTTTCTATAAAGGTGTGGATGTGTGAGAGAGCCTGGGTCATTTGGGGAGCAGAGAGGAGCTGGCCATGGCTGGGGTGCCAGGGGTCTGGGGGAGCCGCAGGAGATGATACAGGTGAAACAGACTTGGGTTCCTCCAAACTAGATCTGGCTTCTAACCATCCAAGGGTTTGTTGGAATCCAAGCCACCTCCTCCAAGAAGCCTTCTCTGATCTCCTTAGCCCTCCTGGGCACATCCATAGCATTTGTTGTCCAGCCCTAGCAGGGGGTGGGGGGTGGTCCAACTTGTGCAGGGAGAGGAGGGGACATCCTCATGACTCATGCCTGTCCCCTACCCCACCATGTTAGGACTACTCTGCAGCCCCCCAGGGCCGGTTCCGTATCCCCTGCTGTCCTGTGAACCTCAAACGCCTTCTCATAGTGGTCGTGGTGGTGGTCCTTGTCGTCGTGGTGATTGTAGGGGCCCTGCTCATGGGTCTTCACATGAGCCAGAAACACACCGAGATGGTGAGCCGGCCTGGGTGGGGTGGGCAGCGGGCACGGGATGCCGGACAGAGGGCCTGAGTGGGCTGGGCAGATAGGAAGCTGTCTGAGGGGGGCAGAGTGGAGGAGGCAAGTGCACAGCTGGGAGGACCGAGGCAGAAGCAGGGTGGCAAGCTGGCCTGGCTTTCTCCACCCAGCCCTAGCCCACAGTGTGACAGCCAGTTCCCTCCAGCACCTGGTTCCACTCAGCCTACCTGAGCTCTCAGGAAAGAAGGGACTGCATTTGAGCAGGGGACTGAGGGTGGACATGGGTGCCGAAGGCTGAGTGGGGAAAGAGTAAGGCCAGGTGGCTCGATGCCCTTCCCCAGGTCCTAGAGATGAGCATCGGGGCACCGGAAGCCAAACAACGCCTGGCCCTGAGTGAGCATGCGGGTACCACCGCCACCTTCTCCATCGGCGCCACTGGCCTTGTAGTGTACGACTACCAGCGGGTGGGTATGCCCGGACCTCCTGATGCTGAGGCTGGGGGATCAATGACAAGACTTTGCTAGAGCCACCCAGCTGGGCCACTTCCATCTGTCCCCCTCCCTTAGCGCTTTTGCTCTCCCGGGGGCCTGAACCCCAGATTCTAACATGACTCCCATGTGCAACCTAGAGGGAGCTGGCTAAGGACCCGGGTTAGGGAGTGGGCAAGGCAGGGCCTCCTGGGTGAACTCTAGCGTTCCGTGCCCAGCTCCTGATCGCCTACAAGCCGGCCCCGGGAACCTACTGCTACATCATGAAGATGGCTCCGGAGAACATCCCCAGTCTTGAGGCTCTCACTAGAAAATTCCAGAGCTTCCAGGTGGGTGTGTGGGTGAAAGGAGTGGGCTGTCTCCCTCCCAGGGCTGCTGGGAGGAGCGTCTGAGCTCATGGTTATTTGTCGCCTGTAGAGCGCTGCTCCTTGGGGGCTGCCAGGTGAGAGCCTCCTCTACCCACCTGCACCCACCTTCCCTGCCCCTTCCCAGACCTGCCCCCTGCCGAGCTGCTGGCCTCAGCTGAGCCCGCCCCCATGGGGGGCTTCTGACTCCAGCACAGCCCCCTCTTTGCTGGTGGGAAAACTGAGGCTCAGAGAGGTCACCTGACATGCTTGAGGTCCCACAGTAAGCGCTGCAGGTGAGATAGAAGCTCAGCTCCTGACTCCAAATGAGGTGCTCTTTGCAGGCCAAGCCTGTAGCGCCCACCTCTAAGCTGGGCCAGGACGAGGGGCAGGACGCAAACCCCGGGTCCCCTGGAGGAGACCTGGCCTTCCTGGGCATTGCCGTGCGCACCCTGTGTGGCGAGGTGCCTCTCTACTACACCTAGGACTCCTCAGGTGAGCAGGTGTGACCACCAGGGCACCTAAGCACAGCGGAAGAGGGCTGGGGCCACCTGCCACATCTGCTGACTGGGCGCTGGGGGACCCACTGAAGCGAGTCATCCAGGGAGCTCAGGGGACGCAAGGCTCGCAGACCCCTCCGCTTCACATGCTGAACAATGTCCCTGTGCTTCACAGGGTCTTGGAAGCCCCCAGGGGACAGGAAAGATCCCCCAGCAAAGGGTCTGTTGCAGACGGGCAGGACGCTGCTCCTGCCCACACCACGGGGACCGGCCCTGGAGAAACGCGAGCTTGGGGAGAGGATGGGGGCGGGCAGACGCGGCTCCTATGGGCCAGGGGACTCCTGCCACAAAATAAAGCAGCCTGATTGAAAAACAAAGGGTCGTACTTGTATTTTTCCGACACGCGTGCAGTCCTGCTCTTGGCGGGGGCGGCTCGGGGAAGGGTAGGGCCCCGGAAAGGGTAGGGACAGGGGTTCTCCCGCTGTCCCCAGCACTGGGGGATTCGGTCCACCCCGGCGTGGGAGAGGGGGCAGCAGGGCGCATCCGCGGGCTGTCGGCGCCCTCCAGTGGTGTCTCCGAAGGAGGGGGAGAGACCGAGAGCGAGGGAGACCGCGAGGGTCGAGAAGGGGAGAGACAGAGAGACGCAGGCGGGGAGCGGCGGTGGGACACCGAGGGACCCAGAGGCAGAGGCGGCGCGCGCGACCTGACAGCGTGTCCCGCCGCGGGAGGGGGCTCGGCCGGGCGCCCGCGGGGGAAGCCGCCGCTAGAGGGCCCCTGGCGGGAGCGCCGCCGGCCGGCACCCCGGGGGCCCGCGCCCCCTCCCCGGCCCGCGCGGCTCCTCGCCTTCCCCGCCCCGGCTGGCGCGCGGCCCGGCGCGGCCCAGCACAGTCCCGGCCCCGAGGGGGGCTGAGCTCGGGCGAAAACCCGCCCTCCAGCGAGCTCATTTCCCTAAAAAGGGGGGGGGAAGGAGGGGGGAAGGAGGAGAGGGAGGGAGGGCGAGAAAGAAAGAAAGAGAAAAAGAAGGGAAGGGAGCGGAGCCGGCCGCAGCGCAGGGCGAGCGCCGAGCGGGGGGCGGGAGACAGGAAGGAGGGAGGCGAGCGAGGGAAGGGGAAGAGGCCGGAGCGCGGGACCGCGAGCCAGCCAGCCGGCCGAGGGCAGCGCCCTCCCCTGCCTCCGGGCCTCCGCTTCCCCGCCGCCGCCGCCGCGCCCGCCAGCATGCCCGGCGTGGCCCGCCCGCCGCTGCCGCTGCTGCTCTGCCTGCTGCTGCTCGCGCGTCCCGGCCGGCCGCTCGACTTGGCCGACTACAGCTACGACCTGGGCGACGAGGACGACCCGGAGCCCCTCAACTACAAAGACCCCTGCAAGGCGGGTGAGCGCCCCGGGCCGGCGGGGAGGCGCGGGCCGCGCAGGGTTCGGGGTTGGGGGAGGACAGTCCAGTGTGGGAAGCCGGGAGCTGCCGGGTTGGCAATGCAGTGGGAACAAAAGAACGAGGGGGAGAGGGAGGAGGGAGTTCGGGGGACTTTTCGGACAGAAGTTTTGCTGCTGTTTGTGGAAGCTGCCGCCGCTGCCTTATCTTGGGAGAAGATTCCTGGGGGAAATCTCCCTGGGTCCCGAGAGAGAGACCAGCCGGCAAGGGGGCTCTCCCTTATGCAGGAAACTTTTCTGGCCAAACTCTGTGTCTGTGTGTGTGTGTGCTTTTCCCTTCCACCCCATCTCTCCGCTCCAGAACGCTGGTGTTTTCCAGCCTGTCTGTCCCAGCTGCCCTGGGGCTGCGCATCTGTCTGGCCTGGGGCTGGGCGGCCTGCATCTCCAAGGAGCAGGTCTCCTGGGCCCCATCCCAGCCCAAGTGGAAGAGGAAACTTTTTCGGGGGATTCCCAGAGACCTTGCTCCCTGGGTATCCCGGGACGGGCAGCGGCAGCTTTCTGGGACCCAGGAGACAGCTGTCAAAGTTAGAAAAGCCAGCCCAGGAGGGGAACCACCTTTGCTCCTAAGTGCCAGGAAACCCCTGCCAAGGCCAAGTTGGGGTGGAAAGAGGGGAAACACAAAGAGAACTCAGGTGTTGTATATCAGCTCTCTCGCCCCACAGACACCAGAAGCTAATTAGCTGAGGTCAGGGCCCCAGTGTGTGTGTGTGTGTGTCCTTTGTCTCTGAAGACCCTGTGTAACCCCTTCACCCCTGCTGAGCCCAGAAGGGTCCTGCCCCTGGAGTGACCAGATGGCCAGGCACTCGAGTCTTTTGCCTGACCAGATGACCCCGAGCAGGCTGCCTGGGACACTCAGGGGACAAGATATCAGAACTGTTCCTCGACTTCCTGCTTCTGACCTCAGCCTGTCTCCAAATAGCCAGGGCCAGGGCCAGTGGCATGGGTCCCAGAACCGGACTGCCTGCGTGTTGGCCACCAGGGGCTGGAGGGCAGGTCACTCTGGTCCTGGCCCTGGGGACCCCATTCAGGGACTTTCCATGTCCTCACACCCCTCCTGGGTGGATGGATCCCAGGCAGGAGCAGGAGACCCATCCAGTGGACCGACAGCAAGCCACATCCCTTGGCCCTTCCCCCTCCACGCCTGCTGGGCTAGCGTCAACCAGGACTGGCTGTCATCTTTCTCGCCGGGTGCTTGGCGTGGGCGTGAGGCTGAGTGGACAGAGTTTGGGTTTGCAGGCAGGCAGACCTGGCTTTCAGTGCTGGCCCACAACTCATTAGCTGTGCCACCTCGGGAGTGGTAATTACCATGTCTGAATTTCAGCTTTCACACCTTTAAAATGGAACTGATAATACATGTCTCCATAAAGTTGGTGGCAAGGATTAAACATTAGAACATACTTTAAACACTTACTGGCGCTGAACACACAGTCAGCACTAAATAAACGTTGGCTGCCTACCCCTGTTTTCTGTGCCTCAGACTCTCACTTTATCTATTTACTTTTTTAAGGGACATGGGCTTGGTGGTGTCTCCCTGGCCCTGTCCTTGTATCTCTTACCCATTCAGCTGATCCACTGAATGACCAAGATGGGCCAGGTCCCGGGCTGGATGTTGCAGGGGTTACAGAGATGTGCGAGCCAGGGCCCTGCCCCCGAGGAGCTTAAGGTCTAGTAGGGACCTGAGACATTCAGACACACCCAACAGCAAAAACCCAGCTGTGTCAAGTGCCACATCGGAGGCTAGGGCGCTGAAGGCTCAGGGAGGCTCTCGCCCCTCTGCAGCCTGGTGGTGGCAGAGAAAGGCGATCACAGCAGGCTGGGATGGTTTGCAGAGTCTTCATGGTGGAGGTCGGGCTGGGGCAAGGCCCTAACTTGGGTAGAAGCCACTCTGATGTCCTTCCCTTCTAGCTGGAAATGGGACTGATTTTCAGAATAGCAAGAGGCTGAGGGCTCTACCCCCAGTCTCAGATTTCATGCTAGGGTGGGGCCGGCTGAGTTGGAGCCTCAAACAAGGGCTCTGGAGAAAGCACTCCATCAGTGTGAAGCAAGGCTTGGGGGCGCCAGGCCAGGCCTGGGGCGGGGGAGAGGGCCAGGCCCCAGGTCAGATCAGGCCTCCTCTTGGGTGTGACCAATGCCCCAGACCCGCTGAGCACCTCTGGAGGAAGCTCAGATATGCCTTCCCAGGCACTCACCCCCACCACCCCATGTGTCCCAGGTTCTCTCTCTGTGTCACCTTCTCCTTCCTCGCTTTGCTTTTTGTCCCCTGTGCAGCCTTGACCTCCAGGTGCAAGAGGTGACGGTGGCAGGCGTGCTGGCCTCTGCTTCCTTTGGATGCGGCTGCTGCATGCTGACTTCTGCTCGCTTGGCTCTCCCCAGCTCTCTCCTCTTCCTCCTCCTCCACCCACCCCGAGGACCAGGAATGAAAGCTCCTTTGATGCCCCTCGCTTACCTGTGATCTCTCAGGTTGCCCCAAGGATAGCCAAGCCCCTTCATTTGAAGTCACCTCTGACTGTGACTGTCCTAGTTACAGTGACTGTTGTAGTAAGGGCAGAATTGAGACCCTTGATATCCTGGAGAGGTTCCCGGACCTTCTGGACGAGACCAGAACCCTGGGCAGGAAGCCACACTGGTCTGTTTGTGTGTTCAGAGCTGGTTCCCCCAAGCCCGCTAGCCCTTGCCCGGGGAGATTTTGAAGCAGCCCTGATTTCCTGTGTGTTGGCACGCCAAACCTCGAAGATTCCCAGCGCCGTTTGGCTGCCTCAGGTGACTGGCCAGGGACCCCCAGCAGAGATCCTGGAGGCAGGAATTGGGACACAGTTGATCACATAAGCAAAGACGCCCACAGGGCCTGACCCTGAGTGACCCCGAGCCAGTGAGGTCCACCTGGACCTCAGCCAGCAGCCCCGAGTCTGTGGGAGGGGAGGTGGGGCAGGGGTTCCCCAGCCCGTACCCCCTCCCCCTCCTGGGGGCCTCGTGGCCCAGGTTTGGACTTCAGGGGGTCTCAGAGGAGTAGGGTATGGGCTCCGGGGGTTGAGAGTCTCTTCTCTCCCCAGACCACATTCCCCCTCCAGACAGCTGGATGAGTCACCCCACCCACCTACCCCTGCTCCCTGAGTCACCTTCTCATTTAGGTGCCCCAAGGGAGGAGGAAAAGACATAGTCTCCCCGGGCTTCAGATGGAGGGGCCAGTGAGATTCACCAGCAAGAAGGGACCGTTAAGAATTCTAGTTTCTCCAGAGATTTTTGGGAGAAGATATTGGGGAAGGGGGAGGGGATAGAATGCTCCACTCCACAGGCCACTAAGGACCTCCTAAGGATGCCCAGGGGACTCGGCTAATCTCTCCCTCTCCCTCTCCCTCTCTCTCTCTCTCTCTCTCTTTCTTTCTCTTTCTCTCTTCCCCTTCCCCCCTGTCCATTTCTAAGGGTGCCCTTCTCCTTGGAGGGGTGTGGCCTGTGAAATGTGCACACCTGCAGTTATTTGTGTGTTCAAAAGCACGAGAAATTGCACAGGGAAGTGGTCGAGTGTGTGTTTGTGCACATTTGTGAGTGTGTCCCTGCCTCATGGGCAAGTCCGTTCACCTGTGCATGTGGGTCCTCCTGAGTACATGTAAGCGTGAGTGTACGCACGCACCTCTGCATACGTGTACACATGTGGTTAAGTCCATTCTCGTGTTTGTGGGGCCTTGGGTGTGTCCTCCCCCAGCTAGAAGCTGGCGTTTGTGTGGCGGGATATGTGTCTGCCCTGCGCACGTGGCCTTGGGGCTCTCCCTTCCCCTGCAGCAGGAGATGCTCTCGGAGCCTGGGTGGGGGGAGTAGGATTCCTCCCTGGGCCCAGGCACATGACCCGCCTCTCTCCCTTCTCCCCTCTTCCTGCTCCAGGCCTGGCCATGAGCAGCCACGAGTGCTCCTGGCTGATATACAGCCAGAAAACAAAACTAAGACTTTTGATCCTGTGTTGAAAACAACTGCTATCCTGCCCCTGACCCCAGGGCTTCCGTTGGGTAGGGAGAGGCGTCCTGGGTGCTCTGGCACCCAAGTTCCTGGAGTTCTCCAGAGCAGAGCCCAAATGCTCAGGGCGCTGAGGCCCAGCTCCTGGCCATGAGGCTCTCCTGCCCCTACCCCCTCTCTCCCCACCCCCACTCTGTTCCCACGCATTCTTCAGCCATGACATTCCCACCCCAGGGCACCCGCTCCAGATGAGCTCTGCTTGGCAGCCAGGCCCAGTCCCAGTCCCAGGCCCTGCCCTGGTCCCACGGTACCCCTGGACCCACAGGCCAGCACAGTCCTGTGGCCTCTGTACGTGGGTTTCAACCAACTGGGGGGCAAGAATGGGTAAGCCAGTGTGCCCTGGGAGGGTACAGAGCTGACCTTGAGCGTACAGGGTTGGGATGATATTGAAGTGGCCATTTGGTGGGTGCTCACCGCGCTCCAGGTTCTGTGCGAGGTGCTTCGTTTACATGCCTTGCTTCATGCAGTAACCCTAGGGATTCCGTTACGTGGGAGAAAATTGAGATTTAGAAGAGTTTACATGGCTTGTCAGCTAGTTGTAGCCAAGCTGGGATTCAAAGACAGGTCTGTCCGACTCCAGAGACCTTGCCCTTTTATGTGCAAGGATGAATCTAAGTGTCCAGCCCCACGTGTATATGGTGATGCCTGTGGGTGTGGGAGCCTGGGGGTGCAGCATCTGTGCAAAGGTGCAAAGTGTGCAAAAGCATAAGGGCGTCCGTGTGGCACACGCACGCCTATGTAAACACTGTCACGTCTGGATCCACCACCGCCCCCTTGAAGGCCACCTCCCATCCCATATCCTTGCTAAGGCTACTCTTGCAGGTCAGCTGAAAAGTGTCCTCTGTCACTGTCTCATCTGTTGCTGAGCCAAGGCCACCCTCTGAGAGTGGCATTTTAAGCAAGAGAAGGTTTCTCATGGGGAAGAAGAGATTCTGGGCCACTTACTGGCTTACTTGACCTTGGACAAGTCCTTTCCCCTCTTAGAGTGCTCTGATCTCTAAAGTTAGGGTGGTGGGCTGGAATGGAGCCAGGAGGTTATCTCTCTGAGAGTTCACAATAGGACACTCCTAGGCAAAAGCTATGGGGTGGAGTGTGGCTTACGGGGTGTGTCGTGGGTGGGCCAGGATTAAAGAGGCATTAATGTGACAGCACTTTGTCAATTGGAAAGCACCACATAAATTTCAACAGACATTTACATAAGGTGTCATTATTGCTACTATTATGGGCTTAATGGGTTCAGAGCTTGCAGCTGGTTTTTGTGTGTTGGAGCTTGCACGTGTGTGTTTTTTAGGATGGTGTGTGACTGTATTATTTTTGTGGATGTGTCTGAGTGTCTATTTTTGTGTCTATATATTTACAATAGGGGTTTGAGAGTGTGCAGTGGTTGCTGGACTAGGAATAGGAAGGTCTGAATTATAAATCCAGCCTTCCCAGGGACTAGCAGTGTGGTCTCGGTTAAGTCATGTATTTATTTGGGGGTCTCAGTTTTCTCATCTGTAAAATGGAAGTTTGGTCTAGATGACTGCTAAAGTCTCTTCCACGCTCTGTTGGTCCTGCCTAGGTGAGGCTGTGTCTCTGGACATGCTTTTGCGGACCAGAAGAATATCAGTATGGTATTTCATTCATTTGAACAAATACCCTCGAGTGCCTTCTGCCTGGAATAGCGCAGTGCCGGGGGCTGCTTGTGTGTGCAGGGATGTGGGTCTCTGACTCTGGTGGCTCTGCATTTAATGGCATGGGTGTGGGTGTCACCATATGTCTATAGGAGCACCAACCACATAGATCTGATTCTGTGTGTGATGAAGTTAGTGTGTGTGTGTCCACCCAGTGGGGCCAACCAGGGAGGAGAAACCTGTGCGGAAGGCCTCAAGGTTAAAACAATTTGTGTAATGCAACTGCCAGGCCTGTGTAGCCCGGCTGGGATGAGAAGCAGATGTCGCTGTGGGTGGAGCTGCAGGGAAGCTGCTCTGGTCCCACCCCCAGGACAGCCTCCTGCCTCCCCCAGCCCAGCCCAGCTTGCAGCTCCCATCTGAGCGCCTTCCAGAGTGGCCAGTTCTAGGGCCTCTGCTTCCCCTTGCTCCAGACTTCTCGAAAAGAAGATAGACACTGTTCAGCCCGTGTCTCTGGAAACATCTCTCCCCAGCTCCTGAAACTGAAATGCCTATTGGGAGGCTTCCCCCAACACCCCCAGGATCCCAGTTCAACCTTTTCCTCCGAGCTGGGACGCTCCCAGTATGTGTCCCAAAAGTACCTACCTGCTCCAATTTTTATTGCCGCAAACAGGCATATTAGGCATTTTATTTTATTTCATAGCCTCCTCTTGATTTAATTGAAGTAGCATTTGCTGAGTGAACACCAGGTGCTCAGCACACCCTCACCTAGGCAGGATCAACAGAATGTGGACAGATTTCGCAGTCATCTAGACCAAACTTCCATTTTACAGATGAGAAAACTGAGGCCCCCAAATACATGACTTAACCGAGACCACACTGCTAGTCCCTGGGAAGGCTGGATTTATACTCAGGCCTCGCTATTCCTAGTCCAGCAACCACTGCACGCTCTAGAATCCCTATTGTAAATACACAGACACAAAAATAGATACTCAGATACATCCACAAAAAAAATACACACACACCATCCTAAAAACACACATTTGATTTTCTTGATCACTTCCGTGGCTATCTGGAAGTCTCTAGGTCGGTATTTGCTCACCTGTGTACTGCTGAAGGTTAGCACCCCGGAAGCAGGGACCTCCTGTGCCTTGCTAATCACTGGAGTAGTGTCTGGCATACAGTAGGTGCTAACTGAGTACTTACTTGGTAAAGAATGATGGAATAAATGACATGACTATGTCTTTGTGGAGCTAACAGCCTGGTAGGGGCCGGGCATCAACTTTGTAAGGATTTTAACTAAAAAGCGAACTTGAGTTTCCCAAGAGTCTAAAAGCCAACCCCACCCCCACCACCCCTCTCCTCCTCCTTCCTCAGTTGGCATTTGAGGGTCCAGGTTGCCGCGGGAGCCGGGGTGTAAGCTCACTGCACCCAGTGTTGTGTAGGAGCACGAACTTAGCTCCGGCCTCTGTTTTCCTCTCTAGCTGCCTTTCTTGGGGACATCGCCCTGGACGAGGAGGACTTGAGGGCCTTCCAGGTGCGGCAGGCTGCGGATCTCAGACAGCGTTCAGTCCGGAGGTCTCCCTCGAAAGCTGCAGGTATGCTGGGCCCAGGCCGGCCTTCCATGTCCCAGAAATGGGTTCCGGACCTGAAGAAACAAGGAACCTCCCTGTTCCCAGCCAGGCCCTCCCAGGACAGAGGCCATGAGCTTGACCCCTCGGGATATCTTTATGCCTTCTCCAGAGGAGTAGTAAACGCAGACACCCCCAGGAGCTGAGCACCGACTTTCTTTCTGCTTACGGGGTCAAAGCCCTTTCAGAAGTATTATCTGGCCCGACTTTCTCCAGCCACCTTCAGAGGTGGGTGTCAGGACAACACCTGTGTTACAGGTTCACAAACTAGACTCACAGAGGGAAATGAGCTGCCCACCATCCCACAGCTGGTCAGAGGCAGAGCAGGAGCTAGAACCCAAGCCTCTCACGCCAAATCCAGGACGCTTCGCACAGCACCATAACCCCCCGGGCTTCTGTCGCCATCTCAGGAGCTTCCTTTGGGAATCTTCCCCAGTTGCCCCCGAGATGTGACTGTCCCTCCATTTTCTGTGCTTGCTTTCTGCTCTGTGCTGACACTGTTCGTGTCGCACTTACCACGCCATGATTGGTTCCTGTGTCCGTCTCCCCAGCTGCGCTCAAAGCTCCTCAAGGTCAGGGTGGGTCCTTCTTATCCTTGGTCGTGGCCTGAGCACCTGACAGCCCACATGGCACTTGTGCATGGATGAGGGGACAGGAGAGAGGCCTGCGCTGGGTCTCACTGCTCTGCAGAAGCGTGAAGGCTCATCACTGCCCATGCTGATGTTAGGACATGGTCCTGAGGACACACATGTGGCTCTCCTGTCCCCAAACGGCAGGGTGTGCCAGGCAGTCGTTCTGTCCAGGATGAGGGAGGATCCTGGTGTGGGCAACCTGTGGAGTAAAGATCAAACTACCCCAGAGAGCAGCTGGCACTGGAAGGTGACCTGGCAGCATGGTAACAAGTGAGACTTATGTGACCTTAGTCGGGACTAGTAGGCGCCGGGGAGAGCTGCACCAGGTGACATTGGGCAAAGCTTTGGCCTTAGCTTCCTCATCTGTCAAATGTAGATAATGACACTTGCCCACATGCCATGGAAATACTGTGTCAAAGGCAAAGGTGAATCTGGGAGCCTGGAAGAAGACATGAAGTTCTGTGTGCTCCCCAAACATCAAGGTTTACTAGATGAGAAGGGACATTTTTCCAGTCTCAGGTCCCCTCAGTCCCCATAGTTCCTAGGAAATGAGTACACCTTTGTTCTCTCTTGAAATTGCAGTCAATGCTTGCTATTTGTGGTAGTTATGAACAGTTATGGAATAACTTTATAGTTATTACAGAACTTTATAGTTATTCCGTGCAGTCACCTGAACACCGGATTAGGGAACATTGAACCATTGCTCGTAGGGGACATACAGGGTTAGGTTCCTGGGAGCCTCTGGTCACAACATTTTTGTCAACTGGTCAATGCATAACCTCGATTTATGTGTGTTTCTGTCTAAAGACACCTTATTTAATATATAGTTGATTCATTAACATCGAACTCACAGCCAACCGTGCTGTAACTCATGCCTCAAAGCAGCTCCCCAAACCCACGTGTCTTCTCTGCAAGGACATCACAGCCTTCTTGCCCAGGAGAACACTAGACAGCGCTTCAGCGTTACGCTTGGGGGCCATTTTAAATGGCAAAATCATCAACAAAAAGCATGAAAATGCAAACACGTGCCACTAATTAGACCTCAAAAAGCGACGCTTGTTTACGGTATGAGAGCTGAAAGGCAGAGCCTCGCCTTCTCAGCCGGAACACGCACGTTGGGTGACTCAGAATTTTCAGCACTCCGCGCACATCCACAAATGACTGTGAAAGCCCCGGGAGTATTGATTTTGGGGTTGCAAATAAATTTTCGCGAGAAGGCAAATTTGCAAGCACACACTCCATGAGTAACGAAGCTCAGTTACGCTGTTCCCCCTTCCTCCCCGCCACACACCTGCTACCCAGGCCTTCCTCTTTCAATTCCAGGAAACTCTTCTTCCCCCAGCTGCCTGGGCGCTAGCGGGCAGCCTGCAAGGGAGACCTGCGGGAGATGGAGAGGCAGGTCCCGCAGCCGGCGGGCAGCGACATCCAGACCAGAGCGTGTGTGGCCCGATGGGGTGATCCCCTTTGTCATTGGGGGGAACTTCACAGGTGAGTGTGCTGTTGTGGGGCCCAGGGCACAGCCTGCAACCAGGCGTGGCCTTGGGGCAGCCCTGCCAGGCATGGAGACGTGGGTGCTACCTTCAGCCTGTCTGTCCACAAGTTCCTCTCGGGACAGTCGGCTCTCACGACGGCTGCAGCTGTTCAGCAGTGGGTGGCATGGGCCCACTTGGGCACTGTGGCAGCCTGGCTTCCTTCCTCCTGGCAGGCAGCCAGAGGGCAGTCTTCCGGCAGGCCATGAGGCACTGGGAGAAGCATACCTGTGTCACCTTCCTGGAGCGCACTGATGAGGACAGCTATATTGTATTCACCTATCGACCCTGCGGGTGAGCAGGGGACCCCGGGCACCATACCCTTGGCCATTGCCCCAACGCAGGGCACTGCCGCTGCCCCCAGCTTGGCACAGCCCTGGGTCCGTCCGTCCCCTCCTGCCGTGGGGCATCTCCCCAGGAACTGCCCCTGGATGTGACCCTGACCTCAGGCACATAGCCTGGGCATTCGGTGCTCAGGGCCCTGCCCTCCCCTCCGCTCCCCTGCCCCCCGGCAGCCTGGCCCGGCCCCTGAGTGGATGCACTCCCCCAGCTCGGGACCGCCCCCCTGAGCTGGCCCCGCCCTCCAGGTGCTGCTCCTACGTGGGTCGCCGCGGTGGGGGCCCCCAGGCCATCTCCATTGGCAAGAACTGTGACAAGTTTGGCATCGTGGTCCACGAACTGGGCCATGTCATTGGCTTCTGGCATGAACACACACGGCCCGACCGGGACCGCCACGTCTCCATTGTGCGTGAGAACATCCAGCCAGGTAGGCACCTCACCTTGGGGCCCACCTTGGTGGGTGGCTCCTGCCCCAGCCCCCACCTCCAGGGCCCCTGGTGGCAATGGGAACCGCTCCTTCGAGCTGTCACCATGGGTCCGCTCAGTATCATAGTCCCAGCTGGCTGGGCCCCTCAGTGCTGCCCACAGCCGGGGTTGATCCAGAGCCCAGCCCCGGGCATCTCCTCTGGCCAGGAGCAGCTCAGGGACCTCATGTCACTTGGGGAGCTCCTTTGAGGGACTGGGACATTGTGGGCAGACAGACCCAGGGGCTGTGGCGTAGGGGGACATGTCCCATCCTGGGTGCTGCCTCGGGCCTGTCACTCCTCCTGTCCCCAGCTTCTGCCTGGTCTGTCCTCTAGGGGTTTTCCTCTCTCATCTCTCCTCGCTGTTCGTGTCCCCTGCCTTCCTGTTCTCCCCTCTCTCACCCCTCACTGCTCCCTCTTGGCTGTGGTTCTAGAAATGGGTGCCTCCTTCCCATATTCCCCCGAGCCTTCCGCCCCCCATTCCCAGGCCCTCTGCTGCACAGGACTCTCCTAGAGCCCCTCCCCACGCCCAGGCAGCCCCGCCCCTCGCCCTCCCCACACCCTGCTCCCGATCTTCCCAGGGCAGGAGTATAACTTCCTGAAGATGGAGATCCAGGAGGTGGAGTCCCTGGGGGAGACCTACGACTTTGACAGCATCATGCACTACGCCCGGAACACGTTCTCCAGGTGCGGCGGGCTGGGCCTCTGCCCTCTGCGGACTGTTCTCCTTCTGCCTCCGGCTCACACTAGCCCGCCCTGCAGGGGCAGTGGCCGGGGACCAGAGTGGCCCTCTGGGTGGCTGCAGCCCCCAAGCAGAGGGTCCGTGGGTGCTGCCCGCCCTGCTGTCCTCTTCCTTGGGTGGGTCTGCGGCAGGGCTCAGGTGCCTCGCCCGCTGCAGTGTGCACCCAGGGCCCCAGCTGAGGAGGCTGAGGTCCTGCCGCCCTGTGAGCCAGGCACTGTGGGGCAGCCCCAGCCTGTATCAGCTGGAGGGGGCGCATTTTTCTAACTGGGTCCCCAGAGGGAGAATCCTTTGCTAATTGGGCTGCCTTTTTGTAATTGGCTAAGTTGCACAAAGCCTGGTCCCATCCCCAGCTCCCAAGCACACCCTCCTCACTCACCCCCTGCCTGGGTTCCCAGAAGTCACAGCCAGAGCTCCCCAGGGTGGAGGCCCAGCCTCCCCTCCCCCCCTCGCTGTTCCTCATGGAGTGTGGGAAGCACGGCCTCCCCTCCTGGCCTGCCTTTCCCACGCCTGGCTCTTTCCTCATCCCCTGCCTGCCCGACAGCGCCTCCCGCCCAGTGCTCCCACCACATCCACTCTTCCTGCCGCAGACCTGAGGGAGCAGAGGCCAAGGCAGGGCGATGAGGTCACTCCACGCCCACACCCACGGAGCCCTCCTTACCCACCGAGTCCCACCCCACCCCCCGCCGTGTTCCACCCAGCTGGGTGTGAGTCAGGGGCCCTGGGGAGGGGAGGGTGGCCTGCTTCCCCTTTCTCCTGCCCCTCCCGGATGGAAACACCCAGGATTTAGCAGGAACTGGGGGCACAGGAGACACTGATGGGCTGAGGGCTGGTGGGGCTGTCTCCAGGGTCTGGTCTGGTGGAACCTACCCTTTGTGTCCCATCAGATGTAGCCTGTGACAGCAGGGTGAGGACCCAGCCCTGGGCAGTCCTGAGAGCTCAGCTAGGGCTGAAATGCACCAGGGGCTGCAGCAGAGGGCTGGGCGGGGCTGGAAAAGTGACCCGCTAGGGGGCTAGGGGCACGGAGCTCCCCAGGGGCTGGTGTTGGGACCAGCCTAAGCTGGGGCCCCAGTGGGGTGGGGGCCCAGAGCATCCTGGGCCTGTGTTCCCGACCTCCCAAAGTGTTCCAGGGACTCCCCCGGCTCCGTGGTGTGGCTGCCACGGAGCAGGGTGGCTGCTGGTCAGTGGGCAGCATAATGACAGGGTGAGATGTCTCCACCCGTCCCTGACCCTGCCGAGGAATGTCTGGGCTCTGGCAGGGTCGCCACCTATGGGTGCAGACAGGCACACCACCCCCGCCCTTGCCCACCTACCCTCAGACTCCCTCTCTCCCCCTCTCCCTCCTCAGGGGCATCTTCCTGGACACCATTGTCCCCAAGTATGAGGTGAACGGGGTGAAACCGCCCATCGGCCAGAGGACCCGTCTCAGCAAAGGGGACATTGCCCAGGCCCGCAAGCTCTACAAGTGCCCAGGTTGGGGCAAGGAAGGGCAGGCGGAGGGCAGGGCCTGAGGGAGACAGAGGCCACCAGAAGGGTACAGCTACCCATCTTAGAGGATGGCGAGGGAGGGGCCATGTCCAAGTTCAGGAACCAAACTGGGGCTAGGATCAGGAGTGGTGACACGCTGAGCCACCCGCTTCTGAGGGTCCGTGATGGCCTCGGGGACAGAACGGGGAGAACAGGGCAGTTCCAGGGGAGGGAGTGGCGCGGGGGCCCACCAGAGGAGCTTGACCTTAACTCTGGAACCCATGTTGCCTTGACAACAGGGCATCGTTACCTTGGCAGCACCAGGCCGGGAGGTGGGGTGGTGTGTGCGTGGATGTGAGCAGGAGGGGGTGGATCTTAAAGGGACAGCACCGTCGCAGACAGCCCCCCACACCTTCAGCCATTCTTCCCTCCCCCAAGGGATGTCAGGGCTCAGGGGTGGCGGAGGCAGAAGGTGTGGGGGCTGCAGTGCCTGTGCCAGCTGCCCATCATTCCCCTTCCTTGACAGCCTGCGGAGAGACCCTGCAAGACAGCACGGGCAACTTCTCCTCCCCCGAGTACCCCAACGGCTACTCCGCCCACATGCACTGCGTCTGGCGCATCTCAGTCACACCTGGGGAGAAGGTAACTGCCATCCTGAGCCTCTGAGCCTCCTCTTCTCTGCCAGGACCCCGAGAGGAGGAGAGCGTGCCTCCTCCCGCAGTGGGGGTCGCCCTGGGTGCCGGTGACCTGCCTGGTTATCACAAACCCATTAAGCCCACAGTCTGCGGTGGGCAGGGGCCCGGCAAGCCACACCCCTCCCCGGTCCTTGCAAATCCGCGGGATTTGTACGTAGCGCTCCGTGCGCGCTTACTGCGCAGGTCTGCTTTGATCGTCCAGTTCTCCTTGAGCGCGTTTCTCAGCGCTTTTTATACAACACCCCTCTTAATTCTTACAGCCACCTCATGCCTTGTCTTTGCAGATGAGGAAACTGAGGCACAGGGAGGTTACTTGCCCCAGTTCACACAGCTGACAGGGAGTGAGGGGGATTTGAAGCATTCCCAGGATGGGGTTGGGTCCCAGCCTTGCCCCTGTGGCCTTGGCTGAGCTGCTCAGGCCAGGCTCTCGGCTCCTTCGCCTGTCCCCTGTCTCGCAGAGCTTGGGCTGGGGCTCCGACAGTTAAGGAACAGTCAAGGAACGGTGCAGATGCCTCCAGCGGGATCATCCCGACCGTCTCCTTCCCACTCCTCCTGCTCCTGTGCACGCCGGGACCCCCCAGTCTTGGCTATGTGGGCCTGATTTTCTGAGCATGGCTCTCTCTCACGGCAGCCCCCTTCTCCTCCCTCTACCTGTCACCTGCTGTGTATGTTCTGATCCGGAGAGGAATCTCGGCCCCCACCTTTCCTCTCACCTTGTGGGAAACTCCCGGTTCTCACACTTGCTGCCACTGTGGGGCTGGCTTTGGGCAAACCATGGGAGTCAGGTAGCGCTGTCTCCATCTTCATAGTCTAGCTCAGATCTCACCTCCTCCAGGAAGCCTTCTCTGCCTGTTACTTGTTGGCAGCAAGCAAGGTGGACGCTGAGCCAGGGGGAGGGCCCCCAAACCTGTCTGGTCCAGTCTCCCGCTGCATGGTCGATTAGCCCTGTTTGAATACCTAGGGTGATGGGGGACTCACTACTTTCAGACTATTCCATTCTGTTCTCTGGCCAGCTCTTAATGTTACAAAGTCTCTTCTTCTCCCTGAAACCTCCCACTTGCCTCAGTACTTCTGTCAAGAGCAATTCAGAATAACTCAACTCCCTTTCCCCCCTCCTAACGTGGGAGGGCCATTCTCATGGCTTCTTAGATCTGTCCACAGGCTTTTCATGTGGAGTCTGGGCCTCTCCACCGACGCTGGACCTTCCATGTCCTTCGTGTTTTTACTGTTCCTGAGAGTGAGCTATGAGACTTTATTTCCCTTGATTAGAACATGGTACTTACTGTATTAAGCACAGCTCAAGCTGAGTTCGATTTTATTATTGGTTGCATTGTTCATTCTGACTTCTCTCTTGAGATCATTTTGAATCAGACTCCTACCTCCACCAGGTGGCCATCCCTCTTACCTTTGCCAATAGTTCGTTTGATAAGCACGTCTTCTGGGTCTTCATCCTGGTCTTTGTTTTTTTTTTTGAGACAGAGTCTCGCTCTGTCACCTGGGCTACAGTGCCATCACAGTGCCATGGTGTCATCATAGCTCACAGCAACCTCAAACTCCTGGGCTCAAGTGATCCTCCTGCTTCAGCCTCCTGAGTAGCGGGGACTACAGGCGCACACCACCATGCCTGGCTAACTTTTTGTAGAGACGGGGTCTCGCTTTTGCTCAGGCTGGTCTCAAACTCCTGACCTCAAGCGATCCTCCCGCCTCCCAGAGTGCTGACATTACAGGTGTGAGCCAGCACACCCAGCCTCATCATGGTCTTTGATCAAAATGTTGGACCACACACCCACCAAAGCAGATCCAAGATCTCCCTCCAAATGGGCATTGATCCGCTAATCTGCAGGCTTTGGGCACAGTTATTCCACCATCTGTGGTGCCACTTAATGTCATTGCCGTTCAGCCACAGCACTGCCTGTTGACAGAGAAGTGTGTTCCTTCTGAGACCACACCTTTGTCATCTTTCTCTCTCTGGCCCAGGAAGGGGTTAATAAATGACCAGTACGCAAGATGGACCACTTACCAAATTAAATCCACTGTTCCACGAGTTGATAAAATCCCTTTTCAAAAGGAAGACAAATTTGTTTGACGTGCCTTGTTTCAAGTGAACCCAGACTGGCTCCTAGTAATCAAATGTTTCTTTTCTAAACGGTCACAGACCATCTGTTTAGTTGGGGATGGTCATTCAGTCCAGTGGTTTGGAATTCCCAGAATCCACTCTTAACCCGCTTCCCAACACACACACGCCCTTTGAAGACTGGGAAAGCTTTTGCTCTGAGTTCTCAAGATGACACACACTGATCACATCTGCAAGTTATTTGACTGTCTCTGATGTCATTTGTGAGCCCAGAGACAAATGCCAATTTAAAGAGGTGTTCACTGACTCTCCGCCTTCTACGTTACTGAGCTTCTATTTCCTTTCCAAACGATGCTCATTTCTATTTGTTGTAATTTGAAATCATTATCATGTACAACAAGATTTTTATTGAGTTGAGTGATCTGTCATCTCTTTCAGTTGATGTTCTACTTTCTTCCCTGAAAAGTGAACCCATCCCTCCTTGTTCTTCTTGTTCTTAATCTCACTTAAAAACTGCATTACTGACTGGGCGAGGTGGCTCACGCCTGTAATTCCAGCACTTTGAGAGGCCCAGGCGGGAGGATCACTTGAGCCCAGGAGTTGGAGGCTTTAGTGAGCTGTGATTGCGCCACTGCACTCCAGCCTGGGCAGCAGAGCAAGCCCACGTCTCTTAAAAAAAAAAATAATTGCAGTCCCTTTTGCTGTTTTCTACTGGCCCTGCCCTCCTGTCTTCTTTCCTCCCTCTCCCGAGGGTCCTCATGACTCTAGGCTTTGGAAATCTCACCCACAGATAATATTAATAATAATAACTAGCATGCCTGTACTCCCAGCATTTTGGGAGGCCAAGGTGGGAGGATCACTGGAGGCCAGGAGTTCCAGATCAGCCTGGGCAACATAGCAAGACCCCATCTCTACAAAAAAATTTTAAGAAATTAGCTGGGTGTGGTAGTGCGCACCTGTAATCCCAGCTACTCAGGAGGCTGAGGTAGGAGGGTTTCTTGAACCCAGGAATTCGAGGTTGCAGTGAGAGATGATCAGATCACTGCTCTCCAGCCTGGGTGACAGAGTGAGAACCTCTCTCAAAAATAATAACAATAGTAACTAACAATTATCCAGCAAACGATCGAGCAGGCACGTGTTAAATTCTTTGCATGTGTTATATCTTTTATTTAGCGCAGCAACATTTCAGGCCAGGTACCAACGTTATCCCTGTTTTGCATGTGAGAAAACAGACCTGGAAAATTTCGGTAACTAGCCCAAGATGACATAGAACCGGATGATGGCACAAAAGTCCGTGATTGCAATACCATGTGTGTTCTGACGCCCTGCTGCACTTCAGCAGTTACTTTAGTGCTCCTCAGCAAACCCGTGTGCCCACCGTGTGCCCGGCACCGGGCCAGGCACTGAGGTTGTCCAGGTGCACACGACAGTCCCTGTCCCCGAGGAGCATGGAGCCACGGGCAGCGTTGCTTTGTCCCCTGTTCAGGAGTTTTCCTCAGCTGGCAGGGGTACAGCAGCACGGTCAGGGTCAGTGTCCTCTGCTGTTCTTGGCTGACATGGGCTGGCCCTAGTCTCTCTGGCAGACGCGTGGCCTTGCCCCGGAGCCTCCCTGTGCCTCAGGCCCGCTCCTTACACCATTCCCAGAAAACTCCCATCTTTTTCAGACGCCTGCCTGGAGCCGCAGGGAAAGAAGTGAGCTAGGGAGAAAAATTCCAAATTGCTCAGTGCAGGGTTGTAGAAACCCATAAAGTAAAAACCTGCATGAAGCTGTAGAGTTGAATCCCGGATGGCACAAACTTCGAAAGGCCCACAGAGTCCGAAGTCCAGAGAGGCTGGTGTCACAGAGTAACAGTGAACGCTCCGTTCTTAGGCATCTTTCACACACGATCTCATTACGCCCCACAACAATTTTACAGCCTCGGTGCTGTTACCCCTGCTGTATAGCTGAGACAGTTGAGGCTCAAAGCACTTGAGAAAATCTGCCCAAGTGCACACGGGCAGCAGCAGTAAAACCGCATTCAGACTCCAAAGTCTACGGTCTTTCAACAGTAAACCTTAAATAAAGCCACCTGGGTTGGCAGATGGACTTTGACATCTATTTTGGCAGCTGAGAGATTGTTTTTCAGTTGCTTCCAGTTCAGCTCACGGCCAGACGAGTGAGTGGCAGCTACATCTCATCTTGTACAGTTACGCGTGTCGTGGGCATGCCACGCAAGGCAGGAGGGACCCCTCTGAAAGCTGCCTTTGGGGTCCCCCAAGTCTACACTCATGTAATTAGGGGCTGATGTAAACTTTACACACGTTAATTTAATTCCCCGAAGCCCTGTGTGGCAGATATCCTTATTATGACCCCCTTTTGCAAATAAGGAAAGGAAGGCACAGAGTTCGACAACGTGCCTGAGACCGTGGGGCAAGGTCAGCCTGGAGACAGACGTGAGTCACCGAGCGGCTCCTGCCCTGGAATGAGAAGCGAGGTGTCCTTTCCACTGGCCCTGCTGGCATGCAACACTTCCCAGACGCAGGGCACGCCGGGAGACTCTACACTCCACATTTCATTTAGTCCCCCCAGCTCCCCAAGTGGCATCGTTCTGATCACCTCCGGTTTTTAGACAAAGACATTGAGGCTCAAGGAAGCTGAGCCGCAGGCCCCAAGCCACCAGCCAGGAAGTGGTGGAGCTGGCCAAGTTTGCTCTGGCAAAGGGCAGTGCCCCCGACTTCAGAGCCCAGCTGTGTCCACGTGACAGAAGTCGGCTCTTAATTAGACACCTCCAGTCTCAATATAGCCATTGCTGCGCCTCCCCATGAGATGCTCCCACCGCCAGCACAGGTGTCTTCCTCCTGAGCACGGAGACCTCCGGTTCCTCCTGCCTCTTAGGAGGTCTTGGGTGGGCCCTTCAGGGCTCCGCCAGCTGGGCATGGTTTCTTCTTCAGCGGGTCTGAATTCATCGTCCCCGGGCAGAGCCAGGGTTGCTTCCAAAGGTGAAGGGAAAGTGGGCGCCCGTTCTTGGCGCAGAATGGGTTGGCAGGCCCCCGTGGCATAGTGGCAAAGGGTGGAAGCTTAGGAGCCCAGTGCCTCTCTCGGCCCTCTGCATCCTCTTCCGTCCAGCAACTCTTTTACAGGTATTGTTGTTGTTCGTTAGATACAAGGATAACATGTGCGTTGTAAAATATTTGAACAATCTAGAAATGCATAAAGTAAAAAGTGAATATTCTCCCCTTAATCCTCCTCCAAATCCCACTCGTCAGAGGGGACTAAGCCTTCGTAACACTTTGGTGTGTCCTTCCAGAGCCTTCTAGGGGTGCACATGTATGTGAGCATGTGTAAGGAATTGTATGTGCACACGTGTGGTCTTCTGCAACACGCAGTGTGCTCAACGATGAACCGTGGTCATTCTCCACGTCAGCTCACGTAGCTCTATCTGTCATGTCTGTGGCTGCGTAGAATTCCACCCTCTCGGTTTTCCTTAATTTAGTAATTCAGTTGCCCCCTGAAGGTCTGTATTGATGAATGTTTAAGTTTTTCTAAGTTTTCATTATTATAAAAATGCTATAATAAATATCTTTGAACGTACATCTTTATACACCTGGGAATGTATATCTGTAGAGTAGCTTTCCAAAAGCAAAATTCTGTTTAAGAAATTAAGTACCTGTTACATGCCATGTGCTGAGGACTCCACAGAAAATTAAACAGAATCCCCATCCTCATCTGGCTTACATTTTGGTGAGGGGTAGAGGAGAGACAGTAAACAAATAAAGTAAATGTGCAGTAGGTCAGATGGCCGTGAGTGTTAGGGAGGAAGCCAGCAGTATTTATGAGGGGGTACTGCTTCATGTGGGATGGTCAGGGAAGGCTCCGTTCACACTGGAGCAGAAACTGGAAGGAAGTGAAGGGACACACCAGGCAGGTAGCTGGGAAGAGCTTCCGGGCAGCAAGTGCAAAGGCCCTGGGGTAGAAACAGGCTTGGTGTGTTTGAGGACCAGCTATGTCAATGTGGCCCAAGCCAAGTAGGCAAGAAGGAGAGATAATGGGGCCACATGATAAATGGCCTTCAAGGGCATGGTGAGGACTTGGGATTTTACTCTCGGTTATGTGCATTAAAGGATTTTGGGCAGAGGGGAGATGTGATCCAACTGGCTCCCCAGGAAGAGCTGGAACAGATTTGCAACCTCAGTGTTTCAAAATGCCGGGACTTTAATAAGAATAATAACTTTCAAAGATGATGATGAACAGTCATTGAGAGTAACGTCTAGTACACTTTGCAAAAGCATGATCTCACTTCGTTGTATCTCAGAGTATCACTCTGATCACAGAGTATCACAGAAATTGAGACTACGGAGCAGGTGCACGGTATTGGTGTGTGGCAGAGAGGGGACAGAGAGGTGGATAGAAGAGGTCACGGAAGTGAGCAGCCAGGACGTGGGGAGGACGTCTGCGTGGATATGGGGGTCCCCAGGCATTCTGACAGGCTCGTGTCAGGGTGGCCGGGACCCGGGAGCTCTTCCCTGCCCGGCCACAGCTCTGAGCCTGGCTGCAGACGGCAGCTGCCAGCACCCGCCTTGGCATGTGTTCATCCTGGCCTCTCCTCTGTCTGCCACTAACTCCCCGAGAAGGCACACCTCCTGTCCCCTTCCCCAGCGGGAGCCTCACTGTCACAGAACGGGAGACCCCTCAGCCATCCGGTGTCCACTGCGCACACCTCGCAGGTCACCACAGACACGTCCTTGGAGTCCCTGCTTGTTGGAGCTCTGAACACCGAGCACGCTTTGGGGTTCGCTCTGGAAGCCACCGGAGAAGTGTGCTCTCGCCTCTAGAAGGCCCATCTGCTGGGGAGAGTTGGCCCTTACCAAGGTGTCACCCGTTCCCCCAGCGTCACGTGAGCACTCGACGTGCTGACAGCCTGACAGGAGGCGCTTAGGACAGACAGTGCCTGTCCCCAGCAAGTGCTGTGTCAGAGTAGGGGCTCCTGTCCCCATTTAGACGCAGCTGAGGTCAGGGAGGCAGGAAGTGCAGAGCTGAGGTTCAACCCTGGGCCGGGTGACCGGAGGCTGAGGTTTCTCTCAGGCATGTCTCTTCCCGTATCCTAAGCTCCCCAAAGACAGGATTCGGATCTGGTGTCCCCACAGCAGTCAGCCTGCCCCTGCCCGAGTCAGTGCTCAGTGAATATGTGATGACTGAGGACCCGGCCTGTCCTCCTGCACCCCTCATTCCCATCTCAGACGCCCCGGTGCCCTCGTGCCACCCTGGGTCCCCCCTGTCACTGAGGAGACCTGTTCCCTCTTACATAAATCTGCGGGATTTCAGTTGACAACGCAGAGAGCTGGATCTGGGCGTCTGAGCCAAAGCGATGGCTCCTCGCTGGGGGAGCAGGGCTGTGGGATCCCCGGGCTCTCATGTGTCGTGTGAGGGGAACAGAGAGGCCGTGCACTTCCCACGAGCACTGGCCGGGGCCGGGGCCGTCTGGGGACAATGACCGTAACTGGCAGATGGCTGGGGAGGAATGTCACAGCTGGGCCAGGAGCTCCTTTTCGGAACCCGCTAACTCTTACCATGGCGACCCGCCTAGCATGGGGCAGGCCGTGGCTGTGGGGCTGGCGGGGGGGGGGGGCCCAGTGTGGGGCGCAGCGTGACCCTCTTCCCGCCCCCTCGCCCCCAGATCATCCTGAACTTCACGTCCATGGACCTGTACCGCAGCCGCCTGTGCTGGTACGACTACGTGGAGGTCAGAGACGGCTTCTGGAGGAAGGCACCCCTCCGAGGTAAGGACACTTGCCCACCCCTGCCTCCACCACGGCTGATCCTTCTAAGAACTACCCTCACCACGCTCTCTTCCTCTTCCTCCTCCGGAGCCCAGCCCTCGGCCAGCGGCAACATCCTGGCGTGGGAACCCGGAGTCCTGGTGTAGGCTTCTCTAACTGGCTGTGTGACTTTGAGCAAGTCCCGTCCCTGATCCGGACCTCAGAGTCCTCAGTGCAGGCTTCCAGGTGTGCCGCCGAGGGTGGGTGTCACTCTGCAGGTGCAGGGACTCACAGGAGCTGTTGGAGAGAGCCGGAAAGACTGTTCTGCGTACCCCCATGGCCCCAGGCTCTCCTCCTCACCCGGGCGATTTTGGAGGTGCCCCCGTTTTCTCTGCCTGCAGGGTCTGGCTGTCGGTGCCCACCATGCAGCCTGGCTCAAAAAGAGACTCGCTATAAATCTGCCAGTCCTTCTCTTAGCTCACTGCAGAGGGCCACATACCTGTGCGGCAGCCCCACCTGGCCCGCACGGGATACTTTATCCCTGGTAGTGGGTGGCGTTGGGGGCTGAGTCAGTGGGAGATAAATAAATGGGTCAAAACTGCAGAACAGAAGGTGCTTTAATGAACCTAGAATTAGGGCAGAGGGTGGCCGGTGGTCCCAGAGGGACCTGCAGGAAGCCTGAGGAGCCGCGTGAGTCTCCTCCGAGCTGGACATGACCCTCCCTCTTTAGAGGTAGAACCTTTGCCGCACAGCCTGTGCCCAGAGCAGCCTGACAAGCTCTCACTAACTCTGGTTCCCCCCCCAGTTTCTGATATTCCAGTATTTCTTTTTAGTCGCCCAAAGCAGCTGTCATTACACTTCCTCCTGCAGACGTGTTAGCGTTTCCAAGGTTGCAGTTGCTTTTTCATAACTTACATTCCTCGGCCAGCACCCTCTGTCCCTTGCTGGAAGTTGGGAAACACCCAACCTTATTAGGAACACACAAATCATCCCAAGTCGATTCTCGACTACAAAGAATTCCACAGATGGCCGGCCTCACCCATGTATGTTGACGTTTGTTGGTTTTTATTTCAAAGGGGACATTCCCCTTTTTTAGAAAGATGAACTATATGTGTAATTTATGAAACAGTTAACTTTAATGTGAATGATGCATATGCAATATGCAAATAATTCCAAGCATCGTTAACAGGGATTTGGGTTTGGACTGACTTCCGGTCCCTTAGGAAACCCTTAGCCAACAGGCTCTGTCAAAGGGGACATTTTTGGACCCCGTCACCAGATTTATTTGGGGTCCTGGGGCATCCTCTGCCTTTGAGCAAATAGACACGTCTATGAGAGCAGTTTGTAATGTGCAGAGAAAGCTGCGTTTGTTTCTGATTGGTATTTCTTGCATGGAGACCAGATAAGAAAAGTAATGATGGTAACATACCCTTAGAAAGGCAAATAAAAGGTGTGTGTGGTCGGATATTTGAAGATCCACCTTCCTCCTAGAAGCAGACTCACGTCCTAGCCCTCAGGTGGTCTCTGGCTCTTCCAAGCCAAGTTGGACCTCGGACCAGATGGAAGCCAGGCGCAGGGTGTGCGGTCTTGGGGTGTGCACAGTAGGGTGGCCACGGACCAGGGCCCGAGCGCCGCAGCCTCCTGGAGAGGTGGGGCTTCTCCAGGGACGGGCTCCGGGCTCATGGCTGGTCCACACTGTCTGCGCAGGCCGGTTCTGCGGGGGCAAACTCCCCGAGCCCATCGTCTCCACCGACAGCCGCCTCTGGGTCGAATTCCGCAGCAGCAGCAACTGGGTTGGAAAGGGCTTCTTTGCGGTCTACGAAGGTACTGAGGAAGGGCACAGTGGGGGGAGTCAGGTATGAGGTCCCTGGACATCCCAGAATGAGCCCCTCCTGGCACCCGAGGGGCAAGGTCGTGGAGAGAGAGCGTGGGACTGGCTGGGGCTGGGGCGGGGGCAGTGGGAAGCCGGGGGATGTGGGAAGGGGCTGGAGGAGTGGGGCTGCCCTCGAAAGCAGGGCAGAGCATGCCGACCGAGCCCCCTTCCTACCTCACCCTGTGTCCCCAAAGCCATCTGCGGGGGTGATGTGAAGAAGGACAACGGCCACATTCAGTCACCCAACTACCCAGACGACTACCGGCCCAGCAAAGTCTGCATCTGGAGGATCCAGGTGTCCGAGGGCTTCCACGTGGGCCTCACGTTCCAGTCCTTCGAGGTAGGTCAGAGACCGTGTGACCTGGCACTCGAGTCCCCCACCCTTTGACACCCCCCACCTCGTCTCCACAGGCCCCAGGGGGTGGGTCCCTGGCAGCCAGAGCCCCTTCCGCTGATGGAGCCCCGACCCCCAGATCGAGCGCCACGACAGCTGTGCCTACGACTACCTGGAGGTGCGGGACGGGCACAGCGAGAGCAGCACGCTCATCGGGCGCTACTGTGGCTACGAGAAACCCGACGACATCAAGAGCACGTCCAGCCGCCTCTGGCTCAAGTTCGTCTCCGACGGGTCCATTAACAAAGCCGGCTTCGCCGTCAACTTTTTCAAAGGTGCCGCCTCCCCTGCCCACCCCGGTGGCCAGTCCTTCTCCTTCCTTCCTTCCTCACTCGCTCCTTCGACACAGACTCGCCGAGGCTCGCAGGTGCCCGAGAGACCCCGGGCCTGCCCTGAAGGAGCTCGGGGCGGCTGGGGAGACGGGGCCACCCCATGAGTACAGGCAGGACGTGCCGTCGAAGCTCAGGGAGGAAGCAAGGCGGGTGGATACCTTGGGCAGGGTTTCCTCTCTGAGCCTCAGTTCCTCATCTGCAAAATGGGCATAGTAACAGTCCCTCCGTCACAGGCTGCGTGCAAGGATTGACGGAGAAATGAAAGGAGGGGCCTCAGTCAGGGAACGGCACAGGCATCAGGAAATGCTAGTGGCCACCAGCCCGGCCTGTGAGCTGGGAAGGAAGGCTCTGTGGGGTCCGCCGTGGGTTCCGAGCAGCCTTGGAGGGCCGGCTGGGGCCTCGGAGCTGAGTAGACAAGGGAGGCTCACTGCTCACTTCCCCACCTGCATTTATTAGGGTGAGGGGTGGTCACAGGAAGCCCGAGGGACCCTGGACTTGACCCGCAAGCGGAGGCAGGAAGAGGGACCCAGGCTCCAGCCTGGAGTCTGTGACACCCTTTCCTCCCACCGCAGAGGTGGATGAGTGCTCGCGGCCCAACCGCGGAGGCTGTGAACAGCGCTGTCTCAACACCCTGGGCAGCTACAAGTGCAGCTGCGACCCCGGGTACGAGCTGGCCCCGGACAAGCGCCGCTGTGAGGGTGAGTGCCCCGGACTGCCTGCGACCCCCTTCCCTCCCCAGCCCCTGCCCTCCAGCTGAGATCTCTTCTGCCCCTGGACAGACCCCTTCTCAAGAAAGCAGGGAGGATACCCTGGCACCCCTCCCAATTCACAGATGAGAAATGCATTTTATATGGCAACCTCCAAGAATATGCTGTTACCAGATGTGATGCACTCTGGCTTGGGGTGTTTTTTTTCATTCTTATTCATTTTTAATAAATGCTGATCTTGACTTGCTGGTTGATGTCACCACCCACCATACGGTTACGAGTCACAGTTTGGAAACCGCTGTTCTTGGACAGGCACTGGGCTCCTCTCTGTGCACACTCCCGAGATGCTGGTGACAGCACCCCCAGGCTAACGGCTCCAGCTCACTGTGCCCATCTTGCTGCACCCCTGAGCTCCCGTGCCTGCCAGGACTGCCCTGCTCCTGTCCCCGTATAGACTCACCTCTGAAGACATGCACCTCACCCTGCCTCTCTCCATCTGTCCCTTGGGGACCAGACACAGGACCCCGGGCTGTGGGAGTCCACAGGCCCTCCGTTCCCTCCTTACTGCACCCCAATCCCACCCCACCCCTAGCAGGGACCCCTTGCAGGTGATGCCACCTCCCTTGTCCCCCAGCTGCCTGTGGCGGATTCCTCACCAAGCTCAACGGCTCCATCACCAGCCCCGGCTGGCCCAAGGAGTATCCCCCCAACAAAAACTGCATCTGGCAGCTGGTGGCCCCCACCCAGTACCGCATCTCCCTGCAGTTTGACTTCTTCGAGACAGAGGGCAACGACGTAAGTGCCACCAGGGGCTGAGGAGGGGCGGGAAGGTGTGGGCTGTGGCACTTGGCTCGGGTGCTTCCTACCCTCTGAGAGAGGTCCAGTCAGAAATGCTGTGTGCATGTTGAGGAGGAGAGACTGCTACCCATTCAGGGAGTCACCGCAGGCTCGGGGGCAGGGCCTTGGAGGCCCTGGGGCTTGTGGCAAGTGGGGTGAAGGACATCAAGTCAGGGAGGCCTGTGCGGCGAGGGAAGGTGTGGGGCGGGCTTGGGTGTGTGCGGGGAACCCAGGAGGCTCCGGGGCGGGGAGCAGCTAACCAAAAGCTAAAGGATCTGGAGAACAGAGAACGTCCCCAGGGTGGGAGTGATCAGGGGGGCTTCCTGGAGGAGGCAGGCCTAGAGCTGGGCTCCCTGGCAGGTGTGCAAGTACGACTTCGTGGAGGTGCGCAGCGGACTCACGGCCGACTCCAAGCTGCACGGCAAGTTCTGTGGCTCCGAGAAGCCCGAGGTCATCACCTCCCAGTACAACAACATGCGCGTGGAGTTCAAGTCCGACAACACCGTGTCCAAAAAGGGCTTCAAGGCCCACTTCTTCTCAGGTAACCCCGGACTCCCCAGCTCCCAGCCCTGCCTCCCCTCGGAGGAAGGGGCTCCCCTTCTGCCCGCCCCTGCACCAGATACTCACCAACCCTCCCAGGTGCCCGCAGGCAGAGTCTGCCCCCTGGTTCTCCCACCACCCCCTCCTGCAGGCCAGCCCCTCTGGCATCTGAACCCCATTGTTCTTTTTTTTTTTTTTTTTTTTTGAGACAGAGTCTCACTGTGTTGCCTGGGCTAGAGTGCCGTGGCCTCAGCCTAGCTCACAGCAACCTTCAACTCTTGGGCTCAAGCGATCCTACTGCCTCAGCCTCCCGAGTAGCTGGGACTACAGGCATGCGCCACCATGCCCGGCTAATTTTTTCTGTATATTTTTTGTTGTCTGGCTAATTTCTTTCTATATTTTTAGTAGAGACGGGGTCTCGCTCTTGCTCAGGCTGGTCTTGGACTCCTGACCTTGAGCGATCCTCCTGCCTCGGCCTCCCAGAGTGCTAGGATTACAGGCATGAGTCACCGCGCCCGGCCTGAACCCCATTATTCTTGAGCCCTTGGCTATAATGCCCAGGCCTGAGGATGGGCAGACATAAGCACACAGAAGTGAAGGAGAGGGCGTCCCAGGTGTTAGGAGCCACTCAGGCTGAGGCTGGAGAGAGGGCAGGTCCTGAGAACAGGGAGTTCAGTCTGGCCGAGAATGTGGGGTGCATAGAGGAGAGGAGGGAGTTTGCCTTGGACCACATGCGGCAGATTCTCTGGCAGCGGCCTGACTTCTAATCAGATGCTGCACAAGCCAAACAGGTGCACGCGGGCCTTCAGAAACATGAGTCGCCCCCTTCCATCCATGCCAAAGCCTCCGGACTCCCCGTCAGCCCGTGGGCAGGTCTCGGACCCCGTCAGCACACATGAACTGAGAGCTGCCCCGCGTGAGGCCTGGGCTCCAGTCCCTCGGCCTAATCTGACCCTTCAATAGCCCCATCTGTGGGTGGGCTACATGGTAGCCAGCAGCCCCCTGCCCAGCCTCTCTGCGCTGGGCCTCTGGGGTCCCGGGACACCCCTCCCCTGCCCTGCGTCGTGAACCCTTCAGTCCTTCGCCCTAGGGTGCAGCCACAGGAGGCTGGTGGTCCTCCAGGGGCGGCAGGAGCTCCATGGAGTGGGGTGTGGGGGACGGCGGGAGGTCGGCGGGCTGGCCAGAGCCGGCGGTGTCATGGAGGAATGGCCGGGGGCTCCTCACCTCATCACGCCGGGCGGGCCGGATGGGAGTGGGCAGGAAGGCAGGACGCCCACGGCCGAGTCCACGCTGCCTTCCTTTTCCCCTCCTTCGCCCAGGCTCCTGCATCCTCGAGCCCCCCATGTGGCCGCCCTGCACCCCGCCTGCCCCACCTGGATGCGTGCACCTGCCCCCGTGCACTGGTCCCCCGCTTGGCACTGCCAGCCACCCTGCTCTGCTTAAAGTGCCCCGTTGACCTTCTGCCCACAGCCCCCGGCCACTGCTTGCTGAGACCCTCCCCTGCAATGCCAATCCCTTTCTTCCCTGCGCCCACCTGGGACCCCCACGAGGTGCTCACCAGAGGGCTGAGGGGACGTAACACCTGCTCAGGGGTGGGCTCTGCCCCAGGGAAACCATTACCTGCTTACTCTCGTCTCTTCCTGCCCTTCTGTTGCTCCAGTCTTGGAGGAGGCGGGGGACCGACACTCACAGCTGTCAGGCCTGGAGTTACTGCCCTCCTCCCCCACCCTCTGCACAACACCGTGCCCACCCCGCCCTCAGCCCTGCAGAGACACACACACACGCACACGCACACGCACACGCCCACGCGTGCGCACACACACTGCCCCACCGCACGAGAAACCTGCAGAGGACCCCCACCAGTGGGCATCCAGGTTCAGCCCTCGGGGCCTGGGGCATCTGACTGTGGCCCCCCCAGGAGGGGGGCTGTTTGGACTTTTGGGACACCCATCGAAGAGACCCTAAGCCAAGAAGGAGAAGAAAGAGCCTGAAGACCTCCAGTCTGACCCCAGCCACCTTCCGGGGCATTTGGGCACTGTAGGGTGAGTGCCATCTCCTTGCCTGGGCCCGTGCCACCTCCCGCCCTGCCCCTCCCGCAGCCTGCTCCTCTGGCTCCGAGGGGAGGCTGCCCACACCTGCCCCCGGAGCTGCAGCAGCCTTCCCGAGGACCCACCTTCCCTCATTCATTCACTCCGCCATTCACTTTCCGGTTCACTCATTCATTTGGCAAGTAGTTATTTTACCCCTACTGTATGCCAGCCACTGGACCAGGTATTTGGGGTACAAATGCAAGGAGTGGGGATCAGAACGTGTCAGGGAAGTCTTTGCTCAGTCCACGAGCTGGGCCCCCTGATGCTCCCAGCACAGCCACTGGCCAGGACCCCCAGGATGAGTCATGGGGTGCCCCCACCCCCACATTCCTGCAGGGCTGCCACCCTCAGTCAGGCCCCCTCTGATGTGGTCACTGAGCATAGCCCTTGGGAAGGACCTGGGGCCTGCACCTCTTGGCCTGGGTGCCTGGGGGCCCGAGGGGTCTGGCCCACCTGAGCCCAGGTTGGAGAAGCAGGGTCCTCTGGGAGCCAGTGTGCCAGCCCTCAGGCCCGTGTCCTGACAGACACCAGGCACAGGGCCCCGGGCACAGACTCCGCCTGGCCAGTTGAATGGCAGCAGACATCTTTTCCTACCTCACGGCTCAGCTCTGGAATTCTGGGTGTCCACTGGGACCCACACACCTCCCCTGAATGCCTGGCTCTATGCTAGGCACACCATCCCCCAAATGACCAGGCACTCCTGAGAGTATGTGGCATACACACACCTGTGACCATGTGTGCTTCTGTGAGTTAGTGCACACGACGTGTGTGTTCGTGAGAGTGCGTGTGCAGCTCTGCCTTTACACGGGTCTTTGTATCTGTGTGGGTGCCCACGTTCCTGCGTGTGCACGTGTGTCTCTTTCCCTCTGTGTTTGTATCTGTGCCTGCTTCCTCACACGTGTACGGGAGTACGTGGTGTATCGCCCGTGTGCACCGCCACGCAGGCTGGGCGGGGGTGTGATGTGTGTGTGGTTAGCGGTGTCTGTGTCCGCATTGGTGTGGTCTGTTGTGGACGTGTGTCTCTGCGTGTGTGGGTGGTGTGTACCACGTGCACACGGATGTGTGTGTCTATGGGTCAGTGTGTTGCAGGTTTGGGCAACAGTCAGCCATGCACGGGGTTGTGCGGGGCTCTCGTGTCTGCAGTGTGTTCGTGTGGGTGCGTGTCTGTGTCTGACACATTCTGTAGATGCAGCCGCCAGAGCGAGAGGCAGAGTGGGGCGCCCCCCACACCCTTCCGTGTCCTGCTCCCCGTTTTTCTCCTTCCCGATGCGCACGCCGTGCTCCTGGCTCGCGCGTCTCTCCAGGCCTTCTCCCCGCCACAGGCTCTGTCTCCGTCCCCGTCGCTGTGCCTCCTCCCTCTGCTAACCCAGCCCCCTGTGCCCTGGCTGCGCCCGGACATGGCCCTGCATGTGTGTTCGCCTGCCTTCCCGCCCCGCCCGCGACCTGCCTCGGAGGCCTGGGGCTGGTGTTCACAGCTCCCCGTCCCTGGCCCCTGCCCTGCACCCCCACCCCTCGGTCCCCTTTCTCCTTCTCTCTCTCGTTTCAGAAAAGAGGCCAGCTCTGCAGCCCCCTCGGGGACGCCCCCACCAGCTCAAATTCCGAGTGCAGAAAAGAAACCGGACCCCCCAGTGAGGCCTGCCAGGCCTCCCGGACCCTTTGTTACTCAGGAACCTCACCTTGGACGGAATGGGATGGGGGCTTCGGTGCCCCCCCAGCCCCCGCCTCCGCTCTGCCACCCCGGCCTGCCCCCCTCTGGCCGGACAGAACTGGTGCTCTCCACTCCCCCTGCCCCCTGCACGCGGACAGGGGGACCGTCCCCATGCCCCCCCCCCATTTTGATGGTGTCTGTGACATTTCCTGTTGTGAAGTAAAAGAGGGACCCCTGCGTCCTGCTCCTTTCTCTTGCAGTCTGCTTGTCCGTGTGTCTGTTTTTCCACTTGTCCGTCTGTCCAGTAAGCAGGTAATGGTAGGGGGTTCCCAAGCTGGTCCACTGCGGACTCCCAGCCCTCCTCCACCCCACTGCTCCTTTCTCTCCTGCAGCTGGGCCCCGCTCAGCTGGTCCCGCTTGACGCAGTGCCCCGCGGACCCCTCAGCGCCTTGGCCGCCCACCCCCCGCCCGGCCTGGCCGGCTCTGGCTGGCTGCCGCTCTCTCCTGGTGGGGGGAAGCCCAGCCAGGCCTCCACTTCCCCTGGGGTGACCAGACCCCACACAGACCCGCCTGCCTTTGTTTGCTCCCTGCAGACAAGGACGAGTGCTCCAAGGACAACGGCGGCTGCCAGCAAGATTGCGTCAACACGTTCGGCAGCTACGAGTGCCAATGCCGCAGCGGTTTCGTGCTCCACGACAACAAGCACGACTGCAAAGAAGGTGAGGGGCGCCCGGGCTGGACGCTCAGGGAGCTGAGCGGCCTCTCAGATCCCCTCGATTCGCCTCCCACCTGGCGCACAGGTCTCCCTGCCCCTCCCCAGATACCTGGGCCGTGGCATCAGGAGTGGAGGAGCTCACCTTTCCAGGCTCTTCTTATGGTGGCTGGTGCTTCTTAACACCCAAGTTCCAGGCTTTCTCTTTGCGGTGACCTCCCGGCACAGAGGCAAGAAAGGACAGTGGTTCAGAGCACAGGCTCCCGAGCCAGCTGGCTCGGCCCTGTCCCGCTACTTGGCCAGCTGTGCAACCTTGAGTGACTGCTTGCCCTCTCTGCACTGCGGTTTGCTCCTGCATAAAGTGTAGATAATACTCATACCTGCCTGGCAGGGGCACCGTGAAGTGGTCTAAACTGTGCCCGGTTTGTGACAAGCACAATCGTGCATGTCACACTCCTGAGCCCCGGGGATCTCCGGAACAGGGTCGCTGCCTTCCTGACACTGAAGCCTGTGCATATTAAAAAATAGCTCTTATGCCAACACTGGTAACACTGATGCCTCTTTGGACATGAAACAGCACAGGCCTGCTCCAAGGCGGTGATGCCACTGTGGCCCCTGCCTCCTGGGACGTCCAAGCCCAGCAGCACAGTGCAGACTTGCCTCTACCACTGGATGTCTGTGTGACTTTGGGCGAGTCACTTGACCTCTCTGAACTACAGTTTCCTCATCCAGGAAATGATATAAAATAATACCTACTTTGCAGGGCACTGAGCTCTGAACACTTAGCACGGTGCTTGGCAAATGACTCTTTTCACCTTAAGTAGGTGGACAGCCCAGGTATAGACAAACAAGCTGCTGACCAGAAAAAACAGAACTGAACACTCAACAGTGACCAGCGGACAGCTGAGGGCTTCCAACCCAACAGGCTTCCCAAATGCGGAGTTCCTGACTCACAGAACTAGCCAGAGCGCACCTTATTCTGATGTCGTCTAAACTGCATTCTGTCTCTGCGCTTATGAGAAAGAGGGTTTTGACAAAGGACACAAGATAGCCAGGGCAGGGGTGAAACTTGCTGGGAAGGTGGTCTGTTCATCTTCCATGTTCTGATTCATTTTAGAACGACGCCAGGCTCCTTGCTCTGGTGACAGGCTAATTACAGATCCGTCAGCACGGAGGACCCAGCACCATGCAGGGTTCTGTAGGGGACCCCAGAGAGGAGTCCCTTTTCTCCCTGTGAGATCGCAGCCCACCCGGGGAGAGGTGCGGATGTGCAAAGCCAACAGCGAGCGTGGAAGACCAGGGTGGAAAGAGGGAGGGCAGGCGGCCACGGGAAACTGCAGATGGGTAACGAGGACAGCTCACATGTAGGGAGACAGGAACATGACCTGCCTCCACCAGGGACTTGGAGGGCACTGCTGTCTGGGCCCTTGTGGCCATGCGTTCATTCTTTCAGCCTCTGACCCTGGGCGCTGCTGTGCGGCCTGCGCCCTGCCCATCCCTGTCTTGTCCCCTGTCGCAGTGCCTGGCTGCCCACGTCCCCTTAGAGGGACCTGAACGATTGCACGATCGTGACTAATGATCACTGGCGTTTAAGTCTGAGTTGGGGAGGCTACACTGTTCAGAGGCAGAAGCCAGATGGCCGTGGATCGAGGAGGTATAAGTAGTGAGAAGTGGTGACAACAAATGTTCTGGAAGGGGAGCTGAGAAGGAGAGCGAGGCCGTGGCTGGCGGGACACAGGAGAGCATGTTTGGGATGCGCCGAGGCTCACGGCTGCAGGGCTGGGAGAGAGCGCGAGGGTGGATCGGTCGTGCACGAGGGGTCTCGGGTTGTGGACAGTCCGTCCCAACAGGGAGGAAGGACACCTTCTCTGAGGCTATGGGGCGGGGGAAGGTGGAGGCAGGGAAGGTGAGTTCGCAGGTCAGGGGCCAGAAGTTGAAGCCATTCTTCCTTGGTCCCGAGGGCCCAGCTTTCTCGGGAGGTGGGAGAGCGGTGGTCGGTGGTCTGCTGCTGGGAGGGAGGAGCTGGGAGGTGACATGGAAGCTCCAGGAGGTGGCTGAGGGTTTGCAGCAGCTGCCGAGGGGTGAAAGATGGAGCTGGGGAGAGAGTGCCCAGGGGGCTGGGGGCCCAGGCGAGGCTGGAGTCCACGGGTGGGGTTTTCTAAGATGCTGCCATGGAGGGGTGGGGCGCAAGGCCACGAGGGTGCCGAGGAGCAGCTCGGTGATCAACCGTGGAGGAAATATGGGAGAACATGTCAAGACTGAGACCGTAGCGTTTGCTCTAAAGTTGGGTGACCGTGGTTGGGACAGCGAGGGCCTGAGTGCCTAGAGGAGCAGGGTGGCCTCAGGGAGATGTGTGTGTGGCCTGGAGCAGCGGTGGATGGTGGCGAAGGAGATAAGAGCCAGCAGGGCTGAGGTCAAGGAACAGAGAGTCCATGTGGGGTGGACCGTCCTCCTGTTTGTTGACATCACCTTGGAGGTTGTCAGGGGTGGGGGTGGGGAGAACTGAGTCAGATGCCAAAGTCTCCTGTGACCGGGGAGGCCGCCGGCGGTCAGTGGCGGGGGAGAGGGGGTGTGGCCCCATGGCCGCAGAGGTCCAAGGGGTCTACCCGGGGAGCCTGCAACAGCCGCCTCCACGGATGCTGCCACGTGGGCCTCACCTAGGGCTTCCGTGGGAACCGCGCAGCCATGTCTCCCCGGGTGCAGGTCACTGCGTGAAAGGGCAGTGATCTGTGCCCTCAGTCCAGGTCGTAAGTGGGGGCAGGAGACAGAAGGAAGGAGGGGGCAGGAGGCATGGGAGCGTGGGGTCCCTGCCCATCCCCTTCTGTCACTTGCTTCTCTGCAGCCGGCTGTGACCACAAGGTGACGTCCACCAGTGGCACCATCACCAGCCCCAACTGGCCTGACAAGTATCCCAGCAAGAAGGAGTGCACTTGGGCCATCTCCAGCACCCCCGGGCACCGGGTCAAGCTGGTAAGGTGCCCGCTCCCCACACACGTGAGCACCCCAATCCTCCGTGCCGTCTCCAAAGCCCGGGGACACTGCCCAGAGCCACGCAGGCTGCAGGCCGGGGGGTCTGGCCAAGCCCAGAGGTGCTGTTCCTGGGAGAACCCCAAGTCTGGCCTGGACAGAGGCCCCTTGCCCAGCCTATGTTGGGATGTCCCCACCATTGCCCCATTCCTGGCTCCTCCCTCACTGTCACCCCCAGCAGGGCTGCTCCCATGGGTGTCCCTGCCCCGCCTGGCCCTAATCTCGGCTCCTCCCTCTCGACCTCCAGACCTTTGTGGAGATGGACATCGAGTCTCAGCCCGAGTGTGCCTACGACCACCTGGAGGTGTTCGACGGGCGTGACGCCAAGGCCCCTGTCCTCGGCCGCTTCTGCGGGAGCAAGAAGCCCGAGCCCGTCCTGGCCACGGGCAACCGCATGTTCCTGCGCTTCTACTCCGACAACTCGGTCCAGAGGAAGGGCTTCCAGGCCTCCCACTCCACAGGTGAGGCCGGCCGTGGGCAGCCGTGTCCTCCGGCTGTCACTTGCTGTGGAGGTGTACCCTGCGACTGGTCTCCAGCCCGGGCCCTGGCGTGGGGTCTGTGGCTACAAAGAGCTTAGGAAGGCACGGAGACCCCCCGGGCCTTCAGCCTGGGGATCCGAAGGATGGGGGGGGTCCCTCAGACCCCCCCCACCGGCAGCACACTTGCCACTGCAGTGGGCCACCCCCACCCCAGCCCCCAGATGCACGCCTTCATTCATTCCGCAGACACCTGCTGACACGTAGCCTGCGGGAGGCAGCGTTCTAAGTGCAGGTCACGGAAATGAACCAAGCGGACAGAGGTCCCCGTCCTGGAGGGGCTTGTCCTGCACTCGTTTGTTTGTTTATTCGGCAGCCACGGACTGAGCTCTTGCTCTGCAAGGGGGCTGAGGGCACGTGGCCATGCAGCAGGCATGAGCCCTTCCCCCCTGCCCGCCCCAGGACTCACGGTGCAGTGATAAGTCAGGCACACGGCATCCCGGCACTAGCTCGGGAAGGCGGGTGTGAGCTGGTAGAGTCATTCTGCAGCCCCGGCACAGCCCAGGGTGTGCACAGGCGACAGCTGGTCATTTGGTTTGTCTGGAGCCTTGGGTGTGTGAGGACAGCAGTGACGTGGGGACGATGCAGCTGCAGAGAAAGGCCAGGCCTGAGTGGCCTTGAGTGCCAGGCCAAGATGGCACGCAGGAGCCTTGCAGTCTCCCTTTGGCCCTGAGCCACCTGTTGGGGCGTCCCCAGAGCTGAGAGGTCCACAGCTTCCCCTCCCCCTTCCACCCTGTCCCTGACGCAGCCCCACCCAGCCCTCTCCGCCACCTCGGGGAGACCCCAGCGCCAGGTGTGCAGGCAGAGGCCAGAGGGCACCGGGAAGGGGGTGCTCCTGTCCGCCTCCCAGCACAGGGTTACGACCCGGAGGCCCGGAACTCATCTGGCCCTCGGACCTGCTATGTTTGGCCCACGCCGTGTTTTTTAAAATCTTGAGCCAACATGTAAAAATCAGACGTTTTCACACAAAAACGCAGATGTACAGCTTCTCTGTTGAAAATGGAAGCTCTGGCAGTGCTGGGCCTGCGTTCTTCCGTGACAGCCATCAGCTGGAGCAAATTAGCGATGTCCCCTTTAGACACAGTGTGCCGTTCCCAGCACCACCGCTCTGCACTGCCTCTCGCTCAGGGGGTCTCACCCTGCATGTGTCCCGCCCACCCCCAGTCCCCCAGCCTCCGCAGGCACCCGTCCAGAGCTGGAGCAGTCCCCAGAACATGCCTGGGCCAGGTCCCAGCCCACCTGTCACTAGCCGTGTGGCCTTATCCACGGCTTCCGTCCTGCGTGAGATCTCGGCGTGGTGCTGCACGGTGGGTGCTCAGGGGTGGTGGCCGATCTTGTCATCCTCTGCAGAGTGTGGGGGCCAGGTACGGGCCGACGTGAAGACCAAGGACCTTTACTCCCACGCCCAGTTTGGTGACAACAACTACCCCGGGGGGCTGGACTGTGAGTGGGTCATCGTGGCCGAGGAAGGCTACGGCGTGGAGCTCGTGTTCCAGACCTTCGAGGTGGAGGAGGAGACAGACTGCGGCTACGACTACATGGAGCTCTTCGACGGCTATGACAGCACGGCCCCCAGGCTGGGGCGCTACTGCGGCTCAGGGGTGAGCCCCCACCCCTCCTCGTCCCCTCGCCCTGCACTGCTCCCCCCTTATCACCCCAATCCCAGCGCCCACGGTGCAGGCCCCTGGAGGCCCGGGGTGCGAGGGTGAGCGCGGCACAGGCCTGGCTCTCTCTGCGGGAGCCCCGAGACCCAGCCTGGTGGGGGGCTGCTCGGAGAAGCCACCGTGCCCTGGTCCACTCTCACCCAGGAAACCTCCTTTCTGGGCAACTCACAGATTCCTGCAGCCTCTGGGACAGGCCCTGCCCTGACCCAGGCCTGCTCAGAGGCCTGGGTCCCTGTCCTTGCCATCCCCTCCCCGGGCCCCACCTCTCCCACGGCCACGCTCCAGGCAGCCTGGTGCCCCCGGGAGGGTTAAACCTCCCAGGAGCTGTGGCAGCTGCTGCACCCAGCGTTGGCCTCCCGGGTCCCTGAGGAGCAGAGTGCCAGCCTCCGTGTGGCTGGCAGGGCTGGGACAGGCGGAGTGGAAAGTGGCCCAGCTGCTCTGGCATCCCCTGGCTACCAGGCTGGCGCCCCCTCCCCGCTTGCCCTTCCTTCTGAGTCACACACCAAATCGGATGTCCCCAGGTGGCTTCTAACAGAGACCTCCCCCAGGCCGGAGCCAACGGGAGGGGGGACCTGGGGAAGGAAAACAGTCAGGGCTTCCTGGCACAGCTACTGGAAATGTCCCCAAGGTTTTCAGAAATTCCTTCTATGCCTAGAGGGCCAGGGCATGGGCGCGCTAACGCTCTGCGGGTGGCCCACACTCTGAGTGGGCTCGCAGGAGCCACCGAAGGGACATCACCGTGGCCAGGACCAGGGCGAGACTGGGGGGTGGCAGAGTGCAGGTCCAGGGGAGACCGCGCCTCTCCCTGCAGCTTCCGCCCTGCCCCGGCAGAGCAGCGGCTGTGCCATCTTCTCCAACAGCTGGGCCAGCAAGAAGGCAAAGCCTCTCAAAGAACCCCTCCCTTTGCAAAACATTTCCACATTTGTCCTCTCCTGGGCTGGGAGAGCAGAGAGCTTTTGCTCCTGTTTGCAGTTCAGGGAAGTGCGTCCCAAAGAGGGGAGGTGGCTTGCCGAGGACTACAGCACTAACTAGTTAGTAGCACGGCTGGGTTTAGAAGGGAGGGCTGACTCTGAACTTCAGACAAGCTCCTCTGTCCCCTGCCCTCTGCCGTCCCCCAGGAGCCCCATTAAACTCCCACTAGCCTAGTAAGAAAAAAAAAAAACTTCCCATTAGCGAGAAACTCTCTGCTTCAAGGGGCTGGGGAACTCTGGTGACAGCTGGAGAGCATCCTCAGGGCCGGGCACCTTGGGGAGGGGAGGGGAGAGGGGAGCCCCAGCCCTCTGCCTCCACCTCATGCCATCCCTTTCCTCTGCCAGCCTCCCGAGGAGGTGTACTCGGCGGGAGATTCTGTCCTGGTGAAGTTCCACTCGGATGACACCATCACCAAGAAAGGCTTCCACCTGCGCTATACCAGCACCAAGTTCCAGGACACACTCCACAGCAGGAAGTGACACTGCCCTCGCACAGGGGCGGGAAGGGAGGCCTGCTTCCCTCGGTCACCGAGACCGGACAGTGGGGACGGGGCGGCGGGCGGAAGGCGACACACCGTCCCTCTCCCCCAGGCGCCAGGGTCTGCAGGGCCCGTGGGCCAGGTGAGGCCGTCCCCAGGAGGTGGGGAAACTGGACTCCTTCACAAGCCACGTCCCCACCATCCCCACCGGGGCAAGGGGCCAGGGCCAGGGAGCCAGAGCTTTCACTGAGACACTTGAAGTGACCATTCCTCTCTGGGGGCCCTTCCCGGTGGCGGGAGGGACTGCCAGCAGGACCCCGCCGCCTCCCCGACGTCTCTGCACGCTGTATTGTGTATAGCCGGCGGCGTGACCCTCATTGTAACGGACGTTTCCCGCCCTGCTCCAGCCTGGGTTTGTTTTTATCCTGAGCCCTCCCTTCCCCTGTTTCCTGGGGCACGCGTGTCCACGCGTGTCCCCCCGGGAGCCTCAGTGGGGAGCGGATGGGGAGCGGGTGGAGAAAAAAGACAGGGCTTCTCTCGGGCCCGGTGGCTGGTCAGCCACACGGGGCACCCCAGCCAATAAACCGAAAGTGTTACAGCCAATGTCCGGTGCCAGATGCTGTCTGGGCCGCGGGGGCGGTGTTGTCTCGTTCCAGATGTGCGGCTCGCTGTGTGTCCGAGGCCGGCACGCCGCCAGGACACCTGGCCTCACTGGCGGCCCTCTGTCCCGGGACTCCGGGCCCCCCGAGGGTGTGATTTCACACTCGGGCACACACACGCTCACAGGCGCCCATCACACCGCGTGCACACACGGCTCCTGGCCCTCCCGCGCAGGGGGAGGGGCAGAACACTCTATGTAGGGGCTCCTTGGTGGGGAGGGAGGAGGCGTGTGAAAGGGGTTCGAGGTGTGTCCATCCACCTGGGTTTTCTGGCTGTATCTGGGGAAGGCACGTGGGCTGCAAGGGTGTCCAGCTAGGGGAGCACGCAGGAGCCAAAAAGCCACATCGGCTAGGCCGGGTCCCCTCGTTGGCCCCCCGGCTCCCTTCCCGCGCTCAGATGCTGAATGCCTGCCCCCCCCCCCCCCTCCGGTCCTCCTCTCCTCCTGGAGACCAGAGCCAGAGCTCTGCAGCCGCTGAGCAAACATTCCAGCTCTGGCCTCTCCTCCCAGGCAACCCAGGCTGTGTCTTGTCCCCTCCTCCTCCCTGCCATTGCCCCCTCTCCGCAGCCAGCAGTGAGGCCCAGACCTGTGCCTCCCAGAGGCCAGGAGGAGAGAGGCCACATCCCTGTCCTTCCCTTCCCAGGAGTCACTCCCTCCACTCTCCCTACGTGGGTCTCACAGGGGAGGAAAGCCCAGAGGGGACCCTGCTCCTTTGCCTGCGCTGGCCACTCCCAGATGCTGGAGAGAGCCAGGCAGCCTGCTCTAACCCTGGGGTCGCCCAGGGCCCTCAGTGGACTTTTCCTGGCTTCTCCCTGCTGCAGGGACCAGTGCTGTGCCAGATGCTGTCTGGACTCGTGGGGCCCACCCCCAGGGAGTGCAGCCTGGTGGACCCCATATCGTCCCTTAAGCGGAAAGCAGCAGTGGAAGCCAGACCCGCTGCTGCTCCTCCAAGGTGCTTGCAGGGCCCTCTTCTCCCTTGTCCCAGGGAGGATGCTGTCCCCGCCAGGCTGCCGCTCTCTCCTCTGGGCCTGAGCACAGGTGTGGCCCCGGAGCCCTGCAAGAGCAGGAGACGCCCAGAGGGGTCACTGTTGACTGCGCCAGTGAAGTCACAGGCTGTGATGGCCCTGCCACCCCTCCTTGCTGCTTTGTCCTCAGCCCTCCAGGTTCTTCCACAGCTCAAAGGACAACAAGTCCCGCTCACAAGCCACGTGCCCAAAGGAGCCAGGAGAGGGTGCCACGAGCCTGGCAGGAAGGAGATGTGGCTCTGCCGTGCTTGGCTCTGTGACAACGGCCACCTGCCCCCTCCCCAAACCTATCCCCTGTCCCCAGCACCCTTCCTGCCGTGGCCAGAGGCAGACTCGAAAATCCAATATCTAGTCTCCAAAGCAGCCGGAGCCCAGGGGGCCAGGACACTGAAGGAACTGGGACCCTCCGCAGGGGTGCGGGGCTTCCGGGCCCACCGCTGGCGCGACTGTGAAGTCGGTGACGTGGGGTGCCTGGCTCTTCCCGGCCCCTGCCCCACCCCACAGCCGTCTCGGTAGTAAAAGGGTCCCAAGCCTGAGGGCTGACAAAGCCCATTTTGAACACTAGCTCTACCACATGGTGGTGGCTGTGTGGCCCTGAATGAGTCACTTCACCTCTCTGAACCTCGGTGTCTTCATCTAGAAACCTGGGATGGTGATGACACCTTACGTGGTTGTGAAGAAGGGACGCGATGACCTTGAAGAGAGCCCGTAGACGGCTCTTCATGAGGGGCCTGCTGCCCCCTCCTCCCCTAGACGGCGTCTCGTGCCTGGACTGCACCATTCCTGCACTAAAAGGAAACTTCTGGGCACATGAGTTCCCAGGCAGGCATTAGGAGCTTAGCGCAGAGCTGCGCCTGCCAGAGGGGGCGATGCTTACCCACAGCAAGGAGGGGCTTGCGGGGCAGCAGGGGACATAATTCCTGGCGAGCTGGTTGCCTTCCTGGGCACCTCCCAAGTCACACCCTGTACTTGACTGTCCCTGCGCACAAGGCTGATTCTAAAATCTGTGAAAAGATTTGCTGCTCCAGTTTGCAAAAATAGTAGTGCCTGACTTGGAGAGTTGGGGAGAAGGCAGCCAGATGTTTTCCCCGGGGAACCATGAGCCCTGCTCCCCCAGCCCCGCCTGCTGCAGACCCGGGCTGCTGGTCTCCTGCCCAGGCCCTGCCCTTCCCCCACTCCCCTCCCCCACCCCGCGAACATCTGGTTCCAATCTCCTCCAGATGCTGTGGCCAAGCTGTTTTATGGCCAATCACCTCAGCGCAGCTTCCTGAAGGCCTCCCTCCATTTCGGGGAATGGTCCCTCCTGGTCCCTTTCCTTGGGACCACAGCTACGTCTTTTCCTAACATGGAGACACATAACGAGGCCGGGGCAACTGTGAGGGTCCTCAGAGCTGGCTCCTCTCCTCCCACCGCGTTGTGGAGGGCAGGGGGCTCTCATCTGCCCAGGATTCAAGGGAAAGATCCTGGCCCAGGAGGAATGGGCTGGGCAGGGAGGTACGGGCGGGTGCCCGGGCAGAGGAGCATGTGTG
>CM052451.1:15309304-15334670 GCA_028533085.1 Varecia variegata
ACGTCTTTTCCTAACATGGAGACACATAACGAGGCCGGGGCAACTGTGAGGGTCCTCAGAGCTGGCTCCTCTCCTCCCACCGCGTTGTGGAGGGCAGGGGGCTCTCATCTGCCCAGGATTCAAGGGAAAGATCCTGGCCCAGGAGGAATGGGCTGGGCAGGGAGGTACGGGCGGGTGCCCGGGCAGAGGAGCATGTGTGCGTTGGGGGTGGGGTGCAAGTGTGTGCCACCACGTGTTTGTGTGTGTATGTGTGTGTGTGCGCGCCTGCACAGCAGAACACCCCGTCTAGAACCTTTGTGGCCACTGCCTCATCTTCTCTCTCCGCCTGGACTACAGACAGAGCCAACCCAGGGACGCTGAGTTGGACGGTGGCAGCTACGGTTCAGGGTTGAACCCCACCTTGGAGCTCTCTGTGGCCTCCTAGGCTGTCCTCCAAATCCAGTGCAGGGAGGGTGTGTGTGTGCATGTGTGTGTGTGCATGCACTCATGTGGACTCTTCCCTCCACCAGGTCAGATTAGACCCCAGGCCAGAAAGGACCCCACAGTGGACACGGGCAGACACCCTGACCCAGCTCCGTCTGACCGGTGCTTGGAGCAGCCCGGGCTGGCCGCGAGCCAGGGACTGGCCATCTGGACAGAGCAAGGAGAAGCCGCCGGCTCTCTGGAGGAATCCACATGGGGCACCTCCTCCTCCCCACCTCCATTCACTGCCTTTGTCCCCCCTACAAGGGCTCTGGGAGCCAATCTCTGCCCCCAAGAAACCCAGAAGGGTTCACAAAAGGAAGACTGAAGCCTGCCCCTCTGGAGGACTCAGGAAATCTCTCAGCTGGGCGTGGGGGAGGCCTGCAGAGGCAGGAGGGTGGACCCCGAGTCGCGCCCCATCTTCCAAGCGCTGCCCACTACTCCTTTAAATCAAGCCTCCATGGCGTTTGTGGCTCCACAGCCCCCCCTGGCGTTATTCTGGAACTAGGCAGGGCCCTGGGTAGCCGGAAGTAACCTGGAGGAAGTCCCTGGGAGGGTCTTACTGCCCCAGGTGGCCCCTGGCACGCACTAGGGGAGACGGGCACGGGGCAGGAAAATGGGAAGATTCCAGTTTCTGAGTCGAATCCTGGGCACAGTTGCCTATTGGCTGTAAGACGTGAGTGGCCTTCTTTGTGCCTCAGTGTCTTCATCCATTAAGTGGGACTAAGGCTGCCCAGGGCTATCGTGAAGGCCACAGAAGCCACCACCAGCCCCAGGTAGGTGCCTGGCGCGTAGCAGCAAGCGCTCGTCCACCCTCAGCTTTGCTTCTCCCCCAGGGAGGCTGTGCCCGAGCTCTGCATGACGCGCGGTAGTGTGGCCTGGAGTCAGGCGGTGTTGGTGAGGTCCCTCTGACTTTTCTGGAGCTTTCCGCCTCCAGAGAGGACCGTGGCAGTGCGTCCGTAACAGCAGATGCAGAGCTGACTCAGCTCTGCACGCGGCAGCCCTGCTGGGGGCGGGCACGCGCGGGCTCTTGGGAGAGAAACTCCACGGCGTCTGGGTCCAAGCAGTGACAAGCTGCTACAGCGGGAAGGGCTCCAGGTGGCTGCAGGTCCTCCTCTAGGGGCCTCAGTTTCCCCACAGGGGAAGCGCTGGGTGGAACAAAAGGACTCTAAAGTCCCTTCCATGCTGGAGATGTGACTTTGCACCCTGAGGCCGGGCTCCCACAGTGGGACATGGGTGGGAACGATTCTAGGTGGGCTGTCCCAGGGGGGCCTCCCCATTTGAGCTCCTCTGTGGATTGTGCAACTCACCCTCCCCACCCCACCCCTCCCGGGGCCCAAAGAGAGGCGGCGCTATGATCTGAATGTGTGTCTCCCCCGAATTCATAGGTTGAAATCCTAAGTCCCCAAAATGCTAGAGTTAGGAGGCGGGGCCTTTGGAAGGTGTTTGGGTCACACGAATGGGATTAGTGCTCTTGTAAAAGCAGCCCGAGGACGCGTGTGCGCCCCTTCTACTGTGTGGGACACAGTGCACAGACGGCCGACTATGACCCGGGCAGCAAGCCCTTGCCGGACACTGAATCCGCCAGCGCCTTGATCTCGGTTCAGTCTCCGGAACTGTGAGAGATAAACACCTGTCGTGGACGAGCCACTCGGGCTACGGGATTTCGTTATAGCGGCCCGAAGGGACTCGGTCAGGCGGGGCCCTCGGGCCGTGGTGGTTTATTGACACACATCGCAAGCACAGCACAGGCGGGTGAGCCCCCAGCCTGGGGAGGACGCGGGGGCCGGGGAGGGCGACGGGCCACCCCCACAGCAATGCTGTCGGCACAGGGGGAAGGGCCTGGGGCCCCTGTTCTCTCCTTCTCCACGCGTCTCCCAGAGCCTGCAGACCTCCTGCGCTGCCCCACTGAGGCAGCCACCCACGCCACTCCCCGCTGCAGGGAGGCGACCAGCTGTCCACCTGCCCCTCGCCAAGGCATGGCCCTGTTGGCCTGCCAGCCGCTTCTGTCCTTCATCACGGAAACCCAGCTGCGTGTCTGAGGTCTCTGTGGTCTTTGTCACCTCTGAGGAAGTCACCGTGGGGGCTGCTCTCTTCTCCATCTGACGTCACCTCCATCAGCCCCCAAGCAGCTCGCTGCCTCCCTCAGCTCCTCCCCTGGGCTCTCCCCCTGCTCTGCTCGCTCAGGGTGTCCGGCCTCGCCACCCCCGCCCCGCACAACCGCAGGAAAATACAGAAGGCCCAGGAGCGACTTCACCAAGAACTCCCCTGGGGAGGGGCCCTCAGCCCCTGGGGTGGCCAGGAGAGCAGACGGTGCCAGCGGTGCGGGTGGGAGGACAAGTGGCAGGGGATCTGCGTCCAGGTCATGCACAGGCACAGTACAGTCACTGCCCCGTGGCAGAGCGAACGAGCAAAGCGCACAGCCAGGCGGGGTGCCAGGGCTCTGCGGGAAAAGCCCTCGGTTCCATGCCAGGCCCCGTCAGGGCACGAGGTGGCCCACTCCCGACTGAGGAAGGGGTGCCTCTGGGTCTCAGGGGACTCCTTCCCCCTCCTCAACTCCAGAGGCTGCTGTCCCAGACCCCAGCGCTCTAAGCAAAGAGAAGGTGTGCTGGGGCACGTGTCACCTCCAGGTAGAAGGACGGAAAAATCCCAGCAGCCCGAAGCCCCCAAAGCCAAAGAAAACAGAGGGTCCCTTTCTAGAGAGCAGGAGGAGCGTCCCCAGTGGGCAGGTGGAGAAAGGGAGGGACAGCTCCCCCATGCAGGAAGAGGGTTCTCTGGGGCCAGGAGAAGCCAGGGCGTCACGGCGGTGCAGGAGACTATTTATAGGAGCGGGGGTCCGGGCCTGTGGGGGGAAGCCCCGAGGCCCAGCTCAGTGGGAGCGGGCATTCTGTGGTCGGCCCTGAGTGGGGTGGCTGGGGCTGAGGAAGGGTGCCCCACAGCTCTCCATGTGTCCTCTGGAGGCAGCCAAGCTGCACGGGGCTCCAGCCCAGTGAGGATCCCTGGGAGAGGGGACAGGCCGCTGAGAGACAGGGCCCAGGGGACACAAAAAACAGCAGGACGGGGAGACCAAAGGGAAAGGGAGGTTCTCCAGGGATCCAACCCACCCACCAACCTACTGAGGCTGAGCAGCCTTTCCAAGTCCACCAGGCCTGGGGGGGCCACACTTACCAAGAGGACCACCATCTGTTGCCTCCAGTGCCAAGGGGCGGGGGGAGGGTAGCCGGGCCAAGCGGAGGGAGCAGGGGTACAGGGGAGAGAAAGCCAGCTCCCCGAACCTGGGCCACGCCCCTCCATCTTCCCGTCATCTCTCCCTCGCCCCCCAGCTCCCTGGGAGTCCCTAGCGGCCCACGCTGATGTTGCAGGTCTTGCAGCTGGGGTCCTTCTTGGCGTCGGCGGTGGACAGGCTCATGAGCTGGTGCCCGCTGATCTCCCCCAGGGTGCCCAGGGACAGGTCGACGGGCTCAGTGTAGATGATCTCCAGGATGAGGTCCTGGGCGTGGCGGAAGATCAGCTCCCCGTCCTCCACGCTGCAGGTCAGGAACTTGTTGCAGGCAATGTCCAGGAGGGGCAGGCGGTCGCGGCAGAAGCGGTCCCCCAGGGAGCCCTTGGGCGCCAGCACCAGGATGGCGTAGTGGTAGGCCGTGTACATGCAGTAGAAGTCCGCGAAGTACAGGTTGGTGCTGGGGTTGAAGAGGCGCTGGGCGGGGATCTGGAAGCGCCAGCGGCCGTAGGGGGAGTCCTGCGGGGGCTGGCCCGTGTTGAACTCCGTGTTGCAGCTGAAGAAGACCCCGTGGAGCATGCCGCTCGTGGGGGAGCCGTGGCTGCCGCTGTTGTCCTTCAGGTAGGGCTGGAGCATGTTCCCGCAGTGGGTCCTGCCAGCCCGGGGAGAGAAGATGCCGTAGGTTAGCCAGGCTCAGGCTTGGGGGCTGCACGGGGTCCAGAAGAGAGTGGGCCAGCCCAGCTCCCAGCCCTCCCCCAGCCACCCCCACTAGTCGCAAGTAGAGCATTCCAGAACACAAGAGCAGGGAGGGCCCCAGGGAGCACTCATCCAGCCCACTCCTTTGCAGAGAAGGATCTGAACCTGTCACTCCCCAGCTTGAAACCCTTTGATGGGCTTGCATGAAAAGCAAGGCCCCTCGCGGTCTGGCCTTTCCGGCTTCTTTGTCACTGCCCACCTCCTACCACCCCACCCCCCCACGCTCTCCCTCCTCAGTGCTCCTCCCTCTGCCTGGACTGACCGCCCTGTCCACCCTTCCCCGCCTGGCTTGGCAAACTCCTAATCGCCCTTCAAGTCCCAGCACTAGTGTCCGCCGCTCTCTAAAACCTCCAGGGAACAGCAGGCACTTGCATTTGACAAATATTTGGCCGCCTACCATGTGCAGGATGCTGAGTTTTGCTCAACAATTACGCACACTCATTACATCAAATCTTTCCACACTGTCTCCCTGACCCGACTCTGAGATTCTCAAAAGGGTAGACTGTGCCTTTGTCTTTATGTCCTGGCACCAAGCACGGCACCTGGCTCACATGCGTGCTCCCCGCCTCCCTCTTTCTCACTGGTGACGGAGCCCAGACTGGGCCACTGTGTCTCTTCTTTAATACCAACACCGAAGACCCCCAATGTCCTCACTGCCCTGGGGTAGGGTCGAAATGCCCCAGCTCAGCCAACCACAAGGATAAAGACAGTCAGAGCAGCGGCTTGCCCTGGCTCAGCTTCAGAAGGACACAGACTTGGAGCAGTGTCAGCAGGCATGGGGGAGGGTGGACACCCCCTTGTGCCACTTTGCTCTTGCCTGGTCCTGGCTGTCCTGAGTGACAAGTGACTCGCTGGCTCGACTGGACAACCCGCTTTCTCTCTGGGCCTCAGGTTTCTCATCCGTATGCGGGAGTTGTTGGATCACATCACCAAATTTCAAACATTTTTGGATTGCAGAACCCTCCTCTGTTTTCCCCCCAAGAAAATTATACATAGGCAGGGCACAAGCTGTGGCTGCTGCGGCTGGACGATAGGGGTGGGGCCCACCAAGCCCCATCCTCTGATCCCGCAGCCCTCAGCAGCATTCTAAGGGGCTCCCCGAGGTGCCCCCCTGGAGCCCAGGCTCCTCAGCACCCAGTTTGAAGCCACGAAGCTGGAAGCTGCCTAGAGCCCTTGGTGCCCAGAGCGCTCTCATATCCTGCTCTCCTTGCCACCTGCCCTTCGGGCCCAGGGCCTGGACTGGAGAGACAGCTGACCTGTGGTGGCAGACCCCCATGAAAGGAACTGTCCCAGGGAGCATCAAACCCCGAGTCTCACTTGCCCAGGGTTGTTAGCACAGTGCCGTGCCAGAAGGCCCCCTGTCCCCAGAGCCCTGAGCTCCCCTAAGTCTAATTCCAAAGTAGTGGTCACTTCAGAGCCAGCCTGGTGACGTGAGGGGCAAGGGAGCCCGGAGGAGGGCCTGGTAACTGCCAGGGTGGGGTGACCTCAGACAGCCAGGGCAGGAGCAGGAGGGGCTGGGGCAGGGAGGAGAGGCCTGGTGGGCGGCCTGGGCCCCGCTGTACCTGGCGTGCTGGAAGTACTCCTTGTGGTGGTTGCGGTAGAAGACAGAGAAGCGAAGCATGCGGCCAGCAATCTGCTCGGCCTTCTCCTGCAGCTGGGCCAGGTGCTCTTTGGCATAATCTGCAAGAGCCCAGGTGGGGTGAGGTGAGTGAGGGCCAGCTGAGTGGTCACAACCACCTCCTGTCCTCCCACTCCCACCCCCACTGTGCACGTCCGGCCAACCTCTGTCTGAGGCCGGAGCAGCAGAGGAGACAAGTCGTGGAACCTTGGACTCTAATGGGAACAGGCCAGCTAGCCTCTGCTGGAAACAGGGACAGCGGCACGCTGCCTGTCCTCGTCACCTCCGCACCCTCATTGCTCAGGGCTCTCCGGGTCAGGAAAGGGCAGGAGGCTGCCCAGTCATCACTCCCGGCCCCAGGGACCATCATCCCAGGCCACCCTCGTGTGCCAAGAGGACAAGCTGGCAAAAGAAGGACTGGAGAGGGTAGAATATGAGGTCCTTTTGGGAGAGCCCCTCAAGTCCAGCGGCGGAGAGGAGGCTGCCCACACCCCCACCTGGAAGCCGGTTGTAATTACAGGTGGGTGGTCGAAGAATCTAGGGGCACCTGGGCCTGGGGCGATGTCCCCCTGCTTGGGCATCTCGGGAGAAACAGGGTAGAAGGCTGGACACAGGTTAATAAAACTGAAGCCCTGGGGCCCAGGCAGGGCTGCTGCCAGCTGTACAGGACCTTGGTACAAATTAGAAAAAGGTGCCCTTCCTTCCGTCCTTGCTGATGCAGCCCTGGCCGGAGCGCTTGGATTGGCAAGACGAGTGTGGACTGGATGGCAGCTGTCCCCAGCTCCCCAGTTTGAATTAAATGCCTGCTACCTGGAGGTCTTGCAGGGTAAACAAGAAGCTTTCCCCGCAAGGAGCTGGAATGCCCCCAGACAGTGGGGTTTTGTAGTAGAACCAGGAAAAAAGCATCACTCTAAAGACAACAGCAGCTCAAGGAGATTTGGGGCATAAACCTTGGCAGAGGATGAAACCAGCAGCCTCGGAGGCCTGGGGCTAAGAATGTTCCCTGCCCCTTCCTTGTGACAGAGAGATCTGGAGCAGTTCTCCCCGTGGACACCAAAGGAATGGAATCTTGTGGGGCAGATCCTGGGTCATCGGCAACCAAGCACACATAAGCCTGGTGTGTGTGTGTTTGTTCGTGCTGGAGTCTGCAGGTTACGTTCTACTGAGAGAGTTTGCAGGGCCATTGAACAGCGACCATTTTCCCAGGCTCAATGGAGGCTCAGAACAAGCAAAATGTGATTGTCCCACCAATCACATCTGGCTGATAAGCAAAATGTGGTCTGTGCATGCAATGGAATCCTATCCAGCCTTGAAAAGGAAGGGAATTCTGACACATGCTACAACATGGCCAATCCACAGGGACATCGTGCTACGTGAACAAGCCAGTCGCAAAAGGACGAGTACTGTATGATTCCACTGATGCGTGGTCCCCAGAGGAGTCAAACCCATGGACACAGAAAGTAGAATGTGGGTTGCCAGAGGAAATGGGAAATGGTTGTTTAGTGGGTTAGAGTTTCAGTTTTCCAAGATGGAAAAGTTCTGGAGATTGGTTGCAAAGCAATGTGAATCTACTTAACACTACTGAACTGTGCATTTAAAAGGGGTCAAGAGGGTAAATTTCATGTTATGCATATTTTACCACGATCTTAAAAAAGATGCTTGCACCAAGCCAGGCAAGTAACTTCATCCCTTTACGGAAATGGTCTTGCCCGCACGATCAGTAGTGCTCACGTCTGCCTCTGACGTGAGAAGAGAAAAGGCCTCGTCCACGTGGGTCCCCGCCACCCCCTGCCCACGTGGCCTGAGCTTACTGCCCGGTGTATAGCAGGGGGTCGTAAGTGTTTGCTGGATTAAGATGAAGCCCCTGTCTTGACCACGACCTAGCCGGGTATGCCAAAGCCGCAGGACAGAGACGTGACAGCAGGGCTCACCCCCAGTGCAGAACTCGACCGTCTCGCTCCAGCCAGACACCAGGTATTCGCCGTCGCTCTGCTTCACGGCTGTCTGCACGGCCACGCTGTACTCTGTGCGGGGGCTCAGGAACCAGTGGCCTCTCACCGTCATGGGCAGCGGCACCGCCTTGGCCACAAGCTTAGTGGGGACATCCTGAGAAACAGGGTAGAGACGGACAGCCAGGAGTCAAACTGGGGGTCACGCCCAATCTTGGCATCCACTAGCATCCCCACTCCCCAGATGTTCCTCCTGAGCAGGGCCAGAGTCTCAGGGATCCGATGGCTCCATGTCCTGGCCACCATTTTCCTGCAGAAGCCAGCAGTGGCCACCAGGAAGGCCACAGAGACCCTCCCGGCCTCTCCCCTCCTTATGCCCCGCTGACACCCCGTTCTCCTGGGAACTGAAGGAAAAGGCCCCAGGGGAGAAGGCCCCCAAAGTTGAGGGCGGCAAGGCCTCCGTTTTTGAGGGAGACTTCGAGAGCTCTGCACACTGCAGTGCCGTCTCCACGGCAACGGCAAATGCTGAGAAGCCAGGGAGGAAGGAAAAATATGCCTTATTCTTTGGGGGGGAGGGTTAAGGGGGTGGTGTTGAACATTCACGTCACCGTGGCAACTGGCCTGCCAAAAGACACCCAGATTGGGAGAGCCGGTTCCAGAGAGAGAGGGTGAGTAACCCGCACCGGTGCTGTTGTCCTGGGCGCCGGCTCCTGCCCGCCTCACTCTCCCCTGCCTCTGCCAGCCTGCAAGGGTGGGAGGCCTCCTCCCACCCGCCCCCACCCCGGCTTTTCACCCCCGGGAAAGGACACACCCGCACAGGACTCTCTGACGTTCCTTCTCCAAACCAAGCCAACAGTGGGCGAGGAGAGCGCTGAGTACCCCACAAAGGGGCCCCACCCCTGCCCAAAGCCCGTGCTGCCCACCCAGCCAACAAGGCTGCTCCCCAAGTGGGGCTTTGTCAGGACCTGAAACGTCACCCCCACATGTGATGCCTGCGGCCCCACCCCGCCCAGGCTCTCTGCCCCTGTCTGAAGTCGCAGTCGTGGCGCTGATAGCAGCACTCCCTCTGTGCTGGGCCCCGTGCCAAGCACCACGCAAACATTACTCATCGGATCCTCTCAACGACCCTGTGAGGTTGGCATTATCACAAGGCAAGGAACGCAGGCTCAGAGAGGTCAAGTAACTTTCCCAAGATAACACAGCAAGAAGAGCTTGGATGTTAACCAGGCCTCTGGCTCCACACCACCACTTCCAGGTGTGCCACTCTCCTGCCTCCTTCAAGGACAGGTGCTGGGGAGAGGTGTCCAGGGGTCCTTCTACTCACCCGGTGCTTGAACTTGTTGGAGTTCTTGTTCTCCTTCTTGTTGAGGTCGATGAAGTAATGGGTGACCCTCTCCAGGTCACTGTCCTCCATGGCCCAGGAGATGCGGAAGGAGTCGCAGGTGATGTTGTTGATCTCGATGCTGTGGGGGGTGGACAGCAGCTCCATGCTCCCTCTGGTTTGGCTCCTGTGGGGACTGACGGGGGAGGGGAAGAATTAGCTCCACCCTCACCCCCACAGAGCTTTCTGGAATGTCCTCCTCCCAGTATCCCCTGCGAGGACCCGGGGATTGCACCTGCTCAGAGAGCCGATGGAAAAGACTGCATGGGGAAGGCCGGAGGGGGAGGACCAAAGGTGGGACCGGTGCCCCAGGGGGGCTCTCTGCTCCCCTCGGAGGGGTCTGCAGAGCAGACGGCACCTGACAGGTGGCAGAGGCAGTGGGAACACGGCAAACGCCGGGCGGGGACAGATTTGCAGCAGATGGAGCCGAGGAGGGCGGGGGCCCTCAGCCAGCAGGCGTGAAAAGAGAAGGGGTTGGGGGTGGAGAGACTGGGGAGGGCGGAGGACAGGCAGGAAGCACCTGCCGAGGACCCAAGGTGCAAGGCTTGGGCAGGTGACAGCAGTGGCAGCCAAGGCCACAGGTGCCAGCGCCCTCAAACTGGGGCCCCTCTCCTCTCCGGGGGTGGCTCAGCAAGGGCCAGCACCGCCAGGGCTGGAGGACAAGTGCCACGTAGGTGCACACGGCCCCATGCACAGTGGGAGTGGGAGCACCGGCCACAGCCCACTCCAAGCTCTTTCCACCCAGAACGTTTTTGGCAACCACGCTCTCCCCTACGGCTGATCCTGTCTTCACTCCTTTCAACAATTAGTTTTAACACCAACATCTACTGGGGGCTGAGCATGTGCTAATAGCTTCACAAACGTCTCCTGCGAGCCTCACAGTGGGGACGTGCTATTATTATTCCCATTTTACAGATGAGGCAACTGAGGTGAGGGGGGTACTAACCTGCCCAAGGCCACGCAGTAGCAAACCATTTGAACTCCAGAGCTCTGGATTGTTAAGCCAAGGTCATGTCCTCGCGTGCGTGTGGGGGGCACACGTGTGACGTGTTTTCACTATCTGTCCTCCTTCCATTCCCTCTTTCCTTTCAAGCAATGGCATTTTCCCTCCCCTCCCTGTCCTGCTCCTTTGGTTCTACCCTTCTGTCTGGTGCTGTTCCAGGTGTGAAAGGACCACACCAGCATCACGCTCAATTGTGCTTCATCTCGGAAGGGCTGACTCTGGCCTTGACTTTGGCCTGGCTCCCCTGAGCTCTGCATGGAGGAGGAGTGCGGGAGGGGAGTGATGGCGTCTGGGGGGAGGCAGACGAGGGTGGGGCTTTCTCCAGGGGCCTTTGGTCTCGTTCTTCCCCTCCCTTCCTCCAGCCCAGCTCCTGGCACACCGGAGTTTTCCCAAGTGTCATCTCCTTCTCTCCTCTCTTCCCTCTTTTCCTCCTCCCCTTGCCTAGGAGCTAGGGGCGCGTGCAAAAGCAGGTACTTTTATTTATAGCTTCCAGAAGATCCAGCCCACACTCTCCCGTCAATTAAGCCTGCTCCAGAGCCTGGCACCTCTACATTAACTTGTGGGCTGCCTGGGTGGCAGGTACAGGTTGAAGGCTAAAGGTGCTGGCCCTCGCCTGCCCCAGGGTGTCACTCAAGTCCTGTTGCATCTTAGTCTCCCACCCCAGAGCCAAATGCTGGTGGCTTCGTGCACAGGGAATCCTATGGCAAATTAAGCATGGGGGTGCTGCCAGGCCCACCCCAAAATAAAACAGATGGGATTGGGTGTCTAGAAGCAACCCTACGATAATAAACCAGTTTGTAATTCTCGGGGACAGGTGTGGAGCAGTGGGGTGTTACCACCTCCCGGGCTCCCAGTGAGAAGCGCCCAGGGAGACACATGTGTGCCCCTCCCACGCACATGAGCACAGACACACTCCTGCCCACGAGTGACGCAGCCCACACCCGCCCCGAGTAGGCTCCTAGTCCTGCCTCGATACCTCCTCTCCGCAGAGTCTTCCCAGAATTCAGGGCAGCTGTGTTTGGTGGCTGGGGTATCCAGGACCTGCGTGGATGGTGGTTTCTTCCTCCCCACAGTTCCGGGAGAGCTGAGATGACACCCCCACCCAAGCTTGGGAGGGCGGCAGCGAGTGCCACTGAGAAGGCCGGGGTGGACCTAGGGTGGGTGTGAACCCCGGTTTTCTACACCCCAATGCCTGGGGAAGGGCAGGGTGTGAGGGACAGGTCGAGGCAACACCTGAGAAACACCCACACTCCCAAGAGGATCCACCCCGAGACAAGCATGTACACACCCACACACAGGCAGGCAGGCACGTACATACACATGTGTGCCGAGTGTGCCCACCCACACGCACCCCACACCTCCGCAGACATCCTCGTTCCCACGCACCCACCCATGCACTCAGGTACCTCTCGCCACCTTCCACATCCTAAGAATGCCCCACGATTTTCCCTCCACAGCTGTCACCTCCATACACACCAGGCGTGTTCGTGTCCACAGGCTCACGCACACCTTCTCACAAGCCATATTTGGGGAAAAGAGGAAGCCACAGGCACCAACATGCGTGCGTGCCACCTCCACAAGAAGGCACGCAGCCCACATGCCTGCCTGCACACACATGTGCATTTGCACACATGTCAGCCCCCGCCCGATTCTGCTATTCTCTCCTGAGTCTCCTCCGGGCTCAGAGACACAGACTTTGAGCATGGGGTTGCCTCTGACCACACTCTGCCAGCCCTGACGGTTCATGCCAACAGGTCTGCGCACCTATGCAGGTCTGCCCACAGACCGGGGTTTCTGCCCAAGCTTGCCACTGCCCACCCCACCCTGCTCTGGAGTTGCACCCCCCGCCTGGAAGCCCCCGGTTGCATGCACCCCCCCAACATGTACTCCCACACACATGACAGGTGACATGTCCACCCCTAAATGTACTGCCTCATGGTGCCCCCACCCACACATGCCACAGGCTACTCAGACAAGTGCCCCCCAACATGTACCTCATGTGTGCAAGATCTGTTCCTAGACATGCCTCACACTAGTCAAAACCCACACATGAGCACACTGCATGCACGCAGACCCACCTGCCCAGCGAGCCTCTGGTCTCCTCGAGAGTGTGCACACAGCCGTACACACTGACACCCCTTCCCCGTGCCCGTTCAGAAAAGCCACTGTGTGCCAGAGGGAAAGCTTCCCCCACCCGCCGTCCCTGTTGGCATCGCTGACTGCAGCAGAATGGTCACGGGGTGACTAACTGTGGTGCCCCAGAGACTGGATCCAGCTGTTAACCCCTTTGCCAAGGGCCCAAGGGAAAGGGGACAAGGTCGTCAGGCCTGGAAATCCAGGTGGGCACCCCGGGCAGTGGCAGGACCCCGGTGCCCCTAGCTCCTAGCCCCTCAGGATGGACAGCAGAATGCTCGGGGGAGGAAGGGCACTCACCTGGCTCCACCGGGCTCTGCAGAGGAAGACCTGGCAGGGAGGGAAGGGAGAGACCTCTGTGTGGACAAGCTCCCCAGGCGGGGGGACAGCGGCCAGACGCCTGGGTCACAGGCAGCGGCGCGCGCTCGCTCCTCTCCCGGCTGCCAGGGAGGCTGCGTCCATGCCCTGCAGGCAGCTCCTGTCTGGCTCCGCAGGCACCGCTGCTGCTGCCCCCGGTGAGATGATGTTCCCAGCCCAGCGCAAGAAGAGAGGCAAGAGCGAAATCAAAGCAGCGTGGAGGAGAGAGAGAGGCAGAGAAGGCGAGAGAACGAGAGCGCCAGACCGAATCTGGCTCCACCAATGGGATCAGTGGCTGCGCAGCGTCAGGTGATAACAAGCGAGCTCGGTCCCTGCTCTCCAGGCTGGGAGGGGACAGGGCACAGGGTCTTCCAGGGAGCTACACAAACATCCTTGGAGACAGCAGCGGCTGCCGCCTGTCCCCCATCCTTCCAGGACGAGCTGCCCTCAGAAGTCCCTCCAACACACCCCCTACTTGGAAATCTCTGACTTGAATGCAGCCCCCAAACTTTAGGGTGCCGGGTGAGGGGTGGAGCTTAGCCGAGGGCTTGAGCCCCCAAACGAGGATTCTGATTGGGGGAAGGGGAGGGGAGCCGTGGAGGGGAAGGATCCGGATGGGGTGTGGGAGCCGGGGAGGGGGCCCTGTCTTCCGTCTGGATCCTCTCCTGGGGGCCTTTCCCTGGTCCATGGCTCCATTTTCTTACCAACTCTGCCAAGAGCTGTCAGACCTGCAGCGCCAGGGACCCTGCTCGTCCAGCAAGAAGCCTCTGGCTGCTTCGATGTCGATGTCTCCGGGGAAAGGGGCAGGAGAGAGAGGTGCACCGAGGCAAGAAAGCGGGGGTGGGAGGACACAGGGAGCTTTGAGCATTCTCATCCCAGCCAACCCTCTGGGCTCGGAGAAAGCCAAGCCCCAGGCACCTCGGCCAGAGATCGTAATATTTGCTCTCGCGTGGGCAGCAGACACCAAGAAACAAGGACCCCACGGAGGCCATCATAAAGAACACCCAAGGATGTCTGAGTCAAGCAACGACAGTGACCAAGGGTCTATGCAGGAGTGAAATCAGTGGGCTTGCAGCCAGGCAGATGCGGTGAGAATTCCGGCTCTATCACCCTGCTGCTGGGAGACCTCGTAAAAGCAGCTCAACCTCAGTCTCTTCATCTGTCAAATGGGATCACACAGGTCTATTGGCATCACGAAATGAGATAATTAGGCAAATCGCCCAGCTCTGGGCCTGGCACTTAAGAAGTGCCAGTCACCTGTCGGAGATGTTATCATTCCCATCGTGATTGACAGTGTCTGCCTGCAGGTAGCCTGCAGTCCTGCAGGTAGCCTGCAGTCCTGCAGGGGAGAAAAGGTGGCTTTCAGATGGCACAATCAGACCACAAGGAGTACACAGCTAGACTGCAGGGCACGGGCAGGGACTCGGAGAAGGAAGAGCCGGCATAGAGGGGGCTGTGGAAGTAGGGGTGGGGTGGGGTGGGGTGGGTCTTGGAGAGGGCAACAGACACGACGCAGGCCCAGGGTGAGGCTCCAGAGAGCAGGAGAAGGGGTGAGCAGAGCCTGGGGGACACTCACTGAGAAGGACTCGGGGCTGCGGGCATCGGCAGCGGAGGTCAGAGGAGGTGACACTGCAGAAAGCTAAGAGTTCACAGAATGCAAGACAAGTGGAAGCCAACCCCGCCTTACGTGGGCGTGAGAACCTGAGCGAGTTTGGTCGGATCCTGCGCCACAGAATGCGGTGTGGTGTGTGACACCGAGGCAGGATTAGGCGCTGCCTCGGCCACACAGGACCAGGTCCCGCCCCCACACACCTCCGAAACCCAGAGAAGATGCGGAACGTGACCTTGTGGTTATGGCCAGCGCCAGACATCTGGACTAAAACCCTGTCCCTAGGACCAACCTGAGGGGCAGCGTGAGGAAAAAGGCAGGTTCTCCATGACTCGGTTTCCCCTCATGTCAAAGGAAGACCAGTCCCAGCCCATGTCTGCCTCCCACCTTCCCAGGGTGGCATGCGGAGACTGCATGAGGTCATGCGGCCCAGCAGGGAACAATGGCCACCTGAATGCCCCTTTGTGGAGCTGCGCTAGCCGCAGGTGAAGGCACAGCCCTGCCAGGGCTTCTGCCTCTTCTTGCCTCGGAGGACTTCACCGATCACGAGGGAAAACACGTGGTAAGAACATTGCCTGCCGTGCCAAGTATAACTGACTCTGTGTGAGACCAAGCAAACAACTGCCAGGGTGCACTGCTGCGGCATTCTTATTTTTAATAACTTTTTATTACACAAGTAGTACGTGATCGTTGCAGAAAGATGAGAAATTTCATTTTAAATTTAAGAGAGAATTAAAATCTCTCCTTTTCCCACCATTCAGAAATAGGCATAGAATATAGGCACATCGTTTATTAACAAAAATGTTATAAAAGTATAAATACTGTTTTATGACCTGCTTGTTTCACTTAGCAATGCTTTTTCTGTTCATCACGTAATCTTTCTACAGGATCATTTAAAATCGCTGTCCAAAGTTTTATTGTCAGGTCATACACCTTTTTGGGGAACCAATCCCCTACTCATCTTTGATTATTTTTTTCCCTCCAATTCTAAACAATGCTGCAATGAACATCCTTACAGCAAAATCTCATCCCACACCTTAATTATATTTCCAATAAAATATTAAAGGGAATGAACCTTAATTGGATACTGATTTAAACAAACTGTTAAAAAAAAGACCCAACGTGGCAAACAGAGACATTTGAATACTAACTAGATGTTTGATACTATTGAGGAATTATTAGCTTTGATAATGATACTGTGGCTATTTTTTAAAAGAGTACTTACTCTTAGAGATACGTATTATAATATTTATGGATTGATAAGACATTTTATCTGTGATTTATTTCAAAATGATCTGGGAGAAGGGAGTGGGTGGTGTAGAAATGACACAGTGGATAATAGCTGAAGCTGGATACTTTGAGATCCAATAAGCTATTCTCTTTACTTATGTGCATCCTTGAAAGTTTCTATATTAGACATTATATCTAAGCGATCATTACAATAATAACAAAGCATTTATTAAGCACCAAGACACAGCGCCAGGCATGTGATTCCCATAACCTTGAGAGAGCGATTCATCAACCCCCTTTTTAAAAGGTGGGTGGTGGAAAAAGAGACTCAGCCCATAAGTAGTAAAACTAGTATTCAAATTCTGGTCTGAGTACAAAGGCCAGATTCTTCATGGTAGAAGGATGCATAGTGAATACAGAGTCTGATGTAACAGAGAATGAGGCTACAAGTGAACAATATTTACAGACTTATGCACTTTATAGACTCAAAATGTTTGTGTGTATTTCCCCATGGCTGAACTAAGTACGGAGATTCAATGAGTCAAAGAATACATACACATCCAAACAGTCCATAAAAACCACTTTGTTCATTTATATGTGTTTACAATGACAAGAGTGAGTAAGGACTATTTAGAAGAACCACACAGGTTTCTCAGGGTTTATTTACTTTGTCCTTTTGAAATTATGTTTACACATCCTACAGCCCTCACCAGTCATCTATTCTGAACTGACTAAAGAGCATTAAAATGATTCTAAACACTAGACACATTTCTGAGCATTTACTCAACTAAAGAATAGAATAAGTATTTTAGCTGTTTTAAAAACTTACATAATGGCCAGGCACAATGGCTCACGCCTGTAATCCTAACACTCTGGGAGGCCGAGGCAGGAGGATTGCTAGAGCTCAGGAGTTCGAGACCAGCCTGAGCAAGAGTGAGACCCCTGTCTCTACTAAAAATAGAAAAATTAGCCGGGTGTGGGGGTATGTGCCTGTAGTCCCAGCTACTCGGGATGCTGAGGCAGGAGGATCGCTTGAGCCTAGGAGTTTGAGGTTGCTGTGAGCTAGGCTGATGCCACAGCACTCTCTAGCCCAAGTGACAGAGTGAGACTCTGTCTCACAAAAAAAAAAAAAAAAAAAGAAACTTCAAGGGGAAAAGATCAAGAACAATAATGAAAGAGAATTGCAAGTAAAACGGGAGGTGGAAAGACTCACGTAGAACCATGGTATTAGAATAGTGAGTCAGTTACACCTGACGTGGAAGAACACAATGTAGGAAATACAAAATGCCACTGACCACTGCATGCGGGGTGCTGGGACAAGAGTTGGACATACTGAACACAAGTTACTGCCATGATGTCTCAACTCAATATTTGCCACACTTACTCTATTAAGAGAGTTACAGAAGAAACTGTAGAGAAGACAGATGAAAATACAACTCAGGGATGGCTTTTGCATCGCTGGCACTGAGCTTAAATTACCTCCTGGAATCAGTCTGCCCTTCTTTTTCTAAGGCACATCTAGATTTTGCAATTGGTCTCACTACAGACTAGAATTCATTCTTCCATTAAAAAGAAAATGTAGTGGGTGCCTAACTAGGTATCAGGCACCGTTTTAGGCAATGAGGACACTGCAGTTGGGGCAGGGGGAGGAGAAAACAAAAATTCCTGCTCTTACAGGGCTTACATTCCAGTTGGGGAAAGACAGACACTTAAATAAGTAAGTAAGTAAATAAACTCTGTTGTCTATCAAGTGGTGATAAATACTATCGAGAAAAATAAGTCAGTAAATAGGGACAGGAAATGTCATGGGGGTGGGGAGTTTTGATTTTAAATAGGGACATGAGAGAAGGTCTCTTTAGGAAGGTGACTTCGGGGTTTAGAAAAAAAAACAAAAAATAACTCCAATTGAAGGGAGGGAGGGAGCCATGCAGAATCATGTGAGGGAAGAGAATTCGGGGGAGCAGGTGCAGACGCCCTGAGGCAGGAGCGTGCCCCACGGGGTACAGAAAGCAGTGGGGGCCAGTGTAGCTGGAACAGTGAGTGAGCAGACCGTGCAGGGGGTTGAGACCAGAGAGATCGTGGGCGGAGGGACAGATGATGCAGGGCTGCGTAGGCCATTCTAAAGCTCTTGGTTTTCACTGTGATATGGGAAGCTGTAGAGCCAGAGATGTGACCTAATGTGAAATATGGCAGTTGCACTATGTGGAGACTAGACTGGTGGGGAGGAGGCCAGGTGGAAGGAGGCCGGTTAGGAGGCTATTAAGATAATCAGGGTCAAAAATGATGGTGGCCTGGGCCAGGGTGGTGAGAAAGGGTAAGAGCCCAGATATATCTGGAAGAGCTGATGTATTATATGTAGTGCATAAGAGGAAGAGATGCATCAAGAACTGCAAGATTTTTAACCCAAACCACTGCAGGGATGCAGTTGCCATTTACTGAGTTGGGGACCCCTGGGGAGGAGTCCCCATCCGAGGAGGAAGATCAAAAGTTTGGATGTGGACATAGGTTTGAGATGCTTAGGAGACATCCAAGTGGAGGTATGGAATAGGCAGAGATACACACCTGGAGTTCAGAGAGCTCCGGACTGCAGACAAGCATTTATGAGTCATCAACATATAGTACACTGTTTGATGCCAAGAAACTGGACCACTGCCAAGGGAGTAAGTATAGGGGGAAAAGGGAAGGATTCCGAAGACAGAATCTTAGAGCTCTCCAATGTGTAGCAGTCAAGGAGATAAGGAGGAACCAGCAAAAGAATGGTCTGCAAAACGATGCAAATAAATTAGGATAAATTACGCATCAAGAACATGTAATAACTTGAACTTGGGCAGTGTTCTCATACCACACATTCCTTTTATTCTACCGATACATATCAAAACAGTTCCTTATTCATTTCATATTTTCACTGCCCATCGAGAATTCACAGAAACAGGCATTTGACAGAATCTGTTCATACCTTCTGAAAGTTGCATTTAGACCCCAATACTCTATTTGTTCTTAAGAGTTTGGTTATTAGTCTCATTGAGTGATTTACCAGAAAAGAATGAGTTTATCATAGTAATCTCTTTACTATGAGATTTGTGAAAATAAAAGGTGATAAAATGTTGTCAATAACAAATTAAGATCTGCTAGAATCACATCCGTTACACAGGGTTCGGCTACTAATAATTTACAAGTTTCCTTTGAGGCTAGATAAAAGAAGGAACACTCTTCTGGAGAAAATGAAGGAGAGAAAGTGGGGGAGCAAGTAAAGAAAGAAAGCAGAATGGTGCTGAAAGTATATTAGCTTAATTAGAGGGAAGGTTGGAGAATATTCTTGAAGGGAAAGTATAATAATCATTGTCAGGAAGTAACCCCCAAAATGTCAAAAATGGAAGGCCCTATTTAAGTGTTCTCTCCTCTTCTCCTTTTGGGGGTGAACAATGCTGTGGAAACTCAGTAAACATTATCAAAAGGAAATTGGTTAAATAAATGATGGGGCTGGATGCGGTGGCTCACGCCTGTAATCCTGGCACTCTGGGAGGCTGAGGCAGGGAGGATCGCTTGAGGTTAGGAGTTCGAGACCAGCCTGAACAAGAACAAGATCCCCATCTCGACAAAAAAATAGAAAAATTAGCCAGGTATGATGGCACGTGCTTGTAGTTCCAGCTACTCAGGAGGCTGAGGCAGGAGGATCACTTGAACCCAGGAGTTTGAGGCTGCAGTGAGCTATGATGGCACCACTGCACTCCAGCCTGGGTGACACAGCAAGACCCGGTTCCTAAAAATAAATAAATAATATTTTCCCAAATTCTCTGCATTGAATAAGTATCTTTGTAAAAAAAAAACAAACAAAAAAGAAGCTGCTAAAAGGCTGGTGAACCTCAAAGCCCAAGAGAATGAAATCAAAGTAATTTCATCCAGTTCTTTAGTCAGAAGCTAAAGGCTGCTGTGTGTAGCTCAGTGTAGGGGACAGGAAGGGTATTGGTTTGGTTGGGTTTGATTATTGCTAACACCAATCTGGAGAAAAGAAGTTGAAAAAGGTCTGGTTAGAAACCAACATAGCTTCCTAAGGCATCTGTTGCAGGAGAAAAAAAAAAAAACATAGCTAACTGTTAATATAATATCAATATATTATTAAATTAGCAAAAATTTTAAGAGCCCAAACTCAAAAGGATGTGGTGAAATATTAATTACATATATTCTCATATACTCTATGTATGTTCTCATTCATGTTTATATTCTTAGCAGTGATGCATTTTAGCACAACGCTTCTTGAAAGCAATTTAGCAATATGAATGACAAATCATAAAATGTGCATGTTCAAAATGGTATAGCCACTGTGGAAAACAATTTGGCAGTTTCTAATAAAACTAAGATACAGCTACCATAAGACCCAACAATCGTACGCATGGGCAATTATCCCAGAGAAATAAAAATTTATGTTTACACCAACATTTGTACATATATTTTCATAGCAGCTTTATTCATAATAACCCAAAGGAGGAAACAACCCAGATGTCCTTCAAAGGGTGAATGGTTAAACAAACCAAGGATACTTAGCAATAAAAAGAAATGAACTACTGATATACGCAACAACTTGGATAATCTCCGGGGACTTCTGCTGAGTGAAAAAAGCTATCTCAAGAAGTCACATACTGTATGATTCCATTTATATAACACTTTTGAAATAACAAAATTATAGAACTGGAGAACAGATTAGTGGTGGGAGGAGGTGGGTGGAGGGAGGTGTGTATATAAAAGGGATCCTTGTGGAGATGGAAATGTCTTTTATCCTGACTGTACCAATGTCAATATTCTGGTTGTGATAATGTAGGATAGTTTTGCAAGATGTTATTATTGGGGGACACTGAGTAAACAGTCCTTGGGATCTCTGGGCGTTATTTCTTACAACAGCATATGTATCTACAATGATCTCAAAATAAAAAGTTTACTTTAAAAAAATTGTACATCTTCTTTTGTCCAATTATCCCAGATCTGGAAATCTGTCCTAGGGATATAGTCCAAAAAAAGGAAAAAAAAAAAAACCAAAAAACGGTGAGAACACTAGATGTTCACTACAGCGTTATTTACAACAGGGAAAAGAAATAGACTAAGCGTCCAAACAGGGAAATAGGTAAATCATGACATAGCCACCAAAGAATTACAGTCATTGATGAAACAATGAAAACGTGTTATTTGAGTTCTGGCCAGGTGGCACACACCTGTAGTCCCAGCTACTCTGGAGGCTGAGGGAGGAGTATGGCTTGAGCCCAGGGGTGCTAGAGGTTGCAGTTGAGCTATGATCGCATTGCTGCACTCCATCCTGGGCAACAGAGACCCAGTTTCAAAAAAAAAAAAAAGTTATTTGAAAAAGGAGGACACAAAGCTGTGGTACAATATGCCAGCTGTGTGAAGGGGACTGAATATATTACAAAAATTTTAAGAGTGGTACTCTACGTGGAATTCCGACATAAATGGTTTTCTTTCCTCAAACTCTCCGTTATGTTGTTACATGTTTATATTGTTTGGAGGGGGTGGGGAGATAACAGTAAAGGACACTTCTTATATTAAATTGCAAACGTCGGAGTCCATAAAAGTTCTTCAAATTAGTCCTTCCAACAGTAGAGCAAACTTCGTTTTCCGATTCCTTCCAGGCACTGACCAAAAGCGCTCACAGGGGCCCGCGCCGTCGTGAGCCCGGGACGGTTGCGGTTAGGCACCAGCCGGTCCGCGGCAGCTGTCCCGGGGCTGCCCCACCCCAGGACCCTGCCAGGAGACCAGAGAAGGGGGCCCCTTGCGAGGGCGAAGCCACTGCTCAGAGGTACAGTGACCACTCCAAGGTCACCACGGAGAGCCTGCGGCTGGGGCTCAGGCTGGCCCAGGGCTCCCCGACTCTGAGTCCGGGTCTCGCTCTCTGCCCCTTGTCCCATCCCGAGCCACGACCCCAGTGCTCCCAGGGGCTCCGCCGCGGCGAGTCCTCACATTGCGGCGTGGCAGCCGCCAAGGCCCCTGACCCTAAGCTCGGCGTCCCCACCCGCCGCCCGGGGCCAAGACCCCCGAGCGCCGCACTAGAGCGTACCCCAGACCGCTCCCCTCATCCTTTTTCGCCCTCTCAACCCAGCTTTTCCCGACTCCGGGAAGAACCGGGAAGAGAAGGCGGAGGGGAGTGAGGCGCCGCCTAATAAATACTGTGGCCCAGTCCCGCCTTCCGGACGTCACTTCCGTCCCGCGGCAAGATGGCGGTACCCAGGCCCTGCCACGCAGACTTCCGCCCGGCGCGGAGACCGAGGGCTGGCGGCGGGTCGCGACGGAGGTGAAGTCGTGACGCGCGGTGTGGAGCTGCAGCCCGGGTGCGTCCCTGCCTCGTGCGCGGCCGCAGTGCTTGGGGACAGCGCAGCTCGCGAGCCAAAGGCGCCAGCCGGGGTGGTCCGGGCAGCCTCGCCACGTGGGAGGGGGAGGAGCTGAGCTGCCACCGGCGGGACGCCCTGACGGGGGCGGGAGGCCAAGTGGGTGGGGTTCCGCCCCGGGTCCGCGTGTCGGTCCCCTCCAGTGATTTCGTTGCACCTTCTCTCCCAGGCATCATGTCGGAAGGAAACGCCGCGGGCGAGCCCAGCGCTCCGGGAGGGTCCCGACCCCTCTTGTCTGGGGCGCGGGGGCTTATCGGGCGGCGGCCGGCGCTCCCCCTCACCCCAGGCCGCCTTCCCTCCATCCGTTCCAGGGACCTCACCCTCGGGGGAGTCAAGAAGGTACCCAACCACCTTGAATTCCAGGCCCCTGGGATTCAACTAATATTCGTGTCGAGCCTACTGTGTGCCAGGCGTGGTATTGGGCCTTATGAATCTTGTGCCCAAACTTCTGCCTGTCTCTCTTCAAGTTCTAGGGAACCTGTCCTACCTTCTTCAAGTCTAAGTACTGGGTACAAGATGTTGAGATGATTCTCAGAGGTGGTTGAAGGACAGAAAATACTAATTAGTTCAAGACATTCAAAAGCAACTTTAGCAGTGTTCACTTACTTTTATTGTGTGTTTTGGACACCTGTAAGAAATCAAAAGCCAGGCAGAATATAACTTTGCTTGCAGTTTTGGAGGGTTCAGAATTCTCCGCCATCCCAGTGTGCATACTTATCTAGAATGTACTGAATCCTAGGCATGGCATAATAGACTCTGTCGCCTCTCCCGTATGTGTATGACTGTTGTAAAGAGCATCCCTGAAAGGGATGGGGGGACAGGATGGGACAGAAGCATAAAGCAGCCAGTTTTTAAAGACTTGCCTTGGAAAATTCTGTTGACAATCTAAAAGTATCATATAATTATGAGTGCTGGCAGATTCCTGATTTCGCTACTTAAGCCTTGCTGCTAGAGCTGGTCCCCAGTGATACTGACTGGTCTCTATAGGAGTTTGAAGACTAGAGGTGAGATTAGATAAATTCCTTTGCTTTTAGAAATCCCAGAGGCTCTCCTGTCAGAGGGCAGAAGCAGAGGGTACTGGTTATAATAAAATGGTTTTTGGTGCCCCTTTCTTCTATGTGAAACTCCACTGCCACCATGGCATGACGTTCCTCCTCTTCAGGCACATGTCTGTCACTATAAAACTCTGACAGCAGTGTGGAATGTGCAAAGAGAGCCATGGTCATCTTGGTCCATAGAAGATGCCCTTCGGGAGTTTTTGTTTTCCTCTGTACTTTGGGGTCAGAACTTAACAAATCAGTGACTCCTGTATTTTACTTTCAGAAAACCTTCACCCCAAATATCATCAGTCGGAAGATCAAGGAAGAGTAAGTAGCTAGGTCTTCTGAATACTTGCCTTGAATTTGGGGCTTTGGGGAAGTGGCTAGGTGTGTGGGTCAGAAATTTAAATTTGCGTCTTTAGTTCTTTTCACTAATGATTTTCAACCCTGGCTCCGAGGTGATTCTAATGTGCAAGATTTAAAAAAATACTGATCCCTGGGGCTCCATCTCTAGAAATTGTGATTTAACTTATTTGCAGTAGGTTGGAGTGCTTGTCTCTTACAGCCAGAGTTGAGAACCATAGTTTAAACAAAGATGTATCATGCTTTCCCTTAAGTTGCTTTGCATTACAGCCTTCTGCTTTCACTCAGTGCAAAAAAAAAAACCCTACATTTTTGGACAAGAAGGTAAAGTAAAGCAAGCTGAAAGGGTGCTGCCTCATCAAGGAAGTGAGAAAAGTGAAAGACTTGGAATTGGGTTCAGCTTGTCATCGTGTAGTTAGTTATTGGCTCACAAACTCACTTGGCATGAAGTGGTATGGGAGAGTAAGGCCAGTTTTTTGAGGCACAGGAAGTGAGTGGTTTCCCTTAATCCATTCTGTCTTCCAGGCCCAAGGAAGAAGTAACCGTGAAGAAGGAGAAGCGTGAAAGGGACAGAGACCGACAGCGAGAGGGGCATGGGCGGGGCCGGGGCCGCCCGGAAGTGATCCAGTCCCACTCCATCTTTGAGCAGGGCCCGGCTGAAATGATGAAGAAAAAAGGTACACAGGAGTCACTAGTGGCTTTCGGTTCAGACTGCCCGAGCGAAGGGCAAGAGCAGTGGAATTCCTCTGCTCCCAGTTTAGTTTTCCTTGCTGTTGACCTCTTCCCAGTGTATCCCTGGTGACCTGGGTGATTTCCCACAGGGAACTGGGATAAGACGGTGGATGTGTCAGACATGGGACCCTCTCATATCATCAACATCAAGAAAGAGAAGAGGGAGACGGATGAAGAAACGAAGCAGATCCTGCGCATGCTAGAGAAGGATGACGTGGGTACCGGGGGCTGCGGGAAGGGGCAGAATCGCTCGCTGGTGATGTCCTGGACTCCTGGCGAGCAGCAGGGTGTTTGGTTAGAAGCAGACTAAGGTGGACTGCAATCCAGGTGGGTATGCTGGCCATGTGACCCCCCTGCCCCCTTCTTTGGCAGTTCATTGATGACCCGGGGCTGAGGAATGACACCCGAAACATGCCTGTGCAGCTGCCACTGGCTCACTCAGGGTGGCTTTTTAAGGAAGAGAGTGAAGAACCGGATGTTAAACCTTGGCTGGCTGGCCCCAAGGAAGAGGACATGGAGGTGGACGGACCTGTTGTGAAAGGTACCCATGTCAGTCAAGTTCTCGTCTCCGTTTCTGTGGCTGTCCCCCACCCCACCCCGAATCCCTCACATGAGCCTCCGAACCCACTGCTCCTGAGCGGGTCTGCTCCTGTTCCAGCTATAAAGCACACGAGCTGAGCAAAGACTAAATTCTCCCTCTCAGAGGGTTTACATGTTGACATGGAGCAGTGGGACAGCCCCAGATGTCCCTTTTTAGATAAGTCACACAACTCATGAATGTGCTGTCTCTTGCCCCTCTCCATAACCTGTGTCTCCTTCCAGCTCCACGGCCAAGTGGCAGGAGCAGACGGGGGTGAGGGGCTGGGAACACTGAGGCGGTGTGCAGGGCAGCCACGTGGTAGCCCTTCTCTTGTCTCACCCGAGCAGTGAAAGAGGAGCCACGAGATGAGGAGGAGGAGGCCAAGATGAAGGCTCCTCCTAGAGCAGCCCGGAAGACCCCAGGCCTGCTGAAGGACGTGTCCGTGGCGGAGCTGCTCAGGGAGCTGAGCCTCACCAAGGAGGAAGAGCTACTGTTCCTCCAGCTGCCAGACACCCTCCCCGGCCAGCCGCCCACCCAGGACGTG
>CM052451.1:15335170-15372312 GCA_028533085.1 Varecia variegata
GAGGCTGAGGCAGGAGGATCACTTGAGCCCAGGAATTTGAGGCTCAAGTGAGCTATGATCATGCCACTGCACTCCAGCCTGGGCAACAGAGCCAGACCCTGTCTCTAAAGAAGAGAGCTAATCATGCTCTTCCCTGAGACCAGACCCTTTTCTGGGCCACCAGATCCTACTCCCTCTTGTCCACTGGAGGGATATTGCTCCAGCAAACACCTCCCCTCCCACCCCACACATATCAGTCCCTTCTGTTAGATCAGCCCCACAGGATACGAGTACAGTGGTGACCCCTTATCCACAGTGGATATGTTCTAAGACCCCCAGTGGATGCCTGAAACTGCAGATGGCACCGAACCCTATATAGACTGTTTTTTCCAATACATGCATACCTATGATAAAGTTCGATTTATACATAAGGCACAGTAAGAGAGTAACAACAATAAATAATAAAATAGAGCAACTATAACAACATACTGTAATAAAAGTTATGTGAACGTGGTCTCTCCGTCTCTCAAAATATCTTCTTGCACCGTACTCGTCCTTCCCGAGATGACGCGAGATGATGAAATGTCTGCGGGACGAGATGCAGTGAGGTGAAGGACGCGGGCGTTGTGACATAGCGTTAAGCTGCTGTTGACCTTAGAAAGGTCTGTCCGGAGGTGGGTCATCCAGCCCCGTCAACGTCGATGCCTGCGTGGTGGGAGCAGACGATGCCATGCCTGCCGGGCGGGTGGCACCTACAGCCTGGGTCTGCTGGACAAAGGGAGGATTCACAAGACAGAATGGGACAGCGAGGAATGGTGACAAACGTAAAACTGAGGAGTTGTTTATTTCTGGAACTTTCTATTTGATATTTTCGGATCGAGGTTGACCGCAGGTAACTGAAACCAAGGAAAGCGAAACCTCCCGATAGCGGGGGACTCCAGGGTGCAGTTACCGTCCGTCTTGAAAACAGATTTGCCCTTGGGTCACATCCACCTCAGTGATTAACATCACCTCCTTTTTGGCTCCCCCTGGCGGCAAAACTTCTTGAAAGAGTTGTCTTCCCATCTCCGGTTCCTCTCCTGTCACTCCAGCCAGCCAACTGCATCAAAGTCACCAGTGACGTCCCCTACGCCAAACCCAGTGGTGAATTTTCAGTCCTTTTACTGAATCCATTAGTCACATTTGACACAACGGATGGCTCTCTCCTTCTTTAAATGCCTTCGTTCTTGGCTTCAGGGTCACTGTCCCAACTGTCCCCACAGTCCCCTCTCACCTTGCTGGGTGTGCACTTTCTCTCTTTCCTGCTGCCTCCTCATCTCCCTGGCTCTGAACGGGGGAGTGCCCAGGGCTCAGGCCTTCCGACGATCCTCTTGTCTGGCCACCCTCGTCCCCTCAGCGATCTCATCCAGAATCATGGCTTTAAACCCTCTCGCTAATATTTATCTCCTGCCTGGACCTCTGTCCCGTGTCCCAGACTTAGATCCAGCTGCCCACTCGCTGCCTCTTGTATGCTAGGGGGCAACTCAATCCTCACTACCAATTTTGGGGAAATACAGGAAACAGAGAAACATCATAAAATAACCCCTGAGAACGCAGTCAGCAAAACCCAGACAGTGTCTGCAGGACGAATGACCCAGTTTCCTCAGCAAACAAATTTGTAAGGGGGAAAAAGGGAGAAAGATGCTATAGCTTAAAAGAGACTTGAGAGAGAATGTCAATCAGTTGCCATGGATGGGACTTATTTGGTTATTGATTTGAGAACCACAAAAGAACTGTCATCGTGAACTCTCCATTCAGAGCCTTGCACCAGAAGATCAAACTTTAGCATGACTTCTAGCAGCCTAAGGCCACATCCCTGGGACAACCCAGCCCCTTTTGAGTTCCTGTTTGTTAAAGCTCAGGGCTGTCAACAGAATTCACTGCTTGTTCTCCTTAGAGCATTTACTAAAAAGGCTTGCAGTTATGATGTGTATCTCCTACAACTCCAAGTGTCTCAAGAACCTGAAAGCCCTTCCTTTGAAACGTAATTATCAGGAAGGGCAGGGCCTCTGTCTCCAGTCTCTGCAGGAGGACAGAATCCTAATACTACTAATAATAATATACTACTAATAATAATTAGCTAGCAGACAGAGCTGGCCAAATTGCATTTAGACTGACCAACCCGGTTATTTTTCACTGTAGTCCCTTCGTGCTCTGTCCCCCTCCCTACTCCCTCTTTCTCCTCTTTATTTTTTTATTTTCATGTTATTTATTTTATTTTATTTTATTTTTAGAGTCGAGGTTTCGCTCTGTCGCACAGGCTAGAACCTCAAACTCTTGGGCTCAAACGATCCTCCTGCCTCAGCCTCCCAAGTAGCTGGACGTACAGGCACGCGCCACCACACTGTTGTTTATTTTTTTAAGTTGTGATAATGGTGCTATGGTTATATTTTTCAAAAGAATCCAAAGAAACCTATCCAGACTGTAATCACTGCCCCCCACTTCCAACACTATCACATTTGGCCAAACTTACATCCTCTCTTGTCAGATTTTCACATTTGCCTCTTAAATGATCTGTCAGTTTCTACACCACCCCCACGGCCATCCCCGGCCAGTCTGTTCAATCTAGAAGATGGCGTAGGACCCTCCCTAGCCTCTGTGGCCTGGTGTCCCACTCTCCTCCTGGGCCATCCCACTCTGGCAGCACAGGCCCTGCTGCTTCTGTGCTGGAAGCACGAACACTCCATTCAAACCCTGCACTGAGAGTCTGACCAATGCCTCCAGCTGTAGGGCTTTTGGGATACTTTCCCCCGCCTAGAACCCCCTTTCCCCAGACACATGCATATTTGGTTTCCTGCACTCCTTCACATCTCCGAGACTCCCTGTTACCATCCTGCATGAACTAGTAAACTCCCATAATTGTGTAAATTGTGATTACCTATTTCCTTTTTTGTCTAATATTCCCACTAGAACACAAGCTGTGGAGTAGAGATGGTTTTCTTCATGACTGTATCCCCAGGACTTAAAATAGCTCCTTGCACGTAACAGGCACCAAAGAAATGTTGGTTGGAAGAATGAAGGCATGACTATCATTGTGTGAAGTTGTATGTGTGTGCTAAAGAATCTATAATCACATTTGGTTTTTTTTGTTTGTTTGAGACAGAGTCTTACTCTGTTGCCATGGGTAGGGTGCAGTGGCATCGTCATAGCTCACTGCAACCTCCAACTCCTGGGCTCAGATGATCCTCCTGCCTCAGCCTCCCAAGTAGCTGGTACTACAGGTGCGCGCCACACCGCCTTGCGAATTTTTCTATTTATAGTAGAGATGGAATCTCCTTCTTGCTCAGGCTGGTCTCGAACTCCTGAGCCCAAGCAATCCTCCTGCCTCCCAGAGGGCTAGGATTATAGGCGTGAGCCACTGTGCCGGGTCTATAACCACATGTCTGAGCAAATGCACGAAAGAAAACAGATATGGCTGGAATGTCTCCTAGCTTCCTCCCACAGGAAGAATGTCCCTCACTCTTCCAGGCAGAAGAAAGGATGGGACTGACCTTGTGGGTAGGGCTTTGAGCCCATTCAATGTACTGTTCTTGTGGCTTCCCCGCTGGGTGTACAATTAAGCACTGGTGTTTTACATGAATGTTCCATGAATGCTCATGAATGCTGAAAGGATTATACCCATTAGCAATCGCTGCACATAGGGAAGTGCTGGTGTCTTTGGGACCCCACAACCCTAATGACACATTTGAGCTAAAAGTCTCTCTGATCGTTTTTCTGATTACGGCATGTGGCAAAGGGAGGCCACCTCCACTTGCAGGCACTCCTTGGGGGGGGGGGGTTGGATTTGTTCCCTCCCTGATGTGGCTAAGAAGTACACCCCTTTTGAAAAGCAGCTCTTAGCTTGCTGTTGGGTTCTCGTCAAAACTGAACACCGGACAAAGTGTGTCACAACACACCCCCATAAAGGCCTTGGGACTCATATTCCCATTTTGGGGGTGGGTTAACTTGAACTCAGCAGCTAACAATGTGGGAAGAGCCCAACAAGAGTCTTTTGTGAGGTAGCAATGCTACATTCAAGTGTGCAGCTGGCCTGGCCCCAGTGGCATTTGACTGCATATGAAACAAAGTGGCAGCTATTCTTTTGGGGGTAATTTTACTCTCTGCTCTGCAGCCTAAAGCAAACCCACTAGCTCAATGGGGCTCTCAATTCACAGAGGTTCCCCTAAGTGCCTGTGCCCGGTTCACGGGTGATTTGGCTAAGCTGAACCCGGTGATGTCCAGCAACGGTGTCATCTATGTGGTGTGGAAAATGCTTGTGGTCGCCCCGCTCGGTGGACAGAACTCAAGGCCATTCTCATAGCTCTGGCCAGTACTCCTTCATGAGCCTTGTCCTATTTTTACCGACCCTTAGGCTGTTGACAATGGCCTAGCTGTTTGGTGTGCCACGTGGAAAACTACAGACTGGCAGATTAAAGGTGTCCCTCTTTGGGGCCACGAATTATGGAAGCAAATCACAACTGCTGATTGAACCCTCTTGGTCATTCACGTAGGTGCTCATGGTAAGGGTCTGTTCTCTGACAAGACCAACTGGAATCAAGGTGGGGATTGAGCCTGCACTGCCCAGAGTGTCACCTTTGCTGCTGGAGTGGGCACCTCCACCATAGACCAAGTAGAGGACTGTGTTTCAGATGCACAAGCTACCACTGCACACTGCCAGCCTTGTGGCTCCTCATAAAAGTTGAGCTGTGCTGCAGCACAATTCACAGTTGCAAAGATGTGGAATCAATCCAAATGCCCATCAATTCATGAGTGGATTAACAAAATGTGGTATATGTATACCAGGGAGTACTACTCAGCCATGAGGAAGGATGACTTAATGCATTTTGCAACAGTTTGGATGAAACTGAGACCATTATCCTAGGTGAAGTATCTAAAGGATGGAAAAACAAACACCACATGTACTTGTTATTAAATTGGAACTAACTGATGAGCACACATGAGCACACATAGAGGGAAATAAAACTCAATGGAAATCAAGCAGGGGAGAGCAGAGGAGGGGATGGGCATAAACCTACCTAACAGGTACAATGAACACTATCTCGGTGACTGGCACAGTTTTAACCCAGACTCAAGCATTACAAAAGCGATCCATGTAACCAAAAACATTTGTACCCCCATAATACTTTGAAATAAAAAAAATTGGCTGGGTGCAGTGGCTCACACCTGTAATCCTAGCTCTCTGGGAGGCTGAGGCAGGAGGATCGCTTGAGCTCAGGAGTTCGAGACCAGCCTGAGCAAGAGTGAGACCCTGTTTCTACTAAAAATAGAAAAAAAATTAGCTGGGTGTGGTGGTGCACGCCTGTATTCCCAGGTACTTGGGAGGCTGAGGCAGCAGAATTGCTTGAGCCTAGGAATTTGAGGTTGCTGTGAGCTAGGCTGATGCCACAGCACTCTAGCCTGGGCAACAGAGCAAGACTCTGTCTCAAAAAAAAAAAAAAAAAAACTGAGCCATTTGTCTCTCAGTGAAGGAGGCCACATTGCACAGGGTGAGGCAGTTGAATCCATCCAACCTTCCACCTGCTCTTGGGGTTGCTGGCTCACTGCTGTTGACACTGTCTCAGGTAACAGTGTTGCTGTCCCAGTCCAATTGGCTGATTCTGGCCACCCCATCGTGGCCCTTGAAACTAATCTTTGTCATGTTTTCTGCTTTCTAGGCATGAATAGTCCAACAACCTTTTATCACGATGGGCTCAAGGTAGTCAGCGGACCTTTCAGACAGTCTGCCCTCCACAGGCTTCTGGTATTGCTGAGTGTCGGGGTGGACTCTTCAAAAATCAACTCAAACCATTCCCTTTTCCTTGTCCATACACGTTAGTAAGACAGTTTGGTCACTGAATATGGCTGTCCTTAGAAAGGGATCATTCCCTCTTCGCTGCTCCCTGGGTGCTGATCAGGATGAAAAGGCATCCTGTTTATGGGTGTTACATAGACCTATTTTGAAAATTCAAGATTCCCTTCTGGGCATGATGTTTCTTTCTTTCTCCTAATGGTAACCCCAGCCCTCCTGGTTGGTCCATCCTCTGGTGGCTGCCCAGGCAAAAGGGTGCCTAGGGCTGCAGTCCCCAACCCCCAGGCCGTGGCCCAGTACCAGTCGGTGGCCTGTTAGTAACGCTAAATGAACTGAGACAGGTCTGTTCATATCTTTTGCCCACTTTTGGATTAGATTGTTTGCCCTCTTATTATTGAGCCTAATATGTTTTGTGATTTATTTTTTCTTGTGAGCTCAGATTAACACTTTCTATGTGGGAGCTTTGGCGGCCTGGTGTATTTCTCCTAGAAGGATTTATATTTACCCATGCCAGAAACCCAGAGGTACTACAAACATAGGTCACTTTAAATGAAATCCTCCCTTTAGTGTCTAGGGCACACAAGGAATGTAATTTTCTGCCCCTAATTTTGCTGTGGCTGTGGTGATCTTATTTTATGAACAACAACATCAAATCAGAATACATGGTCACAATAGAAGCACTTATGGGGACAAAGGACCAGGGTATCTGGACGTATGACTGCCTAGGAAAATTCAGACTGTGTATAGTTATGGGGCCATCTTAACTCTGAATTTTAGAGCCTAGCAGGGCCAGGTGGACAAAATTGGGTGGTATGATTTTTTTGAGTAAAAAAAAAAATCATCTGTCATTTAACTCAAAATACTTTATTTTAGATAGTGTGATTGTGTTCTTTTTCCCCTTTCTTTTATTTTTAATTGACAAATAATAATTGCATATATTTATGGGCTAAAATGTGATGTTTTGATATATGTTTACATTATAGAATGAGTAAAGCAAACTAATTAACATACCTATCACCTCACATACTTATTTTTTTTGTGGTGAGAATGTGTGTGTTATTTTTAATCAATATCCTAGGGATGGTTAATTAACAATTGAATTACCCTGTTAGGGAACATAATCTCTAGGGGAGGTTGATTAGCTTTGAATGATTCTATACAGATGCCCAAGTTTCAGAATGCTTCCCCGTCTTTATTCTAAATCAAGACTATATAGACTTTACTTTGGTGAAATAAACAGTATTCATGATGTCTGGATTGCCTAGAAACACTGTAGAGAGGCGACCTACACTTGCAGGAACAGGATATAGAAATCTGGGGGTGTGCACACAATGTGTATGCCCTTTGTTATGGTGATCTTGGTTTATATTCTAAAACAGATGTGTTCAGAAAATCATGTGAGAATTACTGTTGCTTTACTTCAACTATATGTGTTAAATCATGCGTCTAAAATACTGTTTGATGTGTATAGAATAAATCTTTCATGCAAGGTTTGGTCTGAGTTCCTGAAAAGACAGGGAGCTGGGACTTTACAAGGTTACAAAACAGTTCGCATAACTGTTGTTGAGTGCACTTGCTACTAAATGTTTACATAGGCAGAATTTCTATAACATAACGTGGTAACATTGTAAATTGGGAAGGTTGTGGGGTAGAGGAAGATAAAATGTATTGTATTATGTTAAACAAATAACCTCTACAAATAGTGAAGTGTCTTCCCGCTTATTTGATTCCTGCCTTGAAAATCCTCCTGCTCCAATAATTTTCAGAATCTATTCTCACTCGGGAAGGAGAGGAGAGTTCTTAAATGCATGGATTAAAACAAGGTATAGGATATCTGAGGCCTGGGAAACGTGAAGTCAATCCCTCTCTAGTCCTAGTGCATGCTGAGGACTTAGATGTCTCTACAGCATCAGCCAAAGCCTCCAGGCACACCCTGTTAAACTTGGGGGTGGGCAAAGGGTGCAGTTAATTGCCAAAATGGTTGGGAGAGGGGTAGAAATATTTCTTTGGGTGAAAATATTCTGTCATAGCCGAATTAACCACTAATCATTTTATATAGTTTGAAGAAAGCTTTTCTTGGCTCACAGATTTTAGGCATCAATAAATAATAATAGGCAACATGGATTGTGGGTCATTTTTTTTCTCCTTGTTATAAGTAGATAACATACGGTGTCTCATGAATGTATGTACATTTACATTGGACACTGTGAATGGATGCTTTTATCCCTATGTCATATATAAGGAAAGCAGTGTGCAGAGATCACGTTAGGTGTTTGTGCACTCAAGCTTACCTTTCCCTGTTTACTGCCTATATCCCTATATCCTCTAGGAGGAATGCGGCAAGTCAATTTCAACACGTGTGTCTTAAGCTACAGGTGTTCACAGGAGCTGCACACTGAAAGAGAATCCAGGATCTCAAAAAACATAACCACATTTTAACACTTAGGTTCGCTCATAACTTCCAGCAACCCTTTGGGATGAACCTCCACGCAGAGCAAGCTTCCCGAGAGGGCGAGTCTCTCTTGCAGACGAGCCAATGAGATGGCTGGATCTTGTGAGCGGCACGTCCTTTGGCCAATGGGCTCAGCTCCTGGCGTTGCGAAGGCCGGAAATTGGAGTCCGAAGCATGTGGGTCCTCCAGCGTGGCGGGTGGGTTGAGTGCAGTGTTCTTCTGAGACCCCACGGAGCCGGTCGAAGGCTCGTGCCCAGGTGAGAGGATGCGCCCTAGGCGTGGAAGGCCAGGAAGGCCAAGTTCGCACTGGCGTAGGCTGGGGTGGGCTTTGGCTCAAGCACGTGGTGTGAGCTGCGCCTTCCCGCCCACTCCGGACCTTGTCCCCTCCCCCCCAGGCGCGAGGTGCCCGGGCCCTCGGGTGGGGCCGGGGGCGGGGCGGGAAGTCGTTATTTGAGCCTGGGGGTGTGGGAGGAACGCAGGACCTCGAAAAGGCTGGGAGAGGTGGTGGCCCCAGGAAGGAGGGCCCTTACAAGGGGTGTGAGTGGGCGTGTTATTTGGACGGAAATAGTGAGCAGGACCCCTGCAGAGCTGTTGTTTTGGGGAGAGGTACTTGTCTCTAGAAGCCTCGCTCCTGGTTAGGCTCGGGTCATTGTGCCCCGGCGCAGAGCACACGCTTGGAGAGGTGGAGCAGGTAGGCCTAGCCTGTCCTGGGACCCTTACCTGTTGAACTCTTTTGGTCAGCCGAGTATCTGCTAACTAATCACATGAGAAAGTCCACAGTAAGGACTTCTGGAGGAGGGTCCTGAATCTATAGAGGTGAGGGAAGGGTGGAGAAAGAGGAAGCTACCAGAAATCCTGTAATTGGTGGGTGTTACAGCCTTCTCAGTTTGTACCAGTTAGGCTGCTGATTGTTGTAGATTCTTTGGGTGGTGTTGGGGGAGGTGTGTGCAAAGAGTCCAGGCTAAGTAAAAAGGGGTTTTAGCAATTAAAGGAGAGAGCTGTTGTAGGCTTTGAAAAAAGGAGGCATACCCTGCACTTACAGCGTAAAAGAGAGTAATTTAGTTCAAGACATTTTGCAAGTTCTTAAACTATCTCCGTCTGTGCTCTTGACTTATGAATTGTGTGTTTTTTCTTTATATGCGTGGCCTAATTTCTCTGAAGCTAATAAGACAGGTTTTCGAAAGTTAAGAAAAGGCTTATTTAACTTCGCAGTTAAGAAAGATTCTTCAGGGATCAGGAGTAGGTCAGTACAATGAGAGGAGTCCTGTAGAGAGGGAGTCCTGAAAGCTGTAGGTTATAAAGTGATTTTGAAGAAGCCTGACGGACTTTCAATTTGGGGGGTGGGGTGTGGGCAGGGAGAGCCTCATGCGTGGTTACCTGGGAGAGAGAAGGGTGTTGTCAGCCCAAAGCAGAAGGGCTCCGTACCCTGGAGACCTCAGTTCTGGGGGAGTGTGAAAGAAGAGTTTCTTAGAAAGGAATTGGATAAAGATTCAGGGAAGCAACTATAGAGATCAAGGAGATGAGTTTAATGTGATTATAGACTGGACAAAAATTAGGACTCTGGTATAGGAAAGAGGGTCCAAAAAGCCAAAACCCATAAATATTTACTGACAGAATAATTTTATGATATGGCTATGTTAACTATAAACTTGTTTATAAATCAAAGTCATCCGCATACATAAAAATTGCTTCCTTCTACAACAGGTAGTTAACTTATCGACTGAGTTTTCTGAGGGGCTGTTTGGGTAGAAATACTAAGTAAGTACAAGGAGGGCTTGGGCCCCTGAGGGATTGCTAAGCTTTTGAAGTGAGTATGTTACAGAAGGCTGGTCGTTTTACTGGATTGACTTCAAGTAACTATTTTTTAATGCTTTGTGAGTCTGCCTTTAAGGAAAAGGAAAATAATTGGGAATCTTTAATCTTTTTAAAATGCTAGCAGGTAATTAACCAGAACAAGATCAACACACGTGTCCTCTACAGCCTTTTGATGGATCCTGTCCGACCACCATTCAGGGGCCCTCCTCCTGTCCACCCATCTCAATGTGTACGGATGCCAGGCTGTTGGCCACAAGCTCCTAAACCTTTGGCCTCAGGTCTGGGCAGGGCAGGACCTGCAGGCAGAGGCCATGCCTTTGGAAAGCCAGAGGAACCAGGCACACAGAGGGGGCCAGCACAAAGGGTAAGGCCACGTCTGGATGCATAGTGGTGGCATACTGCTTACCTGTGCTATCAGAGGGAGTAATGGATTCCAAAGTGCTTAGAAAACTGTGAAGGTTTTTTTGTGTTCTTTATTTTCTTTTAAAAGTAGTAGTATCTTCTGGGCATATATTTCAAATCTTAAGAGTTGCAAGTGTAGACAAAGTGTCTCGTAATGAACGCTAGGTGGACTTGGGTAGATGCTGTAGGTCCTCTGGCTTCAATCCATCTGTCTGTCCATCCATTCATAATTGATAGGTTTAAAGATACAACTTCTTGCTCTTTTCTGAATGTTTAGATTTTTGCACTGGGTTTGGCTTTCTGATATTATCGGCAACTCCTGCCTTTGAGGTAGTAATTGCTAGAGTTCCTTTTGGAAGGCTCTTTGCCGAAATCTTAAATAAAAAGAGGCTCTTCAGCTATTGCTACTGCTGTGTGAACACTTACACGTGTGTGCATTCTTAATCTCCTAATTATATGGTCATTTTAAGAAAAAATATTTATAATTTATGTCAGAGTTAGCAAATATAGGAAGAATAGTGCAGTTATGATCATTTTAAGTAGAGTTGACAGTGTCAAATGTAATGTTTTGTAAGAAGAAAAGTTTATGACAGTAATCTGAGTATGTTTGCTCAGATGAATTGCTTGAATCTATATGTAGCTTTTATACACGTCAGCTCTAATTGGCATAACAATGGCAAACTTTCAAGATTGCTACAGGAAAATAGGTTTTTTTGGGTATTGTTTAAAAAAAAGTCTGGTACCTCTTACATAATCTAGCTAATTCTGTTGTGTTACATTTTGTTATAGTGTGTATCAAATCATGGACTTTTAACTGTACACTTTTATGCTTCAAGACCTAATAGGACATGGTTACAAGTATTAAAAATTTTTTTATAAAATATTTTTATCTTTTATTCTTACAATATTTATAGAATTTGAAGGAGATAATTTTTAATATTTACCAAGACTTTAAGAAAACCATTGTTACTGGAGTTTTAAACTACATTTTAAAATAACTTTATTCTTTGACTTTCCACAGGAGTCTGTGGGTTTGGTCTCCATGTTCCGAGGCCTGGGCATGGAAACAGTTTCCCGGACCCCTCTGAAACGTGAAATACCCTCTTTAGGTATGTGGAAAAATCTAACTTGAGAAATTTAGTGTTATATATGATTGCTTTGTTCTTAAATCCATATGGTTTATTTTCAGAAAAATAAAACAAACTGTACCGTAAAACACATTTAACTCACAGTTATCGCTGGGGTTCGGTTCTTTCATTCAGGTAGAGGCATTTTAGGTCGAGGCTTGTCTGCTAATATGGTGCACAAGGACAAAGAAGAACCCCGTTCCACTTTTCCGGATCCTTTAGTGTTGGCAGCTGGGGATAGCAAGATGGCAGAGGCCTCTGTTGGTTGGAATAGGTGGGTAAAGTTACCTTCTCATGTAACCATCAAATTCAGATGGAGTATCTCTGTTAAATTCAAAGAGAAACTCTAAAAGCATTGTATTATCTCACAAACAAGCAATGCCAAACTCTAAAAGCATTGTATTATCTCACAAACAAGCAATGCCTGCTTTATGTTCAAGAATGGACATTTTCCAAGAATAGTCAGCAGCTGCTCACCCAGTTAGTCATTGGAAAAGGGTAAAAAGTAGTTCTGCATTGGGCGGTTCACAGCTTCATTTGCCCTCTTAACAAGTTACCCTGGTCTTTGCAGTTCTTTAATCACTTTCCTCTCAATTCTGTTATGGAAGATGGCTCTGAGAGTCCAAGTCAGTAGCAGTTGATGAATGAGTCATGTTGGCCTATTGTATTTTAAGAGAATCCCAAGGCTATGCTTGGGTCCCTTTTGCTGACTCCAGGGAGAGAGTGTAGACTTGGGGTAATAATCTAGATGTGGCATAGCTAGGAGCATGATAAAGCCCCATGTGCTTCTCCTTCCACATTTCAGAGTGCTTGGAAGGGGGAGTTCAGATGCTGCTTTGTTACCCCTGGGAAGGGCAGCTGCTGGTATCGGCAGAGGAGTGGACAAGCCTCCCAGTGCCTTCAGCCTAACTTCCCGGGACCCCCCACGGCTGTCATCACCACAGGCTCTGCCCCAGTCCTCCCTGCACTCTCCAGATCGCCCTCTGGTCCTGACCGTGGAACACAAGGAAAAGTAAGTCAGGAGCACTGCCTTCTCTGCTTGGGAATGATCAGAGGAGGAGAAGGAGGCGCCTGATGCATCTCTGCGTTTGGCTGGTGTGCAGTATTGTAAAAACTATGTCTATTGTGTCTGAAGTCCTGCCTGGGTGAGAGGTACTGCAGAGGGTTTTGTTTTCTTGTTTGCCAGTGGGAGACTGACGAAAAGGTGGGACAATTCCCAATGAAGTTAAATGAGCTTAACAGTGAATATATAGCCTGTGCCAGAGAGTAGACTCATGACCTTTTGCTTCCTTCCCAATTCAAACAGTTCTTTATCATGTTGTTTTTTTGTTTTGTTTTCTTTTTAGAGATGGGGTCTTGGGGTCTCGCTCTGTCGCCCAGGCTGGAGTGCAGTGGTGTGATCATAGCTCACTGCAGCCTTGAACTCCTGGGCTCAAGTGATCATAGCTCACTGCAGCCTTGAACTCCTGGGCTCAAGCGATCCTCCTGCCTCAGCCTCCTGAGTAGCTGGGACTACAGGTGTGTGTGAGCCACCATGCCTGGCTTTCTTTGTCACACTGAAGATGAGGAAATAATTTAGGAAAAATATGATGGCACTTCATCTGTCTCTATATAACTAGAATAACTTTTATGTTCTTAGTTAACTGGCCTAGTTTATTCCAGTAATATTAACTAGGACAAACAGGGTGACATTCCTTATCTAATTAGACATTGCTAAGGATTTATCTTCTAGCCTTCAAAGCTTGCTTTTGTATGTGCTGATGCTTGGTTTGCATATCTGTAGCAAAGTGTGAAAAATATTACTTCCCTCAATTTTTTTTGGTTGTGGTAGTGGTTTGAGTTGGTTGTGTTGTTTTTGTCTTTTTTATTCTTTTTATTTTCCAGAGAGCTTCTTGTGAAGCAAGGATCAAAGGGAACGCCCCAATCTTTGGGGCTGAACCTCATCAAAATACAGTGTCATAATGAAGCAGTTTATCAATATCATGTGACTTTCAGGTATTGACAGCTTTCTTCTCTACATTGTTCACTTCTTAGAGGGCAGTAATGAAATAGTTCCCCTGGGATGACTACATGTTGTTTTGCACAATTCCTGGTGAACCTCCCTATGCAATAAAGCATGTACTCAGATCCTTACAGGAAGTTTAAGGTTAATTTTTTTGTGTGTATTTAGCAATATTACCAATTCAGATTTTAACTTAATAGTTACAGATTTATACATGAGACTAGAATAGATTTAATATGAAATTAATGAAGCTTAAGTTCAGGGCCTTTTACTTGCATAGGCCTCTTCCATGATCTTTTAATTTATTTTACATGTGCAATTTTGTATTCCTTTTTTTGAAGGAGACCCCTCCCCAAATGGTATAAGATCTGTACGCCACAAAACATGGATCCTTCCCTGCGTGAATCATCATACCAACATTTGATGTCTCTCCAGTGACAGTCTAGGGTTAAATTTATGAGTGACAAAATCAGGGAAAATAACTTTAATTTTATATCAATAATTTTAGGATTTATTTTACTTCTTTAAAAATTAAGAATTCATATTAGTTTGTGTTATTTTTAAGGTCTTAGGGGAGTCATTATCTGGAGGTTATTAGCTGAAATTGTGAAAGTGAATATTTTGAAATATCTGGAGAAAATGAAAAGATGGAAGTCTGATTTTTTTAATTGACAAATTGTATATATGGCATACATGTGATGTTTTGATACACGTATACATTGTGGGAAGATTAAATCAAGCTAATTAAGATATCCATCACCTCACCTTTTTTTTTTTGAGATGAGAACATTTAAAATCTCTTTTAGCAATTTTGAAATATATTTTATTATTAACTATGATCACCACAGATCACCATAGATTGCAGTAGATCACTGAAACTGATTCTGCCTAACTGAAACTTTATACCTTGTGACCAGCATCTCCCCTTTCCCATCCCCCCACCGCCCAGCATCTGGTAACCACCCTTTCTACTCTCTGTTCTAGGAATTGGACTTTCTCAGATTCCACGTAGAAGTGAGATCATACGATATTTGTCTTTCTGTACCTGGCTTATTTCACTTAGCGTAATGTCCTTCAGGTTCATCCATATCGTCATGAATGGTAGACTTTCCTTTTTGAAGGTGCTATAGTATTCCATTGTGTGTATGTACCACAATTTCCTTACCCATCCATCCACTGATGGGCACGTAGGCTGGTTCCGTATCTTGGCTGTTGTGAATAGTGGGAGAGCAGCAGGTATTTCTTCCACATACCGACCTCACTTCCTTTGGTTAAATGCTCGGAAGTGGGATTGCTGGATCATATGGCAGTTCTATGTTGAGTTTTTTAGGAACCTCCATACTATTTTCAAAGATGACTGTACTAAGAAGTCTTAATTTGTGAAGGACTGCTACTAATTGGTGATAAAAGGAAGAAGTGGAGTGAAAGAAGAAAGGAACAGGTAGGGGGAAGATATCCTGAAGATATGATATAAAGGCGAAAGGATGGAGCCATTTGAGGAGAAGGTGGTTGACTTTGGCCATGGGAAAAAAAGTAATTGGATTTACTCTTGAGGGTACTCTTGGTGATGTTGTGGTAATTTTGCTAGAGAAAAAAAAACCTAAAAGATTAAAGGAACAAGGGAGAGCATAGGCCCTGAGCAGTAGCCAGTGGCTTGGCCACTCATTTTAAACGTTTTTAAGAGGAATGGGAAATGCAATGATAATTGAAGAGGGGGACAGGATTGCTGTAGTGGTTTCTATGAGGTAAGAAAGCGGAGCTGAGCATGTATGACAGATGGAAGGAAGAAGCCAGAAAAGAGGGTGAAATTGAGCCCCATGAAACAGGTGTTTTGCGGACCATATGGGGAGAAGGTGAGCAGTAAAGAGAGGAGAACTCTTTCTCTGAAAATGGATTGACAGATGTTAAGGAAACAGAAAGGAGTCTGTCTGCGTTGAATGGGCCATGGAGAAGACATGGATTTATAGGTTTGGAGATTGTACATCTGGACGGTGTACAGTTGTACATGTAGATTTGAAGCCTCAGTGTGAAAGGGCTGCCAGGTCATTGAGAGAATACTAAGCAGAGGTACCACCGCAGACCGGGCATCCTGTGGCTTCCTTGCAGTGCATGAAGGGCGTCTAGGAAGACAAACTTAAATACTGTGCTTAGAGCATAGCTCTTTGTATGTCTATGAATTTTTTTAAGAAGTGTGTTGTTTGCACGTAAGTGTTTAGTTTTGAGGACAATTGTGTTGGATTAACACTTGATTTTCTTTTTTTGTCTTCACATACTTGAACATGCTTGACCTTAGCCTTGGATTTATTTAAATTGTGCAGTTGTAGAAGAGGGTTGGGTGTTACTGTGCTATAATGGGATAGTCGTCATATAAAGTAGCTACTGGAGTTTTTCAGAGATGTAAGATTTGTGACAGTGACTGAATAGAAAGTTCACATTGCCATGAGTGAAAAATGGTTTAAGTAAAATCCTGGTTTTAAAAAATGGTTTTTTTTAAAAAAAGTGTGTATCTCTGAAGACTGTAGAAATTGGCAAACTATGGCTGGTCCAAAGGTCAAAGCTGGCCCACCACCTGTCTGTGTAATAAAGATTTATTGGTGCATAGCCACGCTCATTTGTTTGCATATTGCCTATGGCTGCTTACGTGGCCTGCAAAGCCTAAAATATTTACTATCTGGCCCTTTACACAAAAAGTTTTCTTTTCCCCTGTTCTAAAATCTGGAAGAATATACACTGACACATTAAGGAAGCCATCCTTTGGTGGTAGAATTACAGGTTGTTTTCATTTTCTTTACCTACAATTTCTAATGTTCCTGCCCTGAGCAGGTATCCTGGAGTCAAAGGTCCATTTGTAGTCAGATGTATAATTTTTAATATAACCACTAGGTGGAGCAGCAGTTACAAATGACTGTGTCTCTGACACACCTGTTGCACCACTGTGGTAAAGATTGCTGTTTGAGGCAAACTGAAGTGAAATCCCCTTTGTTATTTTCTAGCCCCAATGTGGAGTGCAAAAGCATGAGGTTTGGCATGTTGAAGGACCATCAGGCTGTCACCGGAAACGTCACTGCTTTTGATGGATCCATCCTCTATCTGCCTGTTAAGCTTCAACAAGTGAGACCAAACAGGAAGTGTATTTTGGGACGAAACCTAAGAGTGCTCTGGTGTTTTGAGTGGTGGGAAATCGTAGACATCCTGAACATTTGGGTTGTATCTGCCTATTCCTAGAGGGAAAACAGATTTCTGCAGGACATAACAGAAAATTTTACATTTGAATTCTTGAAGAAGCACCTTCTCACATAAGAGGAGTGATTGCGGCCAGGTGTGGTGCTCACACCTATAATCCCAGAACTCTGGGAGGCCGAGGCGGGAGGATCGCTTGATCGAGGAGCGGGAGGTTGCCGTGTGCAGTGAGCGATGATTGGGCCACTGCACTCCATCCTGGGCAACCTAGTGAAACCCTGTCTCCTAAAAAAAAAAAAAAAAAAGTAATTAGAAGCCTTTGGCTGCTGCTATAAAGAATGGCTTATAAATTTCAAATTCAAGTTTTGTTGGGTTTCTCTTACCAAGTAGTTTCTGAATCGTGGTTGTCATGCTGTGCTTTTGCCAGTGTGGGCAACAAAGTGAAGGGAAGAGTAGAAAAAAAATAACGTTTTAAAATACTTTAGTGTTCTCTAGAACACAGTTGGATTAGATTAGGACTTGGTAGTTTTGTCATTTCTTTTTACTTGTGTGTATTTATTTGTTAGGTTCTTGAGTTAAAAAGTCAAAGGAAAACTGATGGTGCCGAAATCAGCCTTAAGATTCAGTTGACGAAGATCCTAGAGCCCTGCTCTGACTTGTGCATTCCCTTCTACAATGTTGTTTTCCGCCGGTGAGGACACAGCTGAAGTCTTATTTTCCTTTAACTTCAGTCTTGTATTTGCAATAATGCTCTTCAAGAAACTTGGATGGTATTATACTACAATGTGTATGTGATGGGTTTGGAAGCATTTACTACATGAATGGATGATATTGAGGCTAACTTACTCAGAAATCATCTCACCAGTGACAGGCTAGATTTGAATACAAAATTAGGTTTGGAGGTAGCTGGGTAGGGGGATGGGTTCCTTTGGATTCGTTCAGGTTAAAAGCAGCTGTTTATAGTGCATATGTAATGGCAGTGCTGGCCAGGGAGCTACTTAAAGAGGTAGCGTGCAGAAATATTTGCTGGAAGAATTTTTTCCAGTCCCTTGAGTTTTTGGATTAGAGAGAGCTCATAAATTGTTTAACTTCTTTTGAGATACCCTAATTTCATACAGCTGTTATTCCTAAAAATACCTCTTATTTAATGACACACAACCTAATTTCTACCTGGTAAGCTGAACTGCCAGGAACAAACATAACCCCCTCTACCAGACTGTTGATTCGCACACTTAGGAATGGGCTCTCGTTAGTGGTAAAAAGTAACGTAAATTGAGCCTGGAAAATGAACTCGGTTTTGGTTAGCTAGTAAGGGGGAAAGGCTGCAGTCAGTTGCACATACTCCCAACATACATGTTTTGGTTTTGTTTATTTTTCTTTTAGCAAGATTGTTCTCAAATCTTTGTATTTGTGCAAAGAACACAAACATTTCTGACCTTTTAGGCTTCCAAAGGCAAATGTAGCTGACAATAATGGAGCTTAATTTTTTTATTCTATTAGAAAACCAGCTCTTGGTTTTTTATTTCAGGGTAATGAAACTTCTAGATATGAAGCTTGTGGGGAGAAACTTCTATGACCCTACGAGTGCTATGGTACTACAGCAGCACAGGTTGGTGTTTTTGTTTCCCCTTCCTCACTTTTGAATGTTCTGGAAAGAAATTTTTCATTGCGACCATCGTATTTAGGACCATAATCTCAGCAGTATTTTACAGTAGTGAATACAATTTATCAGTTAAGTCTCTTCCTTAGTTTGGTTTTTTAGTGAGTTTGCAATGATGTTGATTTCCTTTAATTTGTTTCACTGTTAGTAGGGAAGGGCAGTATCAACTCAAAGTATTGTTTCAGACGGGGGCATGGAAGTAGCTGTGTTCTTTCTAGAACCCTAGGGCAACGACCACCTCTCTCTTCAGATTGCAGATCTGGCCAGGCTACGCAGCTAGCATCCGGAGGACAGACGGAGGTCTTTTCCTGCTGGCGGATGTCTCCCATAAGGTCATTCGGAATGATTCTGTGCTGGATGTCATGTGAGTGGATGGTGGGATCTGCCTTTAACAAGCTGATGATTTTCTGAAAAGTTCAATAACAGCTGGTAATGATACAGTAAGACATTGTTCTGTTTGGATTTTTAACTGTAGACTAGATTGAGAGAGAACTAAATGGATGCGCCCTCGTCTCTAAGTCCTTCTGAATAGACATCTGCTGTGCTTTGAGGAGGAGTTTGATTTAAATTTGTGGTTAAGAAGACATGGTTTGATATATGCACATCCTGAGCTTTTGTTTAATATACAGTGTATGTGTTACTGTAGTAAACGTAGATGTGTGTAACTTTTAATGGTTGCGTGAAATCCCATCTTACACATAAGTCTGTGTGCATCTCTGATTTTTTTTTTAGGCTGTATACTTAGAAGTAGAATTACTTAATGGAAGGGCTGAACATCTGAAATGTTTTTAAAGTTATTTATTTATTTAGTTTTTTAAGAGACGGAGTCTCACTCTGTCCCTCAGACTGGAGTGCAGTGATGCCATCATAGTTCAACCTTGTACTTCTGGGCTCAGGCAATCCTGCTACCTCAGCTTCCTGAGTAGTTGGGACTACAGGCATGTGCCACCATGTCCTGCTAATTTTTCTTTTTATACTTTGTAGAAACAGGATCTCACTGTGCTGCCAGGCTGGTTTCAAACTCCTGGCGTCAAGCAATCCACCTGCGTTGGCTTCCCAAAGTGCTGGGATTACAGGCACACGCCACCATGTCCAGCTAATTTTTTGTAGAGATGAGGTCTTGGTATATCGCCCAGGCTGGTCTTGTCTTTTCTTTCTTTTTTTTTTTTTTTTTTAAGATATGGGTCTCACTATGTTGCCCAGCCTGGAGTGCAGTGGCTAATTTTTTCACTGGTACGGTCATAGTGCACTGCAGCCTTGAACTGCGTGGGGCTCAAGCATTTGTCCTGCCTCAGTTTCCCAGTAGCTGGGACTGTAGGCTTGCCCTACCACACCTATAGTCCTTTTTTTTCATTGTCTAAGTACAAAATTTTATATGTAAAACCAGTTCAACCTCGTTTACATCTACTTGTATAATCTCACTATACAGTCATTCAAATTTTGTCAGTTTCATCCTCTTTCCCTCTCCCCTGTAAAATTATATTTCTTAGGTAGTCCAAATCAGTTTGCATCTAGCTTTGAGCCCCCGTTCTCCAAGATAGTCAGAAGACCCGTATCAAGCATCTCCCCTTTAGATCGCATACGGACCCTGGGGTTGGGGTGTCTGTGGTCCTGGTTCTCAGTGCAGCTGTGGTGCCCAGCTGCTCAGCCCCAGAGAGCATGCTTACAGCTGTCAGGGAGCTCTGCAGTGCCTGCCCTCTCGTGTGCCCCCACAGCTGGTACGGCTTGGTGTTCTACCACCATCGTCCCCTGTGCCATCTGTGTTCTTATGGGTCACTGGAAGCAACCAAAGAGCAGTCATTTTCCTGGAGGTGAGAAGAGCGTGTTCTTTACATATGCAGCTGCTTTTCTCTTCATGGCCCAGGAATGGTTTGCATACTTCTAAAAGGTGGCGAGCCAACCAAGGTTTACCATATAAGGTTAAATTTCACACGTCGCTATTAAGTTCTCAATAATTCATGTAATGACTCATCCCCACTGAATTCAATACTATGCTAGACATGCCTTTTAAAACCTGACTGGCCTCCGTTTGTCTGGTTGCTCTCCAGGCTGGCCGGGCCAGCACTGTCTTGGGGCCCCCCTTCCCCTCTTCCGGGGAATCTCCTGTCTCTCAGATGCCATGGATGCTGCCTTCTTGGTTTACTCCCGTGCTTGTGTAGAGCACATCCTATCCTCCAGTATTTTCCAGAGGAAGGGTGCGTTGGAGGAAGTAATCTTGAGACCTTTCATGTTTGAAAATGTCTTCAGTTTACAGACTGGTCGTCTAGTTTGATTGTGTATATAGTGCTAGCTTGGAGATGCTTTTCCCTCAGAATTTTGAAAGCATTGCTCCATTGTCTTTGCTTGTAGATTTGCTGTTGAAAGATCTAAGCCATCTTGATTTCTGATTCCGAAGTCTTTGTATGTCTCTCCTCACCCCTTCCTGTCCCTTTGGAAGTTTGGGGAGTTTTTCTTTACCCTTGTATTCTGAAATTTTTCTTGTTTTTTATTCCTTCCTGAATCTCTAGGGATTTTATCTGGGATTATTTTCCCTTTGCCTGAAGAACTCTCTGTAATACGTCCTTAAATGTGAGATCTGCTGATGACAAATTCTTTTAAGTTTTTATGTAGAAACGTCTTCCATCTTGCCTTTAACTTAGAATTCTGGGTTTGGCAGTTGTTTTCTTTTAGTGCTTTGAAAATATTACACGTGGTTCCAGTGTGTTCCCGCATCGCCTTGCTCACGGCACTGTCACTCGGGCTTCCCGAGAGTGTGTCCTTTGTGGGTCTTTTCATCTCTGCGTCTTTAGCATCTTGACTGGTGCCTGTCTTGCGATAGGGACTTGCCTCACTTGTATAGCAGTTTCCCTCTTCAGCTAGGAAAGGGCAAATACAGCCAAAACAATGCTTTTATTGTGACTCTTACAGACGGTATCTTAGTAATGACAGAAAACAGTAATTGTTTTGATAAAATTACCTTATTTTAAAGAATATAGGGCACTTTATTAGCTTGTAGTTGATGCTTTTAATATGATTTTTATCTTTTCACTATTTTTTGTTGATTTCTTTTTTGTAAGGTTAAAAATAAAAGAAATAAGAGTCCTATCTCTTAAAAGACACAACTGGAGCCTTCTGGTGCTATGTAGCTATGATTGGACCCCTGAATTACGTTTTGAGTCCCCTGTCCCTTTCCTGTTGCTCTGGGTATACACTGTGATCCAGAAGTCTTTTGTCTCTTTCCAAAGGCATGCCATGTATCATCAGAATAAAGAAAACTTCCAGGATGAGTGTACTAAGCTTCTGGTTGGCAATATCGTTATCACCCGATACAATAATCGTACCTATCGAATTGATGATGTGGATTGGAATAAAACCCCAAAAGATAGCTTCACGATGTCTGATGGGAAAGAGATCACGTTCTTGGAATACTACAGGTAGAAAGAGACTGAATTGGGGCCTAAGGTGGGGTGGGTTGTAGTTTACCATTCTCTAGCAGGATTTTGAGTTTCATGATAGAATACAACTTGACACTTTTAAAATAATTCAGTTGGTAATGCACCTAAAGTTAAGTGAGTTTATTTGTAGGACTTGCCCTGAATATGCTATCCTTATAGTTTTATTTTTTTTTAGTATTTTCAGAAGTTACTCATAAATTAACCTTAGGGCTTGAATTGTATTTCTTTTGCTGATTTTGTTAGAAGTCTGGTTGGAGAGATTAAATTCAAGTTATTAATCATTTGACTATCATTTCATCTTTCTATTGCCTAAGCCCTTTAGCCTAATGCAATTTTTAACAAATTCTTTCCTGGACTTTAAGTCTTATTTCTCCTTTATGTAATTGCAATGCAACTTGAGCCTGCTTTTTCCAGTTATTAAGTATATTATGACCAGTTTCCGGTGGATCCTTGACAAGGGTATTATGCAAATTGTATACCTCAGTCCTGGTTAAGAGACTCAGGCTGCGTTGCTGTAAGAGCAGTGATGCCACTTCTGAAATTTCTTCCTGCCTCTGCCCTGCTCTAGCAAAAACTATGGGATCACAGTTAAGGACGAGGACCAGCCACTGCTGATCCACAGGCCCAGTGAGAGACAGAACAACCATGGGACGGTGAGTCGGAGTGTCAGGCTTACGTTTCCAGCTCAGGTTCTCCATCCTCTCAGCCCCTGCCAGCCGTCCTCACGGCCCTGTGGGAGCCAGGGAGCCTGACTGCAGTGTGGCTGGGGGGAGCCATGCAGGTGTCGTCTGTCTCATCCAGCTAGAGATGCCACTTCACACCGGTAGCATTTACTTTTGACATCCCCACAAGGAGGAGCTAAATATCCACATGAGCAATTTAGGATAAAGGAATAAGAAGAACTTCCTGTGAGTGAAGATAAAATTTTGGGTCCCTTGGGGAAGGTGTATAGACATTTATTTTTAACCGGGGTAGGGCTGGAGGAAAATACCTTGTCACCTGACTCCCCTGTCTTAAATGTGAAAACCAAAGACCAGCAGGATGAGATGAGACTGAAGCACACAGCTTGGTAGGATCTATTCTCTTACTTTGTCTTGAGGCCCAAGAGGGACAGAATTTTTTGTGTTTTTCTAGTTTTTCCTCTCCTTTTGACAGTTTCAATATTTAACCTAATGTAACAGGCTATATGTCTTGGGACCGAGGGGGAAAGGGTAAAACACTTCTAGTATTTTAGTATTCTAGTATTTCTAGTTTCACTGCCCTCTTCCCTGGGGTTTTGTATCCTTAGTGCGCAAGCCGTGTCACTGGGGGACCAGCCCTGGGCGTGGCATGTCTCGTGCGGGGCAGGGGAACACGGTTCTCTTTTACTTCCTTATTTTTCCTCTTCCTTGTCTCTTCAAAGCTGCTAAAAGGCGAAATCCTGCTGCTGCCTGAGCTTTCCTTCATGACTGGAATTCCGGAGAAGATGAAAAAGGACTTCAGAGCCATGAAGGTTAGAGTCCTGCTGTGCCAGGCTTTGACTGGCTGCCTTTTGGATGGCAGTTTTGAGTTAGACCCAGGCCGTGTTCCGACCCTGACGCTGGCTTGCACTGCTACCTGGGCAAGTCCGTTCTTCCAGGCTCCAGTTTTCCTCTCTGTGAAACATAATCCATGTCCCCTCCCACACACAGTGTGAAAAAGCATATCAGACCTGCCTTTTGAAGGTTATTGCAACAGTAGAGCGACTGGATTATAAAATACGAAGAGCAAGTCTGTCTTCATCCTCACCAATCAGATGGACGATGATGAAGTGGTCATAGCACCATCAGTGAAGTTCTTTGAGAGCCCTGAATTACTGTAACGTCTCTATAAACCTTCAGTTTATTTGAAGGTGTGGAGGAGATAATGAAGCAAAAAGTCAGCAAGTCAGAAGTTGAGGGTAGAATTTATCCTGCTGGGTTCGGCGTGTCCTGGGAGTGTTGGGCTCGGCTCACAGGCAGTGGCTGGGCAGGGGGCGGGTGCAGCAGCTTGAGTCCAGAGCCTGAGGGCCGGCCCTCCGCACGGTCTGCGACTCCTGGGCCTGTCCACCCTTGAGATACTGTCGGCTGCCTCGCTTTCCAGTTCTTGTGTGTTTTGGACCCATGTGCCACATACGGTTTTTAGTAACAAAGAGCCTTAAGTGAAGCTCAAAATTCCTGTAAGAGATTTCTTTCATGTTTGCCGGTGCTTCTGCTTTGACCTGCTTTCTGTACTAGTTCAAGGCTGCTTCCTTACGACTCCCAGTTGGCTGATGACTTTATGATCACATAGCTATTTGTATAGCCCCATGGACTTACTGACCCTAAGGACTGCCTGGCAGGAAGCAGCAGCTGTACAGTTCATTCGTCCCAGAAGAATAAATGAAGAGCTCCCTTATGTGATTCAGAATCTTTATATGTACCTATTAGACATTACTCAATAGTAAATACTTAGCAAGCAGCTATTATGGGGTCAAACACTATGGCAAGTTCTGAGCAAAAAAGTGCCTTATGGTAAAATTAAAAGGCCAGTATAGTATGACATAAAGTGTCAGACTGAATGTAGTTTTCCATTCTGTTATGTTAGGATGCCTGATGCATGGCTCTTTCCCCCCGCTTTTCCCACATTTTAAATAGCTGTGGTCAAGCCCCCTTCGCTCTTGTTTTATAGAAGCTCTTAGAAATTTTAAAGTCAAAGCATGCTTTTAGAAAGAGATTAGATTCATACATCACGAAGGAGGGGGAGCCAATAACGTTTAAAATTCTTACTTTTGTTATTCAATTTTTAATATTCTACTTCATTCACATTTCTAAGAGAGACTTGAAAATTTCTACTGATTTCAAGGGGAAGGAGATTTCTTATGGAAGCATTTTAAACCCACTGGGGTTTATTTAACCTCACATTGGTGAAAGTAATACTTATACATTATTATCTCCGTTTTAATTCCATTTAGGATCTGACCCAGCAGATCAACCTGAGCCCCAAGCAGCACCACAGTGCTTTGGAATGCTTGCTCCAGAGGATTTCTAAGAACGAGAGGGCCAGCAGTGAGCTGACGCGCTGGGGGCTCTACCTGCAGAAGGACGTACATAAGGTGACCGGGGGATGTGGTGGGGTGGGAACCAGCATCAGCCCAGGATTTTAGAGCTTGGTTGAGACTCGGTGACAGCTTCCTGTCCTGTCCTTATGTTGGAGTTTTTGCTTTATTCTTATACTCCTTTTTTTAAATCCAGTCTCATGATACTTCAGTCTCCTTGACTTAATTTGCTGGTGTCTTTTACAGATGTTTCTCCTCTGTATTTCCCAGGGATCAAGCTAAAGTTCTACGTTTTTCCTTTTTCTCTTTTTGGTTCTTTTTTTTTCCTTCAACTTTTTACTCTTCTCAGTAATGAACTAGTGTTTCCTTGAACACATATTACTGTCATTTTTCACGTAGCCGTAAGAGACTCTCCAATTTGTACAATCCAATTTTTCTTTTTTGGAAAGATGTTTATCTTTTTTCTTAAAAATTGCACCAAGGCAAAGCAGAGCTCTAGTTGATATGGGCATGTGACGTGGGCGTTGTCAGCACTGCCCTTGCTACTTGCTCGCTGGACAGTAACGCAGCCCTGAGAATAGCATAGCTGGGATCTAATTTTCCCATGCCCCTTTCCACCTGCGGTCTGCCTGAGAGGCTGCGTTGTGTTTTGTGCAGGCGAGATTCATGGCGCAGAGGCTCTTTGGGGTGGTGGTGAAGTCCTTGGACTTCGGCGTCAGCTCTTCTGGCTTTGAATCCCAGCTCTGCCACTTGCCATCTTGTTTACTTTGAGCAGATTGCTTAGCGTCTCTTACTTTCCTTATCTGTAAAATGAGGATAATGATTGAGTTATATATGAACTAAATGGTAAATCTTTAGCGTAATATCTGGCACGTAAGCAAGTGTTCAATAAGTTTGGGGGGCCAGTATTACTTACTTTTCCTTTGAAATTATACCAAAATAATTAATTCTGTCTTTTCTCTAGTTCTCTTGCACTCTGAATTTACTCCTTGTTTCTTTTTTTCTTCTTTCCTGATTCTAAAAGTAATGTGTGATCAATAAGGAAAATGTGGAACTACTAGAACATGTAAAGAAGGATTTAATAAAACCATCAATAATTGCATCACCCAAAGATAATATCTCAGTGATTTATTTTAGATGCATATAAAAGATAATATTTTCAATATTTTTACTTCCCCTAAAATTATTTTTTGGGATAATCTTTTTCATATAACGTGATATATATGGTTTGCATCTCCTTTTTCATTTAATATCATGACCATGTGTTCATGTTATAAAATATTATTTGAACATGTAGAAAACATAAGCCAAAGAAGGAAAAAGCCTATCTATAATCTTGCTACATCAAAGTAGCCACTGTTAACATTTTGGAAAATATTCTTCAATCTTTTTTATATAGGGCATGTGTGCATACACAGACGCACGAAATATGTATTCATGTGGTTTCCTTTTTCTTTTAAATATATTTTGAATGTTTTCCCATGTAATTTAATATTTTCCTAAATATTTTTAGTCTGGGTGCAGTGGCTCACACCTGTAATCCCAGTGCTTTGGGAGGCTGAGGCAGGAGGATCACTTGCGGTCAAGAGTTCAAGACCAGCCTGGGCAATACAGCAAGAAATTAAAAAAATTTAAAAATGAGCCAGATGTGATGGCACACATCTGTGGTCCTAGCTAATTGGGAGACTGAAGTGAGGGGATCACTTGAACCCAGGAGTTCAAGGTTGCATTGAGCTATGATCATGCCACTGCATTCCAGCCTGGGCAACAGAGCAAGACCTCGTCTCTAAAAAAGAAAAAAAAAATTATTTTCCTTCATTCACTGGATGTTTTTTTTTTTTGACACTGGATGTTTTTTTGAATCCCTTTCGTGGGATTTCATGTTGGAAGCTTCAGTATTGAAAGAACAGTACCTATAAAAAATTTGCCTGTATATGTGCAGGTTTTTATTGACATAGAGTCTCACTACTAGAAGTTTTATTTTCCTGCCATTCTCAAAAGTTACAACAGGGACAAGTGTGTATATGGGTGGCCTCAGAAAGCAGTAGTGGCATTGTTCTAAATAGTGTTTATAGGTGGCTCATGTCTCAGATGCTTTATTTTCTGTTTAGATTGAAGGACGTGTTCTACCAATGGAAAGAATTAACTTAAGAAATACTTCATTTATCACATCTCAGGAACTAAACTGGATTAAGGAAATAACCAGAGACCTTTCCATCCTGACGGTAAGTGATTTTTGAAGCAGCAAAGAGCGGAGCTGTATTCCCAAGAGTGTGGAAATTAGGAAGCGGAAATGATCTAGTGTCCTCTTTTTGAGAGAAGGTACCAACTGATTTCCCATTCTGAATTATCTGCTAAACAGGGGCCTTCAGACAGAGCAGTTGATGAGCTGTTAGGGATGAGCCATTCGCCGCCCCTCAGACTTAGGGAAAGGGGCAGGTTGCAGGGTGGTCCCTGTGGCGCCAGCCTGCTTCCCAGCCTCCCTTCCTTCTTCCTTTCTCTTCCTGCTTCTCTTTCTCTGAGGGTTTCTGGAGGGTGTTTTTATCCATGAAGGAAGTCAAACCAAACTAAAGCAGTGCTCCACCTAGGTAACTAATACACGAGCTATTTGTATCAAAGAGCAAAATGGTATATAATTACTTCTGAAGGTTTTTGACCAACTTAGTCTTTGTGGCCATGTATAAATACATCTGTTTTTAAAAATGTTTTATTGAAATATGTATTTAAAGAAAAAGCATCCTTATAAATGTATAATTTGGTGAACTTTTACAAATTAAATAGACCTGTGTAATCAACACCCAGGGTTAAGAAACAGAACTCTACCAGCACCCCAGAAGCCTGCCTGTATTCTCCTAGCTACTCCCTACCCCTCACCTCCACACACGCCGAGAGTATCCACTGCCCTGACTTCCCACAGCATAGATCAGTTTCAACAGTGTCTGTAGTTTATACATGCACGGAGTCACAGAGTCTATGTTCTTTTATATCCGGCTCATTTTCCTCAACCTGGTATCGGTGGGTTTCAACCATATCGTTAGGTGTGGTTGTAGATCTTCCATTCTCGCGGCCGTATAGTGTTGCATTGTGAAAATAGGCCACAATTTACTTATCTCATATATCCGTGTTAATAAGAGAAATTAGATAATACAGGACTCCAGCAATGGGAGCGAAAAGTAATTCATTCTCTAGAATAAAATCTCCTGAGTGTGTGTTTGGAATGTTTAAGTTGTGAGAAGTACTAAAAGTAGCCTGTGGTTGTTCCTAGATCCCCATGCATTTCTGGGCACTTTTTTACCCGAAGAGAGCAATGGATCAGGCCCGAGAACTGGTCAACATGCTAGAGAAGATAGCTGGGCCCATCGGCATGCGTATGAGCCCCCCAGCCTGGGTTGAACTGAAGGATGACCGAATAGAGACCTATATCAGAACCATTCAATCCATGCTGGGAGTTGAGGTAATAAATTAATGTAATTTGAGTAAATGTATAGGTTGTCTGTTGTAAAATACCTGAATACTTGATTTTAAGTTATCCTGGTTATCAGTCTGCTGTTGATGATGTCCGGGAACCTATGTCTTACGTGCACATGAAATCCTGATTGACAAAGTGATCTTTGGTTAATTTTGCTTCTCTCATTCTGTGTTGGCACTCCCACTTTAGTCTTTTTCGCAAGTAATGGGCTGAGAGAATAGCTGACTTAACTTTAGTTCTTTATCTATAGAACACGTTGTGCTCAGCAAGCAGCTACTTGGGCCAGGTGCCGTCTTGCACGATTCAGTACTGAGCTGTCACAGTCTGGTGTGGCTCAGGATTAAAATTGCTCTGGCAGTGAACTTGGCTGCTGGCCCATTGCCTCAGTCCTGGGGCCTGATGGGGAACACTGGAGCTGAGCAGGTCATGGCACTCACGGCTCAGGTATTCAGGCCTCTCAGTTCTTATCTGTTCGTAAATAAAATAGAGGAAGAAGATTAGGGAGAGAAAAAGGCAGAGGAAAGGCTTTTGGAAGTAATTAGTTCTTGAATTGAGGACTCTGGTGAATTGAGTTGTTCTGTGGGGATCAATCCTGGAATTCAATCATTTTGACATCTTTTTGATCCACCACTCTTGGTACATCATTCGTGCCAGCACACTCGCTTTCTCTCCTTGGTGTGTTCTCTTTATGATTTCCTCGCGACTCCCTCGACCGACCGTGGCCTCTGCTTTCAAAGGAATAACCTAGCTCCCCCATTTCACAACTTTTCATGTTCCCTTTGTGAGAACCTACAGCCAACAGTTTCCTCATTAGCATGGATGTAAGTTTCATCCCTAATGTTTACCAGTTTCTCTCATGTTGGTCTTGCTGTCTCTCTGTCATCTTTAGGGCATTCTGTTTTATTATTAGGTTTTTTAGGGATCCCAAACTCATGTGTCTTCAGGAGCCAGATAAGTAAAATAAATAGGTGACGTGGTCCAGGAGGGAAGTGTAGTGAACTAAAGAGGGTAACAACCCCTGCGACTGGAGATAGGAGCCAAGAATTGCCAGATGGATTGTTAATTTGCTTGGGTTTTGATAGAAGCCAAAAATCTGGATTTGTGTGTGTATGCACCTCCCTATGTTTAAATGTTAATTTAAACAAACACACTTGTGAATCAGTGTAAGGACTGAAAAAAAACACACGTTTGCAGTGTCCAGCCCATAATAGGCTCCCAGTGTGCAGCTGCGTTCTATGAGACATTGGAAATTCTTTGATGTAATTGCTTAATATGTGTACTCTGAGAAGTCTTAATTAACGTAACACCAGTCTTGATTTGGAGCAGGATATTACTAATTTACCATTCATAGCGGTTTCTAGCGTACAGGGTTGGCAACCTTGTTTCACTCGAGTGCTGCTTTTCTCTATTCAGACTTGGGAAGATCCTCTTTTTTCAATATTGGATCCCTTGAACAGAGGTAGAGGATACTGACATGAGAGGTGCTGCTGGCAGTATCGTTCTCTCTTCTAACCAGAGTTAGGAATAGCTGCCTATGGATTTGGCAATGGTTTCATTCCATTCCGCATTTGGCTCTGAACCTCTCTGTAGTAGTGCATGCCGTGTTTCCGCAGTTCAAGTTCTGTGCTATGAATGTACTAAGTTGCTTGGTTAACTAAAGAGAGTGGTGAAAAACATTACGGGCAATTGGAAGCAACAAGTAATGTAAACTTTGCATATTTTCAAGCCTGGTCCTTTTCTAGCATCAAAAGTCTCCTAATAAATAAATCTTTGGTGATCAGGGCCAGCTGTAGGTAATATGCATGCAGAGCAGCCCCGAGCCAAACAAATGCTAATTCAGATCCAGGACCTTTCTCTAGTGGGGATGTCTAACCTTTCTTTCAGTCTCCTGTCTACCATGCAGGTCCTATGGTTTTGCAGACTGTCCCCAACTAGAGTCCCATAGAAGTCCCCAGAGAGTTCCGAAGCCTGACTTGTGTGTGTTTTGTCTTCTCTAGGGGAAGATACAGATGGTGGTTTGCATCATCATGGGCACGCGTGATGATCTCTATGGGGCCATCAAGAAGCTGTGCTGTGTGCAGTCCCCTGTGCCCTCCCAGGTGAGTGGGAGTTGGGGCAGGAGGCACAGATGGCACCTCCCACCTCCCCTGAGACTTGGAAAAGGGGGACGTATGTTCAAAAAGCCTGAAATAGCTGTTAGAAGACAGTATGTGCAGAGCCTTCTGGTGAAAGATTCCCCTGATTAGGGTAACCTGGCAGGGAGCAGCTAGCTGTTCATAAACATTGCCTTCAGGCTCCCAGGGAGCAGTTTTGCTTGTTCAGAGGCTGAATCACCAGGTAGTTTCACATTGTAGGGTTCTGAGGGCATAGACTTCATTCTGAAAGGGGAAAGCTGTTTTTCCTATGGGAGTTAAAAAAAAATTCTACTCTGCGTGAGATCCTTTTGAAAGTTTTCATTTTTTTGGCTGTGTGTGTGTGTGTGTGTGTGTGTGTGTTGTATTTTGCCCATGTATATGCATGGTAGAAATCCTAGAATTAGAACTATTAATACAAAAAGAATTATCTTCCAACTCGAGTTTGTTAAACAAATGTATTATTTGCTTTAGAATTGCTCGCGTTTGCTGGGAGGTCGATAGTGTCTTGCTTTTCCCCATACCCTTTGGTCACTTCGTTATAGGTCATCAATGTTCGAACCATTGGTCAGCCCGCCAGGCTTCGGAGCGTGGCCCAGAAAATTTTACTTCAGATTAACTGTAAATTGGGTGGCGAGCTCTGGGGAGTGGACATTCCTCTGGTGAGTGATGCTGAGATCTCTGTTTTCATTCAGTTCGGCTCTCTAGAGAATCCTACCTGGCTGTTATCCTAGTTTTCCTTATCTGGTTATCCTTCCTTTTTTCATTGTTTACTCAGTAGTCTAAGTGCTTCACTGCCTGTTTGGGGACAGCCCATGAGCTAAGACTGGATTTTACTTTATTTCTTTACTCTTTTTTTTTTGGAGACAGAGTGTTGCTTTGTCACCCACCCTGGCTAGAGTGCAGTGGCATCAGCCTAGCTCATAGCAACCTCAAACTCCTGGGCCCAAGTGATCCTCCTGCCTCAGCCTCCCAAGTAGCACGTGCCACTGTGCCTGGCTAATTTTATCTATTTTTGGTAGAAATGGGGTCTCGCTCTTGCTCAGGCTGGTCTCGAACGCCTGACCTCAAGTGATCTTCCCTCTTCAGCCTCCCAGAGTGCTAGGATTACAGGCATGAGCCACCATGCCTGGCTGGTTTTGTATCATGTCTATGGCTGCTTTTGTGTTATAAAGGCAAAATTGAATACAGGTTAATTATCCTTTATCTGAAATGCTTGGGACCAGAAGTATTTTGGAGTTTTTTGAATTTTGGAATATTTGCATCATACTTACTGGTTAAGCATCCCAGATATGAAAATCTGAAATCTGAAATTCTTTATTGAGCATTTCCTTTGAGCATCATGTTGGCACTCAAAAAGTTTCAGATCTTTCAAGATTTTGGATTTTCAGATATGAGATGCTCAACCTATGGTTCCTACAGAGAACATATGGCTCACAAAGCCTAAGGTTTTTACTTTTTAGTCCTTTGACAGAAAAAGTTCGCTGATCCCAAGTCTAGATCTCTGACTCTCTTCATCCAGTTTAAAAAATGCCAAGTTGATTGCATCTTTCTCTTTCTTTCCCAGAACTTAGTTTCATATGTAAACAGTAGGGCTTAAGATAATTAAAAATGGAGTGATGGATTGCTTAGGTTTGGGGTTTGCTTTTTGTTTTTGTCTTCTAACCTAGAAACAATTAATGGTGATCGGGATGGATGTGTACCACGACCCCAGCAGAGGCATGCGCTCCGTGGTCGGCTTCGTTGCAAGCATCAATCTGTAAGTACTACCCACAGTGCCCTTGTGTTCGGTCGCCTCATTTTGATGCCTAGTTTTACTATTACTCCAGCAAATATTCTTGAGCATTATATATTATAGTATAAAGAGTTCTAAACTCCTTCCTCCTCTGTCTTCCTATGATACTGGTTTATGCAACCTGTTTACCAAACGTGTCACAGGTGTAAATTTGCTTCCCAGTTGCATTGCAACCTCCTTCAAGGATGGTGGCTGTGTCTTGTGGTTGGCTTTTGTCCCCCAGGACATGAAGTGTTTTTTTGTTTGTTCTGATGGTGAGAATAAGGCATGCTCATTCTAAGTATCTGCAGAAATTTAGGAAGTAAAAGTTCCTCATGGCTTACCTTTTATTAACCACCACCAAAGGTTTGATGTGTATATACTCTCAGGTTTTCTTGTATGCATATTAATGCGTACATATGATATATATCGAATATATACACACATATATATTTATTTATTTGTACAAGTGGGATATTACTAGGCATATTGTTCCTCAGCTTGTTATATGTACTTAAACTGTATATTTTGGACATTTTCCCATATCAATACAAATAAATCTCAACCAATTCTTGTTATCTGCTGCACAGAATTTATTGTATGCCATATCACTATTTATTTAAATAGTTCTCTGTTGGTGGATATCTAGGTTATTAAATTTTTTTGTTGGAGCAGTTTTATAGCAATGTCCACAACTATACGTATATTTTTGCATTCTGTATATGGCTTAAATATATCTTTCCCCCACATCGCTACTTGTTCTTACATATACCATAAATGCATTTACTAGACATGTGTTGTTACACTGATTCGTAGAGAAACCTGTGTGTGCTGCCATCCAGACCACAGGCCTTCCTCTGTGCGTGTGTGTTCATATTCCTCTCTCTGTCTCTCTCTCTACTGACTCCCGCCCCAGCACCCTCACGAAATGGTATTCCCGAGTGGTGTTCCAGATGCCCCATCAGGAGATTGTGGATAGCCTGAAGCTCTGCCTGGTGGGCTCCTTAAAGAAGTTTTATGAGGTGAGGAGAACAGAAATTCTGGGTTTTTAAGGACTACCTACACGAACGCTCTAACAGGAAGTGCGATGTAGCGGGAAGGGTCCCAAATCAAAGTCCCTTTCATAGTCACAGCTGAACAACAGCTCATGGTTACTCTTTTCAGGCTTCTATATGTACAGCTCAGCTCAAAGAGCTAGATGTTTTGATTTGGTTTGGTAAGTAATAATTATTTTCCAAGTCGCCAGCCTAATGCCTGTAGGCATAATCTTCATGCCCTTATCAGGGAAGTTGGGGGTAAATTTCAGCAATTAAAGTAGCTCATGAATTTACTCAGCTTTTTATGACTGTCATTAGGCACTGGCTCTTTTCATTGTGGTTCAAGACAAATGCCTCCCTCTAAATCACTCCTAGAACTCCAAAGAAGGCTACCCATGGAGAATTGGTGTCATTAAGCTGATATTGGGTCTGGAACTGTGAGCAGGCAAGGTACTGACTTTTGCCTTGGCCAGTACATCAAAGGAAGCGCTAATAAGTGGCTTTCATTTCTTAGGGTCAGGGTTAGACCCTAACCTTTGCATAGAGGTTAAACAGCAGGAACTTTAATAATTTCACATGATTGAAGTCGGTCTCTAGTGCCCTACCTTGTCTCTTTACAGAATGTTTCCTACAGTGTCCTGCAAGTATTAATAGTTCAATACTGTTCAGGTATTAGTGTGTTAAAAAAAAAGTTGAATTTTTGTCTCCATGAAGGTCTGTATGTTGTGTTACTTTGTCACCAACTTCTGAAGACTTCCCTTTTTCTTTTTGTTGTCATTATTGTTTTCCTTCGAAGTTTGATCTGTCTTCCAGAACCTAGCTGTGAAGCCCTTCCCATTTTCCCTCACTGCTCCCTCCCTTAGCTAGAATTATGTGTGTTCCTTGCCCAAGCCTCTTTGTTTATAGTCTGTGAAGTGGTAGGAAATCCTGCCTTGTATTGGTATTTGTGTCCTTATTTCCCTCTCCTACTGGGTTGTAAATTATTTGAACACTGTTTGGTTATTGATGGCTGTGTAACAAATTACCCTAAAACTCAGTGGCGTACAGTGAGCATGGATGATGTTCCCAGTCAGGAACTTGGGTAGGGCGCAGTGGGCTCCAGTTCTTCCCCACGTGGGCCTCAGCGTATGATCCTTCCACATGAGCCGTTTGGCTTCCCCACGGCCTGGTGGGTGGATTTGAAGCCTGAGCATCCTATGAGACTCAGAGAGCCAGATGGAAGTCATGTTGACTCCTTTATGCCTGAGCTGTGGAAGTCATGCGGTACAACTTCTGCTGCACCCTCATTGTCAAGATAATCACAAAGTCCCACCAGATTCAAGGAGGAGGGAAGTAGATTCCACCTCTTAATCCAGGGGTGGCAAGGTTCAGGACGAGCATGTGGGACTGGAAATACTGTGGCTATTTTGGGAAATCACAGTCTTCCTTACAGTGCCTCGCACATACCTGATACTCTCCTGGGTGAATTATGTTGAATTTCTACTGGGTTCCCCACCCCTGTTCTAGTGCCACGGCTCCATTCTAAGTCAAATAAAAGTTTGTTTTGTTTTTTGTTTCTTTATCTGAACTACAAACTTAAGTGATAGCTATTAAACCCCATTGAACCAGATCAAAGAGAAAATAAATATATGTTCTAAACATAAAATAAAACTAGCTCATCTGTTCTCTGAATCAAAAGGTTTCATTTGACTCAAGTCCTCACTATTGTCATCGTCCTGTTCCAGCTTTTGCCATTTCCCCAGCGGTTCTGCACCTGGCAGAAGGAATCTTCACATTTAACTATTTTGATTGTATCTCTCCCAAAGAGTCTTCTGCTTCCTCGGCAGCCTCAAAACACACTTACTCTTGGGTTTTGTGGGTTCTGACCATATCTAGACTCCCCAGTTTTATCTTGCCCTGGTAGTGACAGTAGCTACCAGAGGTTCACACACCTCCAAATAGTTACCTTCTTCTACCCCATTTAAGGTCAGTGCTTGCTAGTGCAAAGCCCATCTTTTCCATTCTAACTCTTTTATTTGTCTTCTGGGCTTGTGTTCAATAATAAAATTTCTCCAAATATCTTCCTCCTTTTCCTTGAATAGTTGATTTCTCTCTTCTCCTTTTCCTGTAACCAGACTTTTCCTTGATGAATACACTTTTTTTTTTTTTTTTGAGACAGAGTCTCGCTTTGTTGCCCGGGCTAGAGTGAGTGCCGTGGCATCAGCCTAGCTCACAGCAACCTCAAACTCCTGGGCTTAAGCGATCCTTCTGCCTCGGCCTCCCGAGTAGCTGGGACTACAGGCATGCGCCACCATGCCCGGCTAATTTTTTTTTATATTTTTAGTTGGCCAGATAATTTCTTTCTATTTTTAGTAGAGATGGAGTCTCGCTCTTGCTCAGGCTAGTCTCGAACTCCTGACCTTGAGTGATCCACCCGCCTCGGCCTCCCAGAGTGCTAGGATTACAGGCGTGAGCCACCGCGCCCGGCCGATACACTTTTTTTAAAAGCATCTCAGATTGTGACTACTCTTACATCTGAGAGCCAGGCATCTGGGTCTTCCCCTCCTTACAGCCAGTCGAATCCTCACGTGTTGCTTTACAACAGCCTCTTCTTTTTTGGAGCATACGGTATATATTCAGTCATTAAATAACTATTTACTGAGCAATTATTATGTACCAGACACTGTTTTAGAGACTTGAAAAACAGCAAAGAACAAAACAGATGAGGCCCTAGCCCTCATGGGGCTCATGTTCTATTGGGGAAGATTGTTTTCTTGTTTATGTAGTCGTCTGTATATTATATAGCGATATTATAAGAATGAGATTTTAAAATAACAAGTGTAGTGGCCGGGAGCGGTGGCTCATGCCTGTAATCCTAGCAATTTAGGAGGCCGAGGCAGGAGGATCGCCTGAGGTCAGGAGTTCAAGATCAGCCCGAGCAACATAGGGAGAGCCCATCTCTACAAAAAATAAAAAAAAAAATTAGCCGGGTGTGGTGGCACACACCTCTAGTTGCAGCTACTTGGGACGCTGAGTTAGGAAGATGGCTTGAGCCCAGGAGTTTGACGTTGCGGTGAGTTGCGATGCCGCTGCCCTTATGCCTGGGTGATAAAACAAGACCCTGTCTCCAAAAAATAAATAAATAAATGAAGCGAAGAGTGTAGTTTTTTGTTTTTAATGTTTGATAGATTCAAAAAGTGAAAGGGTAAGACAAGTGACTAGGTTGTTATTTTAGAGTAGATAGTCATGGAAGGTCTTATTTAAATAGGTGACATTGAAGCTGAGATTTGAATGGCTGGAGGGAGCCAGCCATGTGAAGAGAGACATTCAGGCAGAGGGAATGGCTGTCAGCTCAATGGCTTTAAGGTAGGGATTAGCCTGGTGTGGTGTGTCCAGGGGACTGGCAGAAGGCCAGGACGGCTGGAGTCCGGTAAACAAGGGGAAACGGTCAGATTGTGTCAGCCTCTCTGAACTTGGATCTTATTCTGCTTTGGGGTTCAGGCAGGAGGTGGTAGTTCAGATGAAGAGAGACGGAAAGAAAAGTATGGATTTTGGGGTCTGTTTTTGAGGTAAGGGTGCCAGTACTTCCTGGTGGTACAGATGTGAGTGGGAGAAGAATGCAAGAGAACAAAGGATAATTTCTAAATGTTTGGCTTGAACAACTGCTCAGTTTTCTGAGAAAAGAGAAGACTGAGGAAGAATATCAAGAGTTTGTGTTTTGATTTTGCTAAGTTTGACATGCTTAGTTGACATCTGTGTAGAGCCATGAAGTAGGTCAGTGTGGAATTCTGGGGCCGTCAGGCTGGAGGGGAAGATTGGGAGCCGTCAGCTCTTAGGTG